>OZ014521.1:30003842-30718182 GCA_963966055.1 Lathyrus aphaca | reverse complement strand
AGTTAGGATTAACTTTTTTTCAATTATTCAACTTTGATTCTGTTATGAACTAGTGGTGCCACTGGAAATCCGTTTCGTAATACTTTCCTTCTTTTTATTATTTCCCTTTTCCTGGTTTTTTGCTATGAAACTCTTCTGGTATTGTGCCTAATTCGGCCTGATATATGCTGGTTCCTGGATGTTTTGCAGGCGACATTTAAGTTGTAGAAAGACAGAGGTATTGAAATTGAAGCTATTTGGTGGTAATGATGTCGTAGAACCTTGGTGATATTGACGATGCTAATTTTCACAATAATCTTCCTTCTTTTAACTTCTTACTTTCTGTGACCTTGAATCATTATTAATGAAATGCTGGTGATTGGTTACAGGATGCCGCCCTTCATTTTTTGCAGGTGATGCGAAACATACTGGACCCGGTGTGCCTAAAATTATGTTTGCACCTGGTGGTCCTAAGCCTCAGGATGGGCTTGCACACATTTCAAATACCGTCGCCGCTGTTTCTGAAGACAGCTTCTTTCAAATACCTTTTCTAATGCTACACTTCCTTTTTTTTTGTTTCAGACATATCCTTATCAATTGTAACTGGAATTTCTTATGTAACTGAATTTCTCTTGTGTATCCTTTTTTTGGTTAAGCAAAAATAAAATAATAATACAATTAATTATATTAAAGTTTAGAAAGACTTTCTGCTGGTATTTTGGTACACGAATCCAGCCTAATGCATGCTCACTGCCAAAAACGATTCCATTATGGTGAAGGTGGTTTAAGCAAACGCAGATTGAGATGTGTAGGAAATGCATTTGGAGAAAAGACTCACAACTTGAGAACCGTAAATAGTTTGGAAAGGATTTTTGCAATGAAGTTGATTTTAGAATTGGAATAAAATGTGGTTAAGCCTTAATAGAATTAAGTGGAGAGTAGGCTTGAATGAGGTATGACTTAATGGGCCTTGGCAATTGGTTTTTACATAAAAACAAAGAGGAGATCCAGAAAGTGATTTGATTGGGTCTAAAGAAAGATTAAGTGAAAATATGATTAGAAATGATGATCATTGATTATGGAAATCAAATGGACATTTAGTTTTAACAGACTTGGTGTATAATGAAGATGGAATTTAATTGCAAAAAAAAACAAAAGTTTGACTTCAAACTACAGGTAAAATTTTGCATATGGATAAAAGTGGTTTAGCCATGAATATGAAGTTTTTATTATTTTTAGTAATTTTGTGAAACTTGTGATGATTCTAAAACTATATTGGTATTGAATTTGAATGGTACGAAGCAGACAAAAAGAAAAATATGAATTTGACATGGGCTTTGAAGATTGAATATGGTTTTGGACAACTAGACTCTTTAAACGGCGGTTCGAAATGGATTATGAACAAAAATAAATGGAAATGGTGAATAAAAAGGAAACTGAAAATGGGCTGATGGACACCTATAGAATAATGGACATTGAAGCGAAAATATAAAAACGGAACGGAATAATCCGGAATGGTTTGTAAGAATGAGGACAAAACAATGAATGAAATCTCGATTTTATACCCAAAGCCTATTTCGACTTCTTTCCACAAGTCTATGGATACGACCACTTCTGAGCCACTGAATAATTTTCCCGATTAGTCACACCTCTTTGAATCGTCCGACACATGCTATGACCATTCAGAACCTGATGAATCACTGATAAAATGAAAATTCAAACCAAAACACTGCTCGATAAACTGATGAATTTAAACACACGGCAATCTGAACTTTGAACATGCATTGTTTAAGAAACAGTCCCGTGGCCCAAAATAAACCTTGCAGTCGCAACCATCTTTTGATAGATTGGCCCTAACTAGGTCAAACTCCCATCTGAGTTGATACACAACTGAATAACCGCATTTGAAGTAGAATCATCGTCCAGTGAATATTCTCTACCATTTCAATCTCTGACAGATGCAGATAACGTATGAAACCCTAATTTCCCTGGGTCCTGATCACATGCCTTATGAATCCATGCAATGCACCATTATGGTGTTAATGAATTGATGAGAAATGCCGATGAATGCAAAATTATGAGCCAATAGAGGGAATAAATATGAGGGCAAATTTTGAGGTATTACAGCTGCCCCTATTCAATCATCTGCAGACTTGAATGAATAATTGCAAAAGCTTTTAGACGTTCAAGGTATGGAGTGATTGAATACTCGAATAAAACCTGAAAATTTGCACACTGAGGGTAATGGAAATGCCATCTGCCCATTTATTTATTTATATTTTTTTTTGATTTTGACCTCTGAATAGGTAACGGAGATAAAACCAGGTGGAATAGAATCAATGCAATCACTGCAACTGCTGAATGAACCGAAACCACAAGGAGGGTGCCTATTAGCGAAACAGGACTTAACGCAACATCAACCGATTTGCGACTCAAATAAGATCAAACGATCTAACACGGAGATGGTATCAACCGATCCACCCCGGGAAGCGAGAATGTAATATCATCCGATTTACAACTCGAAGAGAAATGATATCAACCGATTCATAACTCAAATAAGATCAACCGATCTAACATGGAGATGGTATCAACCGATCCAAAACCAAGAAACGCGAGAATGTAATATCATCCGATTTACAACTCGAAGAGAAATGATATCAACCGATTCATAACTCAAATAAGATCAACCGATCTAACAGGAAATGGTATCAACCGATCCATAACCAAGAAACGAGAATGTAATATCATCCGATTTACAACGAAGAGAAATGATATCAACCGATTCATGACTCAAATAAGATCAACCGATCTAACATGGAGATGGTATCAACCGATCCATAACCAAGAAAAGCGGGATCATTGTACTTAAATGATAACCCGAGATGCGACTGTTGTACTTAAACGGAGACGCGAAAAAATGAGACTGTTGTACTGAAACAAGACTCAAAAACGAGACCATTGTACTTAAATGGAGACTCGAAAGGAACGGGATCGTTGTACTTAAATGAGAGCCCAAGACGCGACCGTTGTACTGAAACGGAGACGCGGAAAAATGAGACTGTTGTACTGAAACAAGGCTCAAAGACGAGACCATTGTACTTAAATGGAGACTCGAAAGGAACGGGATCGTTGTACTTAAACGAGAGCCCAAGACGCGACCGTTGTACTGAAACGGAGACGCGGAAAAATGAGACTATTGTACTTAAACAAGACTCAAAGACGAGACCATTGTACTTAAATGGAGACTCAAAAGGAACGGGATCGTTGTACTTAAACGAGAGCCCAAGACGCGACCGTTGTACTGAAACGGAGACGCGAAAAAATGAGACCGTTGTACTGAAACAAGACTCAAAGACGAGACCATTGTACTTAAATGGAGACTCGAAAGGAACGGGATCGTTGTACTTAAACGAGAGCCCAAGACGCGACCGTTGTACTGAAACGGAGACGCGGAAAAATGAGACTGTTGTACTGAAACAATTCTCGACTGGGGATAACAACAAGACTTGGTAAAAGTAACCACCCTGGGAAACGAAGTTGTATTCTGTGGGGAACACTTCAATCTGATTGGAGATGTAACGGGTCTTATGTAATACACCTCAAAACTGGCCCATGCTGGTATGCATATGTGTGGATTTATGGCGTAATGCTCCATGATGATGGAAATGCTACGCTTTGGAGGATGCAAATGTGATGATGATTACTGGATGCAAATGCAAATGCAAATGCAAAGGGGTCTCCTGATGAGGAAATAATAGATATCCCAGATGGCTTGACGGGGGAGGAACTAATGATCACTGTATTGATCGAATTATTCCTTGTGAGGAGAAGACAGCCCTGCGGGGAATGCTGTTAATGATGCACCGGCTCTGGGCAGCCATCATTGCCAAAAATAAATTGGACTTTAAGATTGGAGAACCAAGACCCTGCTGGAGATGGACTCATCTTGAACCCTGATGGGGAAGTGAGGACCTCCTGACTTAGCGGAGAACCAAAGGCATGACACTGTTGAGGAAGCAACTGCTGGGGAGGCAAGACACTCCTTATACGGCTGAGAATTGCCCCTGTTTGAAGGTAAACTTCTGCTTGGGAACGACACCCACTCTCTGCTACCTTGCTGGGTGAAATTTCAACTTCCACATGGCTGGGGATGATGGGTGATATCAATGATAAAGCTTCCTGCTGAAGATAAAAGCTCAAGCTGCCAATTGCTGGGGATAAGAGATAAATCCTCTCATGTTGGGAATGAGAGATGTAAGGCGTTTCAATGCTGGGGATGAGAGACGATGATACCCTTCTGATCAAGAAGTAACTTTCGCTTTGCCACACAGCTGGAGAAGGGATAGTCTAATGAGACTAGCTAAGACATTTTGATCAATGAAGCTTGCTGGTGAAATAACTCTTGAAGTACTGTGTTGACAATGGCTTTGCTTCCAGCCTCTGGGTTGATAGATCGCCAACTGACCATGATTGAATAATGGTTCTCTGAAATCTTCAACTCGCCTCCGACTAAGGTCCATCAGAAGTAAATGTCTAAAGAGGATTTTACAGAAAATAGGGCATATGAAATGCCTCAGTGTCTTCAAACTCTTGGAGAGATTCACCGGATCTCGAAATAACTGCCCCAGATTGCATGGTCTGTGAAAGAAATTGTCTCGCAAGGATCCAGGAAGAACTTCATATCACTGTGAGCTAGTGTGTCCTAATATTTTGAACCTTGGGTAGGTGCTTCTGATAAACTGTCTTCAGGAGAAAGTAACTTCCAGTGCTCTTGGGGTGGCCTGCCCCAGTACAAGTCCTGAAGTGATCACCTCTGAATGACTACTTTGAAGAAAACACCCAGATCAGCTATTCTTTGAGAGATTGGATCTCGAAGTAATTGCCCCAGTTTGGCCGAAATTCGAATAATGCTTCCGCCTGATGGCTCTTTGAGAGATTTGAATCTCGAAGTGATTTCCCCAGATTGGCTGAACTTTGGAGAGATTGCTCGACATGATTGCCCCGGATTAGTTGGCTCTTACCAGGAATGTTGGGAAAGTCCCTACTCGATGGAGTTTTCTTAAAAAGTGCACCTCGACAGATTGTCCTTCGGAAGTTTCAGACTTCTCAACTTGGCAAGATTAAGCTTCTGGACTGAAGTTTCGTATGTGAATTTTTATGATGCCCAACAAATATATGCAAGCAGAAAATGTTTATTCTAAGAATGAAAATTCTAATGCAACACACATGTTAATCTTGAAGTTTTACTGTAAAAAGACGTCGTAAACCTTTGTGAACGAATCACTGGTTAAGATACGACATTAATTTTTTTGAATAATAGAAAACATGCACATGCAACACCAACAAAGATCTTTCAATACCACTCGTAGGAGTCAGGAACGCGGTCTCGTGGTAGTACGCTCTCAAAAATAACCCTGTTTCAGTTAGGACTTTTGAGGGTTGTATCGTGTCCTGGTTCACGGTTATTGAAACAAAGGATATAGGCTCGAAGTTTATCTGCCCACCCATCTTCTTGATGTTCTCCATTCCTATGTTCAGCTAACTTTCACAAGCGCTCACTTCTCAAAAAAGGTTTTGTGATGGTTAAGGAACCAATTACACTAACAGTTTAAGCACCAATTAGGTTGTCATTTGTCACCCCTCTTATCTTTGGTGTTTGTGCCACACGACTCTGTACTTGTTCAAGGATCTTTCTGGTGTAATCCTTTTCGTCTTTCGCTTTTGCATTATTTGATTATCCCTAACTTTTGCCTGGACTGATTCTTGTGAATCTTTGATTGTGAAGTCCAGCGGGATGCCCTAATTTTTTCCTAAGTCGCTTGTTTTCAAGTTTCGACTTAGCGGGCTTTCTCATTCTTTTTTTTCTTTCAATTCTTATTTTTTTTTTTGAACAAATCGTGTGACACTGTTTGTCTTGATTGCTTTGAAAGGGTCGTGACTGTCCCACTTCTTGGTTGTTGAGGGATAACCATTGTGGTCTCCGGTCTTTGGACCTCTTGATTTGGTACAACGAAAGGTAATGGATCCTCAGATTTGCACTCCTTTTCGAAATTTGAACGATCGGTCCAGCTAGCTGACACCTACCCTGCCCCTGGGTTAAATGCAAGGGTTTTTTCATGCGAAAATAAACTCCTACTTCAAGGCTCAAATGGGTTGGCGAGGGTCTATCTCCCTTATATCTCCGGTGTTTAGGACTTGAAACCATGCCTGTACATCGTCAACAGGGTCTTTCTCAAAAGCACACAGTTAGAGATTTTTGCGTTTTCATTTCGTCGTCCTCCCTGATAGAGTTTAATCACAACAGTTGGTATTGCAATGCACATACACAAAATCATGAGTGAATACGAATGGATTACTTCAAGAGAAACATGTGCATTTTATTATGGTTATCATTCAAAAACAAGTAAGTTTCATGCATGCATACAAATGTTTAAACAAACAATATAAACTACAAATGAAAATGCAGTAAAGAAGCTGAATATTGCCATCATTGAGGAGACTTGACTCCGTCTGGACTTATTGCTTCTGAAGATGCCCTTGCAAACTAGGATGCCAATTTGATAAGGAAACTTCAATATGTGAGCAGACTTTCTGGCATGATGACCTTTGAGTCGATCAAATTTGGGACCTTGTCTTCACCTTTACCTCTGAAAGACTTGCAATCTTCAATTAAAAGGCCAGGTGCCCCAGAATGGTAATCATACTTGGCATTGAAACCCCCAAAGGAAGCTTTGTCGGAGATGATCCTGATGCAATTAACTCAACCACTCCGAATTTGCGTAAATGAGGAAACTTATTGCACGTACGTCATCAGAATATGATCAAACTTCTTCTCAAGTTGTTTTGGCCTTTACCCGTATTCTCTGCCCCTAGGATTCTCTCGGGAAGCTCAGGTTAGATGCTGACAAACGACATCTAGAGGGAAGAGGTTGATAAAGTTAATAGATAAGGTTGCTCGGAAAGATCTTGCACGATCTCCTGCCTACGTATCTCCATTGACCAATGGAGAATCAGAGCAGCGTAGTTCCCCTCAATAGGGATGACAATAGCTTCATTCAAAATTTCCATAACCAAACTCATATGAGTCTTCATCTGGTTGACTTCTTCTTTCAGCAGTTTCTGATTCTGAAATAAAGCTTATACTTCAGCCCTTAATGGCCTCAGCTGGGTCTTCCTTTCAGTTACCTCCGCCCGGAGTTGCTTCAAATATATACCTTGATGACTGTGATTCAAGTTGTCCATTCTGATGAGAAATCAAGTCAGGAAAAGAATTTGTCTCTGAACACCTGTCAAGAATGCAAGGATGTATGCAAATTCCATGTTCAATTATTTCTGAGGAATCTATCTGCTTTGATTCAAGTTTTGATACAAAAAAATCCAACAGCATGATTCAGATATGTGATCCTCGGAAATAACTGAACATGTGTGCAGAAATGCTATGATGTCATGTATGCAATAGGCATGTGATCAATGATCTGATGTTGGTATTGAGCAGTGAACCAACTGTCTGAATAAAACCATAATAGCAGCACCATCTCTGTACAGAACCCCATAACTGAGAACCCGATAACTGTAAAACTGGATCACATAATAGCATAATCACTGATGGTGTTGAAGCTGAACAACGAGCAAAGTGTCTGTGGAGAGTCATAATAGCAGTCACAATATCAGGGTCACCATGGTAATCACATTAACAATCTCTCTGAATAGAAATCCCGGATCTCAGAATCAAAGAACCATATAGCACCAGATAATATCATAAAACAACACTGGCAAAGCGGGTATGTTGAAGTTTAGGGTTCCTGCAAACCTGTAAACCCCTCCCAATCTCACGGGTGTGCTACTCGGGTCAACATCACGGACTCTCAAAGCCGAATAGCAATAATACGTTCACCATTTCCGAGAAATGGCTCATGACCAAATCAGGGAATCGGTTTGGCATTATGCACTAATCAGGGAGGCCTCAACTGAGTCCAAGGAAACAAGCATCCCTCATTGGTCCCCAGCTTCAAGCACTGAATCGAGAAACAATAGTACATTCATCCCGAAGGGTACAATACTACCGTCATACGAACAGTTTGCTTTGACTGGATTCCTATGAGAGAACCAGGCCATCCTATGCGAGTTCCCAGTGGGCCCTCGGATGCGAGTGAGTTTGCCAACAAATATGGTCTACCACTGTCATCACTAGAGAGGGTTGTTTCCACTAAGGTTCTCAATGATCGGTCCCTTGACTGCACATAACTATCAAGGTAGCGTATTTCCCCAGAAAGATTCCGGAACCAACACATTCCCGAGAAGGTCGCAAGTCAAGGTGTGGAACTCACTACTACCAACATAGCAAGATGCCATGAAGCCAAAGTGGAACCACTCTAAGTCCTAGGGTACACTCGAGCCCCGGTTACGAGCTCATCTCACAGTAACCCCATCCCACAGAAAAAATGAAAACCAGCACAGCCAGACAGTCCAGTATAATATGATGCATGGAAAATAAAATACTGAAAGCGGTAAATAAATGCGATAAAGTAAAGCTGTAAAGTAAAAACTGTAAATGAAAACAGTAAAGCTAAACCAAAGCACACAAAAACAAACAAATAAACACCCAAAGAAACAAAACCAAACAGGCGCTAGGATTGACTCTACAAGGGAAACCGGAAGAATCAGGTTAATCCCCAGCAGAGTCGCCAGCTGTCGCTCCCGGGATTTTCATCCTAGTACAAACGCGAAAGTGGCGCGGAAAGGTTAGAGTCGCCAGCCAGACATTTTTATCCCGAATGAATGGGAAAGGTAATGTTGCACAAACCTAAGGAAGAAGGAAAGGACAAGGCCTTGCGAACCAAAGATCTGAGTTCGGGAGTCGGTTACGAACTGGGAAGGTATTAGCACCCCAGATCGTCCGTCGTACCCGACGGGATCCACGCTTGTTTGTTTTGTTTCAAAGGGTGAGAAATAAGATGCTGAATAAAACCGCTAACTGGAATAAAGGGAATGGAAAATGAGAAATGAACTGAAATAAGAAAATGGAAAGAAAGGGGAAATGTAGGGAAAATAAAGAATGTGCTCGAACGGGCCCTACCCCGCTGCCTACGTACCTCATCGGGATAATGAGGATCAGAGTCGACGTAGTTCGCCTAACCTAGGCGGGAACTATTTGTTTGTGTTTTTTATGCTGGAACTGCGTATGCCTATGCTCAGGTGTTGCAGGCTCGTCTGGTACGAGTGCGTTTACCGTCTTGCATGCGAGACAAGTCGTCGCGAGTTCGCGTTGTGAGTGAATGAGATGAGAAGAGAAGTTCCCGCAGGATAGTCGCTTGTTATTTGTTTTTATCTTTTAAAAGAAGTGTTTTGAATTTGTTTGTGGACTGTCTTGTACTAAGACCTATCCATCGCGGGAAGCATTTACACCTCGCCCCGAAACAGGACGCGTATAAACACTCCGCAACAAAGTCTCGTGTCGTACAAGATTGTTCGGTTTTTGTTAAGTGTTTTATTACTTTTCTTTTGAAGGGAGAAAGAAAGACTCAAGTTGCAAAAAGGAAAAATCTAAGGGACTAAGACTCGATCCTAATTGTTTATTTATTTACAAGGTGGTCCTAATGGTTAGTGAAGTTTTCTATTCCTAATGGAAGCTTAGAAACTAATAGAACTCAACTTACTTCTTAATGAAGTTAAGTTGATTCTAAGAACAAATGGGGAAAGCCTATTAAAGTTATAACAATTAAAATAAACAAAAAAAAATGAAATTAAACACAAGGAATAAAATTCTACAAATGCACTAGATGACATGACTTAAAAAAAATAGTCTATTTTTATTTATTCTACTTCTACATGAAAATGAATTTTAAGCCTAAGTTCTAAATCTAAGCTAAACCTAATATTCATTCTAAAAACAAGTTGAACTAAACCTAAGTCTAATATTAAATTTAAATGCTAAATCTAATCTAGACTATTATTATTTTTTTTTTGTATTGAACTATATTATATTTTTTTTAATGGCCTAAACTAAAGGGAACTATGCATAACTAGGCCTAAAACTAATATTCTAAAAAATACTAAATCTTCTAGAAAAAATATGAAACTTAAACTATAAAGTCCTAACACTATCTAAAATGTTGTACTAAGAGGGATCCTAAAAATTTCTATTTTTTCTATGCCTAACAATTATTTAATTTCAGCTAAGATTAACCATTATTTCCTAAGGATTACTCCACTAAAACCTATGATAAAAGGTCCTAAAAATTCCATAAAAAATATCCTAAGAACTATTATGAGTCCTCTAATTACAGAAAAAAGAATGGCTCAAAAAAGTTGCTGGAAGTTACTTAAATAAAATGAACAAAATCCAGCATAAATAATAGAAATTCAATAGAACTAATTAATAGAAAAAATTCATAATTAATTCAAAAATAATCAAATTCCAGAAAATAAAAATGTCAAAAATTCCTAAATTGACATATTAAGCTACTTTATTTTTTTGGGAATTTTCTAATGATTTAATATTTTTTTATGAATTTACTTCTAACTTATATTAACTTAAAATAAAAATCCTAAAGAAATGATGCAGGGGGTGTTTTCAGTTATTTTTCTGGGTATTATTTTCCATGGGCCTAACAGAGGGAGTGTGAAGAGCAATGGACTTGAGCCCATTTTCGTTAGAACCAAGGAGGTGCTGGAAATAGTTCTTTATGGTTGTTTTTCTAATGGGCCTGGAAGCAGGGGTGTTGATAACAATATTTATTAATTAACCATATTTTTTAAACATATTTTAGGAATTAAACATATTTTTTTAATTAACTTAAAAATGAAATGGATTAATCTTAAGATAATATTTTTCCTAAAACCTTAGCTTAAGATTATTTTTTTATTGAATTATTTCTAATAATCTTGTGAATTAAACCTTAATCTAATAATAATATTTTTTATAAATTTTTAATCTTAGAAAATGAATTAAATTCTAAACTTATGATTATAAACTAAATAATACTCTTATGATAAATGCTTCTAAATAATAATCTTATGATAAATGCTTCTAAATAATAGTCTTATGATAAATGCTTCTAAATAATAGTCTTATGATAAATGCTTCTAAATAATAGTCTTATGATAAATGCTTCTAAATAATAGTCTTATGATAATGTTCAAATTAAAATCTTAATTTAAGTTCTAATAGTCTTGATTTAAGCAAAAATGAAGTAAACTAATCCTATTATAATATTTTTTCCAAAATCTTAATTAAAGAAAAAGAATTAAACTAAACTTAATATTTTCTAACAATCTTAATTTAAAGAAAATGAGTAAAACTATACTTACTAAAATATTTTCTAAAAATCTTAATTAAAGAAAATGAGAGAAAATACTTACTAATATATTTTCTAAAAAACTTAATTAAAGAAAATGAGAGAAAATACTTACTAATATATTTTCTAAAAAAAATCTTAATTAAACTATAGTCTTATTAAAAATGAATTAAACCTTTAATCTAAAATATGAATTAAACTCTTAATCTTAGAAAATGAATTTAATTCTAAACTTATAATTATATCAATTAAGTTAATATTTTAACTTAAGAAAAAGAATTAACCTAACTTATGATTAAAATTTCCTAAAATCTTAATTAAAAAACAAAACATGAATTAAACTCTTAATCTACAAATGATTTAAATCTTTAATCTAATAATAATGAATTAAACTCTAATATTTCTAAAATCTTAATTTAAGTTTATATTAAACTATTTTTATGATTACATCAACTTAATATTTTAACTAAACTTATCAAGATATTTTTCTAAAAAAAAAGATCTTAATTAAACTATAGCTTATTATAATATTTCTCCAAAAATCTTAATTCAAGAAAAAGAATTAAACCAAATCCTATTATGAAATTTAATCTAACCTTAGCTTAGGAGAATGAATTAATATTTTCAAAAAAATCTTGGTTTAAACTAATGAATTAACTAATCTTATAAAAAAAAGATTAAATTCTAATTAATGGATTAAATTCTAATTCTGTAAAAATATTTAATTAAAAAAACTGAATAAAAAAAATGAATTAAATCTTAATCTTAATAATATTACTCTTTTAAATTCATAAACTTATTAAAATATATGAATCTTTATTTATCATAAAATACAAAAAAACTGAAGAACAAACTTAAAGGTAGAACCCTAGTTCCTCTCTTCTCCTTCCCCAACTCGTCTTCTTCCCAGCCGCCGTTCACCACCCCTCTCTCGGCCTCATCTTCTTCGTGCAATCCGCCACCATTTCCTACCAGTGAAACCGAAACTGAGCCCTACATCTTGCTCCTCTCTCTCAATCTAACATAACATGGATTCTTCTCTAACCTAGACTTTCTCCAAACCCTAAATCAAAAATTTCCTTCACTCAAACAACCTCAATAACAACTTAAATGCACGGCAACCAAGAGCAAGAGGGACTCAATTTCGTACCTTGAACCGGAGCCGTAAGGATGACGCTCGTGAAGAGAAGGCTTTCGTGACCTCGGTGCCGTCACGATTCGAAACTCCTTTCAAGAAAGCTTTGGCGCTTCACTCCCTTTTCCTGATTCTTCTGGATTCCTGTAAGCTACCCGAGTCGGATTTTGCCGTTATCGTACTTTCAAGCCCGCCGCGAAACTATTCTGTTTTTAATCTCTCCCGAGGCTTCTTACTCTTTTTCTTTTTGTTACACACATTACCGAATCTCGCAGGAAATGTTGGAGATGGTGATAAGACTCTGTAATGGATCTATGAAGTGAAGGTTATTGACGGAACGATCGTCGGATTTTGCCTTGGCCGAACCGTTGCGAGAAGCTCCTTCTGGTTAGCTTTCTTTTCTGTTAAACTTTCCCTGCGTCTCTCAAACTTCACTGTCCCGTTCCTCTTTTTTTTTTTGAACTCTGATGATTGTTAAAGATAAAGTGTATCCTGACTCTGTGATATTTGCAGGTTATCAGCGAAAGAGGTGAAGAATCATGGCTACCAAGATCATGGCTACCATGTGGTGAAGAACACGGGTCTTGCCATCAGGGCGAAAGAAAGAAAAAAACGGGAAGAAGAAGATTCGTATTGAGGTTCAGAAATTGAAGAATTGAGAAGAGGTTGGTTCAGAAATTGAAGGATTGAGAAGAATAATGGTGGCAGGAGGATTGTGAAGGAGCAGGTTGAGAAGATTATGGTGATAAGACCAATTGAAAAGAGGGAACCCTTTGAAGAAGTTCAGATTCGAATTTATAGAGAAATGAATTGAGCTTTGGTGAAAACTCAGGTGAAGTTTCTAGATGAATTTCTGATTAAAAGTTGGTTACAATTCTGTTAGTTAGTTATGAAATCGATTAGCATTCTGTTAGGAAGTTACTAGAATTCAGTTAGGATTAACTTTTTTTCAATTATTCAACTTTGATTCTGTTATGAACTAGTGGTGCCACTGGAAATCCGTTTCGTAATACTTTCCTTCTTTTTATTATTTCCCTTTTCCTGGTTTTTTGCTATGAAACTCTTCTGGTATTGTGCCTAATTCGGCCTGATATATGCTGGTTCCTGGATGTTTTGCAGGCGACATTTAAGTTGTAGAAAGACAGAGGTATTGAAATTGAAGCTATTTGGTGGTAATGATGTCGTAGAACCTTGGTGATATTGACGATGCTAATTTTCACAATAATCTTCCTTCTTTTAACTTCTTACTTTCTGTGACCTTGAATCATTATTAATGAAATGCTGGTGATTGGTTACAGGATGCCGCCCTTCATTTTTTGCAGGTGATGCGAAACATACTGGACCCGGTGTGCCTAAAATTATGTTTGCACCTGGTGGTCCTAAGCCTCAGGATGGGCTTGCACACATTTCAAATACCGTCGCCGCTGTTTCTGAAGACAGCTTCTTTCAAATACCTTTTCTAATGCTACACTTCCTTTTTTTTTGTTTCAGACATATCCTTATCAATTGTAACTGGAATTTCTTATGTAACTGAATTTCTCTTGTGTATCCTTTTTTTGGTTAAGCAAAAATAAAATAATAATACAATTAATTATATTAAAGTTTAGAAAGACTTTCTGCTGGTATTTTGGTACACGAATCCAGCCTAATGCATGCTCACTGCCAAAAACGATTCCATTATGGTGAAGGTGGTTTAAGCAAACGCAGATTGAGATGTGTAGGAAATGCATTTGGAGAAAAGACTCACAACTTGAGAACCGTAAATAGTTTGGAAAGGATTTTTGCAATGAAGTTGATTTTAGAATTGGAATAAAATGTGGTTAAGCCTTAATAGAATTAAGTGGATAGTAGGCTTGAATGAGGTATGACTTAATGGGCCTTGGCAATTGGTTTTTACATAAAAACAAAGAGGAGATCCAGAAAGTGATTTGATTGGGTCTAAAGAAAGATTAAGTGAAAATATGATTAGAAATGATGATCATTGATTATGGAAATCAAATGGACATTTAGTTTTAACAGACTTGGTGTATAATGAAGATGGAATTTAATTGCAAAAAAAAACAAAAGTTTGACTTCAAACTACAGGTAAAATTTTGCATATGGATAAAAGTGGTTTAGCCATGAATATGAAGTTTTTATTATTTTTAGTAATTTTGTGAAACTTGTGATGATTCTAAAACTATATTGGTATTGAATTTGAATGGTACGAAGCAGACAAAAAGAAAAATATGAATTTGACATGGGCTTTGAAGATTGAATATGGTTTTGGACAACTAGACTCTTTAAACGGCGGTTCGAAATGGATTATGAACAAAAATAAATGGAAATGGTGAATAAAAAGGAAACTGAAAATGGGCTGATGGACACCTATAGAATAATGGACATTGAAGCGAAAATATAAAAACGGAACGGAATAATCCGGAATGGTTTGTAAGAATGAGGACAAAACAATGAATGAAATCTCGATTTTATACCCAAAGCCTATTTCGACTTCTTTCCACAAGTCTATGGATACGACCACTTCTGAGCCACTGAATAATTTTCCCGATTAGTCACACCTCTTTGAATCGTCCGACACATGCTATGACCATTCAGAACCTGATGAATCACTGATAAAATGAAAATTCAAACCAAAACACTGCTCGATAAACTGATGAATTTCAACACACGGCAATCTGAACTTTGAACATGCATTGTTTAAGAAACAGTCCCGTGGCCCAAAATAAACCTTGCAGTCGCAACCATCTTTTGATAGATTGGCCCTAACTAGGTCAAACTCCCATCTGAGTTGATACACAACTGAATAACCGCATTTGAAGTAGAATCATCGTCCAGTGAATATTCTCTACCATTTCAATCTCTGACAGATGCAGATAACGTATGAAACCCTAATTTCCCTGGGTCCTGATCACATGCCTTATGAATCCATGCAATGCACCATTATGGTGTTAATGAATTGATGAGAAATGCCGATGAATGCAAAATTATGAGCCAATAGAGGGAATAAATATGAGGGCAAATCCAGATGGAGGTTCATAAGTCCAGTAACCAAGGTGGGGGACTCAAATAAAGAGTCACATGTCCAGGGTTAAAATCACAAGAACTGTTCCAAAATGGAGTATTCTTAATCAAAACAAAGTAACAGGGTATGCTGAGGTCAAGGGTACCTGCAAACCTGTAAACAGCCCAACCCCCTCACAGGTGGTGTTCTAAAACAAGGATCCTCAGACTTGGATCAGTTATGAGAAGTGTAAACACTTCTAACCCGGAGGTAAAGTGTTTACAATAACCATAAAAGATCCTCCTCTAATTCACCTCAGTTTCTGAAGGTCAATACTAAAGGTCATCCAGACTTAGCAGGCTTCCCAGATAGCCCTAGCACTACAGGAAATCTGTAGCACAGAGTTCTCAAGAAGAAACCCATATCTGAACCGTGTTTCATATTCCCGCACCAGACCGAAATGGAATGGGAAAGAACATGAACCACTCTAGCCTAGGTGTCACTCAGGTCCCAGGTATAGGACCTTATCTCTCAATGAAACCCTTCCCATCAAGAAAAAAAACCAGATCCAGCCAGAACAGTATGACAGTATGATGTATATAAAACTGTAAAGAAAAATAAAACAACTGTACATAAAGCAATAAACAAAACAAAATATACAAACACAAATAGCACATAACACCCCAGTAAACACAAATCAAACAAGCGCTAGGAGGAACCCACAAAAAGAACCAGAAGCCCTGGTTACAGTATAAGGGTCCCCAGCAGAGTCGCCAAGCTGTCGCTCCCGAAAGATGAGACTGGGCTCAAATGAGGTACAGACGCGAACGGTCGGCGAGAGGAGGGTGTGAGGACACACAGGACTGAACTCACAGGAAAAGAAAAGAGTCGCCAGCTAGGCATTTTTATCCCGGAGGAAAGGTAATGCTGCATAGACCTAGAAAAAGATATGGATAAGACGATTGCGAACCAGAGAGACTGAGAAAGGGGGTTGGTTACAACCTGGGAAGGTATTAGCACCCAGATTGTCCGCCGTACTCGACGGGATCCACGCTTAAAAGATTTGTGTTTTAAAGGGGTAGTGTCAGTGCAATTCGTGTATCAAAGAGCTGGAAAAGAATGTACAGGTGTCAGTGTAAAAGAAGTGAAGTGTGTAAATATACAGTGTCAGTGTGAGAACAAAAATAAAATGCTCAAGATCATGAGGCTAAAAGAATAATGCTGGAAAGAGGGGGAATATACAGAGACTTTTGTTCGATAACTGTTAAGTTATGCCTACGTATCCTCTCGTGCAATGAGGAAGTCAGAACACCGTAGTTCGACCCAAAGAGACTGAAAGATGAAATGACTTATGAACTGCTTACTTGTCTATGCTCAAGTGTATGACCTGTCTGGCTCAGGTGCAAACTGTCTTGCATTAGACGGAAGAAGCAAGTTCTCGTTTATGAGTGAAGATGATGAGAAAAGAATCCCGAAGGAGACGATTATTGTTTGTTTTTTGAGTTTTCAATCTTTTATTGCTTTTGAAAGTTTGTCATAGATTAATGAGCTTAAGCCTAAACCAATGGATTTAGTAAACTCATCACATCTTCCCTCTGATTAGGGGTAATGAGAATACCTTAAGTGTGAAGTCAGCATCTCACACTTAATTACCATGATGTGGGATTAAGATCATTAACCTACTTGTGATTATTTAGATGTTTTCGGTGTTTTTGTTTAGTGTTAAGTAATGAGGTTAAGCCATAATCAAGGATTAAACAGACTCATTACACCATCCTAATAGAAGGATAATAGATGAGAATGTTTAAGCTGAGGAAAGCTCCTCAACTTAATCCATGATTAGGGATTAAACTCATGACCAAACAAAGCCTTTGTTAAGTGGATTTTATTTAATGATATGATGAAGAAATGATTTTTATGATTTGTAAGACAACTTGAAGGGGACTTGTCCATTAACACCAGGGTTAGTCCTTCTTAACCAATTAAGGAAGAATTAGAACCCTAATGCAAGGCCCAAGTTACAAGCTTGATGTCTTGATGATTATTAGGTGAATTGATTAAAGGATGTAAACACATTAAGGGTTTAACACTTAGGATTAAAGTTATACACTCCATCCTAATAGAAGGATGCAGGCATAAGCTTAATCACAAAGCCTTAAAGTCTCTAGGGTTTAGTCCCTGATTATGAGATGAGGAGAGAAGACTCAATGAGACACAAAGGTAAAATCTAAATGGGGGACTAATCAAAACCCTAATTATTGACATGCTTGGTTGCTCCTAAGGTTTGTTAGGTTTACAAGAGAAATCTTCAGAGGAACCACCAGGAAGCAGATGAAAGAAGCAAAGAGAAGCAAAGTAACTTGCTTCATTTAAGAAGACAAGTCACTTGAAGAAAGAAAGTAATATGAAGAAGAACGAGCAAGCTCAATCTCAAACACAAGACAAAATGCAGCAATGATGCATAAGAGGGATGAAAAGAATTGTGAGAAGTGGAGGCAAATCCACTTCTCAAAGAACTTACCACCTGAAAAGTTAGTGAAAGGAATGCAATGCAATGCAAAATGAGATGGAATGGCATGATGCAAACCAAAACCAGAAGCATGTGTATGATGATAATGATGCTAAAAGATGATGCATACATGAGGCAATGCATGGGAATGATCATATGAATTAAAATACAAACAAAAATGAATTAAAATTGGTTAACAGAAGAATGAATTGATTCATGTTTGGATGAATCGATTCATATTGATCAAAACAGAATTAGTTAAACAGCGTGAATCGATTCATAATGGGATGAATCTAGGGGTGATCGTATCCGAACCAATCCAAAAGTAAAACCCATTTCCTAATTTTTTTTATTAAAAAAATGTCACTTTTTGCACTTAACTTCCAATGGTGGAAGTTAGTGTTATTTTAGGCTTTTTTTTCAAAAATGTCACATTTTGTACTTAACTTCCAATGGTGGAAGTTATGTGTTATTTTTGACTTTTTTCAAAAATGTCATTTTTGTACTTAACTTCCAATGGTGGAAATTATGTGTTATTTTTGACTTTTTTCAAAAATGTCATTTTTGTACTTAACTTCCAATAGTGGAAGTTATGTGTTATTTTTGACTTTTTTTTTCAAAAATTCATAATCAAACTCAATCCTTAGGCTGTGTTAAGTGCTCTAACTCTCCAGATTTCATCCTCTACCCACCCCAAACATGAATCAATCACAAGATCACATTTACAATGTATCAACAACAAGATTAGAGCAAAATCAAGAAAACTGCAAAAACTTCAGAACATGCATACACACTCATTTCTCAACCGTTTTCAGTGTTTCAAAGCTTAACATGATCAGTGAAACAAACTCTATCATCCTATAACAAGAGATTACATTTCTGGAAAAAATGTTCTTGATGATACCTGAACCGGAGCTTTGAACTTTAGAGCTTTCTGGCCTCAAACTTGGTGCAATCCCACTCCTTTGAACACCCTGATGATGAAATGAAGCTTGGAGAGCTTTGAGAATGGCTGGTTATGGCTGTTTTGCTCTGGTGTAGCAGAAATGGAGGGCCTTTTGTGAGATGTTTCAAGTTGTTTCAGGGGGTGGTTCTTGTTCAAAGGGTGATTTGTGACTTGTTGGTGAAAGAAAAGGTGAAGTTTGACGGCTGTGTGAAGAAAAATTCAGAGAAGAAGTTTGGGACAGATTTTGGTGCAAGTTGGATTGTGTGTGTTTCTATGCCAAATGAGCTGCTATATCACTCCCATAAAGTTTGAGTAGGCTGTGGAGCAGGTTAGTAGAGGCTGCTAATCACTATTCCAAGAGCATGGGAGAAATTGCAAAAAGTCATGGTTAGGTGTACTTGAGGCATGGGCTGTGGCAGAGCTGATTTTCTGGCTTGTACTGCTGATAACGAGAAAATGTACCGATTATATTGCTAAGTTTCATTGACGTTTTATCGCATAATCATCGTTTTAACACTCGATTCCTCGAGTTTTTCTTACTATTTTGCAGGTACATCATATATGGAGCTAAATCATGAATTAAGAGCAAAAGGAACAAAAACAACCATAAAAAGATGAAGAAATGAAGAAGCCTGCAAAACTGCATAATTTGTTGCAGTCACGGTCGTCACCAAGGTTTCACGACCGTGACATCCCAAATGAAGCCATCACGACCGTGATCACATTGTCACGACCGTGACACTTAAAATGCAAGGGACACGAGCGTGAAGACCTTGTCACGACCGTGACAAGTGTAAAAATAGGTTTTTGACTGAGACCACGTCAAAACCCTACGTGAAGAAGCTTTTGCCTATTTTTTAGCCATGTTCCTATATTTCCTCCACCACTTCAGCAAGGCCCAATGCAACAAGTCCAAAATTGAAGCCCATTAATTGTTCTATAAATAGCACAAGTTTTATGAAGAAACTACAGAGCATTTTTTTATCAATTTCCTGCGGAAGCTCTGCCGATTTAATTTACGACCCTGTTTCTATTTCAGCATTATTTTCAGTTTTTCATTCTTATTGTATCCAAACCCGCCATATAACAATTTCCAACATCAGGAAATTGTTATACATTTACTTGTTTCTAAACCTTCAGAATTTGCTTTATTTTCGATTTTCCGCCAACTCCAAGCTTTCCGGTCCGTGGAAGAAGGAGTCTGCTATAGTATTGTTAACCAGGTTTTTATTTTATTGAAATTTTAATATTTATGATGTTTATTTATTTTTACGCCATGAATATTTTGTTTATTGTTTCTCTGTCTCTGTCTGGTTCAACAAAAATGAGTAGCTAATTACCTTAGGGCGGTATGTAGTTAAAACAAACTTAATCGGTAAAATTTAACCATAGGCTAAAAATAATTAATAACTTAACATTCAGGCTGATACTTTTTAATTAAAATCGACCTTTTCGTTACGAGAGTAAGGAAAGAGTATTAGGTTAGGTCAAGACCACGAGAGTGTGAGATTTTAACCAGATAGCTAAAGTTAGGCATTTAAATTAAACACAACGAGAGCGCTTTAAAATAAATTAGAATTATTAAGTTTCCAAAAATTATCTCTAAACACTTATGGGCTAGCGAGAGCAGGCATAGGGCTTTAGGGGTAAGATCTGAGATAAGACCACGAGAGTGTGAGTTGAGGGTATTTAAACTGGTAACCTCTACCGAATAGATTAAGTAAACACCTTTATAAGCCTAGGTTAGATTGACCCACCTAAGTTAGTATAATTACATACCGACCGCCTTAGTATTATTTTATTAAAACTTAAATTTAACTCCGCCTTTAATATTTTAAAATCAACAAAAAAAAAATCGTGACAACCATTCGCCTTAGCTAAACTAGAAGTTCATCTAGCACTAAGTAACCATAGAGTCCCTGTGGATCGATAATCTTAAATATTACTTCGATAGGCTGTGCACTTGCAGTTAAGATACCGTTAGACACATAATTAGACACGTCTTTAGCCCATCAAGTTTTTGGCGCCGTTGTCGGGGACCTTAATTTAGTTACTAGTGCACTTTAGGTAGAATTGTCTAGACTAAGGTATCAACTATTTAATTTAATTTCCGAGTGTATGCCAAGTACTCGCTCTAAAGGCGAAGACTTGCAACCTCTAATCCCTGAATCGGAACGCTTCTTACACGTAAGAAGACGTATATTCGATTACGAACAAAGTTACAATATTCCAGATCTTCAATTAGATCCGCCTAAACCAGTCGTAACATCAAAGGACGCAGAGATGGCTGAAGAACAGAATCACCCACTCAAGTATTACGCCAGTCCTTCGCAAGCTGAACCGCATTCAAGCATTGCCGCACCGGCTATCAACCGAAATGATTTCGAACTAAAACCCTCATTGATATCAGCCGTGCAACAAAATCAATTCGCCGGAAATCCTACCGAGGATCCGAATCTTCATCTTTCGATCTTTGTGCAATACGCAGATACCGTAAAAGCCAATGGAGTTACCCAAGAAGCTATTAGACTACGTCTGTTTCCTTTTTCACTTCGAGACAGAGCAAGAGCTTGGCTTCAATCTGTGCCTTCGAACTCAGTAACTACGTGGGAGGAACTTAAGAGAGTTTTCTTAAACAGATATTTTCCACCTAGCAAGACAGCTATGCTGAGAGCTCAGATCAACGAATTTAAGCAAAGGGAAAGCGAATCACTATTCGAAGCTTGGGAACGTTATAAGGATTTGCTGAGACTTTATCCACATCACGGATTAGTAGAATGGATGGTCATCCATACCTTCTATAATGGACTCTTGTACAATACAAGAATGACAATTGACGCTGCCGCGGGCGGTGCATTGATGGACAAAGAATATAATGATGCTTATGCACTTATCGAAAGTATGGCTCAAAACCATTACCTTTGGGGAAGCGAGAGAGTCGCAACTGAGAAACCAACAAAAGGAGGTATGTACGAAGTGAAGAGTATGAACCAAGTCAATGCAAAGTTTGACCAACTAAGCCAAAAGATCGACAACTTGGCCATATCACCAACAGCCACCGTGGCTGCAGTAACACCTAACTGTGAGTTATGTGGAGTTTCAGGACACGAAGTTTCTGATTGTCAACTATTGACAGGAACTCCCACTGATCAAGTGAATTATGCTCAAGGAAACCCATACTCAAACACATACAACCCAGGTTGGAAAAATCATCCGAACTTCTCCTATAAGAATAACAATGCTTTATACGCACCAGGTCAAGCACCAGCTACACCACCAGGATATCAAAAGACTGCTCCTAATGTCCCTAGAAAATCGAACCTTGAGTTGACGATGGAGAACTTTATAGCTAACCAATCTCAAACAAACAAGGACTTCTTAAACCAAAACATTCACACTAGTGAGCAGATTAAACAATTAGTGAGCAAAGTAGATGCATTAGCTACACATAACAAAATGCTTGAAACTCAGATTTCACAAGTAGCTCAACAACAAGCACCTACTGCTGCACCAGCTGGAGTATTCCCTGGACAACCTCAACCTAATCCGAAAGGACATGCCAATGCCGTAATATTAAGAAGTGGCAAGGAACTTGACGGACCTACCGATCCAAGACTTGACAATCCAGCCATGTACCAAAAACCGGATAAACCGACTGAAGTGGTGAATGATCCAGAAGAAAAGGAAGATGATAATCAAGAGGTAGTGGAGAAAGAACAACCTTATGTACCTCCACCACCCTATAAACCACCAATTCCGTACCCTCAGAGATTAACCAATTCCAAGACGACGAGTCAATTTAAGAAATTTGTCGAACTTCTGAAACAGTTGAATATTACTATTCCGTTTACATAAGCTATCACCCAAATACCCTCGTATGCTAAGTTTTTGAAAGAAATCTTATCCAATAAGAAAAAGATAGAGGATAACGGAACAGTTACACTTACTGCTGAGTGTAGCGCCATAATTCAGAATAATATGCCTCCAAAGCTAAAAGATCCAGGAAGTTTCTATATACCCTGTGTAATAGGAAAATTCGTCATTGACAAAGCTCTATGCGATTTAGGAGCCAGTATCAGTGTTATGCCCTTAACGATTTGCAAAAGGCTAGACATGGGAGACCTAAGACCAACTAAAATGTCTGTTCAACTAGCCGATCGCTCAGTTAAATATCCTGTAGGCATACTAGAAAACGTCCCAGTACGTATAGGACAATTCTACATCCCTACTGATTTTATAATCATGGACATCTCTGAAGACTCCACTACACCTATCATACTAGGAAGACCATTCTTAGCTACCGTCGGAGCTATAATAGACGTAAAAAGAGGAAAGCTGACCTTTGAAGTGGGTGAAGAGAAAGTTGAATTTATTTTAACACAATTCTTACAATCACCAGCTATAGAGGATACCTGCTATCTATTGGACGTAATTGACGAATGTGTAAGAGAAATGGAACTGAAAGAAACTACCTATTCTGAAATAATGAAAATTCAAATCCCTCCGATTTTCGAAGATGATAATTGGCGTAAACCATATCAGGATGATAGTCTAAGCGAAAGTTTAGCACTTACACCGGATCCCATGCCAAGTAAAGATAAACCTACATTAGGATTAAAAACTTTACCTCATAACCTAAGGTACGAATTCTTAGACATTGAATGTAAAAGACCAGTTATAATAAATTCCAGTTTAGGAACTATAGAAACAAAGAAACTTTTAGATGTCTTGAAGAACTATCCAACTGCATTAGGATATAACATATCTGATCTCAAAGGAATATGCCCTTCAGTCTGTATGCATCGTATTCTGCTAGAAGAAGATTGCAGAACCTCCAGAGAATCTCAAAGAAGAATTAACCCAATCCTTAGCACTGTAGTAAAAGAAGAAGTTAAGAAACTACTAGATGCTGGAATAATATATCCAATCTCTGATAGTGAATGGGTTAGTCCAGTACATGTAGTGCCAAAGAAAGGAGGTATCACTGTTGTGAAAAACGCTCAAGGCGAATCGATATCGCAAAGAGTAGTGACGGGACATAGAGTATGCATAGATTATCGTAAACTAAACAAAGCCACTCGAAAAGATCATTTCCCACTACCCTTTATAGATCAAATGTTAGAACGATTAGCCAAGCATTCTTACTTCTGTTATCTTGACGGTTACTCAGGATTTTTCCAAATCCCTATCCATCCAGATGATCAAGAGAAGACTACATTCACATGCCCATATGGAACGTTCGCTTATAGACGAATGCCCTTTGGATTATGCAACGCTCCTGCAACCTTTCAAAGATGTATGATGTCAATCTTCGCAGATTTTATAGACAACATCATGGAAGTGTTCATGGACGACTTCTCTGTATGCGGGCAAAGTTTTGAAGGATGCTTATCAAACTTAGAAATGGTGTTAGAAAGATGTGTAAAAGTAAACCTCGTGCTCAACTAGGAGAAATGTCATTTTATGGTCAGAGAAGGAATCGTATTAGGTCACGTTATATCCGACAAGGGAATTGAAGTAGATAAAGCTAAGATAGAAGTCATAAAAGATCTTCAACCCCCTAAAACCGTTCGAGAAATACGAAGCTTTTTAGGACACGCCGGTTTCTACCGACGATTCATCAAAGATTTCTCGAAAATCACTAAACCTCTTACTGGTTTATTAATGAAAGACGCTGAGTTCATATTCAATGAAGATTGTCTTAAAGCATTCGAAACTCTAAAAACAGCCCTCATCACCGCACCAATCATGCAACCCCCTGACTGGAGATTACCTTTCGAAATCATGTGCGATGCGAGTGACTATGCTGTAGGCGCAGTTCTAGGCCAAAGGAAGGAAAAGAAACTTCATGCGATTTACTATGCCAGTAGAACCTTAGATTCTGCTCAGATGAACTACGCCACTACTGAAAAAGAATTGTTAGCAGTTGTCTTTGCGCTTGACAAATTCCGTTCTTACCTAGTAGGAGCGAAAATAATCGTTTACACAGACCATGCTGCTATCCGATATCTATTAACTAAGAAGGATGCTAAACCGAGACTCTTGAGATGGATTCTACTCCTACAAGAGTTTGATCTCGAAATAAAAGATAAGAAAGGTACTGAAAACGTCGTAGCGGACCATTTATCTAGATTAGAAGGTATTAAACCCGAACAAGTGCCGATTAACGATGATTTTCCGTATGAACACCTGATAGCACAAATAGGAAGCGACCTAGTTCAGTTAGACATAAATGAACCAGAACCCGTGGAAACAATCCAGACAACTGTAGGACTGCCATGGTACGCTGACATTGTCAACTACCTAGCCGCAGGAGCTCTTCCACTTGATTTAACCTATCAGCAAAAAAAGAAATTCTTTCACAATCTGAAACATTATTACTGGGATGAACCATTATTGTTCAAAAGAGGACCCGATGGAATCTTTTGTCGATGTATTCCCGAAGAAGAAATAGAAGATGTCATTGCTCAATGCCATTCATCTCCTTATGGTGGACATGCAAGTACTTCCAAGACTTGTGCAAAAATCTTGCAAGCCGGCCTATTCTGGCCTAATCTATGGAAGGATGTCCACATCGCTGTTATAAATTGCGATCGGTGTCAACGCACCGGCAATATTTCAAGAAGAGATGAAATGCCTCAAAAAGGAATATTAGAAGTAGAAATCTTTGACGTCTGGGGAATAGATTTCATGGGACCATTCCCATCATCTTTCGGTAATAATTACATACTCGTAGCTGTTGATTATGTTTCGAAATGGATTGAAGCTATAGCTTCTCCTACAAACGATACACGAGTAGTAATAAAGCTTTTCAAAAATATAATCTTTCCCAAATTTGGTGTGCCTAGACTCGTCATAAGTGACGGTGGCTCGCACTTCATTTCAAAAATCTTTGACAAATTACTATCTAAGTATGGAGTAAGACACCGTGTGGCAACACCATATCACCCACAAACAAGTGGACAAGTCGAAGTCTCAAACAGAGAAATTAAACAAATCTTAGAAAAGACTGTCGCCATATCTCGGAAAGATTGGTCATCTAAACTTAATGAAGCTTTATGGGCTTATAGGACCGCTTACAAGACACCCATAGGTACTACACCTTTCAAACTAGTTTATGGAAAATCTTGTCACCTCCCGGTAGAACTAGAACACAAAGCTTATTGGGCGATTAGAACTCTCAATATAAACTATAATGCTGCAGGAGAAAAGCGAATCCTAGACATTAACGAATTAGAAGAATTAAGGCTAGATGCTTATGAGAATGCTAAGATATATAAAGAAAGAACTAAGCGATGGCATGATAAACGCCTATCTAGGAAAGAATTTAATGTGGGAGACGTTGTACTCCTTTTTAACTCAAGACTTAGGCTCTTTCCTGGAAAATTAAAATCGAGATGGTCAGGACCCTTTGAAATAACTAAAGTATTCCCGAGTGGAGCAATAGAAATTAAGGGTAGGAATAGTGAACCATTCATAGTAAACGAACAACGTTTAAAACATTATCATAAAGTTGAAAATAGAGATTATGCAAATAATCTAAGGCTTTTAGAGTTGTCCACTAATTCCCCTGATTAATCTAAACCTAAGCATTACGTCAGGCTTTTGACGATAAAAACAGCGCTTAGTGGGAGGCAACCCATTTACTCATTTAATTATTTAAACTATTCTCTTTATCATTTTGTTATTTATCGTTTTTACTATTTGTTTATTTGTTTTGTCATTTTATAGTTTTATTTTATATTACTATTATTGCCTTTAAATTATGCATTTCATTTTCTTATTTTTATCTTAAATCACTTTTTACAGATTTTCTAAAAGTCTTTTCCACTTTCCTTCTCCCCCTGATTTGTTTCCTCCATATTTGCACTAACCATGGCTAACCAACTAATAAACCATATGGAAACCAAATTTAGAGGTAGAAACCAAAGAATGAAGTTTGAAGAGTTATCACAGAGGCAAATGGATTTGACCCTGTACCCGGATGATCAGACTATGGAAACCCTAGGTATACATGATAGCATCCTGTACTTGTTTAACCGACTTGGATGGGAGAATGCATTGATCCAACATAAGTTTGTGACTTACCGCGAGCTCACCCTTGAGTTCCTTAGCTCCTTAGTTTACCTACCTGAGCGCGGTTTCGGATTCAGGAAAGGATTTATCAGTTTCCGCCTATTTGGAATAGAATATGACTTTAACCATAAAGAACTAGCTGACTTATTAGGATTCCCTAGTGGACCCTTTGCTTTTACTACCACACAGGTAGAATTGATGGACATTGAGCTAGATTTCTTTTGGGGGACTTTAACCGGAAACTACCACCCTGAACCAAATAGCATGAATAATGATGAGATCCATAATCCTGCTCTCCGTTACTTCCATAAGATCCTTGCCCACACCTTCTTTGGAAAAGAAGAAAACATTACCGGAGTCTCTAAAGATGAGATATTCATTATG
The DNA here is from genome assembly GCA_963966055.1 of Lathyrus aphaca. Classification (NCBI taxonomy): domain Eukaryota; kingdom Viridiplantae; phylum Streptophyta; class Magnoliopsida; order Fabales; family Fabaceae; genus Lathyrus; species Lathyrus aphaca. The sequence goes on along the minus strand of OZ014521.1, from coordinate 30,690,855 downwards.
TCATGTTTCACTAATGGACAGCCTGTTAATGGTGTACCTTTCATGATGCAAACCTTCACCCGTATCCAAGAACCTGAATTACCTATATTAGTAGGAGGTCTTGTAACCATGATTGTTGATGCCTTAGGACTTAGATATCAATTGCACAGGTGCAACCGTTTAGGTACCATCCGTCCTATGAATCTTAACTTTTGCTTTAATCGACATATCATAAGGAATTTAGGACATCCACCTTTTGAGTACTTGATCCGGAATGAGGTAGTAACCCTGTTCACACTGCCAAACCATGCTAGAGTAAGTGTTCACAATAAGGATAACTGGCTTTATGAGTTAACCCCACCTGATTATCCATCCACTCCTGAAACGCCTCAGTCTTACAAGATAAAAGATGATATAATGACCGATGTCGAAACTGACCCTGAGACACCTCCTGGTTACCATGACATTGACCACACTGACGAAGTTATTGAAACCCCTGAAGTGAATCAAGGAGATTATGCTAACAACTTACAGAATATCATGAACACTCTTGAAGCTTACCAAACTGATATAAATTCATTTAAGGAAGACATTAAGAGCATGCGATTGGACATTATAGGTTTGACTGACGTAACCTGTGAACAATTCTATCACTTGAACTCCGCAATCAAAGATTTGAAGAAACGCTTTTGAAAATGCTATAAGTGATTTAGTTTATTTTTCTCATTGTTTTCGTTTCTAGTTAGATTTATTTTTCGCAAACAATTTCGTACCGTATTTTCATTTATGTAATTTCATTTTCAATTACCTTATGCAATGCACTTCTAATTCCAAAATTTCTCCATTTTAATCAATTTATATATTTTTCATTCTATGTACTGTTATGCTTGCATTTATTCCTATTATATAAAAATCTTTCATGCCATGCAAGTTAGTAAAGTAACATGTTGAAATAAATTATTATATGGTGTTTAAATGTAATATTGAGTGAGAAGTGAAGAAAATAAATTATTATAAAATATGTGAAGCATAAGAAATAGTGTTTTCTGGAAATTATTCAACGAAGCAAGCTCTCACGGTCGTCACACCCTCCTAACGATCGTGACGTGCTCATTTAGCGTGTCACGACCGTCGCCTCTTTGTCACGACCGTGACAACCCTAAATATAGGATTCGTGAGAAACAGAACTGTTTCTCTTCGTGACCTCTTCTTCTTCTTCCTCCATAACTTCCAAAAACCACCCATTTTCTCCATAACTTCCGTAACCTCCCATTACCAAATTAAAACTCATTAACCCCCCATTATCACCACACCTATCACATTCTCACCTTCCAATATTTATTCCGAATCATTATTTCTCTCATTTTATCATTTTTTTCACAAACATCAAAAATCTTCATCTTTCACTCTAGCTCTTGCATGCAATGGATACCATTCAATTTAGAGAAGGTGATGCTGGAGAAACCTAGAGAGAAAGATTTATCCGATTCCAGAACCGCGGTGTGCAACCTACACGTTATATCGACACTGTCTGTTTGAGGGAACTCGGAATGCTTACCAGTGTCAAGAACCTGCTTCAAAAAGTCGGTCTGTGGGATCTTTGCAGTCAGCCTCAGCCCACATTCGAGCTTCTGACATTGGAGTTCCTTAGCTCATTCCAGTACATCACTCCTGCCGGTTCTCAGAGTCAACTCACCGGTTTCGCCAAATTCAGATTGCATGGCCAGGAGTTTAACCTTTCGCAAAACAGGATAGCCGAGTTGCTAGGCTTCGATCACGGGAATGAAGCTCACCTCCGCGTGCCGGATAATTTTAGTGAAACCGCTTTCACTTTATGGCACGACATAACCAATACCCGTGCCTCAGCCTTCCAAAGCCTCAATGCTACACACATCCACAACCCGGCAATCCGATATTTTCACCGAATCATTTGCAACACCATCTTTGTTCGTGAGAGTAACCATAAGCTCAACTCCAAGGAGCTTCTATTCTTGCATTGCGCTCTAAATGACGAGCCAATCAACGCTACCCCGTTCATGCTTTCTCACATCCAGGCTATTGCGCATAGAGGATCAACCCCATTTTTCATAGGCGGCATTGTCACCACCCTCGCCATTCAGTTGGGGCTTGGTGACTTGGTCGTAAATCAGCCTTTCAGAGAAGCAGAATTCCTCACCAAGAGTTATTGCAGGTCCGCTCACCTGATTGCGCAGCGAGAGGATGGCAGGTATAGCCCTGTTGTCCATGGCACCATTTTTCACCATATCATTCTGCCGTCCCGCGACCGCATCGACCCATCCAGCCGAGCCAACTGGCTCTTTATTTTACCAGATGCTGCCGACCACGCCCCTATTCATGATGATCAGGCAGATCCTCCAGCGGATGAGATGCAGGACGCTATAGATGCAGTTGAGCCTGTCCAGGATATTCCAGAGTCATCTACCCGACAGCCTCCTGCACAGGATTTCACTCTTGAGGACGTCCTCCGTGCGATTCATCAGCAGAACCAGATGAACGCCGCACTGGAGCGAAGGCAGAAGGAGCAGTATGATGCTTTACTCAGCACTATTGCAGCAAACCAGGAAGCTACTAATGAGAAGTTTGGAGAAATTTTCAGCGAGCTACAGGCCTTACGCATTGATATCACTGCTGCTACCGGTACCGGTTCTGATCCTGAAGCGACTCCTTCCAGACGCTCCCGCACCAGAAGCCGACCCCGCGGTCCTCAGCAGCCATAGTTTTAGTTTTGCTTATGTTTGTTTTTCGTTTTTGTCGTTTGTACTGTACTTTTACCGCATTTATATCACAACATTGAGGACAATGTCTGATATAGTGTGGGAGAGGTACCTTTCATTTCCGCATTTTTTCCTTTTCGCATTTTTCCATTCCATTGTATTTCTTTTCGCAAGTTAATGAAACGAGCAAATCTTTGTGATATTTTCTTTAATTTCGAACTTTCCCCGTTTATTTAGCCATACCGAAAAAAATCTTTAATTATTCGCATTACCCGACTCGCCTACGAAATCGTAATTAGGAAGTTGAGAACGATTCAACAAGACCAATACAATCTTGACACCTTTGACTTCCCACTTAAGCGATTCCATTCCGATTATCATTACGAGTACACTTTAAGTTTCAGTTCAAAAGTAACCCCTAGTAGTTTATACTAACAGTCAGCACCGTCTGAACACAAACCACGTGGGGAGCCGATGAATATAAGCGTTTGATGCCTAATCAATAATGATCCTTCATATCTCGATGCAAATGAAAAGAAATTGCACCAAAGTACACGGTCGCATATAAGAAACGAGAAATATGAGAAGGAGTCCATTGCGGGTTGGTTCAGAGGTACTGGTTCTGAACTTGGTAGGGCGTGCTACGGCTCGATCCCCCACAACCTCCAAATCGGATAATATATGTAGGGTTACCGCACTCGTGTACCAGACCCCGTGCTTAAAAAGGATCAAAGTCGCTAACCGGCTACTCCACTACGTGCGTGCTAAGGCAAAGGGCTTAATGTGATTGCGCTAGAATGAAACCGGGCGAAATGAGATTGAAAAACTCTAGGTGAGATCGTAAAGAAATTTCTGATTGTTTCGATTAACGGGAAGTCGACGACATAGCTTGTTGCTTGTGTCATTAGTGTATCGTTAGTGTTCTATCAAAGTACCGGTTTATCCGACAAAACGGTCCCTCGTACGGTTTGTTATGTATATGCGTCAATAAAAACTTGTCCAACGATTTTCAACCGACTATTTGCTTGAGGACAAGCAAAGCTTTAAGTTTGGGGAAGTTTGATAACGAGAAAATGTACCGATTATATTGCTAAGTTTCATTGACGTTTTATCGCATAATCATCGTTTTAACACTCGATTCCTCGAGTTTTTCTTACTATCTTGCAGGTACATCATATATGGAGCTAAATCATGAATTAAGAGCAAAAGGAACAAAAACAACCATAAAAAGATGAAGAAATGAAGAAGCCTGCAAAACTGCATAATTTGTTGCAGTCACGGTCGTCACCAAGGTGTCACGACCGTGACATCCCAAATGAAGCCATCACGACCGTGATCACATTGTCACGACCGTGACACTTAAAATGCAAGGGACACGAGCGTGAAGACCTTGTCACGACCGTGACAAGTGTAAAAATAGGTTTTTGACTGAGACCACGTCAAAACCCTACGTGAAGAAGCTTTTGCCTATTTTTTAGCCACGTTCCTATATTTCCTCCACCACTTCAGCAAGGCCCAATGCAACAAGTCCAAAATTGAAGCCCATTAATTTTTCTATAAATAGCACAAGTTTTATGAAGAAACTACAGAACATTTTTTTATCAATTTCCTGCGGAAGCTCTGCCGATTTAATTTACGACCTTGTTTCTATTTCAGCATTATTTTCAGTTTTTCATTCTTATTGTATCCAAACCCGCCATATAACAATTTCCAACATCAGGAAATTGTTATACATTTACTTGTTTCTAAACCTTCAGAATTTGCTTTATTTTCGATTTTCCGCCAACTCCAAGCTTTCCGGTCCGTGGAAGAAGGAGTCTGCTATAGTATTGTTAACCAGGTTTTTATTTTATTGAAATTTTAATATTTATGATGTTTATTTATTTTTACGCCATGAATATTTTGTTTATTGTTTCTCTGTCTCTGTCTGGTTCAACAAAAATGAGTAGCTAATTACCTTAGGGCGGTATGTAGTTAAAACAAACTTAATCGGTAAAATTTAACCATAGGCTAAAAATAATTAATAACTTAACATTCGGGCTGATACTTTTTAATTAAAATCGACCTTTTCGTTACGAGAGTAAGGAAAGAGTATTAGGTTAGGTCAAGACCACGAGAGTGTGAGATTTTAACCAGATAGCTAAAGTTAGGCATTTAAATTAAACACAGCGAGAGCGCTTTAAAATAAATTAGAATTATTAAGTTTCCAAAAATTATCTCTAAACACTTATGGGCTAGCGAGAGCAGGCATAGGGCTTTAGGGGTAAGATCTGAGATAAGACCATGAGAGTGTGAGTTGAGGGTATTTAAACTGGTAACCTCTACCGAATAGATTAAGTAAACACCTTTATAAGCCTAGGTTAGATTGACCCACCTAAGTTAGTATAATTACATACCGACCTCCTTAGTATTATTTTATTAAAACTTAAATTTAACTCCACCTTTAATATTTTAAAATCAACAAAAAAAAAATCGTGACAACCATTCGCCTTAGCTAAACTAGAAGTTCATCTAGCACTAAGTAACCATAGAGTCCCTGTGGATCGATAATCTTAAATATTACTTCGATAGGCTGTGCACTTGCAGTTAAGATACCGCTAGACACATAATTAGACATGTCTTTAGCCCATCAACTGCATCAGCTGAGTTCAAGGATGACTCTTGGATCAATTGATGTGAGTTGTAATGGATGAAGGGTGAGATCTCACATGTTTTGCAATTTTGCAACTTGTTGCACTTTGTGACTTTTGGCCATGAACATGTGACATCTCTTAAGAAATATGCAGCAAAATGCATCACATAATGTTGTTATGACACTTTGATAATGATTAGAGACCAAACAAAACCAAAGGAAACCTTCTTGCAAGACTTCCCTCTTTGTGATTTTCATGAAAAATGGCTTATGATACTTGGACATCAAGGCATGAAAATGAGAAATTTCTTGGGCCAATCTGAATTTTAGGCATTGCATTGTGTTTGTATGAAGATTAGAAGTCACTTTTAAGTCATCTTTGACCTTGGCATGAGGTTTTGCAAGTTTTCCATTTTGTGCAAAAGTGAAATTTCAATGATTTTCCCAACTTTGCAAAGCCATAACTTTTGATCCAAAATGAATTAGAAAGAGTTCTTGTACTTTTTGAAAAGGGAATGATCCATTCTACAACTTTCATGACCAAAGTTTTTCCATTTGAAGCATTTTTGAATCAAAAAGCAAGGGTTGAAAAAGTTTCCTAAAATGGCAATTTCATTAAAAGTCAAACTTTCCCAAAAAGTCAACTTTGCAAATGACTTGAAATTCTTCAATTTTGTGAACTTCCAACATCTTCCATGTTCAAATAAATATCATACACAATCAAAATGATGAAGAACACCCTTTGGTTGGGTCATTGGGGGCCTCAGATGCCCTGATTTTGCACTGACTTGCACAAGAAGTCAACTCTTGATTAGATGCCTTCCCCATGGAATTTCTTCATGAAACTTGATATGCATGATCCTCATAACATATAGAGACCAATAGAAACAATAATGACCAAAAAATTTGGAGTTATGGCCTCTGAAACCAAAACCCTAATTCTAGGTCATCTGTGCAGTCAAACCTGGCTCTGCTTCCATGCCATTCCCAGTTCTTGTGATTCTTTGATTTTCTTGACTTTGAGAGGATACAATATGATGCTTGAAAATACATGGACCCCTTTGAAGTGACTGATGACCTTTGGAGAGGCTCAAATGGCTCTTGGATTGCTCAGATCACAAACCCTAGATGCAGATGACTTTGAAACAATGCAGTGAATCAAAAATGCAATATGAGATGCTGTGTTTGTGTTTATGCATATGAAATGATCACAAGCCATGGTGTGAATGAGTGAGGGAAAATTTAGGGTGTTTACATATATCTTTGGGTAAACAACGACAAAGATTTGCACCTCGTAAAGCGGCGACGATATCTCCTATTATTACCTCAGTAGTAACTCCGGCGTATCAACCTCAGATTGCTTAGAACTCTCCTAATCAACAGCAGTATCAACAAAGGCAGCAACATCCTCAACATGCTCGTCCACAATTTAATAACAACGGGTATCCAAGGACTCTGACAATTGACCTTATACCTACAATGTATGCTGATTTGTTTCCATTATTACTAAGCAAGGGGAACATTCAGACCAGGACTCCTGTTGTGGTTCCTGTTTATCCCCCTCCATGACATAAAGTTGATAAATCATGTCCTTATCATAAATGAGGGAAAAGGCATAACATTGAAAATTTCCTAGCTTTCAAGTACGACGTCCAAAGAGTCTTCAGGAACAGAGTTTTATCTTTCATATATATTAACCTGAATGTTCAAACAAATCCATTACCGCAACATGAGAAAATGTCAGTCAACTGGATTCAAGATCAAGAAATTCGAGGAGTCAATTTACTTGAAGATCCAACAAGAATTGCTCAAAACATTGACATTCGAACAATGAATGTCAATCTGGTTGCAATGCATTCCAGACAAAGTCTACATCATGATTTACCATAGCAAGACTACCAACGACAAATGGATTTAGGATGGATTCAAGATTAGCATGAAGAAAATGATCCTCATATCAACATGGTTCAAATCTTCGATATTCACATAATGAATATCGGTTTAGTAAAATTGCACTCCAAGCACATTAGACTTGGATTTTTATCATTGCATGATTATCAGAGTTGCAGAGTTTACTCTGAAAGTAATCAAGGGTGTTCAATAGTATAAAGATATCTCCAAGCGTTATTGGACCATTGGTGGCTCCCAATTTACATGGACGAAGAAACTGGTAAGCGAGTATAACATTGTGGATCAATTACTACAAAATCCTTTGAGAATATCGGTGTTATCTCTTCTGCTCAGCTCAGAAGCTCACCATGAAGCATTACAAAGGGTTCTGGAGCAATCCATTGTAGAACCATACGTAAACTTGAATCAATTCGACGGTATTGTCTCCAGCATTACTAATTTCAACAATTTGGAATTTAATGATGATGATCTTCCTGAAGAAGGCAGGAATCACAATATGGAATTAAACATTGTTATCAACTACGGTGACAACGCCTAGCCAGCATACTCATAGACACAGGTTCATCTTTAAACGTAATGCCAAGGTCCACTCTCACAAGACTGACTATTCAAGATCCTCCCGTGAGAAAAAGTGAGGTCATAGTCAAAGCATTTGATGAATCTCGAAAAGAAGTTATCGGCGAAGTGGATCTTCCCAAAACAATTGGATATCACACCTTCCAAATTACATTTCAAGTCATGGACATTAGTGCGGAATACCGTTGTTTACTTGGCCGACCATGGATTCATGAAGCAGGGGCAGTGACCTCCACACTTCATCAAAAATTGAAGTTTCTAAAAATTAACAAATTGGTAACAGTCTTTGGGCAAAGAGCCTTTATTGTTAGAAACTTATCCTCATTCTCATATTTGGAACTAGAAGACGTCGTAGGAACTCAGTTCCAAGATCTCACTGTAAGTAAAGAGGATCAGTCGTAAATAGGAACGTCAATCACTTCTTACAAAGATGCTCTCCAAGCCCTGGAAAGCAACGATATCAAAGGTTGGGGTTAAGTTGTAATTCCCGTTAGCAATGAATCCAGAAAGGGTTTTTGTTGTCCTTCAGCAGTAACTAAACCTACAACAAAGGATAGAAACTTTGGTCCTATTAAATTTTTTTCCATAGTGGAGGGTTCCTTCACCCAATCTCTCAATAGGTTAATACCATCAAGGAAAACAATTCGGAAGACTCCGAGGATCCCGATGACGAATGGAAAACATACTTTAACAAGGAAGGGTACATTTCTCAGGACGAAGCATGCAAGCCATTCGACTTGCCGATCTCCATTTTCAAATATATTCCAGAAACAGAGGACAGAAAAATCCCTGAAGTACTTATTGCTCCTCACAACTCATTGGAAGATACTCCAATAACAAACAACTTTGATAGAACATTCGAAGACTTAATGGACGATCCACACACATGAGAATCTTATCAGGTAAACTCGAGTGACATGCAACATTATCTCGACAAATTTGCAAGGATTACAGGATAAGACTTCCTCAATTTTGCACCACTAGAAGTGAATGTCATTACTGAATATGACTCCACAACTCCCATAGAAACGTGGGACACCTTGGGACAACTAAGTGGAAAATACGATGATCTCGTAAAGTACACTACTCCCGCAAGTTCTCGCAGCGATATCAAAATCATCCAATCAACTAAATGGGAAGAAACTCCTGAGAGCATCGATGAAGAAACAACTGACAATTTCTCGCACAATAGATGCATGCAAGGAAGACTCTGTGGATCCTCCTTCACTAGAAATTAATGTCATTTCACAAGATACTCTGAGAAGAAAAGTTCCATACTTCTATATCTCCAATGGAGTGCGTTACGATTGGTTCTCTATTGACGTCCCATACATCGTTCACATTCCGAAGTAATTGCTTATATTTATTTTGACCTTTCATCTCGCCCAAATGACAAGGATTGTTTTATAGGGCTTACTTGCTGTAAATTATCCTCTTCACTTAGCCCAAAGTGATAGAGCTTTGTTTTATAGGGTTGTGTATTTCAAGAATTGACAAATCATAAATAAAATGTCATTATGTATTTCTGCACTTGTTGCTGTTTTCTCTTTTCGCTTTTTCAGAAAATGGTAATCCCTAAAAACAATTGAAAAAATAAATAACAAACGTTTTTCAAAACTAATATGCATAAGCTTTCTTTTACTTTCTCTAAATATGTCTTCTAAATATCATCATCGCATAGATTAACTATTTTAAACCCCATTGAAACATGTGATCTAATGCCTTCTACCAACTTTGAGTTCCCGGTATTTGAAGCTGAAGAGGAAGATGACAAAAAAATTCCATAAGAGATCTCCAGACTGCTCAGACACGATGAAAATCCCATTCAACCTTATAAAGAACCGTTGGAAACGTTCAACTTGGGTTTAAAATAGGAAAGAAAGGAAGTTAAGATCGGCGAACTACTCAGTTTGGCTGAAAGGAAAAGCCTGATCTCACTACACAAAGAATTTCCAAATGTATTTTCTTGGTTCTACGAGGACATACCAGGGTTGGATACCAACATCATGGAACATCATTTACCATTGAAGCTGGAATGCTCGCCACTCAAGCAGAGATTGAGAAGAACTCATCCAGATATGGCTATCAAAATCAAGGAAGAGGTATAAAAGCAAATCGATGCAGGATTTCTCGCCACTTCAAATTATCCTCAATGGTTGGCAAATATTGTGCCAATACAAAAGAAGGACGGAAAACTCAGAATGTGTGAAGACTACAAGGATCTCAACGAAGCAAGTCCAAAGGACGATTTTCCCTTACCATATATCGACATGCTGGAAGACAGTACAACAAAGTACAAAGTATTTTCTTTCATGGATGGATTTTTGGGCTACAACCAGATAAAAACGGCACCCGAAGACAACAAAAAAACATATTTCATTACACCTTGGGGAACCATCTGTTACAAAGTAATGTCGTTTGGATTAAAGAACGTTGGTGCAACCTATCAAAGGGCAATAACAACTCTCTTTCATGACATGATACATAAAGAGATCGAAGTGTACGTCGATGACATGATCGCCAAGTCGAAGACCAGAGAGGAACACGTTGAACATCTACACAAATTATTCCAATGTTTGAGAAAATATCAACTATGACTGAATCCTAACAAGTGCATCTTTGGTGTCCGATCAGGAAAGCTCATGGAATTCATCGTCAGTCAGAAAGGAATCGAAGTCGATCCTGATAAAGTCAAAGCTATTCAATAAATGCCCGCTCCGAAAATGGAGAAACGAGTACGAGGATTCCTGGGACGTCTCAATTACATACCAAGATTTCTATTCCTCAAGACCACGACATGCGCGCCGATATTTGAACTTCTTCAGAAGAATCAAAGTCATTACTGGATAGAAGACTGCAAGGAAGCCTTTGAAAAGATCAAAGAATACTTGTCGACGCCACCAATTTTGTGTCCTCCTGTTGAAGGCAGACCATTGATCATGTACCTCACCATTTTGGAAGACTCCATGGGATGTGTACTTGGCCAGCAAGATGAAACGAAAAGAAAATAATATGCTATTTACTATCTGAGCAAGAAATTCATCGATTGTGAAACTCGGTACATAATGCTCAAGAAAACTTGATGCGCTCAAGCCTGGGAAGCTAAACTTCTTTTCCAGTATATGATATGTCATACTACTTGGCTCATTTTAGAAATGGATTTGATCAAATATGTGTTTGAAAAGCCTGCATTAACGGGACGAATTTCTCATTGGCAAATGTTGTTATCAAAATGCAACATTGAGTATCACGCATAGAAATCCGTCAAAGGAAGTATCCTAGCTAATCATTTGGCTCATCAACCTATCAGGATCCAATCATATTTGACTTCCCAGACAAAGATGTCATGTATCTTAAGATGAAACATGGTGACAAACCACTGCCAAGCGAAGGACCTGAACCAGGATCCCTTTGGGGACTTATCATCGACGGAGCAGTTAATTCTTATGGAAACGGGATTGGAGCAATCAACGTCACTCCAAACAGAACCCACATTCCATTCACTTCCAGATTGGCATTCAAATGTACGAACAACGAGGCCGAGTATGAAACTTGCATCATGGGTCTCGAGGAAGAAATTGATCTTAGGATCAAGAATTTACATGTGTATGGAGATTCTTCCTTTGTGATCAATCAGATCAAAGTAGAGTGGGAAACACGACGGTAGGGACTGATTCCTTACCAAGATTACGCAAGGAGATTGCTGCCATTTTTCGACAGAGTTGAATTTCATCACATACCTCGTGAGGAAAATCACATGGCTGACGCACTTGCTACCATTTCTTCCATGATCACAATCGATTAATGGAATGACATCCTAAGAATTGACATTATGCACCTAGACAGGCCAACATACATTTTTGCAATATAAACTGTTACTGATTGCAAACCTTGGTATCACGACATTCAACAATTCCTGTAGAAAAGGGAATACCCATTTGGATTGTCAAGAAAAGAGAGTAAGACCCTCCGAAGACTGGCAGACAACTTCTTCCTCAACCAAGATATACTTTACAAAAGAAACTTCGACATGGTTCTACTCAGATGTGTAGATGAGCGCGAAGTAGAAATACTCGTGAAAGAAATTCATGAAGGGTCTTTTGGTACTCATACCAACGGATATACAATAGCAAGAAAAATACTCTGAGCAGGATATTACTGGCTCACAATCGAGGCAGATTTTCGCAAGCATGCGAAGAAATGTCATAATGCAAAATTTATGCTGATAAGATCCATACGCCTTCGACACTTCTCAAGTCTCTCTCTTTGCTGTGGCCATTTTCAATATGGGGAATCAACATGATTGGAATGATCGAACCCGAAGCTTCAAATGGACATCGGTTCATTTTGGTAGTTATTGATTACTTCACCCAATGGGTCGAAGCAACATCATACGCCAATGTAACCCGACAAGTGGTTGTTCGATTTATAAAAAATAATATCATCTTCCGCTACGGTATTCTAAGTCAACTCATTAGTGACAATGGGTCCAACTTGAACAATAAAATGATGAAGGAATTATGCATAGAGTTCAAGATTGAACACCATAACTTTTCTCCTTATCGACCAAAAATGAACGACGCCGTAAAAGCCACCAATAAAAATTTCAAGAAAATTGTCCAGAAGATGGTCATAACATACAAGGACTGGCACGAGATGCTCCCTTATGCACTTCATGGATATCAAACTTTCCTCTACACTTCAATTGGGGCAACCCCTTTCTCATTAGTATATAGAATGGAATCGGTGCTCCCCATAGAAGTTGAGATCCCATCCTTAAGAATATTAATGGAGACCAAACTCACATAAGCTGAGTGGTGCCAAAGCAGATTCGACAAGCTCAATCTGATCGAAGAAAAGAGAATGACTACCCTCTGTCACGACCAGTTATATCAGCAAATGATGAAGAGAGCATTCGACAAGAAAGTTCAACCTCGTGTCTTCAAAGAAGGAGATATCGTCCTCAAGAAAATCCAATCATTTCTCATCGACTCTCGGGGCAAATGGACTCCAAATTATAATGGCCCATATGTGGTCAAGAAAGCATTCTCAGGCGGTTCCCTAATACTCACAATAATGGACGGTGAGGAATTCACTTATCCATCGAATGTTGATACAGTCAAGAAATACTTCGCCTAAAAGTAAAAAAAAAGTCTCGGCGGATTGAAAACCCAAAAGGGAGATCCAGGCAAAAATTAGAGACATTAAAAAAAATTATATCTCGCTAGAGAAATATAGGCAAAATGTTAGGGATTAATGACAAGTAACTGCATCCAACCAGTTTGGATTATCAGAAGAAAGTCACTCATCGAAGTCATCACCAGTAGAAGCTCCGAAAACTCCGAACTCAGAATTGATAGAAGGATAAGGATCATTATGTTTCAATGTAACCTTTTTCCCCAATAAATTACCATTTTCTACTTTGTAAATACTCTGTGGAATCATGCTTTCGGCTGATTACCACCATACATATAAAAATTTGATCATTTACCCATTTGTTTGTAACTCTTATTTTTTTTATCTGCTTTGCAAAATGACGTTTTCAAAAAAATGATTTGTAGTTTTCTTGAAATTAAAATGAAATTTACTTCACTTTTATATTTTTCAAGATAAAAAATTGCAATTTCCTTGGTCTGTAAACGTAAAAGGAAATCATTCATTTGCTCCAAATGTAACCTACTTTTGGAATATCCCACATGGATAAACTTGTGTCTCCCTACAGATCCATGTCTCCAGATATCAAAAGCAGCAGGAGCTCCCCTAATGAGCAGTTCAGCCAAGCCACATTGATATTCCATATAGGGATTGGCCTAGTATTCTTTGTCTTGTTTTGTCAATTTATGTGTCATGTCTATTTTGTCAACTATAATACCTCAAAATTTTACCTCTCATTTTCATGGCATTTAGCATATCACATTGCATATCCAAATCCATATCATGGCCTAAAGCATTGAATCATAACTAGCATAGTTGAGGCATAAGGCTTGTGATCAATGTTTGAGGAGATTGATAGTCATCAAAGGGAAATCAAAAGGCAAAATGGCTTCTCAATATTGTACAAAGGGTTTACAACATCTCACAAGTTTTAATTTGAATCCATAAGTCATAGAAAGAAATGAATTTATTCAAACACTCAAGCAGTGCAACATCTCTTGACAAAAAGGGGCTAAATTAGGGTTTTTGATTAATTGAGCTTCCCAAGGAAATTTTTGTTCAAACTTGATCTCATTGTTTTCTACATGATATTAAGTGTCTAGGGTTGAAATTTCATCCATGGAATCATTTTGGAAGGTCTTCAATTGATCAGTTACTTGAAAATCAAGGAATTGAGGAAAAGTCAACCATACTGAGTAAAAAAGTCAACTCCTAACTTTTTGAGGTCAAATTCATGAAATTGAGGTTACAAGGAGTCCATGGACCAAATTTTATCAAGAAATGATGGAGGGATCATGAGAAATCAAGAAAATCAAGACTTACCATTTTTGGAAAACTAGGGTTTCCAAAAATGGCAAGTTTTGGCCTTTTTGCAGCCAACTTAAAGAGAGGTCATCTCCCAAAATAAAAGTCAAATGGAAATTCCACTTGGAGTGTTTGAAAGAGAACATTTTAAGTTTCAAATCCATAGGTGGAACATGTCCATGGCATTAAAATTGAAGAAGCTATGATCATGCAAAGATTGGACAAATCAAGGCAAGAACCAAGTCATGGGCCAGGCAAGGCAGACCAAGCGCGCGCCAAGCCAGACATTTTGTCAAACATGTGGTGTGTAATAAGTATTGCCATTTTTCTTCATCAAGATGACTTCGAATGAAAAATCTTCCAACATGAAAGTTGTTCCTCTCCATGTTTCCTACAAGATTGATGTTGTTCCTCTGCATATCTGCATTTCCAGGTTTCTTCTGAAATTCAACTGACACGATTTCCTTCCATTTTACTTGATTTGTATGGTTTAAAGCTTGATAGAAGTTGTGCATAATCTGGCTAGTTAATAGGAGTAGTAGATGCTTAGATTTAATTTTTTAGGTGGAATTTGTTTGCTTCAATTTGCACTGATTAAACATGATAAATGAGTTGTGATCCTGGATTTTTGTTGTCCTCAACCTTGCAAGCATTAATATGGTCTTTGATTGTTTTTTAGTGGAGTTTGAGTGAAGCCCTAACCAGGGGTTAGCCGGAGAAGGTGATCGGAGACTAGCTCCGGTCACCTGAACAGTTGCCCTAGAATTTCCACAGCTTTAAGTCATGACCTTAGGATCTTCTGGATCTAATGTTCCTCAGCATGCCAATAAATTAATGACTCACATGGCTTTCATGTGCATAATTTTGGACCTGAGTATTCACATGTGTGTCATCCATTTGGTTATTGTGTGTCTTTTGATCTCATCCATTGGATCATCGTGCTTTGACTCCATCATAAGTTTCATATCAATCCCATGGTTTAGATGTAGTCAACATCTTGACTGAGTCCTCATCATAACTTGTGTACCCAGAGCATTTGGGGTGGGCCTCAGATTTCTTTTGGCACCCCTCTCTCATAAAAGCCCAGTTATTTTGAACTGAAATTCCTTCTGTTCACACCCCTTCCATATTTTCTTCTTCATATTTTTTCATTTTTATTTTCAATTCAATTTCTAATTTCTAAAAATACCAAAAAGCCTCCAAAAATTCCCAATAAATTAATACATCATCTTTAACATTTTCCCAAATTTTTCATATTTTTTAATTTCATTTTATTTTATTTTATGACAAGAATTAATTTCTCAATTAATTTCTTCATAATTTTCATCTTTTTTGATCACCTTTCTTCTCCAATTTAGTTCTTCCAAAAAAAAGATATTAATCCCATTCTTTTTGTCATAATCAAAGTACACCTTTAGGTCACTGAAAATATTTTTCTCATATTTTTAGGTCATTGTTTGGATTATTTTTGAGTCCATTCTTTGAGTTTGTTTCCATAAAACCCTAATTCTTGTGCATTTATTTGATTAAGTTAGACTCCAATTTTTTGTGAGTTTTTTTAGAGGTTAGTTTGTAACTGGATTTTGACCTTAGAGGTTAATTGTCATAATTTTTACATGTCATTTGATATTTTTTAGATGCCTTGTGTCACAAGTCACATTTTTGTCCTTATTTTCTCATCCTTCTCATTCCATTTTGAGAAAGGCATTTATGCCATTCATTTGATGTCTTCAATTTGAGTCCCTTAGGTCCCATTTGGTGTCTTGATATCACTTGTATCCATTATAGGTCATCACACTTTGAATTCTTAGGTTGCTTGATCCTTAAGTCACATATATGTTCATGTATGTTTTCAAAACCCTAATTCACATTCTTTTTCCATCTTCACACTTTCAAATCAACTTTATGAGTATGATAGTCATGTTATATCATTCTTGTATATCTCATATGTTTTTCATATTCATTGTCATGTCTTCACTTCATCTCACAAGTCTTTCTACTTCATTTGGTTTCATTTGACACCTCAAAGCTTCAAAAACAATCTTTTTCATTCCTTAACCCTAAGGCAATTCATTCTAACTCATTTGTGGTTAATTTTTATTCTAATATTCATCTTAACTTTTCATTAAGCCCCTAGTTTTTGTATGGAGAATTCAAGTTTCATTAATCATGTTTGACATTTTATTCCAAGTCCTTTTTACTTTTGAAGTTATATGTTCCATTCTTCTTATTCTTTCTTCATTCAACATATTGTTTGATTCACTTTAACTTGAATCTCGTTGCTCCCACTTTGTTTCACATATTAGGAAACTTTTAGTGTTAGGTTCTGGATTTTTCATTCACCTTTGACTTCATTCAAGTTCATCGTGCTTAGACCATGCGAATACTTCATTTAACTTTGTCCTGGTTCCTATTAGGGTTTAGTACCATTTAGGTCATAGTTTGACTTTGTTTGTTCTTACAAACTTAGATGGTTTTAGTAGGATTTAGCTACTGAATTTAAAAGCTTGTTATCCTATAGGATCCTTTAGACTTAAAACTTAGGCTTAGGAATCCTTTATTGCATTTCCTTAGTAAGTTTGAGCTTTATTTGAGTTTTGCCATATTCCATATGTTCAAATGACTTTGTAAAGCTAACCTTTGTTTTGTAGGGAGGTTGAGGTAAGCCTGGATTATATAACTTCTTCCTCATCTCTTTATGCTTTATAATTGTGATTGCCTTAGCACTTTGTGCTTTGCTTGTATAGGCTTTCCCCTCTCTTTAGAACCACTTACCTTCCTTAGGAAGTAAGTAGAGTTCTAATTTCCTTTCCTTCTTTTCCCTTTCTTCCTTAGTATTAGAAAACCTCACAAACCTGTAGGGCCTCCTTGTGCATACAATAAATAACTTAGGGTTGTATCTTAGTCTCCTTAGTGTTTGTCCTTTCTCATTTGAGTATTCTTCTCTCATCTTCAAACAAAAGTCAAAAGACACTTAATAAAGGATGGAAGTAGTCTCTTGGGTATAGCCTTATTCCATGGGACACTCATATTCATTCCATATTGGAATAGTATGGGCTTGTCTAGCATGATGCACAAGTTTTATCATGAGACTATTTTCATAAAGAAAGGCTAAAAGACATTTCTTCAAAAGCTACAAAGACATGTAATAAGTTCAATGGGCTAGTGAACTTAGACCCTAATCCCTGGAAACAAGTTTGGGATACATTCTCCTTACTTGGTGTGCTTGTTCTACTATTCCATCTTGGAATGTGGTAGCAAGTATACATTCCATGGAAAAGAGTTTGAATTCACTTCCTTGTGTCAAATTCATAAAAAACTCTTAAAAGACAAACAACAAACAATAAATGTCTTTTTCTGCAGGAACTCTCTTCTCACCTCATTCACTCTCAACGCGAACTTGCGACAACTTGTCTCATTTTCAAGACGATAAACACACTCGTACCAGACGAGCCTGTAACACCTGAGCATAGACATAAGCAGTTTAGCTATAAAAAACAAAAACAAGTTCCCGCCTTAGTTAGGCGAACTACGTCGACTCTTATCCTCATTTTCCTGATGAGGTACGTAGGCAGCAAGGTAGGCCCGTTCGAGCACATTATTTATTTTCCTTACATTTTCCTCAATCTTTCTTTTCGATCTCCTTTTCCAGTTCCCTTTCTCATTCCAGTTCCAGTTAGCGGTTCTTTTGTTCAGCAGCATCTTATTTCTCACCCTTTGAAATAGACAAACAAGCATGGATCTCGTCGGGTACGGTGGATGGTCTGGGGTGCTAATACCTTCCCAGGTTATAACCGACTCCCGAACCCAGATCTTTGGTTCGCAGGACCTTGTCCTTTCCTTCTTCCTCAGGTTTATGCAACATTACCTTTCCCGTTCCTTCAGGATAAAAATTCCTGGTTGGCGACTCTATCTTTTTCGCGCCACTTTCGCGTTTTTACTAGGATGAAAATCCCGGGAGCGACATCAACATACACATTTATTCATACATTCATAACTATGTTTGTATTTTAAATTTGCATAATCATATAACATCTATCCCACATGATAAATAGTATTCTCCCCGATTCTTTCCTGGATAGAACGTTGGTTCTCGAGTTTGGATTACTTCAACCTCTACAACAATGTTGTAACTAAACCTTTGTAACCTCAAGATCTCCGACAGGATGAACAACCTGGCATCTTAGGATCAAAATTTCGGGTATTCTAAGGTATTTAATCCTCTAATACCTCGAATCTCCCAATACTTTCACCATTCACATCTTCGGGTCCAAGAAGATTAAATAAGGGCATCTGTCATACCCTAAATTTTGACCCTAAGATATGTACATCATCAGAAGAAATCCACTGGCCAAAGGACTGTGCCAGACTAGTTTGTACAATATCCCCGCAATGAATCAGGATTCCCGAGTCCCTCAGAGGATTTAGGCAAAAGACCAATCATCAATACATAAGATTTTCAACCATTCAATCAACAACCAAAGGATTAAGGAATCTCAAATGATAGAAAATCTTTCAAAGATTGCACAAAAGTTTTAGTGATCTGGGCCCCGAGCCATCACAATCACCAGTTATGGTTTCACTCCTCTGAGCCCTCCAGATGAAACTTTTCAAGGGAAAAAGGAGCCAAGGATTCCACATATCATCAAGAATATTTACATGACCATGACAAGCCCTTTACAAGTACAAAAGGTGCATAGATCAAGGACTGCAAGATTAGGGTTTCACAGTGTCCAAATTAGGGTTTCTGACTAATCGGGGAACCAAAATTCAGGATTTTCATTTGGACAAGAGCCTATATCATATGGAATTCCTTAAATAGCTCATGTACATCATAGAAGTCCATTCACAAGGACAAAATACCTCAGAGGATGTCTAGTTGAAAAATCAGAAATCCAGGGGTATCCAATGTAATTTCCATCTGGACCAAAAATTTAAAGTTTGACTTTTTCTCCCAAAATGATCCACATGACCTATATTTCAAAAATATATGGTCTATGAATTCATTTGATCACAAAAAATTAGAAATTTGAAGATAACTTGTAAAAGGGGCAACCTTTGAAACTTAGAAAACTTTCTAAGTTATGCAAAAAAGTGTTCAAGCACCCTACTTCCAAACATCATAGTTGTGATCCAAGCATCAGATTTTGGTGAACCAAATCTCAAATGAAAGATCATGCAAGAAACTACAAATGATTCAACTAGGAGGAACTCCAATTCCTTATGGATTTCAAGTTGAAGATGGAACAAAATTAAGAAAAATACTGATTTTTCAACACTTAGAAAAATCTGCCTAAATGTAAAATCAGCAAAACATAAAAACTTGGAGGGATTTTACACCAAGTTCTAAGCTATTTTAGATCCTTTTCTAAACATCAATGTTGTTGCAGATGTTGCCAACCATTCAAAGAACCAATTGGCATGAAAAGATCTTACTTGTACATGAAGAAATCATGGATCAAAGCGACCATCCAAAACTGTTTTGCAAAAACAGATTTTTCACAAACTTGTGAAATCTGATTTTTTGAATCAAAGTACATTGTCAAGTGGATTTAAGCATCTAAACAATGATTACAAAGTACATTGTCAAGTGGATTCATAGAATTCAACATTATGCATTTTGATCCAAAGGCATGTTATTAGATCTCTTGTTCAACAAGTAATAGGTTGACACAATCCAAGCATCAAACTTCTGAGGAATGTGATTTTTTTTGTTGCATAGCTGAGCAATTCACAAAATCATCATTTCCCTTGTAAGAGATATTTTTCATAAACGATGACTCACCATTGTTACCTCATCACTTCAAATCTTGGAGTTCAAGTTTGTTCAACATATTTTCCTATAAATAGAGAATCCATTCCATCATAAAAATTACACCAAAGCCTCTGATCACTAAGTTTTCTCTTTTTTGCTCTCAAAGACTCAAAACTAAATATTTTGAGCAATCACTTCTGGTTTTTGAGTTTGAGCTAGCACAAGCTCAAACCAATTGCTCACACAAATCACATATGATGTTTATGAGGTTTTCAAACACTTAGATCACCTCTGAAACAAATCCAACCTAGAATCACACTTCAAAACCACAAAAACTCTTATTTCTGCAACTTGAAGGTCACAACTTGATCCAGCCATTTGCAATCAAGTCCAAGTGTTCAAACACACTCCACATGTTGTAAGGAAGTTGTCCAGATCATCACAACATCTCTGTAACACCTCTAACTCGAAATCACAACTCCAGATGCAACTCCAAGTTCAAGTAAGCCTCAAACTAGGCCAAATCATAATCCATGCATATTTCCTCGCACTATCTTCTTGCCATATGTGCGTAATCATATTCTAAGAGATTCCCCTCAATCAATTTCATAAAACAATTATCATGTAGATTTTTATGAGGCTCGGGCCAAATTAGGGTTCTTCAGTGCTCATTAATGATTTCTCACTCCACACACAAAATAAATGAAATTAATTGGTACCATTGGGTTCGTGAGATCAAAACGAGTGATTTTGATGTTTAAATCATCTCAAATGGATTCCTATTGCATGAGATATGATTCATTTGGCAAATTTTGGGCAATATAGCCATGACGCGTGTTCTTGGCTTGTTCTTGGCGCCCTTTTTTCAAATATCTGAATTTTTGAATTTTCTATTATTTTGTTAATTGATTCTAGAATTAATAAATTTTTGATTATTTTGAGTTTTGAATTATTCTTTTTTCATTAATTCTCAAAAATGTTTAAATATTTTATTCCATGAAAAAATCTCAAAAAATATATATTTTTTAATATATTTATTATTTTCTTAAAGAATTAATTTTATTTGTTTCTAAACATTTTAAAACTCAATTCTTTCACTTGATTTTTCAAACATAAATGATATTCAAGTTGTCTCATGGATAAAACATAATTTTTCAAACATTGATCCAAGGTTTCAACTTGTTTTTCATTAGTGTTTGGAATTTATCAAATATTTTAATTCAAATAAATATTCAAAATTAGGGTTTTGACTTTCATACCCTCAATTTGATTTTTGTCACACTCTTGGGCCTCTATTAGAGTGTAAGACCCTTTCCTTTTGAAAAATGAACCATTAGGGTTTATCTGATCCATTTTTAAAAACTAGGCGCGATCACCTTTTTCACCACTTTAAGTTTTCATCTGTGAATCTTTCTCTGTGAATATATTTACACGCAACAATTTTATTTTCTAAAATGAATTTTCAAAATGTGTTATGATGAATCCTTTGTGTTTAGGACTCATTCTTTTTGTTTTAAACTTTCTCTGGCATGTTTTAAGACTCCGTCAGGCTTTCATATAAGTCTTGAACCCCCCAACTATTTCTTAAACAGTTTTTAATCTCCTAAACAGAGATTCATGAGTATTTATTTACAAATATCATCTCCTTTTCTTTTTTCATATTTATGACTAAAGATTTAATACAACAACAACTAAACTGAGTTTCACTCTGGTGAACTGCTTTTTAGGCTATAGGCAGCTTTTCAGCACCAAAGTCCTACTCTGTGTATGAAATCATCAGATAATTAATCAATAAAACAATTTTCATAGGCATCCTTATGTTTAAGCCCTATTATTGGCTTCTGAGCCATCTTTTCTCTTTCTAACTTCTCTCTATTTTCTTAAACTGTTGTGCTTGCTTAGAATATAACGGTTTACGAAAATTATCTTTCTTCATCTCATACTAAAGCAAATATAATAATAAAGTTCTTAATGACAAAGAGAATACAATTTTAAAAAACATCTGTAATCTTTCTCCCTCGGGATTTTAGGCCTCTGTTTCCCAGTGTAACACCCGACTTCATTCTTAATAAAACAACTTAAGAATACTCAAACCATAGCAAAGACATACTAAAATTTGTTAAACACATTCACTGACACCTTTTATTTGTCTACATGCATTTCATATGTATATATTTGCATCTGCTAGAATCTCTAAGTAGTTAGGTTATCTTCATCCAACAGATACACACTTTTAAAACACTTAAGATTTTATTTTCTTTACCACTTACTAGGGGTTTACAAAGATAAGAAGTCTCATGGTGAAGTTCTTCTTTGTAAACCATCCCCATCCTCCTCTTGGGCTTTATCCAAGGACATATAGGCCTCATACAGGTAACCTAGCCTCCTCTTGGGCTTAAAAACAAGGACCCTCCCAGGCTTCCTAAAAACATAGGAACAAAACTTAGAATGAAAGAAAATACAATAGTCTCCCTCTCCCTGATGGATGACCAAGCTAGCCTTCTCTTGGGCTTTGTACAATTGAATCTCCCCAGACAAAGGAATGTCTGATGACCACATAAATTACCCAACAGACAAAACACTCTTATTACAGAGTCAATCTTCGACAACTTTTTTCAGCCTCCCATCTTAGGCTTCATACAAGATACAAATAATCAAGAGTCAGTCTCTCACAAATAAGTTTCACACCTGGGCTTCCAAATTAGGACACAGATAAAAATTTCCCAATGGAGTCAGTTTTCATCTTTTTGCTTCAACCTTGGACTTCAATCAAGTTATATATAAATCAAATCTTCACTCTTTAGAGATGACAAATTATCTCTACTGAGCATCTTTTAGCTTCAAAATTGGGCTTCAATCAAGGCATATACAATCAAACATTATACATTCACTTAAAATCAGTCATAGCCTTGGACTTTAACTAAGCTAATTCTTTCATTACAGTCATAGTCTTGGACTTTAACTAAGCTAACAACAGTCACAGCCTTATATTTTAACTAAGCTAATTCTTCACAGTCATAGTCTTGGACTTTAACTAAGCTCATTCCCAACAGTCATAATCTTGGACTTTAACTAAGCTAAATCCCCAACAATATGATCATGGTCTTGGACTCTAACTAAGCTAAACATTCAGCCTTTCTTGAGCTATGCAAATCAAGATAACCCATTCAGTTGTCCTGAGCTATGCAATTCAGGTCAAACTATTCAGTCCTTCTTGAGCTATGCAATTCAAGGTATCCATTCAACCTTTCTTGAGATATGCAAATCAAGATACCATTCAGCTTATGCCTTGAGCTATGCAATTCAAGCAAGCAACCAACCAGTTATAAACAAAAACATTTCAGCTTCAATCTTGGGCTTTGATCAGGAAACAAACTGACTTTTCAGCTTCAATCTTGGTCTTTAATCAAGACACAAATCAAACTTTTAAGCATCACCGTCTTGTGCTTTAACTAGGATACAAATCAACCCTTTCCTCCAAGCTCTAGCCTTTTAGGAGGAACTACGATGCTCTGATCCCTCAATTCTCTTTTTGGGGGTACGTAGGCAAAATGTCGTAAGATCTTTGCGAGCACACCAAACAAAAAACAACAATTAGGTTTCTAAACCTAAGGAAACCATTAGAAAATTATGATAATACAAAAAACACAAAACATCAACATTACCCTATCAATCAACACTCATCTCATACCCAGACTCATATCATAGAAACCCCCATCAATATAAAAAAGAACAAATTTTGCACTAATCCAAGAGTTGAAATAAGCTAAAGAAGAACCCAAAACCATATCCAATTTCACCAGGAAAAAAATAAGAAATCATAAAGTAGCAAAAATGTGATAGTGATTAAAGACCACAATAATCGAGCTACAACTTCGCTTTACTATCTGATCAGAACCACGTTCAGAACATCATCCACAAGAGCATTGCCAACGCAACTTCCGCATCCTTGGATCTTTCTGATTGTGTTCAGATTCAGAAGCACACTTGCTTCTTCAGCACGCTTGCGACTAATGTTACACATAGTAACTTCGCATATTAGCATTTGTGTACTCATTCATAATGTTTGTTTGATCTTAATATATATAATATTCATGATCTGCACTTTAACAAACATCAGAACATAAAATGGTTCTTTCATAAATACTTTATTGTTATCATCAAAACATAGAGATGGAATGCAGAGACAACTATTGTTCTTACAGATGACTTTATTTGAGAGACAAAATTCTTATTTTCAAATCATAATTGAAAAGAGTATGTTTTGTTTCAACTCACGGGTCACTATCAGCACAATATCTATTTTATTTTAATCAACCATTACCTTTACTTGAGAGGTAAAACAATTGACTTTATTTGAGAAAGAAAATTCTTATTTTCAAATCATAATTGAAAAGACTATATTTTGTTTCAATTCACGGGTCACTATCAGCACAATATCTATTTTAGTTTAATCAACAATTATCTTTACTTGTGAGGTAAAATTCTTATTTTAAAATGTCAAAATTTCTTCTTTTTTTTCTTTCTCTATCTCATGGGTCAATTTTTTTTTCTTCTTTCTGTAATTTTATTTAATACAACCGAGTTTATATGATCATTATTCATTTTACATTTAAGTAACTCATTTTAAATGTAAACTCGTATATGTAAATATATTTTATACCATATCAATTAAATTTACTCGTTCAGACGTACAAATATTTAACTAGTTTCTAATGAAAAGATTGACTTAAATAGTCTATCGGTTCCTGTAAATTAGCGAGTTTTTGAATTTGATTCACGTATCTATTCTTTTATTTGAATCCTTATATAGTCTATTGCTTTTTCCTTTGATGTTAAATCCTAAAATGCAAAGGTTTAAAAAGTGGTGAACCTATGACCATTGCATCAACAACATTGTTCTTAACCACTAGACCATCCAACTCATTTGTTTAATTTATTGCAACAAATTTATATATTACATAAATGAAATATTTATTCATTTGTTCATTTCTTATTCTTGAGAGATATCAGCTCTTGTTTACACTAATTGATGTTAATGAAACATGAGCATTATAATGATAATGACATGTATAAAATGCATGAGTACACTTGCATAGTTGTATGCAGGGCCGGGCCGGCCCAATTAATTCGAAAGTCCTGTTCTAATTTAAAAAATTGGTCTAAATCTTTTTTTTTTTAATGAAAAAGTACAATTTTAATAATTAAAAGTAACGTACAAAAAATAAAATTATATATTAACCAAGGGAAGCACTACACAATTTATTGTATTGTTTAAACTATAAATATCATTTCATACAATTTAATTTAAAAAGAGACATTCTACGAACACTTTTAAAAGCAAATTCATCAAAATTAAAGAAATTCATCAAATTCATAAAAATAAAAATAAAACCTTCCACGTTTCTAATGTTCATTTTTCATTATAAACTAGTTTTTCTCCACTCCAATATATCAAGTCTTAAGCTTTTAAAGGGTGATGAAAATTCTTAATTCTCTATGTAAGAACAAGAACAATAACAGAAACAAGAACATAAACACATATTACTGCTATTTCAATTTTTAATTTCCAATTTCTCTATTTTCTCTATTTTCAATTTCCAATTTCTCAATTTTCTCAATTTTCAATTCTCAATTCTCAATATAAGAACAAGAACATTTCTCTATTCTAAATTCTCAATTTCACAAACAATTCTCAGTTATCTATATGAGAACAAAAACACTAACAAGAACAAAAACAAAACACACATGTTACTGCTATTTCAATTTAAAATTTCCAATTTCTCAATTTTCAATTTTCTCAAAAGCAATAACACCAATGAAATTATAAAAGCAAAATATACAAATAAAATTACCATTGAGTCATTACTGCACAACATTCACCTTCGGTTTTTTCGTGTCGATGTCGACGTCTTTGTAAGCTTATATGGTGACGGTGATGCGGAAAAAATACCCTATTTCGTTTTCGTTTTTGATAGATACACAAAACTTCCTTTTTTATAGAGATTTAAAGAACAAACGAAATATTTCGATTCGTTTCGATTTTAATTTTAAGGTGGGTGTGAGTGTGACACAGTACTACGAACGAAGAAAGAAAAAGAAAAAGTATAGAACATTTCAGATTTTAATTTTTAACGTTTTGTATTCTTTTAATATTTTTATTATTGTTTATCTAAAATAAAATAGTAAGTAACCATAAAAAAATTGGGCCCCCACAGGTATGAGACCCAGCATTGTAGCGCTCCCTGCACCTATAAAGGGTCGGGTATGGGCGTATATACATGCATAAGTGTATTTGTTTTAGAAACTGCTTCACCACCATGCATACATAAAAATCACATTGCTATTTTGAGAAACTAAGAATCCAAATCTTACTTCAAAAACAAATATGAATATGAAGTTTTAATGGAAGATGATGGTAAAGATTGAGAGATAGAAAGAGTAAATAATAAAGTTACATAATCAGACCTACCAAAAATGATATGGTTTAAAATGGTGGAACACTAAATAAACACACATGAATATCTCGTAAACAAATACATATGTTCTCATCGATCTGGAACTTTTTTGGATTTGTATAAAGGTTGGGCATGAAGATATGAATTCAAACCTACACTTAGGGACCAAAAAAGAGGTTACATGAACTAAAACCAAAAACGCGCCAATTTATAGGGACGAAAAGACTATTTAATCTAAAATTCTAGGTTTGTGTTGATATTTTCATCCCTAACCATCATACAAACCCTGAATTTTTTTAAGCCAAAATTATTCCTTATTTATTCCTTGTTTTCCCTTTTCATAAAAATGATTTCTCGCAATTCTATTAATACCAGAGACCACCACTGTACAAAAAAAAAATCCACCATCATAAAAGCAACCCAAAATTAAGGTGTAGAGGAAGAACAACCATTACAAATGAAGGACACTTTAACACTTGTTTATGGTGAAATTTTTCTCTTGTTATTTCTAATAAGAAATCCAATAGATCCAACTTTAACAACATATCCAATAATCAATGGATCCAATCTTAACAATAAATCCAAAAATTTCCTTTTGTTGATTCTAACAACAGATCCAACCTTAATAGATGAAAATAATTATTGATCTCATCATTTGGCTTTAGCAACTTAAAATTGGTTTTATACCCCTAATGAGTTAGAAGACAACTTACTTCTTAGGAGAAGATAAGTTGTTTCTAAGGAGGGGAAGTGATGAAGTTATACAAGCAAAACACAATGTGCTAAGGCAAACACGACTTGAAAGCACTTAAATAGATTAAGGAATAAATTGTAATCGGGTGCCCACCCACACACATGACTTACCATAACCCCCTACAAAACAAAGGCTAGTTAACCACATAAGCATAAGATGAATCTACGGATACAAATAAAAATTCAAGGAAGAAAAGTCATAAATCAAACCACAATCAACAAAGTCAGAATGCAAACCCTAGAGGGGACCTATAACATCTACCAAGATGAAGCTAATAGGATGACATAAATGTCTTCCTCAAACTATGCTAGAAAGAGGAAGAAAGAGGCACAAAAAGTTACTTAAGAAGCAAGGCATGAAACACAAAGGAATGGTCATGAAAAAAAATTGAAATTAGGTCCCTAAAGTCACCAACCAGAAGCCAACATTGTGTCAAAATGGCTCTAAAAAATTCACAATTAAACTCCATCAAATGGTCACACAAAGTCACTTAAGGATGATTAAAGAACTTGCACATACATGACTTCTAAAACTATGGATAAAATGAGTTTAAGAATATGGAAAAAATATTTTTAGGTTCTTTTATGAGTCTTTTAAAAGATGCAAAATGAATGGTGTAAAAATGTTACTTGAGGTACAAGAAATAAAATGGACAAGCTAGGGTGTTCATATGGAAATCAATTGAAAAAGAAATCAAATGAAAATTCAAAATAAAAATAAAAAATCAATGAAATCAGAAAATAAAAATATGGAAATTTTTTTAATTGAATTGAGATACTAAAATGATTTTTGTGGAATTTTATAAAGAGTTTTGGTATTTTTAATAAAATGATTTTGAGAAAGTATGTAAAAATAAAACAAAATGGAAAGAAATGAGGGAGGGGGTGCTACTTGAGTAATTCTACAGTTCAAACAAAATGAGTGGGCCTAAGGGAGGGTGTGAATAGTAGGAAGATTAGGGCCCAAACACAGAGAAGGAAAGAAGGTGAAGCAATAAAGCTTGGGAATATTCAAGATTATGGTGCATCATCTTTAGGTACTAAGAAACCATTTGCCAATGGCCAGAGAAGGAAGGAAGGTGAAGCAATAAAGCCAAAAGTATTCTGGTACTCTTAGTAATGGCAATCATTTGATTTCTTCATTGCATTCTGTAATACCTCAAAATTTGCCCTCTCATTTCCACAACATTTTGCATAGCATTTTGCATATATGGGTTCATAAAATAACCAAAAACATTGCATCATATATAGCATAGCCGAGGCGTGGGTATGTGATCAATGATCGGAGCAACCGAAAGTTATGAAGAGGCTACCGAAGGGCCACAAAGCTTCTCAACCTTGTGCAAAGGGTTCACAATATCCCACAAGTCTTCACTTGAAGCCACAAGTCATGGAAAGTTTTGGTTTGATTGAAGGAGGCAAGCAGTGCAATACTTCTTGAGGGAAAAGAGCCGAATTAGGGTTTCATTTCTACAGGGCTTCTACATAAATTTTTGAGTCGAAGTGGATTTCTTTGACTTATATATGATGTCAAGTGCCTAGGGTTCAAATCTCGTCCACAAATTCATTTTGGAAGGGGTTCGACTGGCCGGACGACGGAAAATCGAGGAATTGGAGAAAAGGCAATCGGGCTAGGTAAAAAGGGTCGACTCCGGATTTTAAGATCGAGATCGTGAAATTAGGGTTACAATGATCCTATGGTTCGAACTTGATCAAGAAATGATGGAGGAATCATAGAAAAAACCAAAGAAAAATCATTTGAAAGGTAGTTAGTTTCACCATTTCCCTCCACCTTTCCTTCCACTTTCTTTCCACACTTCCTTTCATTCTTTCCGTCTCATTTTTCCACTTCAATTCCACTCCATTTCCCTTGGAAACTTCCACCACCTTCCACCATCTTCTAGAGTGTTCCAAGGAATATTCCAAGGAATATTCCAAGGAATATTCCCTTTTCCAACCCTAACCCTAACTAACTTCCAAACCTAATTTTGGATCCCAAACCTAATATTTGGGCCCCAAACCCAAACCTAGCTCCTAGCCTAGTCTCTATTTAAGCCATTTTCATCCAAACAAAAAGGGTTGAACACCATTTTCCAATCTCACTCTTTGATAAGCACTTTTTTCTCTCACTTTTCCTCTCCCTCTCACCAAAGCTTTTTCAAATAAGCTCTTCAAGTTTCACATTGAAACTTGAAGATCTTGAAGCTTAAGCCTCCAACCTTCATATTTTGTGGATTGAAGAAGGATAAGCTACTGAATTTTGTGAGGATTATCGACTTATCAGAAGCACACGAAGATTCAAGCTCAAGAACGCATTTATTTTGCGATTTCTTGGTTTTCGGTTTTCTCTTCGATTCAAGCTCCGATTCTTGCAACAATCACCGAAGCACTCCTCCGCTTCGTAGGTTGGTGATCTTAATCATTTCTTCTTTAAGTTATTCTCTCCATCTCGCCATTTTTGGCATTCTTTAAGTGCTTTTCGCTTTGTTTAAAATCAATTCCGTTTCGATTATGTTTGCTTGTGATTTGTGATTTTGGTTGAATTTGGATTTAAGGTGTTAATAGATATAGGTTCTACCATGTGTAAATAAGCTCCAATTGAGTAGAAATTTGTGTTAGCATGATTAAGTGGGGGTTAGGATTGTTTAGAAGGAAGATTGTGGCCAAAAGCACTTTTTTCAAAAGCATTTTTCACTTTTTGTTCAGTGTTAACCGGTTAACGCATTTGGTTAACCGGTTAACGCATGCGTTTTTGGCCAGAATGCTGTATTTTTCTGCCCGTTAACGGGTTAACCTATATGGTTAACCGGTTAACGCTGTTCATTTTTGGATTTTTAGCCTATTTTCTTGCTCAATCTTGCTTCCTAGTGCCTCTAATGTTCATGTATGTTTAGGTAGTGATTTTAGGGAATTTTTGGGTCCATTTCCAGTAGCCAATTTATTTTTTTCGAGTCGTTTCGACATGATTCCATTTACTTTTCTATGTTTTGTGTTAAAGGTGCAAATGTGATATAAGTGATTCTTGATGTTGTTTGCTACACTTTAATCATTTGTTTCACATGTTAATTGCTTGCTTAAATCCAACATATGCTTCATGATTATTGTCATTGCTTGCTTGATTGATAAAGTGATTAAATACCATGTTGATTTTTTTGCCAAAAGTGATTAAATGCTTCACATGTTCATGCAAGTTTCTTGTGCTTAATTGACCATATCTTAACATGAGTTCAATTCTGATTTTATGCCATGCATGTGTAACAATTGATGCTTGTAGTGATACTTGTTCAATCTCATGATAAAATGCTCATGTGTGCAACATGAAAAAAGTATGTTTGTTCTTGATTGATCATTGTCATTTTTAATCAAATAAATGATGTAAATAAATTCACATGTTTGAGTTCATTTTGTGATGCATGTAGATTCATGTCAAGTGACATTAATGTGTTGTTTATCATTCACTTTGTGCACATAAATAAAAATAATCAAATTTGGATTTTGCATTTCATAACTGTTTTTGTATATAGCTGCTGTAAAATACGTGTTTGTTATATTAGTATGATGTGTGTGACTTTCTACACCTACTTTTTCATGTTGCATGCTGGCTGTAAAAAGCTGGTGGGTGTTAGGCTTAGTTTCATAGCTGTTTGTGTATTAAGGGGCTGTAATAGGTGTTGTATTTTGATTTTAGCATTTTTCTAGTTCCTTTAGGATTAAAATAGAGTCTAGTTTAGGTCTAAGGTGCCTTAGAATTTAATTAGGATTTAATTAATGTGTGTTTGCCGTATTTTTTTTTTTTAATAAAAATGTGCATTAACACTTGTTTTGTAGTGGGGAAGATTGAGGTAAGTTTACTCCACTTTATCCTTTATTTTTTTTTATGCATTTCTTTTAGGCTGTTTAATTCATTTTTCCTTCCATATTTGTGATTGGTAGGATTCCCCATTGTTAGGACCAACTTATCTTCCTTAGGAAGTAAGTTGCATCCTTTTTCCTTTTTTTCTTTTCCTTTTTCCATTAGGAATAGAAAACCTCACTAACCACTAGGATCACTTTGTAAATACATAATACATTAGGATTGAGTCTTAGTCCCTTAGATTTTTCCTTTTATCAACTTGAGTCATTTTTCTTTCTCATCTTCAAACAAAATCAAAAACACTTAACAAATAAATGAAAGGATTCCTTGTGTATAGCCTTATTCCATGAAGCATTTGCATTCATTCCATCTTGGAGTGGTGTAAGCTTGTCTATCATGATGCACAAGTCTCATCAAGGAGTTGTTCACAAAGAAAAACTTAAAAGATACTTCTTCACAAAAGTAACAAAAACACTTAATAAAGTTCAACAAGCCAGTGAACTTAAACCCTAATCCTAGGAAACCAGTCTTGGATAAATTCTCCTTGCTGGGTATGCTTGTTCTATTATTCCATCTTGGAATGTAGAGTCAAGTGTACATTCCATGGAAAAGAGTTTGAATTCACTTCCTTGTGCCAAATTCATACGAAACTCATAAAAGACAAAAACAAACAATAACCGACTATCCTGCGGGAACTTCTCTTCTCATCTCATTCACTCACATCGCGAACTCGCGACTACTTGTCTCGCATGCAAGACGGTAAACGCACTCGTACCAGACGAGCCTGCAACACCTGAGCATAGACATACGCAGTTCCAGCTGTAAAAAACACAAACAAATAGTTCCCGCCTTAGTTAGGCGAACTACGTCGACTCTGATCCTCATTATCCCGATGAGGTACGTAGGCAGCGGGGTAGGGCCCGTTCGAGCACAATCTTTATTTTCCCTACATTTCCCCCTTTCTTTCCATTCTCTTTTCTTATTCCTTTCTCATTTCATTCCAGTTTCCAGTTAGCGGTTCATTTGTTCAGCAGCATATTATTTTTCACCCTTTGAAACAAGCAAGCAAGCGTGGATCCCGTCGGGTACGACGGACGATCTGGGGTGCTAATACCTTCCCAGGTCGTAACCGACTCCCGAACCCCGATCTTTGGTTCGCAGGACCTTGTCCTTTCCTTCTTCCTCAGGTTTGTGCAACATTACCTTTCCCACTCCTTTGGGATAAAAATGTCTGGCTGGCGACTCTAACCTTTCCGCGCCACTTTCGCGTTTGTACTAGGATGAAAATCCCGGGAGCGACAGCTGGCGACTCTGCTGGGGATTAACCTGATTCTTCCGGTTTCCTTTGTAGAGTCAATCCTAGCGCCTGTTTGGTTTTGTTTCTTTGGGTGTTTATCTGTTTGTTGTTGTGTGCTCTAGTTTAGCTTTACTGTTTTATTTACAGCTTTACTTTATCGCACTTATTTACCGCTTTCAGTATTTTATTTTCCATGCATCATATTATACTGGACTGTCTGGCTGTGCTGGTTTTCATTTTTTCTGTGGGATGGGGTTACTGTGAGATGAGCTCGTAACCGGGGCTCGAGTGCACCCTAGGACTTAGAGTGGTTCCACTTTGGCTTCATGGCATCTTGCTATGTTGGTAGTAGTGAGTTCCACACCTTGACTTGCGACCTTCTCGGGAATGTATTGATACCGGAATCTTTCTGGGTTGATGCGCTACCTTGAAAGTTATGTGCAGTCAAGGGACCGATCATTGAGAACCTTAGTGGAAACAACCCTCTCCAGTGATGACAGTGGCAGACCACATTTGTTGGCAAACCCACTCGCATCCGAGGGCCCACTGGGAACTCACATAGGATGGCCTGGTTCTCTCATAGGAATCCAGTCAAGGCAAACTGTTCGTATGACGGTAGTATTGTACCCTTCGGGATGAATGTACTATTGTTTCTCGATTCAGTGCTTGAAACTGGGGACTTATGAGGGATGCTTGTTTTTTTCGGACTCAGCTGAGACCTCCCTGCGTAGTACATAATACCAAACCGATTCCCTGATTTGGTCATGAGCCATTTCTCGGAAATGGTGAAAGTATTATTGCTATTCGGCTTTGAGAGTCCGTGATGTTGACCCGAGTAGCACACCCGTGAGATTGGGAGGGGTTTACAGGTTTGCAGGAACCCTAAACTTCAACATACCCACTTTGCCAGTGTTGTTTTATGATATTATCTGGTGCTATATGGTTCTTTGATTCTGAGATACGAGATTTATGTTCAGAGAGATTGTTGCTGTGATTACCATGGTGACCTTGATATTGTGACTATTATTATGACTCTCCACAGACACTTGGATTATTGTTCAGCTTCAACACCATCAGTGACTGTTCAATTATGTGATCCAGTTCTACAGTTATTGGGTTCTCAGTTATGGGGTTCTATACAGAGATGGTGTCGCTATTGTGATTCTATACAGACAGTTGGTTCACTGCTCAACACCAGCATCAGATTATTGATCACATGCCTGTTGCACACATGACATCATAGCATTTCTGCATACATGTTCAGTTATTTCCGAGGATCACATATCTGAATCATGTTGTTGGATTTTTCTGTATCAAAATTTGAATCAAAGCAGATAGGTTCCTCAGAAATAATTGAACATGGCATTTGCATCCTTGCATTCTTGACAGGTGTTCAGAGACAAATTCTTTTCCTGACTTGATTTCCCTTCACAATGGACAACTTGAATCACAATCATCAAGGTATATATTTGAAGCAACTCCAGGCGGAGGTAACCGAAAGGAGGACCCAACTGGGGCAATTCAGGGCAAAGGTATAAGCTTTATTTCAGAACCAGAAACTGCTGAAACAGGAAGTCAACCAGATGAAGACTCAGATGAGCTTGGTTATGGAAATTCTGAACAAAGCTATTTTCATCCCTATTGAGGGGAACTACGCTGCTCTGATTCTCCATTGGTTAATGGAGATACGTAGGCAGGAGATCGTGCAAGATCTTTCCGAGCAACCTTATCTATTAACTTTATCAACCTCTTCCCTCCAGATGTTGTTTGTCAGCATCCAACCTGAGCTTCCCAAGAGAATCCTAGGGGCAGAGAATACGGGTAAGGTCCAAAACAACTTGAGAAGAAGTTTGATCATATTCTGATGTCGTACGTGCAACAAGTTTCATCATTTACGCAAATTCGGAGTGGTTTAGCTAATTGCATCAGGATCATCTCCAACAAAACTTCCTTTGGAGTTTCGATGCCAAGCATGATTACCATTCTGGGGCACCTGGCCTTTTAATTGAAGATTGCAAGTCTTTCAGAGGCAAAGGTGAAGACAAGGTCCAGAATTTGATCGACTCAAAGGTCATCATGCCAGAAAGCCTGCTCACATATTGAAGTCTCCTCATCAAATGGGACTCCCAATTTGCAAAGGCATCTTCAGAAGCAATAGGTCCAGACAGAGTCAAGTCTCCTCAATGACGGCAATGTTCAGCTTCTTTACTGCATTTTCATTTATAGTTTATATTGTTTGTTTAAACATTTGTATGCACGCATGAAAATTATTTGTTTTTGAATGTTAATCATATAATGCACAGGTTTTTTCTTGAAGTAATCCATTCGTATTCACTCATGATTTTGTGTATGTGCATTGCAATACCAACTGTCGTGCTTAAACTCTATAAGGGAGGATGACGAACTGAAAACACAAAAATCTCTAATTGTGTGCTTTTGAGAAAGACCCTGTTGACGATGTACAGGCATTGTTTCAAATCCTAAACACCGGAGATATAAGGGAGATAGACCCTCGCCAACCCATTTGAGCCTTGAAGTAGGAGTTTCTTTTTGCATGAAAAAACCCTCGCACTTAACCCAGGGGCAGGGTAGGTGTCAGCTAGCTGGACCGATCGTTCAAATTTCGAAAAGGAGTGCAAATCTGAGGATCCATTACCTTTCGTTGTACCAAATCAAGAGGTCCAATGACCAGGAACCACAATGGTTATCCCAATCAAAAGGTCCAAAGACCGGAGACCACAATGGTTATTCCTCAACAGCAAAGGAGTGAGACAGTCACGACCCTCGCAAAGCATTCAAGACAAACAGTGTCACACGATTTGTTCAAAAAAAAAGAATTGAAAAAATGAATGAGAAAGCCCGCTAAGTCGAAACTTGAAAACAAGCGACTTAGGCAAAAATTAGGGCATCCCGCTGGACTTCACAATCGAAGATTCACAAGAAGCAGTCCGGGCAAAAGTTAGGGATAAGAAAAATAATGCAAAAGCGAAAGACGAAAAGGATTACACAAGAAAGATCCTTGAACAAGAACAAAGTCGTGTGATACAGACACAAAAGGTGAAGGGGTGACTGACTCCAAGCGACAACCTGATTGGTGCTTGAAACCGTTAGTGTAATTGGTTCCTCAACCATCACAAAACCCTTTTTGAGAAGTGAGCGCTTGTGAAAGCTAGCAGAACATAGGAATGGAGAACATCACGAAGATGGGTGGGCACAAATAAATTTCGAGCCTATATCCTTTGTTTCTATAACCGTGAACCAGGCCACGATACAACCCTCAAAAGTCCTAACTGAAACAGGGTTATTTTTGAGAGCGTACTACTACGAGACCGCGTTCTTGACTCCTTTGAGTGGTGTTGAAAGATCTTTGTTGGTGTTGCATGTGCATGCTTTTTATTATTCAAACAAATTTTATGTCGTATCTTAACCAGTGACTCGCTCGCGAAGGTTTGCGACATCTTTTTCAGTAAAACTTCAAGATTAACATGTGTGTTGCATTAGAATTTTCATTCTTAAAATAAACATTTTCTGCTTACATACATTTGTTTGGCATCATAAAAGTTTACATATGAAATCTCAGTCCAGAAGCTTAATCTTGCCAAGTTGAGAAGTCTGAAACTTCCGAAGGACAATCTATCGAGGTTCACTTTTTAAGAAAACTCCATCGAGTAGGGACTTTCCCAACATTCCTAGTAAGAGCCAACTAATCCGGGGCAATTATGTCGAGCAATCTCTTCAAAATTCAGCCAAGCTGGGGCAATCACTTCGAGATTCAAATCTCTCAAAGAGCCATCAGGCGGAAGCATTATTCAAATTTCAGCCAAACTGGGGCAATCACTTCGAGATCCAATATCTCGAAGAATAGTTGATCTGGGTGTTTTCTTCAAAGCAGTTATTCAGAGGTGATCACTTCAAGACTTGTACTGGGGCAGGCCACCCCAAGAGCACTAGAAGTTACTTTCTCCTGAAGACGGTTAATCAGAAGCACCTACCCAAGGTTCAAAATACTAGGACACACTATCTCACAGTGATATGAGGTTTTTTCATGAATCCTCGCGAGGAAAATTCTTGCACAGACCATGCAGTCTGGGGCAGTTATTTCGAGATCCAACGAATCTCTCCAAGAGTTTGAAGACACTGAGGCATTTCATATGCCATGTTTTCTGTAAAATCCTCTTGAGACATTTACTTCTGACGGACCTTAATCTGAGGCGAATTGAAAATTGCAAAGAACCATTGTTCATTCATGATTAGTTGACAACCTATCAACCCAGAGGCTGGAAGCAAAGCCATTGTCAGCACAGTACTTCAAGAGTTATTTCATCAGCAAGCTTCATTGATCAAAATTACTTAGCAAGTCTCTTTAGACAATTCCTTCTCTAGTAGTGCGGCAAATGGAAGGTTACTTCTTGAGCAAAAAGATATCATCGTCTCTCATCCCCAGCATGAGACGCCTTACATCTCTCATTCCCAACATGAGAGGATTTATATCTTATCCCCAGCAAGTGGCAACTTGAGCTCTTATCTTCAGCGGGAAGCTTTATCATTGACATTATCTATCGTCCCCAGCCAAGTGGGAAGTGAAATTTATCCCAGCTAGACAGCAGAGAGTGGGTGCAATCCCCAAGCAGAAGTCTCCGTGCAGGCAGGGGCAATTCTTAACAGCGTAAAGAGTATTTTGGCCTCCCCAGCAGTTGCTTCCTCAGCAGTGTCACGTCTTTGGTTCCCAGGAAGTCCTCACTTCCCCATCAGAGTTCAAAAAAAGGGTCCACCTCCAGCAGGGTCTTGGCTCTCCAATCTCAAAGTCCAATTTATTTTTGGCAATGGCGGCAGTTCAGAGCCGGTATATCATTGACAGCCTTCCCCACAGAGTTGTCTTCTCCTCACAAGGATCAATCAGATCAATGCAGCGATCATCAGTTCCTCCCCAGTCAAGCCATCTGGGATATTTGTTATCTCCTCATCAGGAGATCTCCTTTGCATTGTCATCATCATTGCATTTGCATCCTCCAAAGCGTAGCATTTCCCTCGTCATGGAGCATTACGCCATAAATTCAAACATATGCATACCAGCATGGGCCAGTTTTGAGGTATATTACATGAGACCTGTTATATCTCCTATCAGATTGATATATTCCCCTTAGAATGCAACTTCATTTCCCAGGATGGATGCTTCTACCAAGTTTTGTTGTTATCCCCAATTGAGTCTTGTTTCAGTACAACAGTCTCACATTTCTCTTCGCGTCTCCGTTTCAGTACAACGGTCGCGTCTCAGGTTATCATTTAAGTACAATGATCCTGTTTGCTCGGGCTCTCGTTTAAGTACAACGACCCCATTTCATTCGAGTCTCCATTTAAGTACAATGGTCTCGTCTTTGAGTCTTGTTTCAGTACAACAGTCTCATTTCCTTTCGCGTCTCCGTTTCAGTACAACGGTCGCGTCTTGGGCTCTCGTTTAAGTACAACGACCCCATTTCATTCGAGTCTCCATTTAAGTACAATGGTCTCGTCTTTGAGTCTTGTTTCAGTACAACAGTCTCATTTCCTTTCGCGTCTCCGTTTCAGTACAACGGTCGCGTCTTGGGCTCTCGTTTAAGTACAACGATCCCGTTCCTTTCGAGTCTCCATTTAAGTACAATGGTCTCGTTTCAGTGCGAAGATAATGGATCGGTTGATACCATTTTCGTGTAGATCGGTTGATCTTATTTGAGTCATGAATCGGTTGATATCATTTCTCTTCGAGTTGTAAATCGGATGATATTACATTCTCGTTTTTCTTGGTTATGGATCGGTTGATACCATCTCCATGTTAGATCGGTTGATCTTATTTGAGTCATGAATCGGTTGATATCATTTCTCATCGAGTTGTAAATCGGATGATATTACATTCTCGCTTTCCGGGATGGATCGGTTGATACCATTTCCGTGTTAGATCGGTTGATCTTATTTGAGTCGCAAATCGGTTGATGTTGCGTTAAGCTCTGTTACGCCAACAGGCACCCTCAGTGTGGTTTTGATTCGCTCAGCAGTCGCATTGATTGCACTGATTCTATTCCGCCTCGTTCTATTTTCGCTACTTATTCAAAGGTCAAAATCAAAAAAAATACATAAATAAATAAATGGGCAGATGGCATTTCTGTTGCCCTCAGTGTGCAAATTTTCAGGTTTTATTCGAGTATTCAATCACTCCATACCTTGAACGTCTAAAATCCGATGCAATTATTCGTTCAGGTCTGCAGATGATTGAATAGGGGCAGCTGTAATACCTCAAAATTTTCCCTCTCATTTCCACAACATTTTGCATAGCATTTTGCATATATGGGTTCATAAAATAACCAAAAACATTGCATCATATATAGCATAGCCGAGGCGTGGGTATGTGATCAATGATCGGAGCAACCGAAAGTTATGAAGAGGCTACCGAAGGGCCACAAAGCTTCTCAACCTTGTGCAAAGGGTTCACAATATCCCACAAGTCTTCACTTGAAGCCACAAGTCATGGAAAGTTTTGGTTTGATTGAAGGAGGCAAGCAGTGCAATACTTCTTGAGGGAAAAGAGCCGAATTAGGGTTTCATTTCTACAGGGCTTCTACATAAATTTTTGAGTCGAAGTGGATTTCTTTGACTTATATATGATGTCAAGTGCCTAGGGTTCAAATCTCGTCCACAAATTCATTTTGGAAGGGGTTCGACTGGCCGGACGACGGAAAATCGAGGAATTGGAGAAAAGGCAATCGGGCTAGGTAAAAAGGGTCGACTCCGGATTTTAAGATCGAGATCGTGAAATTAGGGTTACAATGATCCTATGGTTCGAACTTGATCAAGAAATGATGGAGGAATCATAGAAAAAACCAAAGAAAAATCATTTGAAAGGTAGTTAGTTTCACCATTTCCCTCCACCTTTCCTTCCACTTTCTTTCCACACTTCCTTTCATTCTTTCCGTCTCATTTTTCCACTTCAATTCCACTCCATTTCCCTTGGAAACTTCCACCACCTTCCACCATCTTCTAGAGTGTTCCAAGGAATATTCCAAGGAATATTCCAAGGAATATTCCCTTTTCCAACCCTAACCCTAACTAACTTCCAAACCTAATTTTGGATCCCAAACCTAATATTTGGGCCCCAAACCCAAACCTAGCTCCTAGCCTAGTCTCTATTTAAGCCATTTTCATCCAAACAAAAAGGGTTGAACACCATTTTCCAATCTCACTCTTTGATAAGCACTTTTTTCTCTCACTTTTCCTCTCCCTCTCACCAAAGCTTTTTCAAATAAGCTCTTCAAGTTTCACATTGAAACTTGAAGATCTTGAAGCTTAAGCCTCCAACCTTCATATTTTGTGGATTGAAGAAGGATAAGCTACTGAATTTTGTGAGGATTATCGACTTATCAGAAGCACACGAAGATTCAAGCTCAAGAACGCATTTATTTTGCGATTTCTTGGTTTTCGGTTTTCTCTTCGATTCAAGCTCCGATTCTTGCAACAATCACCGAAGCACTCCTCCGCTTCGTAGGTTGGTGATCTTAATCATTTCTTCTTTAAGTTATTCTCTCCATCTCGCCATTTTTGGCATTCTTTAAGTGCTTTTCGCTTTGTTTAAAATCAATTCCGTTTCGATTATGTTTGCTTGTGATTTGTGATTTTGGTTGAATTTGGATTTAAGGTGTTAATAGATATAGGTTCTACCATGTGTAAATAAGCTCCAATTGAGTAGAAATTTGTGTTAGCATGATTAAGTGGGGGTTAGGATTGTTTAGAAGGAAGATTGTGGCCAAAAGCACTTTTTTCAAAAGCATTTTTCACTTTTTGTTCAGTGTTAACCGGTTAACGCATTTGGTTAACCGGTTAACGCATGCGTTTTTGGCCAGAATGCTGTATTTTTCTGCCCGTTAACGGGTTAACCTATATGGTTAACCGGTTAACGCTATTCATTTTTGGATTTTTAGCCTATTTTCTTGCTCAATCTTGCTTCCTAGTGCCTCTAATGTTCATGTATGTTTAGGTAGTGATTTTAGGGAATTTTTGGGTCCATTTCCAGTAGCCAATTTATTTTTTTCGAGTCGTTTCGACATGATTCCATTTACTTTTCTATGTTTTGTGTTAAAGGTGCAAATGTGATATAAGTGATTCTTGATGTTGTTTGCTACACTTTAATCATTTGTTTCACATGTTAATTGCTTGCTTAAATCCAACATATGCTTCATGATTATTGTCATTGCTTGCTTGATTGATAAAGTGATTAAATACCATGTTGATTTTTTTGCCAAAAGTGATTAAATGCTTCACATGTTCATGCAAGTTTCTTGTGCTTAATTGACCATATCTTAACATGAGTTCAATTCTGATTTTATGCCATGCATGTGTAACAATTGATGCTTGTAGTGATACTTGTTCAATCTCATGATAAAATGCTCATGTGTGCAACATGAAAAAAGTATGTTTGTTCTTGATTGATCATTGTCATTTTTAATCAAATAAATGATGTAAATAAATTCACATGTTTGAGTTCATTTTGTGATGCATGTAGATTCATGTCAAGTGACATTAATGTGTTGTTTATCATTCACTTTGTGCACATAAATAAAAATAATCAAATTTGGATTTTGCATTTCATAACTGTTTTTGTATATAGCTGCTGTAAAATACGTGTTTGTTATATTAGTATGATGTGTGTGACTTTCTACACCTACTTTTTCATGTTGCATGCTGGCTGTAAAAAGCTGGTGGGTGTTAGGCTTAGTTTCATAGCTGTTTGTGTATTAAGGGGCTGTAATAGGTGTTGTATTTTGATTTTAGCATTTTTCTAGTTCCTTTAGGATTAAAATAGAGTCTAGTTTAGGTCTAAGGTGCCTTAGAATTTAATTAGGATTTAATTAATGTGTGTTTGCCGTATTTTTTTTTTATAATAAAAATGTGCATTAACACTTGTTTTGTAGTGGGGAAGATTGAGGTAAGTTTACTCCACTTTATCCTTTATTTTTTTTTATGCATTTCTTTTAGGCTGTTTAATTCATTTTTCCTTCCATATTTGTGATTGGTAGGATTCCCCATTGTTAGGACCAACTTATCTTCCTTAGGAAGTAAGTTGCATCCTTTTTCCTTTTTTTCTTTTCCTTTTTCCATTAGGAATAGAAAACCTCACTAACCACTAGGATCACTTTGTAAATACATAATACATTAGGATTGAGTCTTAGTCCCTTAGATTTTTCCTTTTATCAACTTGAGTCATTTTTCTTTCTCATCTTCAAACAAAATCAAAAACACTTAACAAATAAATGAAAGGATTCCTTGTGTATAGCCTTATTCCATGAAGCATTTGCATTCATTCCATCTTGGAGTGGTGTAAGCTTGTCTATCATGATGCACAAGTCTCATCAAGGAGTTGTTCACAAAGAAAAACTTAAAAGATACTTCTTCACAAAAGTAACAAAAACACTTAATAAAGTTCAACAAGCCAGTGAACTTAAACCCTAATCCTAGGAAACCAGTCTTGGATAAATTCTCCTTGCTGGGTATGCTTGTTCTATTATTCCATCTTGGAATGTAGAGTCAAGTGTACATTCCATGGAAAAGAGTTTGAATTCACTTCCTTGTGCCAAATTCATACGAAACTCATAAAAGACAAAAACAAACAATAACCGACTATCCTGCGGGAACTTCTCTTCTCATCTCATTCACTCACATCGCGAACTCGCGACTACTTGTCTCGCATGCAAGACGGTAAACGCACTCGTACCAGACGAGCCTGCAACACCTGAGCATAGACATACGCAGTTCCAGCTGTAAAAAACACAAACAAATAGTTCCCGCCTTAGTTAGGCGAACTACGTCGACTCTGATCCTCATTATCCCGATGAGGTACGTAGGCAGCGGGGTAGGGCCCGTTCGAGCACAATCTTTATTTTCCCTACATTTCCCCCTTTCTTTCCATTCTCTTTTCTTATTCCTTTCTCATTTCATTCCAGTTTCCAGTTAGCGGTTCATTTGTTCAGCAGCATATTATTTTTCACCCTTTGAAACAAGCAAGCAAGCGTGGATCCCGTCGGGTACGACGGACGATCTGGGGTGCTAATACCTTCCCAGGTCGTAACCGACTCCCGAACCCCGATCTTTGGTTCGCAGGACCTTGTCCTTTCCTTCTTCCTCAGGTTTGTGCAACATTACCTTTCCCACTCCTTTGGGATAAAAATGTCTGGCTGGCGACTCTAACCTTTCCGCGCCACTTTCGCGTTTGTACTAGGATGAAAATCCCGGGAGCGACACATTCTCATCCCTAGTTAGGGGAACTACGTCGCTCTGATTCTTCATTGGTCATGGGTCAATGGAGATACGTGGGCAGAAGATCGTCAGGTCTCTGCGAGCAACCTTATGTGTCAACTTTATCTCTCAACTTTACTCTTTTATTCAGACGTCTTTGGTCAGTGTTCAACTCCAGAGTCTTAAAGTCAGAATAGTTGGAGAGGAAGTATGATTACCATTCTGGGCACCTGGTCATTTAATTGAAGATTGCAAATCCTTCAGAGGCAAAGGTAAAGACAGGGTCCCGAATTTGATTGACTCCAAGACTTTTGTGTTCATGCCAGGAAAAGGTGGGAATATGGCACCAAACCAGTAATAGAATGAACATCCAGACTATTGACTGCTGAAAGTCGTCGAGAGCAATAAGTCCAGACGGAGTCAGACCTCCTCAATGGCTTTATTGCTTCACCTTCCTTCCTTCTCTGGTCATTGGCAATGGTATTGAAGAGGGAAAGAAGAAGACAATAGTATTGAAGAGAGGAAGAAGAAGTTACAAAAATCAATTTCAAGTATCACGTTTTAAATATATAAATTTCGATGCATATATTAAACAAAGGAAGGTGATGGACGAGTGGTAAAGGCAATGGTATTTTAAATAATGGGGGTGGGTTTAAATCCCATAATATCTAAAACTTTATTTTTTTTTAAAATTTTTCTTTTAGA
Source organism: Lathyrus aphaca (assembly GCA_963966055.1). Lineage (NCBI taxonomy): Eukaryota > Viridiplantae > Streptophyta > Magnoliopsida > Fabales > Fabaceae > Lathyrus > Lathyrus aphaca. The sequence continues at coordinate 30,647,485 of OZ014521.1, read as the reverse complement.
ATTTAAGATAAAAAAAGAACGCGTACATGAAATTCGGAAGCGTTAGACACATCATATTTTTTTGTAAAGGTTACGAACAATTTTGTGATAGAATATTTAGAGAATTCATATCAAAATCAAAATTAATTACTTTTGCGAGGGTTTTTGAGAAGGAAATTTTACTGACATCTTTATTTTATCACAAACTTCGTCATTAATACTCTTATTTTTTATTTTTATAAAATATGCACCACTTCTTCTCTAATTCTCTCACATATAGTGAAATATTTTGTTCCCTCGCTAATTTTTATCACTAATTTACGTTTGTTTTAGTAGGGCCATGTCCGCACGTATTTTTCGCGCAAATAATCTCTGGCCTCCTATCGCAGGTTTGCTCGCGGGAACGGCCACAAAATCCCAGAACAATATGTTGAGTCTATGTGGTGCTTATAAGATGGTTTTGATTTGGAGAGAATTGGATAAGAACTTGCAAGAAAAAGGTTATGCAAAGTGATAAATAAACAAACAGTAAATAAATGACAATGCATATTAAACTTGGTAATGTAAATTATTTAAAGGGAAATGTGGTCGCTATCATACATTTTGTGAAAATGAACTTTTTTCTCGTAAATGTAGGTACTTCAAGTGTATTCCTTTGACAATGTTATAAAATGCGACCTCCTTACAAATGAAATTGAACAATGCTTAAATAGGGAAATAAAACATTTGGTACTTTATTGTTGATGAATATGGGCGTGACATGTGTCACCCCACTATTTGTGTAACTTCCACCAACGTTCTCACCATTCTCAACCTTTCCTACGCAAAACTGCTTAAGCTTTGGAATGGTTCGATCCGCTCTCCGTCAAAAGCCTTCGACGACATTCCTTTTGCATCTCACTCCGACAAAATTTATGTTTCTGTCGACTGGTACTTGTCATCTTATCCTCTTTCACATTCAGTCGAAATCTATCAGCCAACAAGCCTCCTATTATTATTTTTAAGTTCAATATCGTCGAGTCCTACTTCAATAGTACAAAGTTTTTAGCTTGTGGGATTCTTATTACGGAATCTAATGGAATTTATGTTCATGATTTTCTTACCGTTTTGACTATGCTCTAGGTCTAGTTCATAGTTTAGAATGACAATTAGTTTGAATATCGTTTCCTTAATTGTGGAGATGGATTCTCTTTTGATTATAAGATCATCTCTCAAAACATTCATAATCTTCATTTCCATCACTAATTCTTGAAACATTATTTCTTTCATGAGTCAAATAAATTAGAAGTGAGATCAAATATATTTACTTAAAAATGAATTTTTGTGCAAATTATCTTACAAATATCAGTCACAATAATGACGATTGTGGTTTGATAGAATTTTCAACTCCACATCCTCCTTTAACTTTATTGTTGTTCAATGATTCTTTAGAGATCTCTTGATACGTGAGTCCTTATCAATTGAGACAATATAAAGCACATAATTTTTCATTTTAAAGGAGTCTAATTTAATTTGCACATGGGTGGCTAAGATATACAGATGGATATTAATGTTCGATCAAACGTCACTATTCGTGCGTAACAATGGCCAACCCTTCATTTTCAAAATGTATAATATTGAGTTGAATTTGGTACTCTACGTGAAGTATATAGAGTCAACACTAGTCATTTTCTTGAAAAATATTCCAATTTATTACTCCCTCCAAATTTAAATGAGTCACTAAATTGCTGATTTCATATATTAACAAAATTGTATTAATTATCTCCTTACAAATATATATCTTTTTTTTTTACATCATTTTTAACAGCAACACTAAATACTATCATAAAAATATAAACTAACTCTATTTTAAAAACAAATTTGTAAGAACAAATAAATTTAATATTACTATCATTTTTTTTAATTTCTGGAATTTTATATATTATCTTTATTAAAATTCTTATGATGGACTATTTGGTTCTTTTTTATTTATCAGATGAATCGGGGATGGAAGAGAAGAAGAGGAGATAAATTTTAATTAAATACATGTTTTATTTTAAAAAGAAGAAATAAAAAAGTAATATATATATATATATATATATATATATATATATATATATATATATATATATATATATATATATATATATATATATATATATATATATATATATATATATATATATATATATATATATATATATATATATATATATATATATATATATATATATATATATATATATATAACATCATAAGAGAAATATTATAAAATATTTACATTTTGATATTTATAATATCTCATGTTACATCTCTTATATGCAAATTAAACTAATATAAGATGAGAGATATAATAAATTAAGGGAATTTATTGGAGAATACATTTGAAAAATAAAAACAAAAATTTCATTTTAAACTAAAAGTGACGTTTATTTTTGGACAAATAAAATGCACTTTTTGTCTCCTACTTTAATGTGTGTGTTTTTTTAGTCTCTTTATTTTAAAACTCAATTTTTCTATCCTAAATTTTATTTTCCTTGAAATTTTCAAAGTACCATCCAATTTTATATATGTGGTACTGATAATTAAGATAAAAAAAATTAATTTTAATGAGATGGCAATGATGATTAGGATGATTTATTATTTAATATTTTTTACATAATTAATTTTAATTAATTAGTATTTTTACATGATAAATTAATTATCTGAAATTAATTATTTAAAAATTAATTAACAAAAATTTATAAACCCCATGCACAAGTCATTTAAGCATATTTTCAATTCACAAAAATGCAATATGTGGAATAATTATGACTTATATAAACACCAATATTATTTATAAAAAAAAATAAAAAATGATGTGCAGCTTGCTCTTTACATGAAAAAAAAAAAACAAACCATCTCTTTTCTAACCTAGAAAACACTGGAACCACAAACATCCTATATTTCAAATATCATCTTTGAATTTCATACCAAGAGAAAATTATTATTGTTGACTCCCACCAAATATTGATTCAAACTACAATGGAAGTGCAACAAGTCCATGCATGCATGTTTTATAGCTATACAATTTACTTGTCCGCAATTGAAAGAAAACAAGCCTTAGAAAAGACATATATTGATGGTAATAGGAAGATAATGGTGGTTTTAAACTTAAAATCTAGAAAGTATCATAGCCATCACATTTTTTTTAAGACCTTATATAGATTGGTTGTTATTTAATTGTAGAAAAACAAATAGAAGTCCTATCGGACAATAGTTTAACCATTATAAAATGAAGTCTTATTTAGCTACAGATTAATTGTGACAAATTTAAAATCCTATATAATAGTCTGTTTTGTACGTCCTAAAAAACGATGCTAGATAACACCATTTTCAAATACAACTTAGTATGACAAGAACTAAATGAAGAACATTGACAATGATGCTTACATAAATGTTTTGTATAGTATGGAAGCATTGAAGACTGTTATTTTACTCTAAATCGGATGCAAGATATAATTAATCAAGTAGGAATGATAAAAGGTATTAAGTATACCAAGTTGTAATAGACTGTTCTTAAATATAATCGTACGTGTTTTCTGTGTTGGAAAAGAGATGGTTTGTTTTTGTATGTGACGAGCAAATTTCACATCGTTTTTCCTTTAAACAATATTTGTGTTTATATAGGTCACAACTACCATACATGTTGTATTCGTGTGAAATCAAAATACGCTTAAGTGACTTGGGTTCAAAGCCCATAAATTTTAGTTAAAATTTTTTGTTAATTAATTTTCAAATAATTAATTCTAGATAATTAATTTATTATGTAAAATATTAATCAATAAAAATTAATTGTGTAAAAAATTAAATAATAAATCATCTTAATTATCATTTTCATGTCATTAAAATTATTATTTTAACATAATCATCAATGTCACAGGCAAAACTGGAGGAGGGTCATGGAAATTTCAAGAAAAGTAAGATTCAGGGACCAAAAAATTGATTTTTAAAATAGAAGGACAAAAAATAAAAATAAAAACATCAAACTAGAAGAACCAAAAGTGCATTTAAGCCTAATTTTTGCAAATGTGACATTTATTTTGGGACTTAGGGAGTAGTATGCATAAAATAATTAAATGGTGTTTTGTTACGTCCGCAAGACCCATGTCAATAGGCGCAAGAGTAAATTTCAAGTGAAAAGACATGTGAAGTAAGTAGACCCTCACTCTCACCAGAAGCAGACAATCTCATCCTATGGTGGAACAATCAAGGTCCAATTTAATTAGACAGATGTTTGCACACTACACCGTAACACACACGAACATTTTCAACTACTCTTGGCATATAAGAGTAAAACACATCATTTCAAGTATTCAAATTCATTCTCACTCACGATTTACTTATAATTTCTCGCATTGACTTGAGTTTTGGAGTGCTAATCTTGGAGGTCCATTCCGTTTCATCGTATCGAAAATATTGCTCCACAGAAATGAGGCACGACTCCACTACCTCATTTTTCACTTCTAGTTCTTAAAACAAACAATGACACCTTCTGTGGGAACAAATTTCGATTCCTGCTAATTTCCATGGAAAACCCCAAAAGGTTGGCCCAATGGTGAAGGATTGGGTCCTAAGAGTGTTCTCCTCTTAATGTCTCGGGTTCGAATTATACTATCTGCAAACAATTCTTGTATTGGACCATATCCATATAGATTTTTGCCTTGCCTTTAACACCCCCCGCCACAAGTGGACAATAAGATTGGTCTCCTTGGAATATTCTATCTAATGCAGGATACCAAGATCCAGATCCTTGATCTTGTTTCTTAAAGCATCAATATCTCCTTAAAATATATCTATTATCATATTCATTGAGCATGCTGGCATCCAAAGTCATTTGATATTCTACCCAACTACAAATTATTCTAGCGGTCGTTGTAGCTATCAAAGTTCCCCCATTTTCTCCTCTTTTTATGGTGGAAGATGATCCAATTTTGGTGGAAACTTCTTTTGCCCCCACGCACCGAGACTTTAGTTCCTCCAATAGTCGGTTAAAGAGCATTCTAAGTTCTCTCATTCTTTAGACATATACAACAACCTTGCTCGGGAAAATTGTCACTCCCTCTTCCTTATTCGCAACATATTATACATAGACAAGAAATGATCTCAACCCTTCAACTGTTGTGATAAAATCTTGGAGTACATATAGAGCCATCGACTTGTTGAACAACATCTACAATCTAGTATATCAACATAACTCATAATTCTTAGTCGATAGGATGCTCAGGATTAAAGAGAACTTTCAATATGTTTCAATAAGGGACAATGTTGTGCAAGAGGAAACCTTCGAGAGAATCAAGCCACCATGCTAGAACAAGCACTCGTTGGTAGAACTACACCACAAGAAGAAGCCTTGAGAGTTGAGATCACCAACCCGCAATAAGGACCGAGGACATAGGACTCACCCGCTTGATTTTGAAGGGAGAAGTGGTAGTCATACTTCGCCCAATGTTCATTTTCATTATCATTCAATAGTGTGTCATTCCTAGAGAAAGAAAATATATGGCGAAGATGTTTTAACTCTATAGAAAAAAAGTTTGTTGTCTTTCCACATCCTTGATGGTATAATTTTGAGGGCTTTGAAGAAAAAGTTCAAATAAATTAGTTAGAGATAATAACCAGTTAAGTGAATTAACTAATATGAAGTTATTAACTTACTTTTGTGCATATGGGAATGGAAAGTTGTCGTGGTTGACAGACGCTAGGGATGACAATATAAATTAACCTCATGCTTAGAACAAAACAGCGCATCCAGAAAATATAAAATGTGTTTTTCGTTGCGTTTTTACACAAAGAGCAATACAAATAAGACAAACAAACTGAATCTCAACTATATTATCTTGTTTTATCTAGGTGTCTTAATAAGCATAAATACATACAGTATTTTTCAATAAAAAACTAGATATCATAAAATATTTTGTTTTTTTCATTAAATAATTTTAAAATTTTAAATGTATTAATTATCTTATATATATATATATATATATATATATATATATATATATATATATATATATATATATATATATATATATATATATATATATATATATATATATATATATATATATATATATATATATTAAGGTGGTCACAGTCTCAGTTTTAGGGCAACGCAATTTCATTCAAAGTCAACATAAAATCCATGAGTTGAATGGGTAAGAAAAGGATATTCAATCCAACAAAATGTTTATATAAATATAGCTAGGGTATATTTATATGCATATAGGTTGTTTTTCATGAATCACATCACACACTAATATTGAACCTCACTTATTGAAGACTTTAGATTCAAAGTTAGCAAATGGCTAACTACTTTATTCATTCTTGCTAATTGCTTGTTAACACAAGAAAAATTAAACTAACCAACTGATGTTTGGTCCAACGGAATGAATTAAACTTTTATAATACTGTAAACCAAATTTTGAGTTTCCGTTGTGATATGGAGTAATATTAACTCTGGATAATAATAATAGTGGTTCATTAATAAATTAGATAGTTTATATTATATGGTTATAGTTTATAATTTTTTTTAAGTAAAATTAGTGGTTAACTAATTGATAAATATAAAATAATTTATTTTTTAAAAATTGTAGTATTCAATTTTATAATGATCAATTATTTCATGGAGATCAATCTTATCGTCTACTTCTCAGATTTCATTTTTTTGTTAAGGAAAGTTTAGGTGAATTGGATTACAAGGGCTCATTAGGGTCGTTGTAGACCTCAAGGCTCAAAGAACGCTTATATAGGTACTTACATATAAGGTTGAAAAAGAGTCGACTTAAGTCCAACTTGCTTCAGTTCGACTCGACTCGATAAGAATTGATTCATCTCAAAATTCGAGTCGAATTCGATCCAAACTTTTTTTAAGCTAAAGTTCGACTCATTTTAAGTTCACAAACAATTCGATTCAATTTGTTAAATACATCTATTTACGTTTAGCTCGCTTGCTCCACAAATTTAAAAATTATTTTCTTAATGTCTATTTTATTTATTTATATATATATATATATATATATATATATATATATATATATATATATATATATATATATATATATATATATATATATATATATATATATATATATATATATATATATATATATATATATATATATATATATATGTATGTATTATAAGATTGAAAATTATTTTATTTTAAAAAATATTTAATATTTTTATTTGATATAAATAAAAAAGTTTAATATTTATTGTGTGTAATTTTTTTTATATGATGATGATTTTATTTGTATAGCTATTTTAAATAATATTTTGTTCATTTGCGAATATAACTAAAATTGTCATGTTAAAAAGATAAAAAGATAAGATTCGACAATTTTAGTTGACTCATGAATCAACTAAAATTTAAGTTCAAGTGACAAATTTTACTACGACAATTATGGTGTTTATATTGTCAGATTCTAAAATTCAAGTTCTGAACTATAAAATAAATTGATAAATTGTTATATTTAATTGACTCAATATAATATTTCTCATATATAATTGAGTTGAATCATAAATCTAACTAGTCAATTATATATAGTTCAAGTTTAGTTCATTTACACTACAAGAAATACATTGTTTTCTCACTTATTTTAACCCATATGAAAATCACGTCACTAAAAATTGTATTAGTGACGTGAAAACAAAGACACTAAAAAAATAAATATAAAATTAAAACGGATAATAATTGAGATCGGGAAATTTAAAATTTTTATAAAAACATTAGTGACTTGTAAACCAGGTCGCTATAAAATATTTCAAAAGATAAAAATGTTTTGGGGGGGGGGGGGAAATATTGAATGATAGTGTACAAAAAATGATCGTTGTGGATACCCACGTATTATGCAAGTGAGAACATTCACATTATGTTTTAACGTCACAAACGGTAGGGATAAAATTAATGAAACTTGTTCACATGTTATCTACACGTCGCAAAATACACACATGCAAACCACGTGAGAAAATTTGCTAGAAAAAATTCAAAAATGTACCGTTGGGCTTGTACGCATGCATAAAGTTGGTTTGAGAGTCAGACACGTCAGCTTCTCATCTGATTCCCCCGTCTGAAATTTCCAACCTGGCACCCACGTCGAAAAAATGAAAATGTTTTCTGACACGCTTATCTCACACATGTTTACCACGTCACTAACTTCCTTTCTAGAACCCACGTCGAAAATTGGATTATCTTCCCAAGACTGCTTTATTGAAATGACAAGATTCGTTGCTAACTGACATTAATGTTTCACACATGAGGAACACGTCGGAAGCTAATACATATTCCCAGATCAAATTAATTCACGCATTCCCTTATTTATTGTTGTAAACATTTAATTTTCAAACTCAGCCTCTTCTTCAACCTCAACCTCATTTCTTCAATACCCATTTCACATTTTCATCTTTTCTTCCTCCATTCCTTCACTCTCAACATTTTTTTTTCTTCACACAATAAGTATTTAACATTTTCTTATATAAATATATTTAATTTATTTGTTTGTTTCATAAGTATAATATTATTTATTTATTTTTTTAAGATAAAAAATTTGTAAAATTTATCAAGTCAAGGCCGGTTGTTGATTGTTGCTTGTTGGTCTTCATCAAAGGTATGTATCAAAATTTATTAATTTTGTTTATTTATTCTGATTTTTACTGGTTATTGGTTGTTATTGTTTAAAATGTATGTATATTAGGTTTTGTTAAGGTAAAAAAATTATTTTATTAGACTCAAGAAAAATTATAAACTATTAGATTTTAAATATTTATTATATAGATTTTAAAAACATATAATATAATATTCTGAAAAATTAATTATTTTTATTTTGAAAATTTATTTTTATTTAAATATATATTATTAAAACAGAGTGTATATTATTATTGATTTTTAAATATAATAAAAACAAAATTTATTATAGAATATATATTATTTTAGTTTTAAAAATATAGTAAAAACAGAATTTATTTTAGTTTTAGAAATAGAATATATGTTATTTTTATTTAAGTATATATTATTAAGCATAGTAAAACAAAATTTATTATAGATTTTTTATTATTTTAGTTTTAGAAATATAGGAAAAACAGAATTTATTTTAGTTTAAGAAATATAATATATATTATTTTCTTTGAAAAAAATATATTATATTTGTTATAAACAAATTTTGTTTTTAAAATAGAATTAAAACAAAATTTATTTTATTAGTATTTTAAGAAAATAATTTATAATTGATTAGATTTTGTATAACAATTTTTTGTTTGTTTTAGAAATATAGTAAAAACAGAATTTATTTTAGTTTAAGAGATATAATATATATTATTTTCTTTGAACAAAATATATTATATTTGTTATAAACAGATTTTTCTTTTACAATAAAATTAAAACAAAATTTATTTTATTAGTATTTTAAAAACAGAATTTATAATTTATTAGATTTTATATAACAATTTTTAAATAAAAAAAAATATATGTAGATTTATTAAAATAGAAAATTAATTATTGTAAATATTAATTCCTAAGTGGGATATATGTTATTGTGTATCAAGACTACTAGTTATTAAAGAAAATATTAATGCTAAAATACTTAATATAAAGTTTATTTTTATTAGGTTAAAATGAATAATTAAATTTTATATACAATGTTTATGTTATGTAGAAAATATAGTTATGATAAAACAATTTATAAGGAATTATACTATTTACTTTCGTCTATACTAAAATCTCTTTTTTTAAATGAAATGATAATGATAATACAAATGTGCAGTATGGAATATTTTCGTTACTATCGTAGTTGGATGTGCGATAAAACATTACCAGGAAGACGTGGACTTACACCAAATTTTGAGGAAGGAGTTAAGGGGTTTATCACGTGGGCATTTGTTCAAGACCGTTGTCGAAGGGAAGGAGGAGTAAGATGTCCTTGTCTTGAATGTGAATGTAGACCTATAATTAATGATCCAGAGGAAGTGGAACGTCATTTGAAGAGAAGGGATTTCATTAAAAATTATTGGGTCTGGACATATAATGGAGAAGAACTGCCTAGTAATATTGTACATCCCGAAGTTAGTAATACACGTGCATCAAGCAGTCGATCACATATGAAATTTGAGGAACAATTTAATCTGATCGATGATATGGTTGGCAATGCCCTTTGTGTAAATATGACATATGATGAACCTCAAGATTTTGACGTGGAAGAGTTGCCAAATGAGGAAGCGCAAAGATTTTACCAATTGTTGAAAGAAATGAACACGTTGTTGTTTGAGGGGTCGACAGATTCAAAATTATCAATGTGTGTGTGATTATTGGCCGCAAAGTCAAATTGGAATGTTCCTGATCAGTGCTTGGAATTCTTTGCAAAAATGATGTTGGATACGACTCCTACGTAAAAACAACCTGCCTACAAGTTATTATGATGCAAAAAGCTTGGTATCAAAGATGGGTTTAGAAGTACGAAAGATTGATTGTTGCATAAATGGATGCATGTTGTTTTATGACAATGAGTTTGGTACTAATGATGGGGTGTTGGAGGAATGTAAGTTCTGTAAGAGTCTGAGATATCAAGTTCGTAGTAAAACCCTTAACCGTAACCAAAAACGTGTAGATGTGAAGTCCATGTTTTATTTGCCGATAATACCAAGGTTAAAAAGATTGTTTGGTTCAATGCACACTGCAAGTCAAATGACATGGCATCATACAAACAAAACAAGTTCAGCACTATGCGACATCCATCTGATGGTGAGGCATGGAAGTATTTTGATAGGGTACATTCTGATTTTGCAGCTGAACCTAGAAATGTCAGACTTGGATTATGTTCTGATGGTTTTACTCCATATGTCCAAGCGTCTGCAGTTGCATATATCTTGTTGGCCAGTTATTGTAACCCCTTACAACCTCCCTCTAGAGATATGCATGACAAAACCATACATGTTTTTGACTTGCCTCATTCCAGGGTCGTCAAGTCCTAAAGCTGGAATCGATGTGTATTTATAACCTTTAATTGATGATTTGAAGAGGTTGTGGATTGGAGAATGGACCTATGATATATCTCGCAAACAAAACTTTACTTTGCGAGCTGCCTTGATGTGGACAATTAATGACTTTCCCGCGTATGGAATGTTATCTGGTTAGGGTACGCATGGAAAAATGGGATGTCCGCATTGCATAGAATTTACAAAGGCTTTTACTTTGGAATTTGGGGGTAAAAGTTTGTGGTTCGATTGTCACCGCAGATTCCTACCACGAGACCATGTCTTTAGAAGAAACAAGACTGATTTCAAAAAAGATATTCGAGTAAAAGATTTGCCTCCTCCTCGATTGTCACCAGAGGAAATATGGAATCGAGTGTCTGAACTACCAAAATTCACAGGTTGTGGCGAAACATGCAAAATTCCAGGATATGGGGTCAAACACAATTGGACAAAAAGAAGTATATTTTGGGACCTCCCATATTGGAAAGATAATTTGTTGCGACATAATCTTGATGTTATGCATATTGAGAAGAATTTTTTCGATAATGTATTTAACACAGTGATGGATGTTCAAGGCAAAACAAAAGATAATGAGAAGGCTAGAAGGGACATGGAAATTTTGTGTGATAGAAAAGGCTTAGAGTTGAAGCCTAGACCTAATGGAAAATTATTAAAACCTAAGGCTTGTTACTGTCTAACTTCCCAAAACGCTAAAGTGGTTTGTCCGATGGTTATGCTTCAAATTTAGCAAGGTGTGTCGATGCCAAAACTGGGAAGTTGCATGGAATGAAAAGTCATGATTGCCATGTTTTCATGGAACGATTGCTTCCAATTGTGTTCAGTTCACTACCTAACTATATGCTCAATCCACTAATTAAAATAAGTCAATTTTTCAGAGATATTTGTGCGTCAACTTTAAACGTTGATAACATCACTCAATTGGACAAAAATATTCCAGTAATTATATGCAAGTTGGAACGAGTTTTTCCACCTTATTTTTTCGACTCTATGGAACATCTACCTGTGCATCTTGCATATGAAGCCTATCTTGGTGGGCCCGTTCAATACAGGTGGATGTATCCCTTTGAAAGATTCATGGGTGATTCAAAGCGATCAGTAAAAAATAAAACTAAAGTTGAAAGATCAATATGTGCACATTACTTGCATCGGGAGACTTCACATTTTTGCAGTCATTATTTCAATCATTTGATGTTAACTCCAAAAATCATAAGGAATGAATTTGATGTTAACACAAGAAGTCAATTTACCTTGTCAGTCACCGATCTTCCCGGCGTCCCTCTGGAAAGGAGAATGTGCATTGGCTAACCCAAAAAGAATTGCAATCTGCACATGTTCATGTCTTGATTAACTGTGTTGAAGTTAGGCCATATCTTGAGTAAGTATACATATCCCTAACTACCTATTTGGCTTTACAGGTTAAATTATTACATTCTAACTAATTTTATGTTTCTTTATAGGGCATTTAACAACTTCTATTTTCAAAGCACCGGTGAACAAGCAACTACCGGTCACATACATGCATCTTTTCCAGTATGGTTCAAGGAACAATTGTCATGCATTGTTGCACCTACTCCAAAAATACACCATTTGATAAACTTGTCTAGAGGTCCTGTTCAAAGAGTAATTGAATGGCACACATACTTTGTGAACGGTTATAAATTTCACACCCAGGCCTGGACAAAAGGAAAAAAAACTATAAATAGTGGTGTATTTGCTAAAGGAGTTACAAATGGTGGTGAAGACGACTTCTATGGTGTTGTTACGCATATTTACGAGTTGGCATACAATTACTTGGACTCGGAAAATAGAGTTGTCTTGCTTTATTGTGATTGGTATGATCCATCTGCCAGGGGCACAAAAATAGATAAGAAATATAACATTGTTGAGATTCAAATGGATAGAAGGTACAAAGAGTATGACCCTTTCATAATGTCACATATCGTTAAGCAAGTTTATTATGTTCCTTACCCTTCAATTCAGCCACGTAAACATGGATGGTGTGTTGTTATCAAAATAAAACCATCTGGTCATATTGAAACTGACGACCTTGTGGAAGACATTGTTTACCAAGACGATGAAATTTCTCAAATTAATGATGTGGTTAAAGTTGAACAAATTACAAATCTGTGCGATACAATGGTCGAGGGTAATCAAATTAATGCATCTGTGTTATTGGTAGATAATAATGTGGACGAAGAACATGAAGAGTTTGGATCCGAGGATATTATTGGATCAGATGATGAAAATAATATGGATGATGAGTTTGAATAGATAGTTTTTATTAATGTGTTCAAACAGTTTTTATTAATGTATTATCAGTTTTATTTGAATGGAAAAGATTTCTACATCTTGTGTGTGTATAAACAGTTTTTATTAATGTATTATCAGTTTTATTCGGACAATTTTATTATCAGTTTTTATTACGTATTGACAACTCTCTCAAAATAGATAAAATGCCACCCCAAACTGACAAGGGTAAGGGTAAGGCTAAGGAGACTCAGCCCCGTCCGAGAGCTAGGGTACGTGAGGTACCTCCCTCGCCTATGTATGCTTCTCGCCCACAAACTCAGGAAGATCTAATGTTTGTAGACACTTCACAACCATTTAAGACATTACTCTCCTCCTCCCATATGGTTCCATCTGGGAATCCATATTTTATTAGTTCGTATGTGAGATCCTTCATGCAACAACTTTGGGGATCTGGTTTTCTTCCGGTACCACCTGGCTTCACGCAACAGCCCGAGGGATCTAGTTTTCCTCATCACATTTCCTTCACGCAGCAGCCTGGGGGATCTGGTTTTCCCCAGCAAGCTTCATTCACACTGCAGCCGGGGGGATCTGGTTTTCCTCAGGAGACTTCCTTCACGCAGCAGCCTGGGGGATTTGGTTTTCCTCAGCAGGTTTCCTTCACACAGCAGCTAGGGGGATCTAGTTCCCGCCGCATTTCACACCCCACAGATATACCTGCACGTCAGGAGCAGGATGACCCTGTTCGGGATGATGATGAAGTTCATGAGGAGCAGGAAAATCCTGTTGCTGATGAGATTTTGGTGGTTGATGGACGATATGTTATTAGGCCCGATGGACCAGGGTAAGTTTTTAATTTATAATATTTATTTAATTATATATCATCATTTTTATACTAAATACTAATTCAATTTATTGTTGTTATTTAATTTAGTTTTGCTCTGTGTCGGCCTACTGCAAAAGCTATAAACTATGTCATTCAACTGCAGTATACAAAACTCATCAAGTCTTTTGGAGCGCTCGATGAGAAAGAGAAACTAGTATGGTTTGATAAATTTAAGGTAAATTTTATTTTTATTAAAGTTATTTTATTTTATAATTAACTTTTTGTTATAAATATCTAATATTTTATTTGAATGTCATACAACTTGCAGGATAAGTGTACGTGGGAAGTATTTGAAGAGGTCAATATTTATAAGAATTTTAAGAGTAAAGTGTCTAGCCGACTATCTCACATGCTTAGGAATGCTAGAAAACGTTAGGAAAAAGATGAATCTCGGCCCAGTTGGATAGGCGTGGAAATATTTGAGGAACTTATTGACTGGTGGAAAACAGAATTTTTTTTGCAAAGATCTGAACATGCAAAAAAGATGAGGGCATCTGAATTAGGTAGTTGCCTCAGTACAGTTGGAAGTATCACTATCGGCGGATATCGTCGATGAATGGTAATTATAACTATTTTTTAAGTTATATATTGAATTATTATATACATATTTAATAAAACTTAATTATTTTAATCAGAAAAACGATTTGGGGAGGGAGCCGCGAATTAATGAGCTATTTGTGAAGACCCGATGCTAAAAAACGGGGGAGTTTGTTGACGGTCGTTCCAAATCAACCATGGTAACTTGTTGATATTATATTATTTTAATTTAATTTAATATCATTGTTTATATAGCTAAAATATTTAATTTATATTTAATGTAATTTTTTTATGTGTGTAGGAGTTGTATCAGACCTTACTCGCCAAATTTCTATCTGAAAATCCTAAATATACTCTGATTGGGGATAATCCGCTTGATCCACATGTGGATCTTTATATTTGGCGATTAACATCAGGCGGGAAGGGAGAAAATGGGTGTTTTTTTGGTCTTGGAAATTTGGCTTTCGAGTACAGAAAAGGCGATAAAACTTTATTTCAAAGACTTGATGATGGGGAAGGAGGATCTCGTCCGCCAGAATTGACACCTGAAATGTTGACAACAGTGAGACATCTAGCTCTATCCGAGGCGAGACGAGAGGCGGAGGCACATGAGGCGGCGCTAAAGGTCGAACTGGAGGCACGCGAGTTGAGACAAAATGCTGAAATTGATGAAATGAAGACGAGGCAATCTGAGATGGAGGCGAAAATGCAAATTTTTTTTGCATCACAATCAATTCAATATGATGAAGATGGTTCATTTAGTAGTGACGTTGAATGAATTTTTATTAATTTTTATTTATGTTTGTGACGTGAATATCAGGTGACACTTTTTATTATTATTAAGAATTGTGACATGAATATTATGTGACAAAATTATAATATCTTTTGATAATTTATTTGCATTTTTAAAAATTATTTTAATTTAAAATTATTATTATTTGTGAATTGGTTTTAATTTTTTTTTTAATTTTGAAGTTTGTGACCTTGTAAACAAGTCACTAATTACACACTTAAATTTCACGTGGGAAACAAGAGTGCAGAAAATTAATTTCCCATCCTTTTATCACGTCACTAAATAATGACATGATTTATAGGCGGGAAATATGAAGACTGACACACTCTTCCACATCTCTGTCCCGCATCACATGTGTTATGCAATTATGCAGAATGGTGTTTTCCCATGTGTTTTCCAAGTCACTAATTAGTGACTTGGTTTTCACGTGGGAACATATTCAAATATTTTTGTGGGTTGCGAAGTAGTTTTTGGGTCAGTAATTACTGACTTGGTTTTCAAGTGGGAAAATGTTCCCACTGTTCACCTTCCGAAGTGTTCTGCCCACGTCGGAAATGTTGAATAGTGAAGTGATTTTATATTTAGTGACTTGATAATCACGTGGGAAAATGATGTATTTCTTGTAGTGTTAGTAACGAATTTAATTTTTTGATCATATTTGAATCAAATTTCATCGATCTAGTTATTGAATCGAGTCCGAACTATGTTCGAATTAGTTTAGTTTATTATCAATCCTATTTACAAATCATCTATCAAAGAGAACCTCAAATCAACAGCGAAAATTGAACCCACAACATTTTGGTGTGAGTCAACTATTTATCAACGAAGTTAATCTATCTTAACTGCGAAGATCCCATTTAAAACCAGGACTAACAAAGTTATCCATGGACAGGAACAAATACATAAACTGTTTTACAGTGGAAAGTTGGTTATTAAAATTGTAGAAAGTTAGACAATATTGTTAGAATTAAATCAATAATAATTAATCATATATACATGTTCTATGTATTATGTTTTATACTTTAGTGCAAAATAGAATAGTTAATACAAACATGTATATAGTTACAAGATCTACGACATGTTAGTATATTAGAGAGAAAATTTCTATTGTTTTTTTTAATATTTACCTAGTTATTTCTCTTATTTTACTTTACTTGCGAGAAAATTCAATGTGTATTTATTATATTTTTCCCTTTTTTCATTCACGGAGATTAAAGTGTATATATATATATATATATATATATATATATATATATATATATATATATATATATATATATATATATATATATATATATATATATATATATATACACACACACACACACACACACTCATGAACACTGTTTCACTAAAGCCTTGATTCTTGTTATCATTGTTGAACTCTCATACTTGTTACTTTGTAATCATAAATTTAAACTCAACTATCATCTGTTATGTACTATACAATTGTCATATGCGGAGTCTCCTGACTAATGATTAGAGTAGTGAAGAAACTACTTGTCAGAGGAATATGGAAAAACGAGGAGACATCATCCAATATCGTCATCTCACCAAATGGAATATGGAAAGAAGATGTCCCCTTAGGCCATCACTCAACAAAGATTGTCAATAACTAACTGTCGAGCATGGTAAGAAAACAATGCACTAGTGGAAGGAGACAAAAATCCTCAACTATCGCCTTTACCTCCGGTGGCATCTCGACATTAGATAACTTCTTCAACTTCAACCCATCGGTAGACACCTTAAGCGACAAATTGTCTTTTAACAAACAAAGTAAAAATCATAATTTAATTTAAAAGTATCAATTATAAATAAAGTCATATCATCACCATATTATATGCATACTTCTCTCTGCAATAATTTGAATTCCACATGATCTGTATATCATGTGAGAACAAAACAGTCATTGGGACCACCATGAAACTCTTCATCTGTGTGTGTAGACAAGTCTACCGAAGCAGAATGTAACACCCCGATTTCTAGATTTAATTATTTATTTAAATAATTTGTGTGAATTGTATGAATCTTTGGGGAACGATTGAGTCAGTGATGTGTTGAGTTCAAATATGTGAGGAATGATGGGTTTGCGGAATTATCGGGAATTTTGGAGAATTAGAGAATTATTAAGTAAATAAAATTGAATAAAAAAGATAAATATGAACATAAGGGTATTATGGTAAAGTGTGAAGAGTAAGTAGGGGCTTAGTTGGAAAACCACATGAGAGTTATAAGAGTATACAAGTATGGAGGAAATTGGGAGTTTTTCATTATATGATTTTCGTATAGCAGAAGAGGCAGAGAGAAAGAGACCAAAAGCTGAGGCTTTCAGGAGAAACAAAGGTTTTCGGGAGAAAACATAGAGATGCAATTAATAGTCAATAATCAAGAGGTAAGGAGTTTGTAATCGTTATTGTTATAATCGATTTTGGCAATAGATCATTGTAGGTTGTTTGGGGTTTGAATAAATGACGAATATCAGAAGGGTCTGGTGAGAATATGTTGAAAATTGAGGACATGTGAATACATTGGTGAATACTGATAAAATTAAAGAATCAGTAATAGTAGTACATAAGATTGAGTGAGGAAATCCCAAAAGAGAGGTGACGAGTGCCACCTGGGGGAAGGAATGAGTGGCAAGTGCCACCCTTAATGGAGAGGTGGCTTACACCACTATGGGTTGAGGTGGATGGCGCCATTTTGGTGTGAGTAGCTTGTGCAACTTTGTGTGTGTGGGTGGCAGCTGCCACTTTTTAGATGTGGCCAGCGCCACCTTGTGTACTATGTGGCCATTGCCGCTTTGTTATTTTATGTGGAAAAGTGCCACATTTCATAGGTGGCGGGTTCCAGTGATGTTTTGCAGGATGATAAATCCAATGACGATTTGTAGGACGCTCAGGTCTAGTGATGAACTTAATCCAATTGATAGGATTAAATGCAAATTATGATGTGCTCTGGTTCCAAATGGGAACCGTTCCTATTGGTGGGGATCTTTGAAGATAACAATGACTAAGTCATCAATGACGTTTTGGTACCGTATGCATGAGTTTAAATGGTGTTGCATTTGCATTATTTGTGGCATTGCACAATGACTATTTGAGTGAATTATTTGATTAAATCATGAAGTACGATGTTTGATGTGTAAACTTGAAGTTGATGTTGTTTATATGTGATGTATATGATGTTATGTCGACGTTATTTAACTATCGTAACTGCAATGTCTATTTCTCATATCTTTTATAATAATTATGATTACTCACCCTTTCTGCCTGAAAATATTGCCTCGAATGTGGGTAACTTGCAGGTGATCAAAATTAGTGTCGGAAGCTTAAGAGTTGCTTTGGAGTGCGTCTATTTGTTTCCGTAGAATAAATAGAGTCTTACTCTGATACGTAACACCAAGGTTGAGATCGTTTGATTGAGAACTTTATATGTTTTGATATTTTCGAGCTTATGTTATGCTAGTTGATTTTTATCTTAATTGGATTCTTTTAAGATGACTACGAGTTATGTTGAACTACTTGATTTTTTCTGAACTACCTGCTTTATGGTATCTGAGTTTAGTTTATAATAGAATTGTTGACTTAAGTATCTGCTGCAACAAGCTCTAAATGGCTTGATTATGATGTTGAAGTATTCTGTTTGATTATTATTATGTTGCAACCCGTGTTACGGAGCAGTGTCCTTGATTATATGTTGTTTTTATGAAGATGTGACATCAGTGGATACATTCGTTAATGCAATTATTTTAATTGTGAAAATTCGTGGGGTTTTGACGGGTGTTACACAGAAGCTGCCTCATGAGGAGCAATGATATTTGTCTCGCGAGGAGAAATGATATCTGTCTCCAAAGTAACCTTTATAGTAGTTGCTGTCCTCTGGGATGTGACACCTCTATTTTTCAATGCATTTTTTTAGACTTACTAGAGTTTACAAAAAAATCCGAAAATTTTGAGTTTTCCGCATATTTTGGAAAAATCTGGTAAAAATACAAAGTTTCTTTTCAAGAATTTTTAAAATGCCCGAGCATATGAATTTTTACCATTTTTTTTTTGAAAAATCCGAAAACTTTTATGCATTTTTACCGTAGTTTTCAAAAAGACAAGAAAAATAAATGCATTTTTATCATATTTTTAAAAAAATCCGATTGAACGTACGAAAATTTTCCGATTTTTTTAAAAAATGCGAAAGAAAAAACATTGCATTTTTATAAGGTTTTTCCAAACATTGAATAAAAATTAATGAAAAATCCAAAAAAAAGAAGCTAAAAATACGATAAAAAAAACAAACTTGTCATCAATAGCAAATATCTGATAGTGTATCTATGAAATGTGCAGAAAATTCTAGAACTTTTCAAATGAATCGAAATGTTCCAATAATTTACGAAAAAAAATATAATATTATGCAGGGTTAATAAGGTAAGAACACAAGGGGTGTGGAGGTGCTAAGTAAAATTTGGAAGAAACCTCGAAACAGATGAATTAGTTAGCCCATTTTAATTGGACCGGACAGGGTTTAACATCGGCCCAACCCAACTCGACCCGCACCATAACCGAGTATCATTTTCGAAAGATATTTCCATGGTGGAAAGCCCTAAAAGCAACATTTGAAACCAAAACAGAGCATCGCGTGGCCAAATCACTCGAACACGAGAAAAACCAGCGGCAGTGCGATCAATCGGAGGAGCCATGGCGGCACCCGAAACTCCTCTCTGTTACGTCGGTGTCTCCAGACAATCCGCCGCTTTCAATCTTATGAAGCAAATGGTCACACTCCTCTCTTTCTCGTTACTTTTTTACCCTAATTTTCCATTGTTATTGCTTGTATATTGAACTCAATTTGTTGTAGGGATGGGAAGAAGGTGAAGGTCTTGGAAAAGATAAGCAAGGGATCAAAGGACATGTTCGTGTCACCAACAAGCAAGATACTACTGGTTTCGTTTCTTCTTTCTCCTTTTTTTTTTATAATTTTTTTTATCAATTTATTCTTTATTCAACATACCTAGTTTATAGATCAATCAAAGTGTATAAGAATTATTCAAGCAGTTTTTGTAATCTATTCTATTATGTTATGCTATGTTTAGCTATGTTTAGTTTTTACCTTTTGTAAGAGGCAAAATCAATTCAATTCTAGAGGTGTATAATTGATTTTGAGGTATTTGGTTATTCTAAAGTATAATTGATTTATTTTGTCTCTTGAATTAATTATACTTGATGCTAGTATTTAGCTAGTATCTGTAGCTTAGCTTTTGAGTTTAAACGTAATTTTTACATATTTACAATTCAACTCAATTTTGCATAAAGTTATTCAAACATAAATCACTTTACATTTAACTCACTTTTAACCAAAATCAATTTACTCAAATTCAAATCTTTTCTCCGTATAACCAAACATACGTGTAATTCGTTTCACGTTTAGAACACTCAGACTTGATTCAGGAGGTATAGAATTGAGTTTAACATGTTTGGTTGCTCTCGAGTAGAATTGATTATGTTTAAGCTAGAATTTGCAGCTTTTGTGTCTAAACCTGATTTTTACACTGTAATATGTTGTTCAACCCACTTTTTAAGAAATTTATCCAAACATTATCTTCAACTTACTTTTAATTAAAATCAATTTTAAATAATCAATTTTCTTCATTGCAGAACTAAAGAACTAAATACATGCTTATTGGTTCAATTTTAAACAGGTATTGGATTAGAGAAGCCAAACCAGTGGGCATTTGACACTACACAATTTGATAACATTCTCAAGCGATTGAAAGTTGTATGTTTCCTGTTTTCATTACTTACCTTATTATTATTATTATTATTATTATTATTATTATTATTATTATTATTATTATTATTATTATTATCATCTGAATTCTCATTCATACAAACAATTCATTTTCTGTTCACTAAATTTTTTTTATTTTTTGTTTTGTTTTTTTGTATTGATAGCAAGCGCCTGTATCAAATGACACAGGTATAACATTGCTCTGTTGTCATTTTCAGTAAAATTTTGTATTCTCTTCCTATTCTAATGAATACTATAATGATGGTTTGTATTTATCTTCTGTTGCATCTGTAGAGAGTAACACTGCTGAGGTAGAAACCGAGGCCGATCAGGTTGTTACAGTTGATCCTCCTGTTTCAGTATCAAGGTCTACTAGACCACAAGGAAGGTTTGTGAGATTTTGATTCACGGTGTTGTTTAATGTTTATTTGACCATTATGTGAGTTTTGACTTGCTTAATTTTCAGATACCAGAAAAGAGAGAGAGGAAAGCGCGTTTCTCAATATTCCTTAAAGGACCTCGAAGGAATCCTGGTAAGTTCTAGCTTTGGATACACTGTTTGTGTTACATCTTAAGGATCCTGAATAATTTACTTATTATTGTTATTTTTGTATGATTTGCACAATGTGCCGTGTAGCCCACTATTTGTTGAGATAAATATCATATCTAGTGATTGATGTAGTTTTATTGATGATATGGATTTTTATTTACCTCTGAAACAGTTAACCGGCATCGAACAATTTTCCTAGACTAAATAAACTAAAATTATTGGCAATCCATTGTGTACTGATATTGGCTCTCTGATTCTACAATTCTATTCATCAAATCCTCTTAATTTATGGTTATTGAGTCAGTGCGGCCTGGAGCGGCGCTATCTCGGGATCTTGTCCCGGCGCGGCCACCCTACGCTATGGAGAAGCGCTGCATATTGCAGTTCAACATCGTGGCCGCTACTAGTGGGATAGCGGTTCTTTCCCGGTTGGAACGGTTCTTTCCTGGTCCAAGCAGATTTGGTCAAGAATGAAGAGTTCTGAGCAGCAGCGGAGGAGTTGAATGAAGAGAAACAGTTGCAGCTGTGAAGAATGAAGAGAAACAGACGAAGACGAAGGATAGAGAGAAGAAGATGAGATGAAAAGTGGATTAATAACTCTGATTTGAGTCACATTCTATGTGGTTATTTGGGTTGTTTGAGCCACATTCTATGTGTTTAATTTCTGAATCTGGGATACTACCGAGAACTTATACATGGGCATAATTACATTGAGAAGCTGGGTTTACGTTTGATGAGTTTTGTTATCGTTTGCAATGGCTGCACACATGGACATGTGTGCCGCAATTCTTAAGGATGAGTTGTATAGTACTAGAGAACTAGAGACCGTACACCTTTTGTCCTTTGTTTCGTTAAACATAACTGGAAAATATACCCATAGACTGAAATCTCCTCAATTTCATTTCATTAAAGAATTCTTGAAATTCAGATGCTCCTTGTGCTCCTTTCAAAAAAGGACAGCATATTGTGGTACTATTGTAGTCAACCTTGCCATACGTTTACTAGATCCTCCTTCAATGTCTCAGTCTTGTCTATTCTATTCACACCCTATGTTGCCTAGGTTTGGATACGTACCAGGTACATGTACGAAATACAATATTTTTAGAAAAACTAAGGTTTGGGTATGCCATTATAAATGACAACACAATATCAAAATTAAAAAGCAATTTGCTCAAAAAAAAGTCAATCAAAATTAAAAAGCAATTTGCTCAAAAAAAAGTCAATCAAAATTAAAAAGCAATTTGCTCAAAAAAAAGTCAAGATCTATGCAATAACTTAAAAAATCACACTTTAAAAGTGTCAATAATTCATGGAATCAAGATTAAATATCAATATTTCTCTCCATTATTAAAAAGAGCGACCTCAAGTTCAGGTTCAATGAGAATAAGACTAGCAATGTAAAGAATACAGCCCCATAAAATATTCTACATTTTAAGAATATAGCTTCTTCATCTCCAATACCCACATATTTGTTGCTCCTTTTTGAGAGAAGACGATGATTGTATGGACCGAAGAAAAAAACCCACATTATTTGTGGATTTGCGTACCAATTGTTTACCAATTTGCGTACCAATTGTGTACCACGTACACACCAAGTACTTGTATTTTGCCTAAACACCCGCATACCAGTGCTTCACAACATCCCTTACCAAGTTCAATTACTGTGCCAAGGCTTCTCTTTCCTTGTGATTATTTTATTTACCTTACCAAGTTCAATTGTTGTGCCAAGGCTTCTCTTTCCTTGTGATTATTTTATTTGAATAGAAGTTGCTGTTACCTAAAATGTGAATATTAGAATCAGAGTGTCAAGCTTCTTAAATACAACAACAATAACCAGGCTTTATCATCCCACTAATGGGGGTTGTCTGCATGGATCAACTTCCGCCATAATGTTCTATTCATGACCATGCTTCTATCTAAATTGTTAATCTCAAATCTTAATAACTTCTTTTATAGTTTTTCTAGATCTTTATTAAATGCATATCAATATTTCTATAATCTATTTAATACAACATTGTCGCTAATTGTTTACTTCAATATTGTTGGTGATAGGTTAAAAAAGGTGACATATCTGACAGTATTGACAATGCTGATGATGAATTGGATTTGTCAAAGGTGACTCAAGATTTTGAAGTTGAAGGTATAGTCTAGAGTTATAGTGAAGTTTTTATGTTTTTTATAGTGTATCATACATATCTACATATGATAGTTGGACTTCATTAACATATTTGTAGTTTTAGTACCACTTAGTCCCCAAAAATACCCAAAAAAAGATCTCTTCATCTAGAAAAACTTGGTATTCACCTTTTTATATAGACGTATATAGATTCAGATTATATATAGGTATATATAACTGTAGTTTTCCTCAATCAGTCTATATGGCATTGTTACAGAAACAAAATGTCCTGAAATCCATCCAGAGTGGTGGGGCTTAAAGTTTGGGTTTGTCTCTGGTGGATTACTCGGTGCAGCATCAAAGAAGAGAAAGTCCTCTACATCTGAAAGTGCTAAAGCTGGGATGGCGAGAACCCCTTTTTTTGAACAAGATCAAGAAAACCTCTACAACTTAGTCCAAGTATGTTCCTTTCAAACATGGTATATACACTAAATTATTTTATCATATGATAACTATAGTATGTTCACACCGACCTTCATTTATATGGAAGATGGTTGCTGGGTGGACTACTAATATCTTGCATTCTAGGGATATGTTGTGATTTACATGTCATGTTCAAACTTGAAGGTCGTAAATATTAATGGAACCATTGTTGCTATGCCAGGATAAAGCCACAACAGGAAAGCAAGGATTAGGTATCAAAGACAGGCCCAAAAAGGTAGCTGGATGCTATTTCGAGGGTAAAAAGACGTCATTTGGTAATAGTGATGATGAAGATTCTGGTGATGAAGATTCTCCCGAAAACGAAACAGATAATGAGGTAGAAAAGATTGTTGAACCCAAATTGAAGCTAAAGAAGTTGTGTAAACAAATTTTAAAACAGGTAAGTCCTAGTTCTTGCACCGCAATTTTTTCTCCTTGATAATGAAATCATGATTGATTTCTCACTTTATGTGCAGGTGCCTGGTAAATCATTGAAACTGAAACAGCTCAAAGTTCTTGTTGATCAACATTCATCTTCGGTTTTTTCCGAGTATTCTTCTAAAAAAGAGGCTATTGCTTACTTGAAGCAAAAGGTATGGCTGTTTTATTTACATATATCACAATAGATATTGAAATTTGAAGAAGCATGATACCAACTTTTTTCTGTTCTATTTAATAGATTTGAATGTAAGTGGATTTTTTTCTGTGAGAATTCCTTTTCGAAGTAAAAGGAATCTCCTTTTTAATTTGCAGTGAATAAACCCTAAATTCTAAATCGAAACAGTATCAATATAAAACTATATGAAGCTTGTAGTATTGTTACTATACTTCACAACTATAGTTAAGTTTTTACATATTTGGTGCTCCATTTTCCGCACTCACATGGTTTGTTCCTTGACTTCAGCTGGCTGGTAGTAAGAATTTTTGTATCGAAGGGAAAACAGTGAGATTGGCATCTAAGAGAAGTTGAAATTTTGATACATTTTTGGCGGCTTTTCTTATTCTTTTCATGCTGGGGAGAAAAAAAGGGTTAAGGTGTTGCTAGATTGCATTGGTTGGAGTTAGTATAGTATAGGCGCATTTCATTTCATTGCTTATCTCTCCCGTAAAATGTTGTAATAATATATGTTAATGGTTACAAATTTACAATAGCTTTTTGTTAAATTGAATTTATAATTATTTTTAATTGTTAGTTTAAAATGTGCCAAGTGTGTGTAATGGTATTCATTGGATTATAGATATTGAAATTATTTTTGTGCTCTACAAATAATGGTTGTGCTAATGTGTATGATGTGTATTTGAGTCTAAAACATAGTACAGTATATGTCATCGGGTTCCTTTATTAAAGGGCAATATCAATTTTGTTTGATGAAGTGAAATTGAGTGGTATCAATTCTCTAGTGTATTCTTTTTCTACGATTTCTGTCGCAAGATAATTCTTTCTAAAATCTCCAAATGGAATGAAATTTCTTCAGTTTTTTTTTTGGCATAAGGAGGGGCAAAGCCCAAAAAGAAAACAAACTAAAACTTTTCATTTTTGTTTTGTCCTTGCTACATCTTTGCGATACTATGATCGATTTGACTAGAGTAATTCTACCTGCAAATGACAACTGCTTTGCTTTCCAATTTGAGAGCTTGACCTTGACATTTTCCATAGTATAATTGAAGTCTTTGTGCCTTAGAGCTTTCCCAGTTAGAGCTACACCAAAATACTTGCCCAAGTTTAGTTTCCTTGAAACTTGACATCAACAGTAACTCTTTCTTGACATTATAGGATATGTTCTTGGAGAACAATATTCTGGCCTTCTCAACACTAATACGTTGTCTAGACTTATGGAAGAAACTTATGAGTAAAGATGAGAATAGAATGCACCGAATTAGACTTACCAAATTTAAGTTTGTTATGTGGCTAGTGATAAATCTTATCTAAAATTTTAGGGGGAATCGTGATTATTAACTAAAATATTATATTTAAAATTTGGTATATGTAATATATATTTATATATAATTTTTTTTAATATTTAACCATCATCATATTTTTAATAAATACAAATATCAATTATTAATAATATTAAGCACTAAAAACTTACAATTTAAGGATAAAAAAAATACATAATTTCATCAAACAAAATTCAAATAATTATTCCTCACCAATTTTATCGTGTTCAATCTCAAACAAAATTCAAAAAACCAATATCTTTCAATCAATTTATAAAACAAATGTTAAAAATAATCTAAAAAAGAAAAATATAAAAGAAAAACTTACAACTTAATATATTTTTTATATAAAATAAGTAGAAAACAGAAGAATATTGATTTTTTTTTAAAGTGCAAGAGTGAATCTTAAAATTAAAAAAACTCTTAAAAAAATTAATCTAATTCAATTTTTAAAATTAATTCCTTACTTAATTTTATTATGTAGAGTAATATTTTTAAAATTATTTGTTGAGACATTAATTTTCTAATTTTTAAAATTAATTATTTTAAATAATTTTATTTTGTCTTTTTCAAAACTTGACAATTTTCAACACAACACCATTTTAAATTTTGGTTTAATTGTAATTTTGGTCCTCCTATTTTCATTATTTTTGAATTTTGGTTCCCATATTTTAAAATCCGGAATTTTTGATCCCTCTATTTTCATTCTTTTTTAGTTTTGGTCCCCCTATTTTAAATTCATAAATTTTTGTCCCTCTATTTTCTTTTTTAATTGAGTTTTGGTCCTCTTATTTTTCAGTTTTTTAAATTTTTTGTCCCCTTATTAAATTAGTTAAGGGGACTAAAATCCAAAACAAAACTTAGAATAGAGGACCAAAACTCAAACAAAATGAAAATAACGGGACCAAAATTTTGGATTTTAAAATAGGGGGAGCAAAACTAAAAATAAAATAAAAATAGAGGGATAAAAAATTCCAAATTTTAAAATAGGAGGACCAAAAATAAAAAATAATAAAAATAGGGAGACCAAAATTACAATTAAGCCTTAAATTTATTGTACGTGATAATTATTTATTAATCATTAGTTTAAATTTGTTGGTTCTGTCTTATTATTTAAAGTTAAACTAAACTATAGTAAATAAATAAAATAAATAAAATACAACCCTTTTATATAATAATGCTAGACAATGCTAGCTTTTCCTTTCAAGGTATAAATAGCATTATATTAAATATCTAAATTTCACCATCCTTTATTAATGTTATACTATTTTCCTTGTATTAAAAAAATTGTTTTTAATTTTTGAGGGGTGCAGTGGCACCCTTCCGCCTATAGTAAAGAATCGCCATTGCTATCGTATGTTTATATTTTAGTCTGAGTTTGACCTTTTTTAAGGTCTGATTAATCTATTAGTCTGTTTAAAAGGTATATATCATTTGAACACATGCAAATAAACAATTTAACCAAAATTTAAATATACTAGAAAATCAAAAGTACAATGAGACTAAATATTTGTTTACATTGACTTATTTGAGTTTATATAGTAGTATAAGTTTCGTGAGATTATTTGTTTGAGAGAATTTATGAAAATAACTTATGACATTATGCATAAGGGTTTTTCAACTTATTTTCAGAAGTTATTTGAAATAACTAAACTTTACTTTTGTATTTTAATATAAAGTAAAAAATACAATATAAAAAATAATAAATTTATTCATATTTATTAAAATAGGCCGACTTAATAGACTTAAAATAAAAGTTTTTTATGGTTTGTTGCCTAACCTATATAACTAAATAGGCTTATAAACAAATGTTTTTTCTATTTAAACAAAAGCTTGGTATGACTCTGGCCTGTGTAGGTTAGGTCGCAGGCCCCTATTAGTTGACATGACCTATTCCCACCCCTTACTTGTGAGGATATTATTAACACAACTCAATTGTTTGCTTGTTGTTTTCCTGAATAAAAGGAGATCATCTGCAAACATCAAGTGTGATATGATATGTCATTGCCTTCCTGCTTTAATGCCAACCCAATTACCTTTGTCTACTTCTTCAATAACCATATGATATTATTTATCCATACATAACAAAAAAAGTTAATGGGATATATGGTCGCCCATCCGTAGATCTTTCTTGAATTTGAATAGTTAGTGTCTTGTCCATCCCATTTGATGTTCATACTCACCGAGGTAATAAAAGTCATGACTACACGAACCAATTTGTCAGGGAAGTTAACTTCCCATAAGACATTTTTCAAAAAAATTCCAGCTCAGATTTTCGTAGGCCTTAGAATCCATTTTCACCACAAAGAATCCTTGTCCACCCTTCATTATATTCATACTATGAAACATCTCCTTAGCCACTATAATGTTTTCCTAAATACCTCTCTCGGGGATAAAGCCCATTTGATAAGGACTAATAATGACATCAACCATGTCCTTCAATATGTTTATAACAACTTTACTCAACATCTTATAAATGGAATTATATAGGGAAATATGTATGAACTGTCGGACACATGATGGATTTGTCACCTTTGGTATCAGACATATTTCAAATTTGTTAATCTCCTTAAATTTCTCCGGGTTCACCCACATTTGAGGGATGTTTCTAACTATGTTATCTCCAATCATGTGCCAATACTTTTGGAAAAACTCCATAGGAAAGCCATCCGACCCAGGAGATTTCTAAGGGTCCATTTGGAAAGTAGCTTTCCTAATTTCATCATAGTTAGGGTCTACGTGCAGCTTGGTATGGTCATAATGGTTTAACTTAGGATTTTTTTTTTATCTTGCCATTGACTCACACCAGTATTTGCAGTATAAAGATTATGGTAAAAGCATGTAAATAAATTTTGAACTTGCTTTGGGTCATCAATCCAAGTACCTCTATCTCCTTTAATCATCTGAATTTTGTTCTTCCTTCTTCATTGGACGACTTTGATACAATAGTAGCGAGTATTTCTATCGCCATCAACCAACCAAGTAACTCTCGATCTTTGGAACCAAAAAAGTTCTTCTTGATGAATAACCTTCGACAATTTCTGGTGCTACATCTGCTCAAGAATTGTGAGACCATCAAGATCCCTGCCTTTGTAAATGACAATTTGGATCCCTCTAATTCTACCAAGCAGATGCTTCTTTTACTTCTGAACTGTTGGAAGAGTTAAACATTTCCAAGCCTCCACTTGACTTCTAAAATTTTCCATATTGGTATTGATATAGTGGTTCTTTTTACAAATATTCTAAACCTAGTCATCATACTTATCCTTCACCATCTAAGCACTCTCAAAATGAAATCTCCTATTTCTCTTATTGGTGAAATTCTGGCGCGCAAATACCAGATGTCTAGACATATGTCATAATACTGGGATCAAGACAGTTTGAACACACAAGAAAAATATGTAGTAAAATTAAATGGTAGAATGAAAAATAACAATAGTACTTGTTAACACAATTTGGTGCAACTCACATACATCTGGGGGCTACAAATCCAGAAAGGAAATCCACTATAATAATATTAGTTCAAAGTTAAACTCATCCGTTTGCAACTTATCACCAAATCACTACCTGCTCTAACTTCTACCTAGGAACTCCTAGATATGAGAATCCCCTCTCACTTCCCACCAGTCACATAATACTTACAATTCAACAACAAATCAAAATTGTAGATGTTAAGAATTGGCAGAATTTTTGACAAACAAGAAGTGTTGAACTTAGTTCAGGATGTCACACCAGATGTTGTGACATTGACAAACAATGTAACTGTTAATGAATTTAGTTCAGACATCAGGATGTCACACCAGATGTTGTGACATCGTAAACCTGCTACCAGACTTAAAAGATGCATAACAGAACTGAGTAAATTCAGGGGAGTTTATCTGGAATTAATTAAAAAGAGATAAGCACTCCAAGACGCATCTTTAGGGAGCTTAGTTATCTGATTTCAGTGTAACAGAATAACTAACTAACCTTGAATCAAGGAAGTAACAAACTAACTAACCCTAATTCAAGGTGATGACTGTGGGATTTATCAGGTCTGGATAATTTGCAAAAAGCCCAAAAACCAAGCATCTATTTAAGGAACAGAAACTCTCAGAATAGAGTACGAAATTAAGAAGACTGTAAAAGGGTGTTTGTGTTTAATAGCAGGTTTTAATTGTTTTATCACTTTATGAGCTATTAAGCAAAAAGTGTATTGTGTATTGATTGAAACTTTTAAGTAAGATCAAGCTGTTGTATTTGAAGTGTGACTTCAATTTTAATCATTGTAAAAGATCACTGTGTGATTGAGGGGGAGTGAGTAGGTACTCATATCTAAGTTGTGTCTTAGGTAGAAATTGCCTTGGGTAGATATTAAGTGAAGGATTAAACTGGTTGGTTTAATTCCAGAATTAATATTACTTATATTGGATTTCCTTCTTGGCTTGGTAGCCCCCAGATGTAAGCGTGGAGATACACTGAACTGGGTTAACAATTTCCTGTGTTATTTAATTTACCTGCACTTTAAGTTTTGTTCAAGTCTTCAAGTGTTTAAACATCTGATTCGACATCACGTACTTGATCCCAGAATTTCAATTGGTATCAGAGCAGGCACCCTGCCTGTTTAACTGGGTGAGATCTAGGGACTGCAAATTTTGGGAACATGGACAGAGATGTAGGATCTGTGAATAGACCAGCTATATTGGATGGATCCAACTATGACTACTGGAAGCCAAGAATGGTAGCATTCTTAAAATCTCTTGATAGCAGGGCTTGGAAAGCAGTCAACATAGGATGGGAGTACCCTGTCCAAGACAATAAGGATGGGGCAAAAGTGTTGAAGCCTGAAGAAGAGTGGAGCAAGGAGGAAGAAGATTCAGCACTTGGAAATTCCAAAGCCTTAAATGCCTTATTCAATGGCATTGACAGGGACATATTTAGAATTGTGCATCACTGTGAGTTGGCCAAGGATGTTTGGGACACTCTCAAAACCACTCATGAAGGAACATCAAAGGTAAAGATGTCAAGACTTCAACTTCTCACCACCAAGTTTGAAAACTTGAGGATGAAGGAAGATGAGACCATTCATGAGTTTTACATGAACATCCTGGAAATTGCTAATACTTCTGGTGCTTTGGGAGAGAAGATGAGTGATGAAAAGTTGGTAAGGAAGATTCTCAGATCACTACCAAAAAGATTTGACATGAAGGTTACTGCAATAGAAGAAGCTCAAGACATCTGCACAATGAAGGTTGAAGAGCTCATTGGTTCCCTTCAAACCTTTAAGATGAGAATGAATGATACAATTGCAAAGAAAAACAAAAGCATAACCCTGGTATCAAATACTGATAAAGAAGAAGAAAATCATGAAGCAGACTCTGAGGACAAATTATCAGAAACAATTGCTATGCTTGGAAGAAAATTCAACAAAATTCTCAAAAGAATGGAAAACAGGCCCAGACCAAGTGGAAGAAACTCAACCTCTGAGAATAAAAGACCTTATGACTCTAATAGAAGGTCAAACTATGATGAGAAGACTAACCAAGAAAAAGGGATCCAATGTCATGGATGTGAAGGGTATGGACACATCAGAAATGAATGCCCAACCTACCTAAAGAAGTAAAAGAAAGGTCTCTCTGTGTCCTGGTCAGATGAAGACTCAGGCTGTGAGTCAGAAGAAGAATCTGCAAAGCACATCACTGCTCTAGCTGGAGTATGTGAAACTGAAGGAGGATCCAGTGATGAAGAGCTGACATTTGAAGAGCTTGAAGCATCTTACAGGATGTTGTGTAAAAGGAGCACTGAAGTATGCATGGAGAATATACAGCAGAAGAAGCAGATTAAGGAATTAAAGGCTGAAAAGGCAAGTAATCTAGAGATAATTGACACTTTGAAAAGTGAAGTCAGCCTACTCAACTCCAAAATGGAGCATATGTCCAAATCTGTCAGAATGCTGAATAGTAGCTTAAACACACTAGATGTCATTCTCAACAACAACAAGCATTCAGGGGATATGACTGGGCTGGGATTTAATAAAGCTCAAAAGTTTGAGGCTAGCACCAGCCAAACAACTCCAAATCCCATGAAGTCAAACAAGATGTCCAAGCAGATGTCTCAACATCATGACAAGAACATGATGAAAAAGAAATATCAAAGATGGAGATGCCATCATTGTGGAAGGTTTGGTCGCATCAAACCTTTTTGCTACAAGCTGCATGGACATCCAAATCAGAGGTCTCAGCAACCCCCTAAGCAGAAGACATAGGTCACCAAGAAAGTGCTGCATGGACATCCAAATCAGAGGTCTCAGCAACCCCCTAAGCAGAAGACAGAGGTCATCAAGAAAGTGTGGGTACCTAAAGCTAGTCTTCATGCTGATCAAAGCTACAAATACATGCCCAAGAACAAGTTCAACAAACAACCTTGGAACTCTAAAGATGGACACTACACAGGGCAGATGCATCAAAGGAAACCTCACAACAGGCACAAATGGTCTAAGAAGGTTGTTGCCTCTATAGCTCATACATCTCTCAGAGTATCTGCTAAGGAAGACTGGTACTTTAACAGTGGCTGCTCAAGGCATATGACTGGACTGAAGAATCTGCTGGTAGACTTAAAGTCACACTCATCCAAATATGTAACCTTTGGAGATGAAGCAAAGGGAGAAATCAAGGGAGTTGTGACATTGGACTGCCCAGGTGTACCAAGTCTAGATGATGTGCTGCTGGTAAAAGGATTAACTGCTAACTTGATCAGCATAAGTCAATTATGTGACCAAGGTTACAGTGTAAACTTTACCAAAACTGAATGCATAGTTTCTGATAAAGAACAGAAGGTTGTCATGAGAGGAGCCAGATCAAAAGACAACTGCTATATGTGGTAACCTCAAGATTTCAGCCTCACATCAACTTGTTCCTTAGCCAAAGAAGAAGAAGTGAAGCTGTGGCACCAAAGACTGGGTCATCTCCATCCCAGAGGAATAAAGAAGATCATATCTATGGAGGCTGTAAGAGGAATTCCAAGACTGAAGATTGATGAAAGTAATGTGTGTGGTGAATGTCAAATAGGCAAGCAAACCAAGATGTCACACCTAAAGCTCCAACATCTGACAACTTCCAAAGTTTTGGAATTATTGCATATGGATCTTATGGGACCAATGCAGGTTGAGAGTATTGGTGGAAAAAGATATGCCTATGTGGTTGTTGATGACTTCTCAAGATATACATGGATAAGCTTCATCAAAGAGAAGTCCGATGTGTTTGATGTATTCAAAGATCTGTGTCAAAGAATTCAAAGAGCAAAAGCAAGCTGTGTGGTCAGAATAAGAAGTGATCATGGAAATGAGTTTGAGAATAAAAAATTCTCAGACTTCTGCTCTTCAGAAGGGATCAATCATGAGTATTCTTCTCCTATCACCCCTCAACAAAATGGGATTGTTGAGAGGAAAAACAGAACTATTCAGGAGTCAGCAAGAGCCATGATTCATGCTAAAAAGTTACCCCTGTACTTTTGGGCTGAAGCTATGAACACAGCATGCTACATCCACAATAGAGTCACATTAAGAAAGGGAACTTTATCCACCATCTATGAAGTCTGGAAGGGCAGAAAACCTACAGTCAAGTACTTTCATGTGTTTGGAAGTAAGTGTTACATTCTGGCTGATAGGGATCAAAGAAGAAAGATGGACCCTAAAAGTGATGAAGGGATTTTTCTTGGATACTCCATAAATAGCAGAGCTTACATAGTATTTAACTCCAGAACCAAGGTTATAATGGAGTCAATAAATGTGATTATTGATGATGCCTCTGCAGATGTTGCTGATGATGTTGGAACATCTGCTGACAATCAAACTGAAGTTAAAACAGAAAGTGATAATCTTGATTTCACTTTAACTGAGGCAAGGTCAGAGCAATCCAACAAACCTCCCTCCATCAGAATCCAGAAAGATCATCCTAAAGATCTGATAATTGGTGATCCCAACAGTGGTATCATCACTAGATCAAGAGAGATGATTTCAGACTCCTGCTTTGTTTCAAAGATAGAACCTAAAAACATCAAGGAAGCTCTGAATGATGAGTATTGGATCTCTGCTATGCAAGAAGAATTAGGCTAGTTTACAAGGAATGAAGTATGGGATCTTGTTCCTAGGCCTGATGACATTAATGTGATTGGCACTAAGTGGGTGTACAAGAACAAGTCAAATGAGCAGGGAGTTGTTACAAAAAACAATGCTAGACTTGTAGCTCAAGGATACACACAAATTGAGGGAGTAGACTTTGATGAAACCTTTGCACTAGTAGCAAGGCTTGAATCAATCAGACTACTTCTAGGAATTGCTTGTATCCTAAAGTTCAAGCTATTTCAAATGGATGTTAAAAGTGCCTTTCTAAATGGGTACCTTAATGAGGAAGTATATGTGGAGCAACCAAAGGGATTTGTTGATCCAAGCTGTCCAGATCATGTTTATAAGCTAAGGAAGGCTCTGTATGGTCTAAAGCAAGCCCCAAGAGCATGGTATGAAAGACTGACCACTTTTCTCATTAAACATGGGTACAGGAAAGGTGGAATAGACAAAACCTTGTTTGTGAAGGATGAAGAGGGAAAGGTCATGATTGCTCAGATATATGTGGATGACATAGTGTTTGGTGGGATGTCAGACAGGATGGTTAAACATTTTGTTAATCAAATGGAATATGAGTTTGAGATGAGCCTAGTAGGAGAACTAACCTACTTCCTTGGACTGCAAATCAAGCAGATGGAGGACTCCATGTTCATATCCCAAAGACAGTATGCAAAGAACACTATCAAGAAGTTTGGGATGGACAATGCAAGTCACAAGAGAACACCTGCCCCCACTCATTTAAAGCTGACAAAGGATGACAAGGGTGAGAATGTGAACCAAAGCTTATACAGAAGCATGATTGGAAGCCTACTATATCTGACAGCTAGTAGACCAGATATAGCTTTTGCAGTAGGTGTATGTGCAAGGTATCAAGATGAGCCAAAAGTAAGCCATCTAAACCAGGTTAAGAGTATTTTGAAATATGTCAATGGTACTTGTGACTATGGCATAATGTATTCTCATGGTTGTGAACCAATCCTCACTGGATTTTGTGATGCTGACTGGGCTGGAAGTGCTGATGATAGAAAGAGTACATCAGGAGGATGCTTCTTTCTAGGGAACAATTTAATTTCTTGGTTCAGTAAGAAACAAAATTGTGTGTCCATATCCACTGCTGAAGCTGAATATATTGCAGCTGGTAGCAGTTGTTCATAGTTGTTATGGATGAAGCAAATGCTCACAGAATACAATGTCCCACAAGATGTCATGACATTGTACTGTGACAATTTAAGTGCTATTAACATCTCTAAAAATCCTATCCAACACAGCAGAACTAAGCACATAGACATCAGACATCATTTCATTACAGATCTTGTGGAAGAGAAGGTGATCACATTAGAACATGTAGCCACAGATCTGCAATTGGCTAACATATTTACTAAGGCTTTGGATGCTACCCAATTTGAAAACCTAAGGGGTAAATTGGGAATCTGCTTATGTGAAATATAGCAGTTATGGAGAAGTGCCAGCATGTCTCATGACATCGCGTGGCATGATCACCAGATGGCAGCATCAGTCTGGTCAATAACTCTGTGTATTCCACTCTTAAAAATTCCACTAGTAACGGATTCTATAAATGCTCAAACGCGTTCTCAGCTCATCACCTCCTCACTATCTCCACTAAACGATTTGCATGCTAAAACTGATTTTCTAAGCTCATCAAAATCAATCAAAACTAACTCCTCTTCCACTACATTCGAAAAATGTCTCAACATCAAAACCCTAACTTCACTGATGAGGGTCTCAATCAAGAAGATGTAGTGCATGCAACTCCAATCTCTGTAGTACCAATGGATGCTACTCCTATAGACGAAATCAGAGGAAGCGTCCCTATTGCTCAAAAACCTAGAACTCCAAATGTAAGAAGAGCAAAGGAGCCTGTTTTCAGCAAAAGCAAGGGGACTCCTTCATCTACAAGCACCCCCAAAGCTTCTGACTATGTGGATGCATCCATCAAACATCTTGTGAACAGGATCCTTTCTGAACAAAGAGTGGTGCGTGGGGTATCTGTTCCCCTGAACAGCATGCCTGCTCCACAAGAAGAACCAAACATCCAGGTTGAAGAGGACATTCCTGCTCAACAGGATGTCCCAAGAGATGTTGAAGCATCTGAGGACCAGAACAAAGCCTCAACTGATAATGATCAAGCTTCTGATGATCTAGCTCCTGTTGATCAAACTACTGAACAAGAGGCTTCTCAACCTCCACCTGTTGAAAACCTAGATGATGACTCTGACATAGAGATCATTGCATCTGTTAACCCTATCATAGCCAAAAGGCTTAGGGCTAGGAAGGAGAAGAAGCCTGCTGCACATGCAACTCCTGAAAAGAAACAATCAACTCCAAAGAAGGACAAGGTCAAAGTTGCATTTGGACCTACTAAGCAATGGAGCAAGGTAAGCACCCAGAAGAGGAAAGCTACAACTCCACCTGACTCAAATGTTGAGGAGGATGTCCCAACATCCCAACCAAGGAAGAAGCCAGCACCTCCCAGGTCTGCCTCTGCTGTTCCTGAAGCACCTCTGGACAATGTGTCCTTCCATCATGTCTCCAGTGTGAGCAAGTGGAAGTATGTCTACCAAAGAAGGGTGGCTCTGGAAAGAGAGCTGGGCAGCAATGCTTTGGAGTGCACTGAGGTAATAGACTTAATCTCCACTGCTGGTTTATTCAAAACTGTCTCCAACTTTTCTCCATGTTATGAGCTGCTAGTCAAGAAGTTTATAGTCAATCTGCAAGAAGGGTGTGCTGATGGAAAATCAGAAGATTTCAGGAAGGTTTATGTAAGGGGGAGATGTGTTGATTTTTCTCCTAGGGTTATAAATCATTACCTGGGGAGAGAATCTGATGGGCCAAATGAACTGGGAAAAACTGACAACCAAGTCTGCAAGATCATCACAGCCAACCAGGTCAAAACATGGCCAGTCAAAGGCAAACTTTCTGTCAGCTTGCTAACAAGAAAGTATGCTATGCCGCATAGAATTGGTACTATCAACTGGGTCCCCACCAACCACACCTCTTCTATAGCTACTAGAATGGGAAGATTCATCTGTGCTGTAGGCACCCAAACAAATTTGGACTATGGGGCTTACATCTTTGATCAAACCCTAAAGCATGCAGGAACATCAGCAACCAAGCTTCCAATAACTTTTCCCTCTCTGCTGTGTGGAATAATTCTTAACCAATATCCAGGCATCCTTACTGATAAGGATTCTGTCTGCAAGAGGGAGAGTCCACTGTCCTTCCACTACAAACTGTTCCTGAGCCATCATGCTGCAGATGTTGAAGCTCCCAGTGGGACATCTGCTGGACCATCAAATGTCAAGACTCCTATATCCAAAGCAGCCCTGATTGCAGAGCTCAAGACAACTTGCAAGGAGCTGGATGCCAGGAAGAAAAAGCTTGAGGAAATAATTCAAAGGCTGGAGCTGGAAGAGGGTGCTCAGAATGTTGATGGTTCTGATGTTGAGTCTGAGGATGAAGAGGATACAAAATATGATGAGTCTGAGTGAAGCTAATTGTGATGGAAACTGTATTGCCTGTTCTGAATTGTATTTTTGCTTTGTAATTTTGAATGTTTTGTTTTTCTCTCTGCTTATGTAATGTTTGGCCCCAAATTTCTGTCTAACAAGGGGGAGTAAGAGTATTGAACAACAATGTCTGCTGCTGTTTGCCTGTTTAATGAACAATGCTGAAGTTAAATTCTGTCTTCTGAACTAAGTGGTTTCTGAATATATCAAATTCTGTTGAACAAATCATAGCAGTATACATACAGGTTTGAGGGGGAGCAAATCATTAGCTCTCACATGATTCAACAGAAAAGAACTCTGCTGCACTCTGATAAAAGAACTCTGCTGCTAAAACTAGAAGATTATGTTAGCCAAAAATTAGCCAAAGGGGGAGTTTGTAGATGTTAAGAATTGGCAGAATTTTTGACAAACAAGAAGTGTTGAACTTAGTTCAGGATGTCACACCAGATGTTGTGACATTGACAAACAAAGTAACTGTTAATGAATTTAGTTCAGACATCAGGATGTCACACCAGATGTTGTGACATCGTAAACCTGCTACCAGACTTAAAAGATGCATAATAGAACTGAGTAAATTCAGGGGAGTTTATCTGGAATTAATTAAAAAGAGATAAGCACTCCAAGGCACATCTTTAGGGAGCTTAGTTATCTGATTTCAGTGTAACAGAATAACTAACTCACCTTGAATCAAGGAAGTAACAAACTAACTAACCCTAATTCAAGGTGATGACTGTGGGATTTATCAGGTCTGGATAATTTGCAAAAAGCCCAAAAACCAAGCATCTATTTAAGGAACAGAAACTCTCAGAATAGAGTACGAAATTAAGAAGACTGTAAAAGGGTGTTTGTGTTTAATAACAGGTTTTAATTGTTTTATCACTTTATGAGCTATTTAGCAAAAAGTGTATTGTGTCTTGATTGAAACTTTTAAGTAAGATCAAGCTGTTGTATTTGAAGTGTGACTTCAATTTTAATCATTGTAAAAGATCACTGTGTGATTGAGGGGGAGTGAGTAGGTACTCATATCTAAGTTGTGTCTTAGGTAGAAATTGCCTTGGGTAGATATTAAGTGAAGGATTAAACTGGTTGGTTTAATTCCAGAATTAATATTACTTATATTGGATTTCCTTCTTGGCTTGGTAGCCCCCAGATGTAAGGGTGGAGATACACTGAACTGGGTTAACAATTTCCTGTGTTATTTAATTTACCTGCACTTTAAGTTTTGTTCAAGTCTTCAAGTGTTTAAACATCTGATTCGACATCACGTACTTGATCCCAGAATTTCAATTGGTATCAGAGCAGGCACCCTGCCTGTTTAACTGGGTGAGATCTAGGGACTGCAAATTTTGGGAACATGGACAGAGATGTAGGATCTGTGAATAGACCACCTATATTGGATGGATCCAACTATGACTACTGGAAGCCAAGAATGGTAGCATTCTTAAAATCTCTTGATAGCAGGGCTTGGAAAACAGTCAACATAGGATGGGAGTACCCTGTCCAAGACAATAAGGATGAGGCAAAAGTGTTGAAGCCTGAAGAAGAGTGGAGCAAGGAGGAAGAAGATTCAGCACTTGGAAATTCCAAAGCCTTAAATGCCTTATTCAATGGCATTGACAGGAACATATTTAGAATTGTGCATCACTGTGAGTTGGCCAAGGATGTTTGGGACACTCTCAAAACCACTCATGAAGGAACATCAAAGGTAAAGATGTCAAGACTTCAACTTCTCACCACCAAGTTTGAAAACTTGAGGATGAAGGAAGATGAGACCATTCATGAGTTTTACATGAACATCCTGGAAATTGCTAATACTTCTGGTGCTTTGGGAGA
This sequence comes from Lathyrus aphaca, assembly GCA_963966055.1. Taxonomy (NCBI): domain Eukaryota; kingdom Viridiplantae; phylum Streptophyta; class Magnoliopsida; order Fabales; family Fabaceae; genus Lathyrus; species Lathyrus aphaca. The sequence goes on along the minus strand of OZ014521.1, from coordinate 30,607,710 downwards.
GAAGATGAGTGATGAAAAGTTGGTAAGGAAGATTCTCAGATCACTACCAAAAAGATTTGACATGAAGGTTACTGCAATAGAAGAAGCTCAAGACATCTGCACAATGAAGGTTGAAGAGCTCATTGGTTCCCTTCAAACCTTTAAGATGAGAATGAATGATACAATTGCAAAGAAAAACAAAAGCATAACCCTGGTATCAAATACTGATAAAGAAGAAGAAAATCATGAAGCAGACTCTGAGGACAAATTATCAGAAACAATTGCTATGCTTGGAAGAAAATTCAACAAAATTCTCAAAAGAATGGAAAACAGGCCCAGACCAAGTGGAAGAAACTCAACCTCTGAGAATAAAAGACCTTATGACTCTAATAGAAGGTCAAACTATGATGAGAAGACTAACCAAGAAAAAGGGATCCAATGTCATGGATGTGAAGGGTATGGACACATCAGAAATGAATGCCCAACCTACCTAAAGAAGTAAAAGAAAGGTCTCTCTGTGTCCTGGTCAGATGAAGACTCAGGCTGTGAGTCAGAAGAAGAATCTGCAAAGCACATCACTGCTCTAGCTGGAGTATGTGAAACTGAAGGAGGATCCAGTGATGAAGAGCTGACATTTGAAGAGCTTGAAGCATCTTACAGGATGTTGTGTAAAAGGAGCACTGAAGTATGCATGGAGAATATACAGCAGAAGAAGCAGATTAAGGAATTAAAGGCTGAAAAGGCAAGTAATCTAGAGATAATTGACACTTTGAAAAGTGAAGTCAGCCTACTCAACTCCAAAATGGAGCATATGTCCAAATCTGTCAGAATGCTGAATAGTAGCTTAAACACACTAGATGTCATTCTCAACAACAACAAGCACTCAGGGGATATGACTGGGCTGGGATTTAATAAAGCTCAAAAGTTTGAGGCTAGCACCAGCCAAACAACTCCAAATCCCATGAAGTCAAACAAGATGTCCAAGCAGATGTCTCAACATCATGACAAGAACATGATGAAAAAGAAATATCAAAGATGGAGATGCCATCATTGTGGAAGGTTTGGTCGCATCAAACCTTTTTGCTACAAGCTGCATGGACATCCAAATCAGAGGTCTCAGCAACCCCCTAAGCAGAAGACATAGGTCACCAAGAAAGTGCTGCATGGACATCCAAATCAGAGGTCTCAGCAACCCCCTAAGTAGAAGACAGAGGTCATCAAGAAAGTGTGGGTACCTAAAGCTAGTCTTCATGCTGATCAAAGCTACAAATACATGCCCAAGAACAAGTTCAACAAACAACCTTGGAACTCTAAAGATGGACACTACACAGGGCAGATGCATCAAAGGAAACCTCACAACAGGCACAAATGGTCTAAGAAGGTTGTTGCCTCATTAGCTCATACATCTCTCAGAGTATCTGCTAAGGAAGACTGGTACTTTGACAGTGGCTGCTCAAGGCATATGACTGGACTGAAGAATCTGCTGGTAGACTTAAAGTCACACTCATCCAAATATGTAACCTTTAGAGATGGAGCAAAGGGAGAAATCAAGGGAGTTGGGACATTGGACTGCCCAGGTGTACCAAGTCTAGATGATGTGCTGCTGGTAAAAGGATTAACTGCTAACTTGATCAGCATAAGTCAATTATGTGACCAAGGTTACAGTGTAAACTTTACCAAAACTGAATGCATAGTTTCTGATAAAGAACAGAAGGTTGTCATGAGAGGAGCCAGATCAAAAGACAACTGCTATATGTGGTAACCTCAAGATTTCAGCCTCACATCAACTTGTTCCTTAGCCAAAGAAGAAGAAGTGAAGCTGTGGCACCAAAGACTGGGTCATCTCCATCCCAGAGGAATAAAGAAGATCATATCTATGGAGGCTGTAAGAGGAATTCCAAGACTGAAGATTGATGAAAGTAATGTGTGTGGTGAATGTCAAATAGGCAAGCAAACCAAGATGTCACACCTAAAGCTCCAACATCTGACAACTTCCAAAGTTTTGGAATTATTGCATATGGATCTTATGGGACCAATGCAGGTTGAGAGTCTTGGTGGAAAAAGATATGCCTATGTGGTTGTTGATGACTTCTCAAGATATACATGGATACGCTTCATCAAAGAGAAGTCCGATGTGTTTGATGTATTCAAGGATCTGTGTCAAAGAATTCAAAGAGAAAAAGTAAGCTGTGTGGTCAGAATAAGAAGTGATCATGGAAATGAGTTTGAGAATCAAAAATTCTCAGACTTCTGCTCTTCAGAAGGGATCAATCATGAGTATTCTTCTCCTATCACCCCTCAACAAAATGGGATTGTTGAGAGGAAAAACAGAACTATTCAGGAGTCAGCAAGAGCCATGATTCATGCTAAAAAGTTACCCCTGTACTTTTGGGCTGAAGCTATGAACACAACATGCTACATCCACAATAGAGTCACATTAAGAAAGGGAACTTTATCCACCATCTATGAAGTCTGGAAGGGCAGAAAACCTACAGTCAAGTACTTTCATGTGTTTGGAAGTAAGTGTTACATTCTGGCTGATAGGGATCAAAGAAGAAAGATGGACCCTAAAAGTGATGAAGGGATTTTTCTTGGATACTCCATAAATAGCAGAGCTTACATAGTATTTAACTCCAGAACCAAGGTTATAATGGAGTCAATAAATGTGATTATTGATGATGCCTCTGCAGATGTTGCTGATGATGTTGGAACATCTACTGACAATCAAACTGAAGTTAAAACAGAAAGTGATAATCTTGATTTCACTTTAACTGAGGCAAGGTCAGAGCAATCCAACAAACCTCCCTCCATCAGAATCCAGAAAGATCATCCTAAAGATCTGATAATTGGTGATCCCAACAGTGGTGTCATCACTAGATCAAGAGAGATGATTTCAGGCTCCTGCTTTGTTTCAAAGATAGAACCTAAAAACATCAAGGAAGCTCTGAATGATGAGTACTGGATCTCTGCTATGCAAGAAGAATTAGGCTAGTTTACAAGGAATGAAGTATGGGATCTTGTTCCTAGGCCTGATGACATTAATGTGATTGGCACTAAGTGGGTGTACAAGAACAAGTCAAATGAGCAGGGAGTTGTTACAAAAAACAATGCTAGACTTGTAGCTCAAGGATACACACAAATTGAGGGAGTAGACTTTGATGAAACCTTTGCACTAGTAGCAAGGCTTGAATCAATCAGACTACTTCTAGGAATTGCTTGTATCCTAAAGTTCAAGCTATTTCAAATGGATGTTAAAAGTGCCTTTCTAAATGGGTACCTTAATGAGGAAGTATATGTGGAGCAACCAAAGGGATTTGTTGATCCAAGCTGTCCAGATCATGTTTATAAGCTAAGGAAGGCTCTGTATGGTCTAAAGCAAGCCCCAAGAGCATGGTATGAAAGACTGACCACTTTTCTCATTAAACATGGGTACAGGAAAGGTGGAATAGACAAAACCTTGTTTGTGAAGGATGAAGAGGGAAAGGTCATGATTGCTCAGATATATGTGGATGACATAGTGTTTGGTGGGATGTCAGACAGGATGGTTAAACATTTTGTTAATCAAATGGAATATGAGTTTGAGATGAGCCTAGTAGGAGAACTAACCTACTTCCTTGGACTGCAAATCAAGCAGATGGAGGACTCCATGTTCATATCCCAAAGACAGTATGCAAAGAACACTGTCAAGAAGTTTGGGATGGACAATGCAAGTCACAAGAGAACACCTGCCCCCACTCATTTAAAGCTGACAAAGGATGACAAGGGTGAGAATGTGGACCAAAGCTTATACAGAAGCATGATTGGAAGCCTACTATATCTGACAGCTAGTAGACCAGATATAGCTTTTGCAGTAGGTGTATGTGCAAGGTATCAAGATGAGCCAAAAGTAAGCCATCTAAACCAGGTTAAGAGTATTTTGAAATATGTCAATGGTACTTGTGACTATGGCATAATGTATTCTCATGGTTGTGAACCAATCCTCACTGGATTTTGTGATGCTGACTGGGCTGGAAGTGCTGATGATAGAAAGAGTACATCAGGAGGATGCTTCTTTCTAGGGAACAATTTAATTTCTTGGTTCAGTAAGAAACAAAATTGTGTGTCCATATCCACTGCTGAAGCTGAATATATTGCAGCTGGTAGCAGTTGTTCATAGTTGTTATGGATGAAGCAAATGCTCACAGAATACAATGTCCCACAAGATGTCATGACATTGTACTGTGACAATTTAAGTGCTATTAACATCTCTAAAAATCCTATCCAACACAGCAGAACTAAGCACATAGACATCAGACATCATTTCATTACAGATCTTGTGGAAGAGAAGGTGATCACATTAGAACATGTAGCCACAGATCTGCAATTGGCTAACATATTTACTAAGGCTTTGGATGCTACCCAATTTGAAAACCTAAGGGGTAAATTGGGAATCTGCTTATGTGAAATATAGCAGTTATGGAGAAGTGCCAGCATGTCTCATGACATCGTGTGGCATGATCACCAGATGGCAGCATCAGTCTGGTCAATAACTCTGTGTATTCCACTCTTAAAAATTCCACTAGTAACGGATTCTATAAATGCTCAAACGCGTTCTCAGCTCATCACCTCCTCACTATCTCCACTAAACGATTTGCATGCTAAAACTGATTTTCTAAGCTCATCAAAATCAATCAAAACTAACTCCTCTTCCACTACATTCGAAAAATGTCTCAACATCAAAACCCTAACTTCACTGATGAGGGTCTCAATCAAGAAGATGTAGTGCATGCAACTCCAATCTCTGTAGTACCAATGGATGCTACTCCTATAGACGAAATCAGAGGAAGCGTCCCTATTGCTCAAAAACCTAGAACTCCAAATGTAAGAAGAGCAAAGGAGCCTGTTTTCAGCAAAAGCAAGGGGACTCCTTCATCTACAAGCACCCCCAAAGCTTCTGACTATGTGGATGCATCCATCAAACATCTTGTGAACAGGATCCTTTCTGAACAAAGAGTGGTGCGTGGGGTATCTGTTCCCCTGAACAGCATGCCTGCTCCACAAGAAGAACCAAACACCCAGGTTGAAGAGGACATTCCTGCTCAACAGGATGTCCCAAGAGATGTTGAAGCATCTGAGGACCAGAACAAAGCCTCAACTGATAATGATCAAGCTTCTGATGATCAAGCTCCTGTTGATCAAACTACTGAACAAGAGGCTTCTCAACCTCCACCTGTTGAAAACCTAGATGATGACTCTGACATAGAGATCATTGCATATGTTAACCCTATCATAGCCAAAAGGCTTAGGGCTAGGAAGGAGAAGAAGCCTGCTGCACATGCAACTCCTGAAAAGAAACAATCAACTCCAAAGAAGGACAAGGTCAAAGTTGCATTTGGACCTACTAAGCAATGGAGCAAGGTAAGCACCCAGAAGAGGAAAGCTACAACTCCACCTGACTCAAATGTTGAGGAGGATGTCCCAACATCCCAACCAAGGAAGAAGCCAGCACCTCCCAGGTCTGCCTCTGCTGTTCCTGAAGCACCTCTGGACAATGTGTCCTTCCATCATGTCTCCAGTGTGAGCAAGTGGAAGTATGTCTACCAAAGAAGGGTGGCTCTGGAAAGAGAGCTGGGCAGCAATGCTTTGGAGTGCACTGAGGTAATAGACTTAATCTCCACTGCTGGTTTATTCAAAACTATCTCCAACTTTTCTCCATGTTATGAGCTGCTAGTCAAGAAGTTTATAGTAAATCTGCAAGAAGGGTGTGCTGATGGAAAATCAGAAGATTTCAGGAAGGTTTATGTAAGGGGGAGATGTGTTGATTTTTCTCCTAGGGTTATAAATCATTACCTGGGGAGAGAATCTGATGGGCCAAATGAACTGGGAAAAACTGACAACCAAGTCTGCAAGATCATCACAGCCAACCAGGTCAAAACATGGCCAGTCAAAGGCAAAATTTCTGTCAGCTTGCTAACAAGAAAGTATGCTATGCCGCATAGAATTGGTACTATCAACTGGGTCCCCACCAACCACACCTCTTCTATAGCTACTAGATTGGGAAGATTCATCTGTGCTGTAGGCACCCAAACAAATTTGGACTATGGGGCTTACATCTTTGATCAAACCCTAAAGTATGCAGGAACATCAGCAACCAAGCTTCCAATAACTTTTCCCTCTCTGCTGTGTGGAATAATTCTTAACCAATATCCAGGCATCCTTACTGATAAGGATTCTGTCTGCAAGAGGGAGAGTCCACTGTCCTTCCACTACAAACTGTTCCTGAGCCATCATGCTGCAGATGTTGAAGCTCCCAGTGGGACATCTGCTGGACCATCAAATGTCAAGACTCCTATATCCAAAGCAGCCCTGATTGCAGAGCTCAAGACAACTTGCAAGGAGCTGGATGTCAGGAAGAAAAAGCTTGAGGAAATAATTCAAAGGCTGGAGCTGGAAGAGGGTGCTCAGAATGTTGATGGTTCTGATGTTGAGTCTGAGGATGAAGAGGATACAAAATATGATGAGTCTGAGTGAAGCTAATTGTGATGGAAACTGTATTGCCTGTTCTGAATTGTATTTTTGCTTTGTAATTTTGAATGTTTTGTTTTTCTCTCTGCTTATGTAATGTTTGGCCCCAAATTTCTGTCTAACAAGGGGGAGTAAGAGTATTGAACAACAATGTCTGCTGCTGTTTGCCTGTTTAATGAACAATGCTGAAGTTAAATTCTGTCTTCTGAACTAAGTGGTTTCTGAATATACCAAATTCTGTTGAACAAATCATAGTAGTATACATACAGGTTTGAGGGGGAGCAAATCATTAGCTCTCACATGATTCAACAGAAAAGAACTCTGCTGCACTCTGATAAAAGAACTCTGCTGCTAAAACTAGAAGATTATGTTAGCCAAAAATTAGCCAAAGGGGGAGTTTGTAGATGTTAAGAATTGGCATAATTTTTGACAAACAAGAAGTGTTGAACTTAGTTCAGGATGTCACACCAGATGTTGTGACATTGACAAACAAAGTAACTGTTAATGAATTTAGTTCAGACATCAGGATGTCACACCAGATGTTGTGACATCGTAAACCTGCTACCAGACTTAAAAGATGCATAATAGAACTGAGTAAATTCAGGGGAGTTTATCTGGAATTAATTAAAAAGAGATAAGCACTCCAAGGTGCATCTTTAGGGAGCTTAGTTATCTGATTTCAGTGTAACAGAATAACTAACTCACCTTGAATCAAGGAAGTAACAAACTAACTAACCCTAATTCAAGGTGATGACTGTGGGATTTATCAGGTCTGGATAATTTGCAAAAAGCCCAAAAACCAAGCATCTATTTAAGGAACAGAAACTCTCAGAATAGAGTACGAAATTAGGAGACTGTAAAAGGGTGTTTGTGTTTAATAGCAGGTTTTAATTGTTTTATCACTTTATGAGCTTTTAAGCAAAAAGTGTATTGTGTCTTGATTGAAACTTTTAAGTAAGATCAAGCTGTTGTATTTGAAGTGTGACTTCAATTTTAATCATTGTAAAAGATCACTGTGTGATTGAGGGGGAGTGAGTAGGTACTCATATCTAAGTTGTGTCTTAGGTAGAAATTGTCTTGGGTAGATATTAAGTGAAGGATTAAACTGGTTGGTTTAATTCCAGAATTAATATTACTTATATTGGATTTCCTTCATGGCTTGGTAGCCCCCAGATGTAAGTGTGGAGATACACTGAACTGGGTTAGCAATTTCCTGTGTTATTTAATTTACCTGCACTTTAAGTTTTGTTTAAGTCTTCAAGTGTTTAAACATCTGATTCGACATCACGTACTTGATCCCAGAATTTCAAAAATAGAAGAACACTCTTCCAAGATAATACTTAGTTTTTCTTAAAAGCTTTAAACTTAGGACAATACACTCTTTGCTTAAAAGCTCATGATAGAAAAATTAACAATTAACAATCAATCAACTTAATGCATCAAAATTGATACAAGAGTGACATACAAAGGAAACACATCAAACCCTAAAGAGACTCCATTGCATGACTAAACCTTATTCTTCAATTCCCTTAATCTCCAAGTTGCAATTCAGAACTCGTGGGCTTAGGCTCTTGAGGTGCAATTCAACTTCAAATCTTCTGCACACAAATAGGAATAAAATAGAAACTTTCCTAAATAGAAACTTTGGGAAAAATGATTTCTTTGTCTTAAAAAATAAAAGCAACAAGGTTCTGAAGATGATGTATCCACCCTAAAATGGATGATGAAGCGTCAATATAATGACGTTAAACTAGCGATGCTTGGGAGGCAACCTATGCGAGGTACTCTTATCTTATATTTATTTTAGTTTGTTTTATATTTTCAATTTTAAATTAATTTCTTAGTTTTGTTTTGTTTAGTTTTTTTTTATGTTTGTTTACTTTCTTCTGTTTATTTGATAGTTCATAGTAAAACAATTGTTGCCTAATAATAAACCAACATAAATAATTTTAGTCCTAAAGTATACCAATTGCAAACTCTATTTTTTATACACCAACAAATGTCTAATGTGGTTTCATTGAGCCTTATTAAAATCTAAACATGTTTACTGTAACTGATTGTGACGCCATATCATATGAGAGATATTGTGTAGGTTATCATCTCTAACCAACCCGGGGAGTCATAGAAAAAGCCAAACATTTTGTTCATAATGAGAGAATATTCTGATATGTATTTATTATTCAGAACTTGTGTATGTTCTTGATTGATTTCATTTGCATTGTGTACACAATGAGGCAATTTTTTTTTCATTCTCTTTTAACCCCAAGCCTTTTAACCATCCATTTTAATTTTAATTATCCTTTTGTTAAACCACTTTGAGCCATATATCCATTTTGTTGTTATTACCACACATCACAACTTTCAAGCCCAAACACTCCCCTACCCTGGTCAGAGTTAGTAAGTTGATTTCTCAGGACTTTGTTTATTCTAAGTTTAGGGTTGTTTCTAGAATTACAACCTTTAAGTTTTGGGTATCTTTGCAGAAACTGAGTAATATAAAAGTAGACGAGTAAATATATTGCTTCGAAAAAAAGAGAAAATAAGAAATGTTGAAAATTCAACTGATTCAGAAAAAAGAGAAATATGAAAACTAGGATATCATATTACTAAAAAGAAAGGAGTCGAAGATCAACTAAAAAGAGAGAACAAAAACTCAAAATAAGAAATCTAAGTTAAATGCTCCACGACACTTAAAAGAACTCAATGAATGAAATACTTCTAAAGTAACCCTTAGTGTAGACATAGTAATGAGAATTTCCTTATTGGCTCCGAAAAATTAGCCTACTATCCAAATATATCCTACCAAAGCATTAGCCCCGTTACAACCTTAAAGACCTCAGAAAGTGTGTGTATTATGCATATTGTTATCTGTTTAGAATATATTCAAGCTTATGGTATAATTTTGCATATTGAGAATTTTGAGCAAATAAACACATAAATATCTGAAATATTTGGTGAGTATGTGTGATGAGGTGACAAGTGAAGTATATCATCAAGTAAAAATGTGGAAGATCAATCGACCTCAATAAACAAACAAATCTCAAGATACGAGTAAGGGAAGATCACAAAATAATGAGAAGGTATAATTTTTTTTATTCAAATCAAATTTGTATGATGAAATTTTCTTTAAAATAAGTTGTTTGAGGACAAACAACAAGTTAAGTTTCATGTTATGATTAATCACTAGATTAATACATTTTTACAAGTTATATGCTAGTAAATTATCAACTTAGTGGAGTCTTTCAATTGATAATTGATAGTTTTGAGGAGTTTTATTAGTTTTAACAAGTGTTATGGAAGTACAAAGCTCAATTTGGACCAAAGAAGATTGCAAAAAGCATACAAATATGTCCATATGCATCCAGGAGCACCAGAGGCATATAACAGGAAACCATATGCATATCTCAACACCAGATGCATACATCAGTAAACTATATGCATATATTTACTACCAGATGCATATGGAAAATTTGAAGGCAAAAAAGCCTCTGGCAAGACGCATACAGAGGCGTCCAGATGCACACATCAGAAGACATACACATATTCTCACTGCCATACACATATGACTGTTTTAAAGGCCAAAAGGTGTAACTTATTGCACGCCTGTAGGACTGGAAATGAGCCGAGTCGAGTCAAACTCGCCTCATCTCGGCTCGATAAGAATTGAATCAGCTCAAAATTCGTATCGAGTTTGACACAAACCACTTATTCAGTTTTTTTATTATAAGTCATTTTTGACTTTTCACACATATTAAGAAATATAATAACTATGGTATGAAAAAGAAAAATTATGAAGGGTTTTACATAATTGTCCTTCATTAGTGATATTGGAAAGAAATTTTTACATGATTGAAAGGAGAGAGAATAATAAATATTTAAGGGTATAATAGGAAAAAATAACATTAATGATTCATTGATATTATAAAACGACTTATATCGTGGTACAAAATAATTTTCGAAAGCGACTTATAATAAAAAACTGATGTAGTGTTTCTTAAGCTCAAACTCGTCTCGTTTTATATTCATGAACAAATCAGTTCAACTCGTTAGATTTATCTCGTTTGCTTCATGGACTTGTAAATATATATATATATATATATATATATATATATATATATATATATATATATATATATATATATATATACATATACATATATATATATATATATATATATATATATATATATATATATATATATATATATATATATATACACACACATATATATACTTACTCCACATCCTCATCTTTAAATTATTTTTAATCAATGGTTGAAAATGAGCCGTAATTATTTGTCATGTGATTCATTTGTTTTTCTCTCTCCATATTTAATTATTGATTATTTTCAGCCATTGATTAAAAATGATTTAATGGTCATGATGTAGAATCAATTTTATAAACTTACTCCTAGAGTAAGAATATCTCCAATATATATATATATATATATATATATATATATATATATATATATATATATATATATATATATATATATATATATATATATATATATATATATATATATATATATATATATATATATATATATATATATGGAGGAATGGTATGGGGGAGTGGAACAACGATTCATGGGTTTGAGGTGATTTCGGTATCTCTGTTGTGTCCAAGGAGAGGTTAGTATACAACTTCTATGCAATGCAGACTCAATTATCATCGCAGGTGCTGTCACCAAATAGGGCAGCTGTGTAGAGTAAGAATATCTCCAATATATATATATATATATATATATATATATATATATATATATATATATATATATATATATTTATTTATATATATATATGGAGGAATGGTATGGGGGAGTGGAACAACGATTCATGGGTTTGAGGTGATTTCGGTATCTCTGTTGTGTCCAAGGAGAGGTTAGTATACAACTTCTATGCAATGCAGACTCAATTATCATCGCAGGTGCTGTCACCAAATAGGGCAGCTGTGTAATATCCCAAAATTTGCCCTCTTATTTCATCATCAATAAGGGGCTTATGCTTCACATACATGTGCATTTCTTTAGGTTACAATAAGCATACACACATCATTGGTTTTTCCGAAGTATGAGATCAAGATGATTTTTATAGTCCCGATAGTTTTATTTCAAATTTAGCTCATCAACAAGTATCAGAGGCTCCGACATTTATTTTGCCCGGTGACTCAGTACCAGACAATTTTCACCACAACAGGGCATTTTGAGTGTTAGAGAGACTTTACATTTTATTTCAGGTGTTATTTAGTGGCCAATGTAAATGATAATTCTCAAAACAAATCAAGTTCAGAACAAGTGGCCAAAACGAGTTTTTCATGGTTTCCCACCAAAAGACGCCATATTCAATTTTTTTGGTGATGTAACTGATTACCTCAATTCATGTCACCGGTTACATCGTAAATTTTTTTCCAAGGAGTTTCAATTTTTATCATGTGGGAATTTCGTACCATTTCAAATTTTATGATTAGCATTATGAGAAGGATCTAAAACCATTTCCAAGCCAGTTTCCAAAGCTAGTTCCAAATAATTTTTCAAAGCTAATTACAACTCGCACTCCAAACCTAATTTTCATTCCAAACTTAAGTTGTATTTAATCACTTTCACTCCAAACCTAACGATATTCTATCTCACAATTTCATTTCCCTCTCAATTTTCAAAATTCTCTCTCAGTTTCCTCTCATTCCAAAATCCTCACTCAAAGTTCCACCATTAGAGTTAATCAAGTTTCTCATTGAAAATTGTTGATCTTGGAACTAAACCTTCATCAATTCATCAATTCTTGGAGATTTTGTGTGATAACTACTATTTTTAATGTTTGATTAAGCTTTGAAGAAATGATTATTGGAAGTGATGATTAAAGATTCATTATCTTGCACTGTTCATCCATTTTCTTGCTAAAGCTTATTAGATCTCTGGATTTCAAACTTTTGATTCATCAAATTTTGTTTGCAACACTTACCAAAGCAAATCTCAGCTTTGTAGGTTGGTTAAATTCTAGATCCACTTTTAATTTTGGCTTATTTTGCATATCATAATGTAAATCCATTGATTTTTGGTGTTGATTGATCCACTTTTTTTATTTATTTATGATCTTGATTGTTTATGGATTCAATTGGTGTTTAATTGTTGTGATTTGATGTAAATTTCATGCATATTTGATTGCTATTGCATTTGGAAATTATTTGAATAAACTTCTGTTGGAAGTGTTTTTCTGCAGGGATTTTTTGCTACTAGAGCTGCTGTAATCGATTAGATCAGATCTGGAAATCGGTTACATCACTGTTTCTGCATGTTTTTTTTGCCTATTTTGAATGATGTAACTGATTACATCATTTTTGGTAACCAGTTACACAGGAGCAAATTTGTGTTTTTATGGCATTTTCATGCGTGTTTGATCCCCCATTTCACTTCTAATCATCATGGATTGATATAATATGAATTTAGGGAATTTTTTGTGTGTTTTCACTTCATTTTGTGTCTTGCACGAGATTCCTCGACACATGACTTTGTGATTCCATAATGCATGTTCATGTTTAATTGTTTGAAAATACATGATACATTATCCGTGTTGCATATTTGTTAACACATTGGTGTTGGTGTTCACATTGTTGATTCATAGTGCATGTCCATGCTTATATGTTTGCATTCATGAATGCATGTTGGCTTTAAATGCATCAATCTTGATGAAAATCCATGTTGCATTAATTGGAAGGGTCATACCTCAAAAAATACAATCCTCGCGAAGGACGCGAAAAACACAATAACATAGTCGCCACCTAATTTTAATCTATTCCAATAGAGGAAAAGGGAAATATAGATAAAACCTATACGGAAAGAACTTAGTCATCACAACCACATTCTAGGTTCGGGAGCCAGTTACATGAAGGGAAGGTATTCACACTCCTTCACATCCGTTATACTCAGCGGGAACCTCTTATTCTAACTTATATTGTTGTTTTCTTCTTAAGGGTAAACGATATGAAGAATATGTAGTTTTGTTCCAAGTGTGCTCGACAATAATTAAGATTCTTGTGCCTACGTATTCCCTCGTGCAATGGGAAAGTCATAGCTTTGTAGTTCGTGGTACTATGATTTGTTGGTGTCTTTTAATGAACGAGTGTTTAAATCGCTTTCTAACTACTAAGCATTGGCTTGTCTGCTCGCTATAAGAGGCTGAACCACTAGCTTGTATGCACGATAAATGGGATTTAAAGAATGTTCGTTTAGAGAAAGATGTTTGCTCTTGATTAGTGTTTTAGGAACGAAAGGGGGAATGAATCTAAACCCAATATGTTTGTCCTAAAAGTATTCATTCAAGAATTCAAGGAACACGAGACTCCAAGAACTCAATTCTTTCGTTATTTGATATGTAAGAATTAAATGTCTTTGAGACGAAATGTTGAATGAAAAACAACCTAAGGAGCGAGCCTCAAGAGCATTCATTTGAGAATTCAAGGAATGCGGGACTCCGAGAACTCAATTCTTTCGCGATTTAATTACGAAAATAGTTTGAGTATTCATGTTGACTTTTGAGTTTTAGAAGGGGATATCCGTATTGGTTTAAGGTTGGTGATTGAGGGTATTTTAGAGGCAAAAGAGATAATGAAATACAATTCATGGAGCTAGCCTCATAATAATTTCATTCAAGAATTCAAGGAATGCGAGACTCCAAGAACTCAGTTCTTTTGTAGTTTGATTATGAAAAGATTAAGTATTTTAAGAATGAAAGATTGAATGGAAAGCAACCCAAGGAGCGAGCCTCAAGAGCATTCATTCGAAAATTAAAGGAATGCGAGACTCCAAGAACTCAATTCTTTCGTTATTTGATTACAAAAGATTAGATAAAAATGTGTTTGTTTTAAGAGTTTTAGGGTTTAAGAGGACCTACTTGGACTAAGTTAAGGTAGATGGTGATGCTCGATGCGATCAACTTACAAGGGTTTATAATACATGACGAGGCACAATGCGTTTGACTTTGAAAAAGTTGGATGAAACTTGATATGTGGATCAAGTGTGTTATGGATGAAAGACAAGCTATGGAAAACAAGCGTGATGCATCAATTAATTAAGTTGAAAAGTTTATGAAGTGTGTGTGAAGTGTAAAGGTAGTGTTGATGGAAATCATAGAACGACCGACTTACGTGTGTGTATGGATGAAGTGTATGAAGATCTACTTGGTGTTGGACCAAGGGATTTAATTATCTTTGAGAGATTTTTTCTTTGTGGTGTTTGCTTTCATATTTTACTTAACAATTAATGGTCGAGATGTGAAAATAAAACCCAAGTTCATACAAGCAAGATACATCATCATCATACAACCAAATAAAAATGAACAATGCTCATCAAGAACATACCATATAAATAAAATCGGTCAAAAGACAATTATTTAACTAATTAAATAGAATTATTTAATAAAATTAATAAATAAATCAATTAATCAAATTAAATAAAACTATTTAAAATAATTAATTAATACAAAATGTTTTTGGTATTTTTGTTTTAATAAAAATAAGAATGTAAAAGAAAGTAATTAAAAACAAACTAGCTTTAAGAAAATTAAAAGAAAGAGAGGTTAATAGGCCAGGTAAAGTTAGTAGAAAAGGAGGGTGCATTTAAGAACGAAGGCCCAAAGGAAAGGGGGCCCATGTGCTGAGTAATAGGAGGTTCATACTATGGACCTGGTCAAGGCGGACCACCAGGAAGCAATCTGGATCGTTAATCAAGAGAATTTTCTCTATGATCTTGATATGAGGGTGATGATAGTAGGGAAAAGATAGGGAACACACTAGATATTCATAGAGTGTATGCATGGGATCATCAAGAGAACCACCTGGCCGGTGACACCTGTCCTGGGTCGTGACAAGTGTCACCCGCCCACCGTGCCATTACAACAACAACTAAGCTAACACTAGTTAAAAGAAAACAAAATTTGAGTAAACCATTTCACTCTTTTTCTTCAACTCTAAATGTCTCTCAAGTCCCACTCTCTCTGCAACCTTCGTTTCACCCTCTCCGGAAACCCCAGATCTTCGCCGGAGAAGAAGGTGGCCGGGTAAAAGTCGGCTAAAAATTACATCTCTTAGCATCATTAGTTTTTACATGTTTTTAGCTTCGAATCGATATAAAGAACACCAAAAACGGATAACTGAAACCCAAGTTCCGAATTAAAAAACACCAAACCAAAAAGTCCCAGGCTCGCTGAGCGACAGGTTCGCTCGCTAAGCGAGAAAAACTATGGAAAGCTCGTTGAGCGAGGAATTGCCCGCTGAGCGAGAACTGCGATTTCAGCAGCAGCTCAATCACGCAACAGTTATACTAAAAGCTCCCAAACCCAACCAAACTTCCATAAACATGATCATTAACATGTATTAACTATCATACTTCGATTATATCAAGTTTCAACCGATTAATCTACTAATTTCTTAGATTTTCATCAAAAACCCTAAAACCTTCTATTATCTAAACTTCTCCAAAACAAAAACCCAATCAATCTAACACATACATAATCATACACAATGATAAGATAACAATATTCCACACTCTTACCCAAATGTTTCGATTCCTAGGAGCTATCTTGAAGATTTTTCCAAGTTTTCCTCTTTTCTTTCTCTTTTCTCTTCTTCTCCTTTTCTTTCCTTTCTATTTCTTTTCTTTCTCTCTTTCTCTTCTCTTTCCACTCTTATAACTTTCTATTTCTATTTTCTATTTTCTATTTTCTATTTTTCTACCAAATATCATTTTCTCTCAAAATTATAATTCTACACAATTTCTAACTTAACATTACTTAGTAAATGTCTAAAATACCCTCCAATCTAATTTTACCCGAAAATTCACAAAACGGTAAAATAATATAACATATCAACATATCACATAAATACACCAATTTCATAATTAAAGCAATTATCACTCAATTTAAATAAAAGACTCAACAAAAATGGAATAATCGAATCAGGGCGTTACAACTCTTGCTATCCGCACATGTTTTTGTCAAACAAAAACACCAAGTCAGTTCTCCCACCGTGTTACATAACTGATCACTCTGCTGGGGAGTACTTAGTAAAAGAGGGGTTACCTTAGGAATTAAGATCACTTACTTGTTTGATTTGCTTGCTTTATATTTAAGGGATTGTTGTGGGGTTACTGTGTGAAAGATCCTAACCCGAATCTAGTGTACCTTAGGTAAGTGGCAATAGACCAAGGAAATTGTACGACGTATACCAATATGGTTGATTTGGTGGCTACAGTTAGTGTGACTTCTTGGTTTGTGCTTATGTTCCTTAAGTAAGTTGAGGATAATATGGGGCTGCCATACGTTGTCATTAACACTAACTACCCTTTAGAACCTTAATTGACCCATCTTGACCTTTAGAAAGTAGTGAGATAGCCGACTTTGGAGAAGTCTAAAGTTGGTTGATACTCGATGCTACGCTCATTGAGATTCTAATCTTGGGGGGTTTTGGTTGGGAAGAAAGTTGCCTACTGAACAACAACCCTTGAGAAGGATCAGTGATATTGAGATCCCTTGGAACCTGGTTACCTTTGTAGGACAGAATGAACCAACTAAACTTCAGGGAGAGGGTATTTTCCTTTAAACCTCATGCAAGTCTCTAAACCTAGGGCTATTGTGTGACTTGTTTGTGTGTGCCACATGTTTGTGATTGAACATAACATCATAACATCACGACATCATAAGCATATCATTCTCACTAACCATTTCAAAGACCAAATGAAAAAAAATATAATAAAAATTTGGTGTGGCCAGAGTCACATCATGGTGGTTGGCGCCACCTTTTATCAAAATCATGTGGCCAGGGCCACATGAATGGTGGCTTATGCCACTTATACTCCCATTTAAATTGGTTTGCACCACTAATGATGTATAAGGGTGTCTCTGGCCACCTAGTGTTCTTTTGGGGTGGCTAGTACCACTTCATTATGGCCTGTACCACCCAGTGCAATGCAAGTGCCTATTAAATTATGTTTTGTGAATAACTTAACCTCTGTAATTCCAATTTTTATGAAAAATGAAACATCCATTAGCTAGCAGAAAACATGATATTTTGGTGAATAATCAGTGAGATTTTAAGAGTAGTAACAGTAGGAATTGATGATGAATTTGCTGTCAAAAATAAAATGCGTATCTACTATTTTGGATACTAAAAATGTGTATTATTGAGGATTGTTGTGAATGATTGATGTTATGTGACTGTGAAGTATATGTGGTTTGTGTGTATAGCAGTATGTTCAGGAAACATGATGAACATGGTGAAGGATGATGTCTGGAAGTGATTTGTTTTAAGAGTTTGTTTTATGAATGATGATGTGTTGATTATGACGTACATATGTGATGATGATGTGTATGAAGTATGTGATGATTTTTGATGAATGGTGATGTGTTTTGACTAGCCGTGGCCGTGTTTTATGTGTTGTACGCATCATGCATTCATAGCATTTTGTTAGGACGAGATGTCCAGTGACGTTTTGCAGGATGAAAATCCAATGACGAATTTTAGGACGATAATGTCCAGTGATGGCCTTAATCCCATTGTGCGGATTAAGTGCAACTTGTGATGTGCTCTGGTTCCAAGCGGGAACCGATCCTATCGGTGGAGATCTTTGGAGATAATAATGACTAAGTCATTACTGATGTTTCGGTAACGCATGCATGAGTCTATTGAATTGCATATCATTATGATTGGCATTTTTATGACGATGATTTAAATGACGTTTTTGGTGATTATGACGAACTATATGACGAATATGTGTGTATTGTTGATGTTATTCAAGCGACTTTACTCTTTATCTAATTCCTGCATCTTTTATAATGATTATGATTACTTACCCATTCTGCTTGGAATTGTTGCCTCGAACGTGGGTAACTTGCAGGTGAACCAAGATTAAGTAAGGAAGTCTAAAAGTCGCTCAGAAGTATTGTTTATTCATTTTCATAGAGATGAAGGGAATCTTTCTCTGATACGTAACATTGGGGTTGGAGTCATTCGCTTAAGAACCTTTTGTATTTTGTGTTTTGAAGATTATATGAATACTTTGTGATTTTCGTTTTATTTTGAGTTATGATTTATGTGATGCTGAGAACTACCTTTATGGTATTAGCTTGATTTCAAAGAAGTTTGAAACTTGAATCCGCTGCGAGAGTATTGTAAGTGATTTTTTATGATGTTAAATACATTACTTTTATTAAGTATGACGTAACCCGTGTTACGAAGCAGGACCGTTGTGGTAAGATGTTTATGAAGTTGACACCCATGTTCGTACATTGATGATTTGATAATTATTAAGATTTTATTGTGATTATTCGCGGGGTTTAGTTGGGTGTTACAACCTTCAATTCCTATTTTCCTTCCTCCTGACCGTTATCCACCACCTAGCAAAAAAGACTTTTCGGATCAAAATTTCTTCCTCCATTAACTCGAGACCTTCTCCCTTCACAGTTACCGGCCCCAAACACCTCTCTCCCGCCATTATTAGGCTCTTCTAAACCTCTCTGATACTTAGGGATATTAGCGGAAAAAATTCTCCCTTGCAGATGAATGTTATCCAATTTGGCAGTCAAAATACGAGGGCCATGCACCTTCCGGAAACCCTATATCCTATACCCTGAAGACTTTAAACATGACCTTCGCATCCATGGATTCCATAAATTATGTAAATAAAATAAATAAAATAAATAAATAAATAAATAAATAAAGATGTTGTAACAACATCACCTCCTACACCCTTCCCTTTATTCTCTTTCCAAACTAAAAATCTAGGAGTTTTAATAGGAACCTTCCTCTTTCCCACATATTGTCACACCATGATCACAATACTAAAATTACCCCAGATACAGAAATCACGCAAGAACGAAAAATACAACACCAACTCAACATAAAACACAACTGAAGAAAGCAGAAAACAACAACAAAATGACAATACAAAATCTAATTCACTAATGCCAAAGCCCTTAATCCTAAAATTAGGAATTTAAGCTGAAAACACCGATAATCCTAATCCCAACATTGCCAAAAACATAACAAAACACAAACGCGTATGACCACATCATCAGAAGAACAAAATGAAATTGAAACTTGAACAATAGTAGCCCATAAACAAGTCACAAACTATTAAAAAAACTAGAGAAGGGTTAGAGTTTCTCTCTCTAAACATTAAGGACAATTTTTGTAACAGATTGAAAAATATATTAAACATTTATCTTAGATATTAAACATTTATCTTTTCATAATACACGTAATTTGATTAATTTCTATCTAAGTATATAATCTTATCCTATTAATTTCGCACACCTTACGTATGAAACCCTCCAAGCAGTAACAATATTTGCGAAACCTAAAGACTCATTCAATGGTCTTCATATTCACAGTGTTATAGTTTGTCTTATAGTTATAGTAGCCTACAATCCCTAACAAAAGAGACAACATTTATGTAACCAAAAAAGTCACCACCGAATTGCTGCTCAAAGTTTCCTCAATTTCCCCACTCCCACTTGCACCACCCTTTGACTTTACATCTATAGTCAACACAATACTATTGCCTAGCTTCTCACTTTGAACTTTCAACAACTTGAACATAATTTATATATATATTTAATTCACCACGCAATCCATATACAATTATTATATATATATCTAAACATTAGTTGACATTTTTCATCAGAACCCTCTTCATCTTAGATAATTAACCACTTGTTGTAATAATGGATGAGCTTGCATTCTTAATGGATTGGGATTTGGATGCTATCAATGAAACTCCAACAACCAACACCAACACTTATTTTTCTCAATTATTTTCTGAGTTACAGCATGATGAGTTGTTATTTGCCAATTTTCCTGAATTTTCAGAAACTACTAATGTTCTTATTGATGAATTTCAACAACTTTGTAAGCCTTTTTACCCTATTTCGTCTCAAACAGTTGTTACAAGCTCTATGATTGTCCCTAAACAGCATCAAGAAGTCACAGAAATTAAAGTATCAGATGAGAAATTAGCTTCTCAAGATCTGCAAGTTTCTAAATGTAAAAAAAGGTATACATATGTATAAAATTCAATCAAATTTAAGTTTTATTTCAATGATTTTTTAAATTATATTATGATTTTTTTTGAAGTTTTTCCTTTGTTTTTTCTTTGTAATAGAAATATAAAATTTAATTAGGGTTTGTTAGTAGCAGTTATCATGTTATCAAACCTTATTTTTTCTATAAGATGAATTTTTATCTCTTTAGATCTTGTGATTTGTAACCAAAAAGGTGTGTCAACGAGTATCTGTCTGAATCTGATACGGGCACTTATTAACTTATTAATACGTTTAATTTACTAATTTTTTCAAATTATTATCGTGTTTATTGGTGTAGTGTCGTTTAATACATAGAATTTTCTGGTTGCAAAGTGAATAACATATGCATGTTGATGATGATTTTTTCAGCAAGAAAAACAAGAACAAGAGTATAGTGAAGAAAGTAACAGCAATGGATGGCACTCTCTGTGATGCATGGGCATGGAGAAAATATGGACAAAAACCAATCAAGGGTTCACCATATCCACGAAGCTACTACAGATGCAGCAGTTCCAAAGGATGTTCTGCAAAGAAACAGGTTGAGAAGAATCACTTAGATCCAAGAGTTTATCTGGTTACATACACTGCAGAACACAATCATCCTCAACCGACTCGAAGAAATTCATTAGCAGGAAGCACTAGGAAGAACAATATCTTAGCGACAAATTCTTCAACAGCACCATTGGTGAAAATTCAAGATGAGGCAACTGTGATGACAAGTGTGGAGATGATGGTGAAAGATGAGGAGGATCATCATCTTCTTGAATGGTTGGAGGGTGCTCAGTTATATGATGATGGTTGGATTCCAAATAAAGAGTTAGATGAATGTTTCATAGGATTAGATAAGTACCAATAACATGAATAGATATAATAAAGTTATACATAGCTGCATTTTCTGTGATGGTTTTGATGAAACTTTGTTCCTTAAACTATATATGTTTTGATTAAGAGAAAATGATGAAATTAAATACTTTAAGATATTATTAGATTTTGATGTTTTGTATATATAAGTTTGGAATAACATTTGAATGTTATGGAAATATATATGTTTTTTTTTTTTTTTTTAATTTCAATGTCATTTAGTTTTTTTTTTTTTCTAAAACTTTTTTTATGATGTAGCATTTTTAAGAGTTGTCTCTCTTACATGATAATTTTCTATCTACAAGTTAATGAAATTATGACCACACATAGTTAAGCAAACCAAATATTACTTACTAGACTAGTTACTATTCCAAAGAAACCAAAAGGACTTCAAACTTGTAGAAAGAGAATCACTTTATTTAATATCATATTTCAAATATAAGTAAGTAAATGAATATCTACTTTATATTATATAAGTAATATATTTACAAAATTTAATAGTTTTTCATAAAATTATTAACTATATTTAGTTAAGTATGAAAATTGTAGCTAGTTCGAGTGTTATATAGACTACATAGGAATACATTTCTTCAAATGAAAATTTTAAATTAGGAAAGATACTCTCAATATAAAGTGAAAGTAAATAATAGCTTCAAAATAATTTAGGATGAAGTTTACATGTAGTTTACCTATAAAAAATAGACTTTAATGCAAGATACATGTAAAAAGTATGACCAACTCTGATAAAACATAACTAGGAATGACTTTCGACCTTGGATAATAATTCTATATATTAGTAATGAAATATGAATGTGTTTTCATAAACATTTAGAAATATTTATTTTGTTAGACTAATGAAAGATAACTCATTTAGTGTGATATTATGCTTTCATTAGTTTTATCTCTCCAAGGTGGGGTCAAAGGGATAACGAATGTTGCTTGAGTTAGAAGAAAGGAAGTGTGGTTAAGGCGTTGGGTGGTTTAGGAGTTCGGGATCTGAGGTAGGTTAAGTTCTCCCTATTAAGTAAGTGGAAGTGGAGATTTCTTGTTGATGATCATTCTCTGTGGAAGGATATTATCAGTGGCAGGTATGGCTCCCCCCATTATTTAGTCACCTCTTGGTGGTCAGGTTAGGTATCTTATGGGTGTTTTCTCATGGAGGATAAATGTCTCCTTACTTGGTTCCACGGTAGGTGAGGTTGTTAATTGGTTTTTTTTAAGGGTATTAGTAAGGTGGTGGAGGACGTGTGGAAGGATCAGTGCTCGTTTAATGTATCTTTTGAGATAATGTTTTTATTTTTTATTTTTGAGCAACAATATCAGCTGTTTGGGCTAATGGGGTCTTGGATTAAGGGATATTGGGTTGAGATTTCAATTGGAGGTACAAATTATTTGTTTGGGAGATGAAGCTTCCGGGTCGGTTGGATGTCTCTGTGGCTGGTCTACTTAAACCATCTCAGGAGGACAAATGGGTGTGGAAGCTTGATGAGAAATAAGGGTTCTCTATGAGGTCTATTTATGGTTTGTTTTTGTAACATTTTTGTGAGGGATGGGCGTAGGAAAAATCAGGTGATCTAGTTTTTGGCTAGAGGTTGAAGGTATTGGAATCCTTCGAAAGTTATATCATTTTACTAGAAAATGTTACAGGGCGTCATCCAAAATAAGCAAAATCTTTTTTGGTGTAGAATTTTAACATATCTCATTGGGGGTGGGTTCATAATATCTTTGGGTCAATTCGAGTCAGTTGATCAGTTGTTGTTCATTGTAAGTTTGTGTCTGCTATTTTAGACAGATGCTTAGGGAAATGGTATCCCTCAATCAATTATAGATATTTTTTAGGATTTTGAGGACCTAGACAGGGTAAGTACATGATTTGACATGATATTATTTAGACTATTCGAGACGCTTATAATAATGCTATTTTTTGTAGGAAAATCTCATTTGTGAATCATAAGTCAACTTTATTGTATGCCTTTCTTGGAAGTAGGTTTATTCTCATTCTTCAGACATCTCTTTCTGTTAGGGATTTGAAGTAGGACCCTCTCATGTGCTTAGGCCTATAGCGGTGTGTGGGTTGTCAACTCACCTCTTTGATTTTTTTCAACCTTCCATCAACATGTGGTTTTTAGACTGTCTTTTGCTTTTTGTTTCTTTTTCAAAAGGTGGTTTTATTTGGACTGTGTGTTTTGAGATTTTTTACCAAGATACCTCATATATGAAAAATAAATACCAATATACCCCACTTTGAAAATTATTTTCCAGAATACCCCATTTTTAGGGTATGCTCGGCCATGGAGATGCCAAGCACGTGAAGAACATATTTCTCTGTGTGTGCTCGCCATCTTGGTTGCCAAGCACCACATTATTTTATTATTTTTTTTATTTTTCTTGTTTTTAAGTGTTTTTAAATGATTTTTTTTAATAATTTTAATTTTAATTATTATTTATAATTGAATTTTTATTATAATTTAATTTTTTTTTTGTAAAAAAAATATTAATTTATTTTATAACTAAACTAATTTTTTTTATAATAAATACTCGACCATTGAACAGACGAGCAGTAAAAGTTGCTCGGCCATTGAATACCCGAACAGTAAAAGTTGCTCGATCATTGAATAACCGAGTTATCATGTAATATTTGATTATAAATAGTCTGATACGTTTCAATAAAAATCATCACTAATATCAATTTGTATATTTAGAAATGTCTGTTTGGGTTGTTGCATTCTACGGGAAAGACAAAAGAATTAGTGTTTACCTAGATCCGCAATGGAATTTTAGAACACTGATTGCAGCCATCAACACAGGTCTTCGACGGGTAGGAGGTCGTTGCTTGAAGGTGAGAAAAGTTGAGTATCATTGTCCATACGTAACGTTGACTGATGCTAGCCCTGATGGTACGTACATGTATTACATGGATCGTGTCGAAAATGATGAAGATGTCCAATGTATGTTTTCAGCACACAGTGGTGAAGTTAACAGAGGAGTCGACAACCCACTCACGTTGGTTGTTGTTGTTGATTAGTTTGTTATGTTGATGATGTATGAACAAGATATTATGTTGATGGTTGTTTTCTCCTAGGCATGTTTAGATGTTTAATCGTTATTTTGTTTATCGTCTTATTGTTTTGTTGTTGTATGTTTAATATTTTTAGTTGAATGTTGAATTAAAAGGAGACGTATGAAAGGTAAATCAATTACTAAAAGATTGAAAAGAAACAAACAAATTAAACTACATGTGTCTGTTAGACGGACCAACAACGTTTAGACATTTTCGATGCGTATGGCCAATTTCTCGACAAAGCCCACGTCTTTTCTTTTCTTTTTGAGTATCATCTATTTCAGTTCTAATCCGGGTACTATTTGGTCGTCCCTTCTTCTTTCTTCTCATCGATTCATCGTGACAAAGAGTAAATCCTTCATAACGTGGCCAGTTTTCCTCATGGGGTAGTCCTAGGAAGCTTTTCTTGTGGACGTTGAATACGTTATACATTTTGAAGACGTCTGGAATGTGAATGGTGCAGTCTTGGCGTATACTTGAACATGCTGCAATGACGTGGGAGCAAGGCAAGTGAAATGTCTAAAATTTTCCACAATCACACCACTGTTTCTGTAGATCAACGTGGAAAGTAGCACTAGGCCTACTATCATTCAGATTAATTTTTTCATTGACCGTGAAATAGAAATTTTCACGATCAAATTGCATGACATTGTGGGTGTTAGCTTTAGCCACTTCTTCAGCTATGCCCTAATTGCAACCATCTGTGAAAATATGACCAGAAGGCAACTTTTTTGTCTACATGTGTCCTTTTTTACCAAAGAACGATCCCAACCGATAGTACGTAGACTGGACCAATGAAATGATTGGAAGATTTCTGGTTTCCTTGAGTACCGGGTTCATTGCTTCTGCCAAGTTGGTTATCATGTGTCCCCAACATTTCCCTCCATCATATGCTCTTGCCCACTTCTCCTTCGGATGTTGTCTATCCAACGTGAAGCCACAATGTTTGTGCTCCGAATTTCCCCGTGATAGTATTTAAAGGTAGCCTCCATCAACGAATAACCTGTAATAGAAATATTATTAAAAAGTATAATACAAAATTGACCAAGTATCAAAGTAACCTAAAAGTATGTTGTTAACCATGTTAACAAGTTTTTTTTTTGCGTAGATCCTTATCTTAAATCTCAGGCATGAAGTTATGTGCAATGTGTCTAATACAATATACATGTGAAGATGGGGGATCATGCCATCTGTAACACCCTATTTTTACCCGCAATTAATTATAAATAAATCAGAGTTCAACAAAAATGGGGTATCACATTTTTTCCTCTTTAAAACAATTTGTCACAGTCACATCAAGTAATAAGTCACGTCTTTACTACACATCAGAATCATTTAAATCATAACAACTCATCTTAAAATTTAACTTCATAAGTAATTCATCATAATCCAAAAACATCATCATTAAAAGAAGCATCTTCATTCAATTAAAACAAAACAAACGTTCAATCAAAATCAAGCGTTCGCTAATCCCCCCGAAGTGTTACGTATCAGAGCGACCAACGACTCAAACCATCTAATGGACTATTCTCTACCCGGAATCACATGTACATTACCAACATAGGGTAACATTCAAACAGAAGGGGTGAGATATCGACAATTATAAACAGGATATAATAATCAACATATATAAGTTAAAGTCATTCAATCACCCATTCACATCATATTCACCAAAAACATCGTATCATCACAACATTCATAAACATCTCATCACTTATTCAATGATGCAATTCAAATTTGACTCGATAATGCATGCATGTGGTACCATTCAGAGCGAACTCCCATCTTAAAATTCATGCCATTTAGGTGGGCATCAGCAAGACATAAATCTTCATCTTAAACATCGTGTTTGCTATTCCATGCCATCTTAATAATACAAATGTATGTGGTATGAAAAAGGCATACACAAAATCAAACATCATAAACATTGTTCAATCACATCATCTTAAATCATCTTACATCATTGTAGCATCGCAACATCTTTGGTCATAAGACCTACATCAAAATACATCATTATAACAGTGAAAAAAATCATTTTAATCGTCTTAGCTTATCATCTCTAAATTCATCGTCCAAAGTCGTTCAACAACAATCGTTAAATAATCATATTTTTAACCTCTAGGTACATCTATCATCAATTACTAGTTCTCAATCATCTTACGGAACATCCGAAAGAGGAACGAACGCGAATCGATAGGCGAAACGCTACGTAATCATAAAAACGCATCTTTGCTGCTCAAACGTGTACCAAACGCGTAACAACCTTCCCATACGTGTAACACCTTACACTCACACGCGTACCATACACAAATGACCAGAGGGCCTGAAAATACCACCCTCCATACGCGTAACAGGCGGCGTAACCACCCATTGTTACGCGTAATGCCTAGCCCCATACGCGTATCCCAGATCTATTACGCAAATTGTCAGAAACCACTCCAATTTGGTCCTATTTGGTTTTCTGCCATGTTTTAGACTCATAATTCTTCATCTAACTACTCATCTATCATTATTAAACCAACTTATTAACTTATTATCATCATCTAATTCAGATTCGTTACGATTTCATCACGTATCTCAGAAAACCATCACAACAATTATACACAACAATGATCAACAGAGGATTCACATCAGTTATACAATCATCAATTCATCTAATTCATCTAACCCTATCCCATATATACAAATTATTTTCTCCCGGTTATAAAATACGAATCCCACCCTTACTTTTGGATTGAATGTAGCTCGAATCTATGGGTGTAAATTCCTACGAAAATCCTCTTGCAAATCCTTAGCCATAGCTCTTGATCTCCCAAGACTTGTTCTTCTCCTCCAATTCTGATTATGACTAATTCCCTCTAAACCCCTTACTAATCCTATTTTCATTATTTTTAATTAAAATATCTTAAAAATAATACTAATGTTATTATTACTAAAAATTATTTAATCAATCTACTAATGGACTTCTATCTACACCTCTCATCGTTACTACTAAACCTCTCCAAAATAAGTCTAACCCACAACTCAACTTAAAACAACTTAAATCGCTTAATTATCTTATTATCAAACATCACACATCGAAATTAACAACAATTCTACTCAAATATAATTTAACTAAACAATTTAATTAAATCATGGTGTTATGCCATCCATTTTCAGGATTTTTAAATGCACTCTTTATTGATTCATGTTTGTCTGAGATTACACATAAACATGCATGCAGTGTCACATGTTGTCTATGGTTTTTAAGAAAGAAGCCTCAAGCCTCTTTTGTCTCGCCTTCAACCAATGCAAACGCTATCGGGAAAATGTTTTCGTTTCCATCTTGTGCAACGGTCATCAATAGAGTACCTCTATATTTGACATACAACCATGTCCCGTCAACTTGTACAATAGGTTTACAGTAGGAGAAACCATGGATACATGGTCGAAACGTCCAAAAGAGACGATGGAAGATCCGCACATCAGCTATTCGGGTTCCATTGCTAGAAATTGCAGGCATGGTTTCCAACTCAATTATAGTTCCTGGAAGATAAGTTTTCATTACCAATAACCATTGTGGCAGGTCGTTGTAAGATGTTTCCCAATTTTCGTACAATGATTAAATGGCCTTAGTCTTTGCAATCCATTCTTTCCTGTACAATATTATGTACTTGTATTTTTCGGAAATATGGGCAATTATGACTTTAACCCTTACCGAAGCGTCACGGGTAACAATCTTTTTGATGTTGCGACTAATCGTTTTTGAATCAAGCTTCCTATGGTCTTGTGACATTGATGTGGAAGTGCATTAAGTGATTCATTATTCCTTAACCATATGGCTTCCTTGACGCATTTAACTTTGGAAATTTCACCCTCTTGAGTTATAGATAATTCCATAAATGATTGTTGATTTTCCTTCCAACTAATAGCCGTGCCACATAATATATATACTCAAAACACAAACAAATATTTTTGTATGTACATATTTCCTACATAGTTTTCATCTAAATATCCATCTAAAGCATTTTTTTTTTGAGCTTCCTTTGTTTACTTTAAATCACCACTCAATGAACAATTATAGTACCTTAACACCCAGTTAAAATCTTTCTAATGAACTCAACCCAAGTTTTCCATGAACCAACTTACTATGCTAATTTCATATACTAAGTATGATCTACAAGAAACCATACCATACATGATGCTTTCTCCCACTTGCTTAGAGAGTTCCATCATCTTTTTGTCTTCTATAGTTTAAGAATATTACATAACCAAAAGTTTAGTGTGATAATCCAAAGGAGTGTTGACGGTTTTAGCATCAAACATTCTATACTGCTTTACCATTTTCTTCAAGTAACTATACTAAGATAAGAAAAATTCATTCTTTATTTGATTTCTTATGATATCCATACATATGATCATCTTAGCTTCGTTAAGGTCTCTCATATCAAATTCTCCATTAAAAGTCTATTTGAGTTATCTAATTCCTCCTAGCTAGAGCTTTCTGACAAGATATCATCAACATAGAGAATGACTTCCTCATTCCTATTAAATATTTATACCAACTATCATAACCATGTATTACAAAACTATGATTTAAAATAAATTCATAAAATCGATTATACCATTTCACGGGGCTTTTCTCAACTCATACAATTTTTTATTCAAAAGAAACACCTTAGTCTTGTCATCTATAAAATCTTTAGGTTTTTTCGTGTAGATTATCTCTTTAATGTCTCCATGTAATAAAGTGTTATTTAGATCCATTTGTTTCAACTCAAGAATATATTTATTCAAAATAGCCATAAGTACCCTTGTTAAACAATGCTTTTACCACAAATGAATTGTTTCCCTGTAATCAAATCCCTCTACTTGAGTAAACCCTTTGCTTTAAGCCTTTTTTTACACATTGGTTCTTCAATCCTCAAAATATCTTTCTTCTTAATGATGGCCTAACTGATCTGAATCAATATAATTAAAATATTTTAAAATACCATTGTGACTCAAATCACGTTTTATCTTGACTTGAATCATAAGTATAAATCATGATTCAAATAAAAATGGAAACTTCCTTTATTCAAGACATTATTTATGTTGATTCAAATCGTAATCTCATGATTTGACTCGAATCATTTTTCTCTTTTCTTCATCTTTATTTTTGCCTAACCTATAGTACATATATAAATCTTAAGTGTCTTTTTATCCAAAAAAAAGAGAACTGTTAAATTTCAATTGACACGAGTGATGTCAAGATGAAAAAGAAGTCTCATAATGAGATTCTTCTATAGAGAGATCCAATTAGATCAAACCCATATTTTTAAAAAGTTTGAGAAGAGCCATGATAGTTATTCCTTTCACAAACATTTTTCTTCCTTTATTCAACCTTATGAAAAACTTCCTAGAATGTTGATATTATGATATCTAACCAATTTTATGTGAGATTATTTAGATAACCCTCATCATCTTCAACCTTAACCAAGAAACCATTGGTGTGGTGCTCAGCTCTAAAGATTGAGTGGGAGTGGTAGATCCAAAGTTCATTAGGAAAGCTAATATTTTTTGTGAATTTTTGTTGTGTGTATCAGGAAAAAGAATTTCATTTTATCTATGGTATCTGGTTTTGACATCCAGTGTGAGAAAAGTTTCTTTGTAATCCATGGATGTCTTCGACCAGAATGAGTAAAAGTCGTTGCAAAAAAAAAGTTATGAGTTATCTAATATTTCTTGTGTAGAATAAACGCTCAGAAAAGGAACATGTGGGGATGAGTAAATGTCTCTACAAAATGAAATCTTGGATAAGGTTTTTTGTGTCTAGAAAGATCGTTGGATCAAGATCATTGAAGATGTTGAAGGTTTGCAATTTGATTATTATGCCACAGTAGAAGGGAAAATCAATTTAGATTTGTGTTGGCTAAACCAGTTTACTTATAGTATTTAGATTGTTGATTATCTGATGTACCAAAAATACTTATATATTAACTTTTCAAATAGTGAAAGACCCATTAACTTTTAATAGTGAAATCATTGAAGAATGGATTAAGCTCTAGCGATGACGAATGAGTTGAACCACTATAAATTCGTTATACATTTTTCTTCTCCATACCTCTTTTACATCTATGCACATTATTGTGTGTTTTCCAATTTGTTTATCTTTTAAAATAGCATGTTATCTAGATCATTACCTTGCTAATAGTGTTTTATTGTATAACTTTAGGTCTCTGATGTATCTAGTTAACTCATTATCCTATCACTTGATTAGAATTTTGAAAATATTTATTTTCAGATTGAACAACCATCTTAATCTAAATCATTTTTGAACTAAGTGTGAAAATTAACTTATGAACTTTGTTGTGTTGTTTATCAAAAACAACTTCATTTATCTTGGCGGTATTGATTTTTTAGTGTCTCATGGAGTTCATTTGTTGGACATTTAAATGTATTGTTTTAAAATCATTTGTTATGTTTTTCTTCCACCTGCCATTTGTGTATTTTTATTGAAACTCTGATTTTGTAAAAGAAATATTTTTGAAAGGGGTTTAAGGGGATTGGTTTATTCAACCTCCACCCTTCTATACCATTATATCTCTATATTCTCCCCCAACAAATTCTTATTGAAGTGATTGTTCTTAGGAAAAATGAAGTACTTGTATTTTGAATTGTCAAATCCGTTGGACTTGGACTTAGACTTATATTTCTTTCTCTTTTCCTTTTCCCATACTTCCACTCCTCATTTTTTAGATATTTAAGACTTCTCTATTATTTCCAACCTTCAACTACTTCATATTGGTTAACTTCTTGATTCTTATGGTTGATTTAACCTTCTGCAAGATGATAATGTATTTCTTACCATAGAAAAGGAATCCTTAAATGCTCAAAGGATCTATGCAATAAGCTCAGTAAGAATAGTGTTTTGTCATCATCAACAAGTTTCACCTAATTTTTTTTTTGTCAATCATCGATAATTTTGTAAAAGTTTGTCAATTACTCCACAATGAGTTTTCTCTCCACCATCCAAAATGAATAGAGTTGTTGTTTCATACATAACTTATGAGTCAAAGTCTTGATCATATATAATGATTCAATCTTAACCTAAATCAAAACAACTTCAACGAAAAATTTAAAAAGAGTTTAATACGGATTCATCATTCTACCACTTCATATTAAAAAATTTAAAAATTTAATCTGATTTGATTTGATGGGATATATGATAATCTTTGTGATCATAACAATGATCAGAACCTCCAATGGCCACTGACATGGATCTTGAAGTCTGCTCAGATGCCGAGGAGAACGGGGAAGTACCTGCAAGGTACTCCGATGCCAAAGTTAGAACGGGAAAAAGAGTTAGCAAGTACAAGTAAAATTGTTTTGGGAATGATATTCGATACTTGACCCCCTCAAGTGAGAGGGTTTATATAGAGAGCCTCCAGCGCGTGGCCAACAATTCCTATTTTTGGGTCTGGATCGCGGATCCCCCGAAAATAGGTAACTTCCAGAACTTGACTGTTAGACGAGCAACCCTGGTCGTGATGAACATATGTCGAGCACATAAGTATCTGATCGGGCGACATCTTGGTTGAATCTGTGTGATCTCTGCCTATATTGAGCGGATATGAAGAGCGAGAAGAGGGAACCAACTTTGATCAGATGTGGTCATTGAGTCTTGGTCGGTCAACGGGCATGAATCTGGTGGGTCCCTTTGATTTTTGGGTTATTGGGCCATTTCATGAGCATGAGAGGATTGGGTCATGCCTAGTTGTTGGCCCAGTCCGGAATAGGAGCCCCCAAGTTGTTGCTTCTGGTCGCAGAAGTGATGACTTAAGGGTGGTCGACTGTGATTGGGGTGAGGTTGAAACTAAAGATGTTGTCATTTCCCGACCTAGAGCGACTGAACCCGCGTTTGTTTGGTCATTACAATGTGTTTGTTTGTATGAGGATCCCAATCGTTATGTTAAAAAGTTGTGTCACGACTACGCCTAGGGATGTGTGTGCATTTAATATTTAATGATGGCTACTCTGCAGCCCTCCATAGGCAATGAGTGTGCCGTTTATAGGCAGTAGGTCTCACGTGCTCGTACACGTGCTAGTGGAGGCTATATATATGACACTGGGTTTCAGCTTCACACTTTTCGCTCTCCGTTTCCTCCCTCGTTATAATCAAACGCTCGAAGTTTGTCGTCAACCACCGTACTTTCCGAGGAGAAACATCCGGGCATGCAAGAACTCACTCAGAACTTGTAAGTTTGTCATTTCTTGTTTACACAGGCTTTTTATTTTTGTAGATAGAATAAATGCATGGCGGTTTCTGCGCCGGCGCCGCCTCCGAGGTGGTGTTTCGGGGTTCTGGATTGTAGCATGGTCGCGCTTGTGGACAAATCATTTTGTTACCTCAGTGTTTTCTCCCTTCTCCGTGTGATTTCTTGGTCGTTACCACGACCGTGGCCTATTTTCAAATAAGGGCTTGGATCAAGGACAATGTTCTCGTTCTTTAGCGCACCCTTTCATTTGATCAACGGTGGAAGGGTAGATTTGATTTAAATTATTGAATTCACATTTACTTTCGCTACTTTTCAAGTGCGAAGAAGTCGAACTACGAGCATATACACATGAATATTGAAAATCTCTCTAGCGACACTGCATCTTCCCCCGCTGATTCTGAAGAATCCTTATCGTCGGAAAGGAGTTTCGTGTCTCCTGAAGACTCGGAAGAAACCACCTCGATTAAAGCTAGCTCTGTTGACTCCAAGGAGGGTCATGAAGAGGATAAAGATACACCAATTGAGGAATGGGCCGCCGAGGAGCGGGTGAGCATTGCGTATGTTTATTCCAAGGATCTGGAGGGCCCAGATCCTGAGGTCGTGGATCTGGAAGACTGGGTCATGAGGTTTCTGGGCAAGGATGATCGTATCTTATGGTCATACGAGCCCAACAGGTTCCCTTTGTATGATATCTTATTCAAGGAGCTCAAATTCAGACTCCCCTTCTCAGATTTTCAGCAATCCGTGTTTGTTCACCTGGAGTTGTCCCTGTCTCAACTGCACCCGAACTTGTTCGCCTTTATCTAGGCCTTCGAGATGACATGCGAGTATCTGAATATTGGGGCCACACTCCATTTGTTCTTCCATATTTTTCACCTCCAACGATAGGTAGTGCAAGGGAAGTTCGGCTGGGTCTCCCTTAAGCAGAAGAAGAAGATTTTTAAAGCGTATTCCGAATCAATCAGGGATTTTAAAGATCATTATTATTTGGTCGAACCAAAATCCGAGCGTGCTCTGCACTCCTGTAAGTTTTGGGGAGTGGACACAGATGATGACGGAAATATTCTGTTGGACAAGTAAGGGAGACATATTCCTCGCTTGATGTTAAAATTTCAATTTTCCTGGTCGTGCAACCATTTTTTGCAAGGGACGGACGAGTTCCTCAAGATTTCTTCTAAGCTGAGTGAGGGCGACCATACCAGTTATGAAGCTCTCATGAATTATGTCTCACGGATCACTATGACCGTGTATGTTAATGAGCATGGTCATGCTATCCTGGATAAGGACGGGGGTGCAAAGGTGACCCTCAAGTTCATAAAGGTGTCAAAACTCCTTTCCTGTGACACAGACGAGGCCGTCGCAGCGTACCTTTGTAGTTTTTACATTTGTCTGCTCATATGTCTTCCGTGCTCGTTTATCTTTTATGTTCTGACCATATTTATTTTTTTGTCTTTTTCAGATTTAATGGTGGATGTGCATGACAAGCTAATTGCCAACACCGACAAATGTCGAGCACCTAAGAAACTGAAGAAAAATCGCCTAGGTGAACGGTTGGCCACGGGTTCGGGTACTTCTTCTCCGGCTTCTCATGGTTCACCGGGGGGGGGGTACCTCCAAGACGGGGAAGAGGCCTAGAGCCAAAGATGTGGTGATCCTGTCGAACTCCCCTTCAAAACCTTCCTTCGAGCTTCCTACTTGCTTCACGAAGCCCAATTTCTTCGAGGAGACATCCCTCCAAGTCCATAGGGCGGAACTCTCCAATTGGAAGGGTTGAGTAAGTCGAATAGACGATATTGGCTAGCCCAGGATGCGAGCTCGGTGATGCGGGTTCTTACCATGGCCTCCATGTTTGCGGAGAGGACAACTACTCAGGAGCAGGAAATTCAGCGTTTGAAGGCTCAACTGTCCATTTCCGAGGACATGGCCAAGGCTTCTTCAAATTCATTGAAGGAGGCCTCCAAGAAGATCAAGGATTTGGAGGATTCTTCGGATGTTGAGAAGAAGTCGGCTAAGGAGGAGATCTCACGTCTCAAGGCCTTTATAGCCCCTGCTGCAGATGACCCTGAAGAGTTAAAGTCTTTGAGAATCCGAGCTGAGGTGATTGCCAAAATTAAGGAAGGGGAGGCAGATCTCGCGGAAATGGTGGGGGTGGCGTTTCAAAATGCGGTGGACCAACTGAAGATCGTTAACCCAGGGTTGACTTTCAACGAGGAAGGTATCCATTTCCTATACAAGGTCAAGGACGGCGTGATCCTTATTCCTGACTACCTCAAATAACCAGAGCAGGACAACATTGTCATGAAGGAAGATCATGGGACCCCCGCGGATGTCCAGCCCGCGCCAATGCCAACCCGTGAGACTTTTATATATTTTTGTGTTTTGTTTGCCTGCCTGCTTGCCATGGATTTTATTTGTGACGAGGGAATTTGTTCCCCCTTTTATGTAAAATAAGAACAAGTTGGTCCTCATGGCCGCATATTTTAATTTTAATCATTTGGCGGTCGTTTCTTTACTTCTTGCGGTGTATGTACGTATGTCCGTCAGAGGATATACTTTATTTAATATTTTTACTAAGTGTTTTTGCGATGTTCGGATATTTCGATGTTCGCTTGATATAAGTAAGCGCTGCTCTTTTCGCGTGCCCTTGTGGGACTAAGGTTACATTTGTAGGTTTGGGAAGTTGTGCTCGATTTATTTTCCCGTCGGTTTGGGGAATCGGGCAGGATGCCAACGTGTGTTTGGCTAGGGAGCGAGGACCGGATCATGGTAATGATTCGTGCCCCGTGGCGTGAACGTCCTATTGCAAGCTGGGTGTTCTGTCTGGTCATGGTACAAAGACGACGATGGACTCGTTTGAGGATCCAATCGTGTTATGGTGATCTTCCTCGTTTATTAAGAAGGTCTCATCGAAACATGAGTTTGGTATGCGATACTTGTACCTAGGTATGCATCTTAGATCAGTACTTGTGCCGAATGACGCCTTAATAGTAGTATTGTTTAAGTTTCTCAACATTGCAAGGACGAGCAAGTTCTTTCCCATTTAGATTTTCTAAGTAGTAGGCCTCGTTCTCCGTTTTTGCTCGGACACGGTATGGGCCTTCCCAATTTGCGGCTAGTTTCCTTTCTCATGAGTCTTTGTGGTTTCTCTTGAGGACGAGGCTTCCGACCTCGAACACCCGTTTGATGACTCTAGAGTCATGCCTTATGGTGATTTTTTGTTTGAGCGATGCTTCGGGTAGGGATGCTCTTGACCGAACCTCCTCGACCAAATGGAGCTCTTCGCGCAACATTTCTGATTTGGTGTTTTCTTCCATTTGGCTTCCGTTCACCAGGACGGTACATGCATTTCTATGGGGATAGCGGCCTCTGTCCCATACGCTAATTGGAAGGGGTTTTCCCCGGTAGTAGAATGGGGCATGGTGCGGTATGCCTACAGGACGTTGTGAAGCTCCTCGACCCATTGTTTTTTATCTCATCCAGCCATCGCTTGAGTCCCCGCAAGATGACTCTATTTGTTGCTTCAGCCTTCCCATTGGTTTGTGGGTGTTCGACTGAAGCGAAGTGTTGTTTAGTTCCGACATTGGCGACGAATTCTTGGAAGTTTTTATATGTGAATTGGATGCCATTGTCTGTAACGATGGCTTGGGGTATTCCGAAGCGAGCGAGGATGTTACATTTGAAGAAGCACAGTATGTTAAGGACTGTGATTTTGGCTAGAGGTTCAGCTTTAATCAATTTCGTGAAATAATCCACTCTTACGATTAGATATTTGTTCTGGTTCGATCCGACGAAGAACGGATCGGGGATATCTAGGATCCACCATGCGAATGGCCACAAGGAAGACATTATTTTGAGCTTGTTTGGTGGTGCCAGGTACATGTCCCCGTGCCGTTGGCATTTATCACTTTTTTTACGTGCTCTCTGGCGTCTTTCTACATGGTAGGCCAATAATAGCCTGCTCGGAGGGGTTTCCTTGCCAGGGATCTGCCAGCCAAGTGTTTTGCGTTGATGCCTTCGTGGATTTCGCGTAGGATGTGTGGAATCAGTTCTTCCTCGATGCATTTGAGGATGGGAATGAAGAATCTTCGGTGATAGATTTTTCCTTCGACTAAAGTATATGAGCAAGCTCGTCGCTTGACAATGTTGGCTTCCTTTGGGTCTTTGGGAAATTCGTCACTGGTCAAGTATCTGTAAATTGGGGTCATCCAGCAGTTGGCGTCACCATTGACGTTTATGTCTATAGTCGAGGATGATTTTTCAATGCTGGGATGAGGAAGTATTTCTTGAATGACATATTTGTCCCCGCCTTTTCTCTTTGTGCTCGCAAGCTTTGAGAGCACATATGCTCGTACGTTGTGTTCACGGGGAACATGTTTGACCTCCACGAATGTAAACTTTGCGATCTTATCTCTGACCAGGGTCAAGTATTCTGACAATTTGTCATTTTTGACTTGATATTCCCCTTTGATTTGCAAAGCCACGAGTTGAGAGTTTGTACAAATAATTATCTCTTCAGCTCCCAGATCGTCGGCGAGTCTTAGACCTGCAAGGAAGGCTTCGTACTCTGCTTGGTTATTGGATGTAGGGAAAGATAATGTGAGGGATACTTCTATTAGGTTTCCCTCCTTGTTTTCTAAAATAATCCCCGCACCGCTTCCCATTGAGCTTGATGCCCCGTCCACGAAAATGGTTCATTTCTTGGTCGCACATATCTGACTTTTCGAGATGGTCATTTCAGCCAAGAAATCAGCGAGGGCTTGTGCTTTGATGGCCTCTCTTCCCTCATAACGAATGCCGAACTCTGATAGCTCCAATGACCATTTGAGTATTCGTCCTGCCATATCGGGTCGACCGAGGAGCTGTCTGATGGGTTGGTCAGTACATACTATGATCGTGTGAGCGAGGAAGTAATGCCTAAGTCTCCTTTTTGCATGGATGAGTGCTAGGGAAACCTTTTCAATCTGTTGATATATAAGCTATGGTCCCTGTAGAGCCTTTCTCGTGAAATATATTGGTCTTTATCCCTCGGGTGTTTCCCCTATGAGGGCAACGCTTATGGCTTCGTTGGTAACGGCCAGGTATAAGAACAGGGTCTCCCCCGTCTCTGGTCAAGAGAGAACCAGAGGTTCTGAAAAAGCCTTTTTGTAACGCCCATATAATATATATCTAGAATAATATCATACAAGTATTATTTTGGTACTGACACCACCATAAGTGCCTAATAGTACAATTCACATTCTTGACCAATTCTAAATAATTACAAACTATGGTGCAAGACATGGAAAATATACTAAAACAAAAGATGCTAAGATCAATACAATATTCATTATTGTACAAAGATAATTACACAGCAGAATCTAAAGATACGCCTCTCTTGAAACATCTTGAGCATAGCTCCACTTGTAAATCAAACCTGCAAAAGAAACCTGAAAAGCAACAACAATAGTGGGGTGAGATAACAACATCTCAGTGGGTTCCCTATCTTAGAGTTCTCTCGGCTCTAAGGGTTCAATTCTAACACTACTCGGGTCTTTGGTCACTTTTCCACGATGAACCAAAGCAAGATGGAAACTTCCATACATCGCACTCAACACCTTACGTGGAATACTCATCGCAAGTACTATCGGAAAAACTTCACATGGGACTCAGTGTAATATCCACCACAAGTCACTACCTAAGTCTTTACAGATGCTTCCCGTGGGACTCAATATAACCCACCTCAAGACTTACTCAATACTCCAACGACAAGGCTTCCAATGGGACTCAATGTAATACTCATCTTAAGCGACTACCATGCTTCCCGTGGGACTCAATGTAATACTCACCTCAAGCATTCACCTGATGCTTCCCATGTGACTCAGTGTAATACCCACCTCAAGACTTACTCAACGCTTCCCGTGGGACTCAGTGTAATATCCACCTCAAGCCTATATCATGCTTCCCGTGGGACTTAGTGTAATACTCACCTCAAGACTTACTCAATGATTCCCGTGGAACTCAATTTAATACCCACCTCAAGTCACTACCCGCCTCACCAACGGTACCTCAAGCCTTTACGGATGATTCTCATGGGACTCAGTGTAATACCCACCTCAGGAGTTACTCAAAATAATATTTCTTAGCATCATAAGATAGTTCATGTTTTTAGCTTCGAATCGATATGTGGAATACTACAAATGGATACCCGAAACAAAATTTACGAAGTAAAACGTAAAACATGACAAACTAACAGGCTCGCTAAGCGCGGGCTACCCGCTATTCAAGCAACACTAGAACTGAGAATTTTCTGCAGCATCAACATGCTCGCTAAGCGAGCTCCGCAAATTTCCAGAAAAACAGCTTACAGGAAATTTCTCCTCTATGCCAAAACTCACCAAAATTTCCACCAAACAGAGAAATCAATCACTACACATGGATATAATCACATATTAACTAACATCCTTTGATTTTATCGAGTTTTAACCGTTCAATCTTTCGATTCTAAGATTTTCTACAAAACCCTAAAATCACAAACTTCCACCAAAAATAAAAGAAAAGGTTTATAACTATGAATCCACCTTGCAATCGATGAGGAGTTTGGTGAAGATGAAGATTTGAAGAAGAAATGGTGATGATCCATGCTTTCCCCCTTCTATAGTTTCTTCCTCTTCTTTCTCTTCTCTTCCCTTTCTTTATTTCCTTTTTCCTTCTTTCTCCTTTTCTTCCTTTTCTTTCTTTTATTTCCTCTTATAAACCCTTCGTTTCTTTCTTTAAAACAAAACAATTATATCTATTAGTTAGTAACACTAACTGGTCCAATTTGAGATTATCCAAAAAATGTATATGAGTCGAATATTTGATAAAGCCTCCGAGTCAGATAATACTAATTAATATTAATTAATATTATCCAGAGCGTTTAATTAAATACAGGGTATTACATCCTCCCCTCTTTAACTTGAAATTCGTCCTCGAATTTCCTCTACTCCATAAAAACAATTGTTTACAACACTGTCTCAGATCCATATTTATCCTTACTCATATGCTTGTTCCAACATTAGGTTAACTTCCAACTTACTATTTCCATAAATCGTCTATTGTTTCATACTAAATCACTTAGTCACGTTTCTCATTTGGAGAAACATACCATACTAATTCCTTCTATTGATTCATAACACAAAGCATAACACTCCAACTTGATTCTGGGACACAAACACTCAACGAATCTCCACAAGGTATCTTAATGAAATCTTATCTGCTCATAATTTCCCAATGAAAGCTCTTATTAAAATTCTTTAATTACCAAAACCATTCCATAGTTTTCAAATAACTTATGTACCAATTCCACTTGATCCGACACCATACACTGTAACCATTTACGTTTGGCGCTTCATTCTTTAGGTGTCTTACTTAAGGACAACACACTTAGAACAAAATTCTCTTTTGATTCTTAACAATCCGACCGAACTCTTTCATCTGTCTCTTTCCACTATGCTCTCAAGGCCTAATAGTGGAGATACCACGAATTCTCAAGTAATACTAGGTAATTGGTAGTCTGCGAAGAACACACGTATCCATTGGAATTCTCATCAACCAACAAAACAAAACTTGCATACATTCAGGGATATAACAACTTACTTGTCAGTCACATAATAATAACATTGTCCAACTCTCCAACGACATAGATATATGGGTCATACTGCTGCAATCAAAACTTATACAATTCCGCTTCCATTCTAAACTCGGAATAATTCATCCAATTAAGCTTAATGAATCTGACTATGGTTACTATATTCCATATCAATTCTCTTCACATGATTCCATTCACTCAAAGTTTCTGCTGACACAAGGTCTCCATTAATAGCAAAGTAGCAATGTCGTAGAACTTACAGTAATTAGTGAGTCACCAATACCAAACTTAAATCATCCTTAGCATACTTGCGGATTCCCATAACACTTGCATATTGCATATAATACTCCACATACTCACCTTTGAAGACCATACAAAACTTCTCGTTCAAATCCATTTCTCTCAAGGGTCTGGTTCCTTAAGCGATCCAATTTACATGCTTAACTTCGAAACATTGACCTCTCACTCTTACCTAGAAGGTAACTTAAAATCCAACTCTCTGGGTGCGGCTCAACTGCACATAACCAGTGTTACTCTTACAGAGTCCAGAACTTGATGTTAAGAATTTAACAATACAAGAACTGACCAATTGTTCATCTCTTATCCACACAATATTCCAGATACCAAAACGTTTCCTGGGAGATCAACACTTCATGAGTCTCTATAACTTCTCAATTGGTTCCTCAATAGTTGCAACAATGAAACACCAATTATTTAAATCATTTACTGTCTACCAAACATGCTCAAAGGAAAGTCCAACACTTTATCCTCTGATGCTTCGAACGGAAGCCAAAACGGACTTACAGTTCATAAAGTACAATTCTCTAAAGTCTTCTACAAAAAGTCATGTGTCAATCGATTACTTAACCAAGGATAAACTGTCGAACACAACTAAACTTGTTCCTCTTGTTAACAAACAATCCAACTAAAAATTATCAATCTAGTCCACACTAACTTACAATATGACTCTCACTCGCGGTTTCTAAATAGGTGCAACAATCGTTCACCATCCACAACTCAAGATAACACAAAATGGGGCACAACATGCATATTACATACTCCAACAAGCGACGAAGTATAATTACCATTTCTATTACGGTTACACCATGAATACTCCACGAAATAGCTTGATTCCACTCGTACAATGATGTTAGTAGAAAACGACAATAACGACCTCAGAAGGATTTCTAGTCACAAGCTAATATTTGATTCATCCATAAGCAAAATCCAACACACAAACCTTATCGGGAAGAAAACAAAACAATGGACATCTCATGTCTAATATACAACTTTGTCCTCTTTCTTTAATTCCTTGGCGAGAAATTAAACAACCACATACTTAATCGCACTAGAGATAAATTCCAAATATTTCGGTCATTCACAAATTATAGGAGCTTTCCCCTTAAACTTGAAAACTGAGGTAATGCACTCTTCTGAAGAGCCTTCGATATCTCTACTTACGTATTAACCTGGGTTCCCTTAATCTATATTAATCATCGCATAGAAAGTCTCCACAGCTTCCTATCGGTACCAAGAACGCTTCGATCGGGCACTCAAGTCAAAAGTAAGAATCTTATAGAAAATCAAATTTTCAAAACTTAACAATGATAACCGGTTACTACCATGAGGGTAACCGATTACTCAGTGCAAATCTGGACTTCCTGTAGCTAAAAGAGATTTAGAAACACAATTTTGTAATCGGGTACTACCCAAAGGGTAATCCGATTACTTTATCATAGAAGTACATTCTGGTTTTCATTGCTACCTAAACCTCCCAAGTTCATTCCAATCACCTCCAAAAGTTACAACCATACCAACATACGATTCCACACATATAGTAATCACACTACCAGAGTCCTAATGGGAGAATCATCATCGCTTACCCTTCCTTAGCTTTAGTTTCAATAACAACTTAACAATTCCATAGTACATTCGTCCAAGAATACTTTCCGATATCACTTTCTCATAATGCACTATTATTACTGTTTCCATACCTTGTTCACTTCACGCTCTGCGGTAATCCTCTCATAGCCAAACATAATTCGTCTTACTAGAGTTCTCCCAAATCCAAGGTGTTTACTCTAACGCTTAACACAACTTCATCTGGTTCACTCTAAATACACCTCAAGTTACTAAGTAAAACTTATTCTTCCTCCGATATTATACCTCATACCATTCCCTGGGAAATTCAACACTTTCCGGATTGATCCTTTACTAAATACAACATCCTGATGTATTACTCTAAACCTAGTCTCCTCTATCATAACTGAATATAAAACTCCAATCTTCTATTCTTCGTATGAGGTATACTTGTCTCACTTGAAACGTGTAATCACATCCTAATGTTTCTCTTCACGCTTCAACTCGACTTTAGATTCTCAAAAGAAAATGAACATTCTTTACTTGTAACCTCTATCCATTTGTAAGGTATTATACGATACCACCGCGGCCTTAGAACTGAAATACTGACAATTAACTCATTGTCGAACTTGCGTCACATGTTCTATAAAGCATCTTCTCTTTTTGTGGAATGAAACTTCTCAACACTCTTGTCCATACCAGTGACCATTACTGATCCACCAGCGACTTTATGTATTCCTTGATACAATGACCATTCCTACTGCAGATATATGTACCCTTCGATTCTATCCATTCCAAAGG
Organism: Lathyrus aphaca; assembly: GCA_963966055.1. NCBI lineage: Eukaryota > Viridiplantae > Streptophyta > Magnoliopsida > Fabales > Fabaceae > Lathyrus > Lathyrus aphaca. The sequence continues at coordinate 30,564,725 of OZ014521.1, read as the reverse complement.
ATTTCTCGAACAACACACTACTCTGTAACTCCATGTTACAGGAAGTACAACTCTTTAGAAGACTCCAAATGAGCTGATCAAAGCTCCTTCTACTAATAACTCCTGGCCTGAGCCTACTCCCACAACACAAGTTACGACAACACTTCAGAGTCCTCATGGTCGCTCAACCATGATTCTACCTATCACATACATAGCATTAGGTTGATAAGACCCAATACTATATATTAAGGATCATGTCGGCAAGTCACACTTAAGAGGAAGTAAAGATTTACTTATGATGTTTCAAGGCTAGGTCGAGGATACGACCTGCTCTGATACCAACTGTAACGCCCATATAATATATATCTATAATAATATCATACAAGTATTATTTTGGTACTGACACCACCATAAGTGCCTAATAGTACAATTCACATTCTTGACCAATTCTAAATAATTACAAACTATGGTGCAAGACATGGAAATTATACTAAAACAAAAGATGCTAAGATCAATACAATATCCATTATTGTACAAAGATAATTACACAGTGGAATCTAAATTTATGCCTCCCTTGAAACATCCTGAGCATAACTCAACTTTTAAATCAAACCTGCAAAAGAAACCTGAAAGCAACAACAATAGTGGGGTGAGATAACAACATCTCAGTGGGTTCCCTATTTTAGTGTTCTCTCGGCTCTAATGGTTCAATTCTAACACTACTCAGGTCTTTGATCACTTTTCCACGATGAACCAAAGAAAGATGGAAACGTCCATACATCGCACTCAACACCTTACGTGGAATACTCATCGCAAGTGCTATCGGCAAGAATTCACGTGGGACTCGGTCTAATACCCACCACAAGTCATTATCTAAGTCTTTACGAATGTTTCCCTTGGGACTCAACATAGCCCACCTCAAGACTTACTCAAGAATCCAACGACAAGGCTTCCCATGAGACTTGGTGTAATACCCATCTCAAGCGACTACCATGCTTCATGTGGGACTCAGTGTAATACCCACCTCAAGCATTCACTTGATGCTTCCCGTGGGACTCAGTGTGATACCTACCTCAAGACTTACTCAACGCTTCCAGTGGGACTCAATGTAATACCCACCTCAAGGCTATATCATGCTTCCCATGGTACTCAGTGTAATACCCACCTCAAGCCTAAAATGGAGCAAGACTTCCCGTGGGACTCAATGTAATACCCACCTCAAGTCACTACCCGCCTCACCAATGGTACCTCAAGCCTTTACGAATGCTTCCCGTGGGACTTAGTGTAATACCCACCTCAAGACTTACTCAAGGCTCTATGGAGGACACCGTGTATTACACACTAATGGTTTCGCAACAACTTAGGGAAATCCTAAGCATTTCACAAATCATACCGTCTAACAATTTCTAGTTACATTACTAGGCCACACTATTGGTTTATGGTAAGGTTTCCTCACTCTTTCACTATTCTTGATACCTTTAAATTATATAGTTTTCAGTTACATATAATTCTAACATTTTAGTTCAATTACCACCATTAAACAATTCTCACAATAATCCAATTGCCTCTACGCTCAATCAATCCTCACGATTAACGCGTATTCCACAATTTGATTAACACCACAATTCCCAAACTAATATAATTACGGTTGATTAGAAAAGTCGGGTAAAACTTGACTAAAAATAATATTTCTTAGCATTATAAGATAGTTCATATTTTTAGCTTCGAATCGATATGTGGCACACTACAAACGGATACCCGAAACCAAAGTTACGAAGTAAAACGTAAAACATGACAAACTGCCAGGCTCGCTAAGCGCGGGCTGCTCGCTAGGAGAGCTACACCAGAACTGAGGATTTTCTGCAGAATCAACCTGCTCGCTAAGCGAGCTCTGCGAATTTCCAGAAAAACAACTTAGGGAAAACTTCTCCTCTATGCCAAAACTCACCAAAATTTCCACCAAACAGAGAAATCAATCACTACACATGGATATAATCACATATTAACTAACATCCTTTGATTTTATCGAGTTTTAACCATTTAATCTTTCGATTCTAAGATTTTCTACAAAACCCTAAAATCATAAAATTCCACCAAAACTAAAAGAAAATGTTTCTAACTATGAACCCACTTTGTAATCGATGAGGAGGTTGGTGAAGATGAAGATTTGATGAAGAAATGGTGATGATCCATGCTTTCCCCCTTCTAGGGTTTCTTCCTCTTCTTTCTCTTCTCTCCCCTTTCTTTCTTTCCTTTTTCATTCTTTCTCTTTTTCTTCCCCTTCTTTCTTTTCTTTCCTCTTATAAACCCTTCTTTTATTTCTTTAAAACAAAACACTTATATCTATTAGTTAGTAACACTAACTGGTCCAATTTGAGAGTATCCAAAAAATGTCTCTAAGTTGAATATTTGATAAAGCCTCTGAGTCAGATAATACTAATTAATCTTAATTAATATTATCTAGAGCATTTAATTAAATACGGGGTATTACACTTTTTGAGGTGTGTCATAGTTTGTTCACACTCTTTTATTCCACTCGAAGGCAGCCTCCTTGCGGAGGAGCTTGAAGAATGGGAGTGCATGCTGGGCGGATTTTGCCACAAAGCGGTATAGCGAGGTGAGTACCTCGTTGAGCGATTGGATGAATTTTTTGGTAGTTGGAGTGGGAGTTTCGGTGAATGCCTGACACTTATCGGGTTGGCCGTTATCTCTCTTTCGGTCAGGTAGAAACCCAGGAATTTACCAGCTTGTACCCCGAACGTGCATTTTTCAGGGTTGAATCGCATTTTGCACTTGCGTGCCTAGTCAAATTCTTTTTTTAAGTAGTGAGCGTGATCGGTTTCCTCGTGGGATTTAACGATCATGTCGTCCTGTAACACGGTGGGAGAACTGACTTTAGTTATGTTGCGGATAGCAAGAGTCGCCACCGACTTTTATTTTATCCAAAAGGAAAGGGTATAAAAGAACAGGAAAGACCTTAAGAGATATTTTTTTTGGGTCCGGGGGGTAGGTTATGTAAAGGGAAGGTGTTAGCACCCTTTACATCCATGGTTATCCATGGGCTCTTAGTTACTTAGCTCACTTTTGAATTGTTTTTGAAAGTGTAATGTGTGAATAGAAAAATTTTCATAATAGTTGATAATGATCCATGTACGGATGCGTAAAAACTTGTTTTTTGAAAATTTGTTTGAAATTGTGAAGAGTTTGAAAAGTTTTTGAATAGTGAGCAAGTAATTATGAGGAACCTACCCTAAAGTTTTAAGTCTTTCTTGTTCTTTATCCTTTCATTGGTAAGACTATCCCTACTATTAAGGAGTAGGTAGTCATTACCTTGGATGTAAGGGACATGTGAGGGACATTCTGTTTTATGAAGGCAACTGTGGGGTGTATTAAGCATATAGGAGGGACTATCATCATTATTCGAAGGGACTTGATTTGTAAAGGCAACCATTAGGGACTTGATGATTTTTTCTTTTAAGAGACTTGCTTTATACACCCCACTTGACCTTATGATTTAGGCAACTTGAGGGATAGCCTTAGAAAGTGAGATGGCGATTAGAAATCGACTTACGTGTGTGAGTGTTCAATATTATTTATCTTATGATTAAAAATGATCTAAGTTAAATTTTAAATAGAATACATGTTTTTTTGCACTCCCTAAATTACTAACCATAGCAACAATTAAATATTTACAAAATTTACATCCGGGAAACAATTACAACATAATTATAAAAATAATAAATAGCAAAAAATATAACTATATAGCAAAATAAATATAATAAGTAAAAATAAATAAGTAAATAAAATAGGGGTTAGTGATAAATATAATTAAAAAATAAGGTTAGTGGAAATAGAATAATAATAATAATTAGTAAAATAAACAAAGGTTAGGGAAATAACAATAAGAAATATAAGATAATAATAAACAAAGATAATAAATAATAATATGGTTAGTAACAATAATTAAAATAAATACAATTAAATAAAAAATATTATAATGACATAATTAGAATAATAAACAAAAAAATTGAATTTTAATATATAAACACTTATTTAGAAATATGAATAATTAAATAATTACTATAACATAAAATTTTTAAACATAATATAATTATAAATTTTAATCATTACAAATTTAATTATTTCTGAATACATATCAACAATTATTAAAAAAAATATTTTAATGTCATGTTCATAAAGGGTAATCATATTTACAAAATTTACAAGAACCATATTAAATAAATATACATAAATAATTACATTAAGGATTAGAAAATAAAATTATTTAGAAAAAAATAGAATTAGGTTTTATTTTAGAAAATAGTTTTAGGGTTTAGTTATATACAAAATTATTTTTAACTAATATACACATATATATTATAATTACATAAAATAATAAAATAAATTTTTGAATTAAAAAATAGAAAGTTTAGAACTTTTAGAGAATAAAATGTTATTTTAAATTTGTGATTTATTTTAAGAATATGAAACAAATAAACTAATTAATTAAAGAAAATAGAAAAAAGTGATAAAAAAAAAAAGAACTTACCTTGGCTGGGTTTGAACCCAGGACACTCAGGCTGCAATCATCAAAACATACCACCAGGTCAATCCATGCGCAGGTGCTAGAGAATGAGCTTCAATTGGTTTTGTTCTTTAACTACTGAAAATCAGAAAAAATAGTGAAACAAAAAAGGCCTGGGGGAGGGTTGAACCCAGGACCTTTGAACATTCAAACACGCGCATCACCACCCGGCTGGAAGAGCCCTTCTGGTAATATAGTGGTAGCATAATATAATATATTGAGTCTTCTGATTATCCTGAAAAAATAGAAAAAAACAATGGTGCAAGGCAGGATTCGAACCCTGGCCTTTTCATCAAACACAAGCGTCTCATTCCACTGGGACAAGCCAGCGCTTGTGATAACCAACCAGCAATCAAACATAATATTTTAAACTATAATTTGAATTCCTGAGCGCGCGGGAAGCAGTCTTCTTCAACCTCCAGAGCTGCGAATTTAGCTACGAAAATAGCTGGGAGTTTACCTGCGAATTTTGCTACCTGCTCAAACCTGCGAAACCCAAACACTCATGAAACAGCATCAATTCATGAAATTGGTTAGTGATTCACAATCCTCACAGTTCACACAACAATTCTATGTTTCCAGAATTCATTTATATGCATTCAAACGATAAACCCTAATTGTGAGGTTATGAACCCTAACATGGCCGTTTGCGTTTTAGACACTCATTCTTCAATCCAATTGTCCAGAATCGTTCCTTGGAACCTCACAAACACAAAAGCTCAAACAAAATTCATTAATAATGCACAAATAAACAGAATCGAAAAATTGAAATTCAAGATAAAGTTTGATTCGGGTTCATCAATGTGTGATGCTATGAGGCAATGTAATGATCTGGTTATGTTCCATGATGATCAAGGAGCCTGGCTATGTCCTTATTTTACCTTCAAACCTCTTGGATGATGGAATCCGAATGCCACTTTTTGATGAATTTTTTGAGCAATGGAGCTTACCTTTGGGCTGCTGGATCCTTGTATCAATGTTAGGTTTATGCTCAGTACTTATATATGAGTGAATTAGGTTAAGAAAAATCATTGGTTGTGTGGAAGATTTGATACTTGAAGATTGAAAAAGATTGTATCATGAAATTCAAATATTGGCTCATGAAAGCTTGCTATTTTTGGATAAGTCACATGATTTCTTTCTCTTTCAACTTCAATCAACATTGATGAGATTCTAGAAGCTCAATCTTCCTCCAAAAATAGATTTTCATATTTTATATTTATTTAAAATGATTTTTATGAATTAAATCAAAAATAAATAAAAATAAAATAATAAAAATTCTGAATTTTGGTCATTTGGGTCGTGCATGATGATATGATATGGATTGGATCACAATTTAACAAGCCCATTTGGAAGGAATTGGTTCTAGACCCCCATTTTCAATATAAACCATCACAAAATTTTCCAACTTTGCAAGGGCATATCTCCCTCAATTTTAAAGGTATGAGGGTGTTCTTGGACATTTTGGAAATCTTGAAGAGTCCTCTAAACACCCCCATTTGTTTCAGGTCCATATAATTTATCAATCTCAAGTTATGCCCTTTTGAAGTTGTTGACTTTTTGTTGACTTTTGAAATGACCTATAATGTCTTAGCTCATATCTTCCAAATGAAGCATTTTTGGGCTTAACTTGCAACATCAAAGTTGTAGAGAATTCAATTTCCTTCAAAATGAGCTTTGGATGGAGACTTGGTGATGAAGTGTGTGAAAGTTATGCCTGGTCAAAGTTCAGTTGACTTTTACTGAGGAAACCCTAATTTAGAAACTCCTTATTATTGATGATCTGGAATCTCCTTGATGAATCATGATCAACCCTTGATCAAATGATGAATTTTACTTCATATACTTGATGTTGGCAAAAAATCATGAAGTTTGACTTTGGTTTGACCACAGTTGACCTCAGTTTGACTTTTTAACTGTATTGACTGATTTTGACTTATCTGATCATCTGACTGAGCAAACTTTTGAGAAAAGTATTGAAACTTGTCATGGGGTTTCTTACACACATATAAGATGTTATGAAACTCACTTGAGGTATTGGAAGTCCATTTAGCCTGATTAAAGTCAAAACCCTAGTTTTGGATGCACTGCTTAGGAGGTGCATTATTTGAGGGAATTGTCAACTCTTCTGACCAATGGTGAACTTTGTGAACCTTGTGAACCCTCATAAAATGTCTTGTGAATCTCATGGGAGGTATTGTGAAGCTTGTGAACCTTGTGAACCTCATAAAGTAGCTTGTAGACTTCATGAACCTCAGGAAAGCTTTGTAATCATTGTGAATCTTGTGAACCTTGTGAACCTTCAAGAAGTAACTTGTAGACTTCATGAACCTCATGAAAGGTCTTGTAAATGTTGAGAAGCTTGTGAAACTTCAAGAAGTAACTTGTAGACTTCATGAACCTCAAGAAAGGTATTGAAAGCATTGTGGAACTTGTGAACCTTGTGAACCTTCAAGAAGTAACTTGTGGACTTCATGAACCTCATGAAAGGTTATGGAAATGTTGAGAAACTTGTGAACCTTGTGAACCTTCTTAGAACACAAAGTCTTGTATTGTGAGGGCAAATTTTGGGGTGCAACACGTCCATGTAAACTTCGAGCATGTTTCCAATTTCATGTTGAAAGCCTTTGTTCATCATTAGCTGGTAGGTAGCACTCGTGTTCTTCAAGACGAAGGTAATTACGTTGTAGTAATAGTTGCCCGATTCGGTCATGAAGGTGATGTACTTTTTGTCGGTCATGGCCATGGGTATTTTATTATACCTGGAGTAGGCGTAGAGGAACGACAATAATTTAAAACTTGCAGAGTTATCGACTAGCTTATCAATGTTAGGCAAAAGGTAGGCATCCTTTGGGAAAGCCCAGTTTATATCGTTGTAGTGCGCCATTTTCCATTGCTTTTCTTGACTAATACAACATTTGAGAGCCAGGTGGTATATCTGGCCTCTGTTACAAAATGTGCCTCTAGGAGGTCTTTGACAGCTTGCTCGACGGCTTTTATATTTTCGTGGGACTGCTTTCTCCTCCGTTGTGTGACCGCTCAGATCGAGGGATCTATGGATAGGTGATGGAACGTCGTTTCTGGGTCCAAGCCCGACATCTCAGTGGCGATCCACGCAAACAAATCAGCATTCTCTCTGAGGCATGCTTTGAGTTGCTTCCTCGCGAGATTTGGGAGGTCCACCCCAATCTTCACCCCTTTCAAAGGGTCCTCTCTTATTGTGACCAGCTCAAAATCTCCGTCGGGGACGGGACAAGAAAATGAAGAAAGCTTCGCGACTAGTTGCGCTTGTTCTTCTTTTTCGGTGAACCTGCTATCTAGATCGATGGAGTCTATGCGAGTTAGTTCCTTTGGTTCTTCAGAACTGCAGGGGAGGATGGCTTTGGTTGGCTTGGGCTTGGCGGCGATGGTATTGAGACCTTTGGATGCGGCTTCGTAGCATTTGCGAGCAACTTCTATGTCCCCGTGAAGGGTGGCCACCTGTCCCGACAATGTATAGTATTTCATATTTAGGTGCACCGTAGAAGGTACAATGATGAGCTCGGCTAAGGTGGGTCTTCCCAAGATGCATTGATATAGGGATGGGAAATCGATCACGAGAAACTGCACTTTGATGGACCTGGTTGTTTCACCTGCTCCGAAGGTAATGATCTGGTCGACATAACCCCACGGCCTAGACACAGTCTTGTTGAACCCTTGGAGATCTGAGTCCATGTATGGTTTTAGGTGTGTCTCATTCAACTGAAGGGTTACGAACAATTGGGAGTACATGATGTCGACAGAACTTCCCTGGTCGACTAGGATCCTCCGTACGTCGAAGTTCACCATCTGCGCGCGGACGAGTAGAGGATACTGGCATTGGGTGCTCCTCCGAGGAGGTCTTCTTTGTAAAAGGAGATGGGGGCGGATCCTCCGCGAGGAGGGTCAAAGGTCGAGCTTTGGTTGGAACTGGTGTTGATCAACTGGTCGAATCGTCGCTTTACCGATCCCACTGTGACCTTGTTGAGTCCTCCTCCAGAGATTACCATTGCCGACGGGAAAGATTCCCATGGGTTGTAGACGATGAAGTACGTGGGGTCGTTGTATGGCTCGGGGATGTAGAAATCTTCTGGTCGCGTGATACTGAGAGCGACTTGAAGATTTGCTTCCACGACAAGTGGAACGACGTCCTCAACCTTCCGGGCCTCTTGTACTTCCTATCGGGGGGCCTCTTTACTCTTTGTGAACTGTTTGAGATGACCATCCCGGATGAGGATTTTGATGGCGTCTTTCAGGTAGATGTATTCCTCGGTGTTGTACCCGTGATCTTTATGAAGCGACAATACTTTGTCTCGTCCGTGTTTGGTTTATTTGGTAGCTGTTTAGGAAATCTAACCCCAAGTTGGCGAAAGTCGGAGTTAGCACACTCATAGCGAATCTTTTCCCTGGACGCCGTGAGAGGTGTGTAGTCGTGGAACCTCCCGATTGGACCTTTGTGCTCCCGCGGTTCACGGGGGAGATCTTCCTTTCGTTTTTCTCCTCCCCGATGGAAGTCGATGAGTCGTCATGCTTGGAAGGTTTGGCGTCCTCATTATGCCTGGTGTCACGGGAAGTGCTAGTCGTCTCTATTTCCTCGTACTAAATGTACGTTTGCGCCTTGAGGAGAAAGGCGTCAAGTATGGCCGGTGTTTTGATACCCACCACCCTTCTGAAATCACTCTGGGGACGGAGTCCTCGCTCTAAAAGTTATTTCTTCATGTAGTCCATGGTTGACACTTGGAAGACTTCCTTATTAAACCTTTCAATATATGCTCGTAGAGGCTCGTCTTTCCCTTGGATAATTTCTTCTAGGGACGCCTCAGTTTTCGGGTGGCGCCATGAGGCGGTGAAGTGTCGGGAGAATGTTCTCCCGAGCTGTCTCCAAGATGTGATTGACTCGTGGGGGAGACTCTTGTACCAAGACATGGCTCATTTCCTCAAGGTTGTGGGGAAAAGGTGGCACTTAATAGCTCCCGGGACACCTCTATAGTCCAACAGAGCGTCGATGTTTTCGATGTGCTCGTCTGAATTTGTTGTCTCATCATAGGTTCCCAGTGGTGGGGGTTTCTCAAACCCTTTTGGGAGTCTTGTAGACATGATCTCCTTTGAAAGGGGGCCACAGAGATCATCCTCGTCACTATAGAACAGGGAGATTGAGAGGGCACGATCGTCTTTACACATGCGCGAAGGGGATCTATAGTGGTTCCTCGTGCCTTCCGGGGATGGTTACACTCCTGGTTGAAGAGTTCGTCGGGTCTTCTTTGTTTGCGGGGACTTATTTTATCGAGGGGACGAATGAGTCCTCTTCTTGATAGACTCAGCGGCCTCAGGCTGGTAGTGGTCCTTCCTTTGCCTGGGTGATCTACTGCGGGACCTGCGATGTCTCCTCGTGGGAGTAGGGAACCTTGCACGCCTTGCTTCTTCAAGAACTTCCAACCTTTCTCCTTGGCGTATGAGGAGGAGGTTGATGTTGTTGGTCACTTCGACCAAAGCTTCTAGTGTCTGATTCGTTCGCTCGGGGATGGGAATCAGTGGGAGATCAGAATGAGTGATCTCAGGCTGCTGGGAAGGTTTGAGTGACGGGGAATTAATTAGCCCATCAAGGAAACGATCTAGTTTCTCGAGGGGAGGGTTGGTTTTGTCACTCTTCTGTTGCTTAACGGGAATGTTGGTGAGGACTCGAGCACTGATGGGATCGTCCTGATGAGCCATTGAAAGGAGGACCGAAAGGTGATGTTTTTGTTTTCACGAACTAAAGATGAGAAAACGGGGTAACATGTTTCCTAAAGACGGCGCCACTGATTGTAACAATGATCATAACCTCCAATGGCCGCTGACATGGATCTTGAAGTCTGCTCGGATGCTGAGGAGAACAGGGGTTTACTTACAAGGTACTCTGATGCCAAATTCAGAACGGGCAAAAGAGTTAGCAAGTGCAAGTAGAAGTGTTTTGGGAATGATATTTGATACTTGACCCCCTCAAGTGAGAGAATTTATATAAAGAGTCCCCAACGCGTGGCCAACAGTTCCTATTTTTGGGTCTGGATCGTGGATCCCCCGAAAATAGGTAACTGCCAGAACTTGACCGTTAGACGAGCAACCCTGGTCGTGATGAAGATATGTCGAGCACATAAGTATCCGAGCGGGTGACGTCTTGGCTGAATCTGGGTGATCTCTGCCTATATCGAGCAGAGATGAAGAGCGAGAAGAGGGAATCGACCGTGATCCGATGTGGTCGTTGAGTCTTGGTCGGTCAACGACATGAATCTGGTGGGTCCCTTTGATGTTTGGGCTATTTGGCCGTTTCATGAACATGAAAGGATTAGGTAATGTCTCGTCGTTGACCTAGTCTGAAACACTTTGATTGATAATATAAAATTAATTTATCATGTCGGTGCATATCTTATTTTCTATTACATAAAAAAATAATTTTATTTTGATAATTATGTAAATTTCTCGTTCCTCTTTTCAAAAATTAATGTATTAATACAAAAAATATTAATACTTTTTTTTGAAAGAATAAAATATTTATATTTATACTTTCATTTTAACAACAAAACTAATATTAATTAAATATTAGATATTTTTGTCACTCTCAAGTCCCGATCATTTTGGCTATGAGCCTTGTTAAATTTAAGTGGATAAGTATCGTATATAAAATATTTTTAATCTCAATTCTGATATAATAAGAAACTATTTAATTGATTAGTTCATAATAGTTACTCCCCAATTACAATTAAGAGGTACGGATCCCACAAACGGTCAATATTGTGGTTGATCTCAAGTCCACGTTATTGTAATTACGAATTATTATCTATTTTGGATATGAGAACCTTTGCAGATTTACCGTCTTGATTTTTGGTAAAAATGCGACACTTTCAGGATATGAATCAAGAGATATCTTTATTTAATGTTTGTAATTTTACTAATTTATTATTTGATCTTCCTTGGTCTCCATGAATCACATATAGTTGAAATATATATGATTTTTGTGAGAGATATTGGTTAATATGGTCGTTTCTCACGCATGCAAACTATTTGAGCATGGCTACTGGTGGTCCTCCTACTCTATGTAGATATAGTTGTAGCTAGTTGAAATGGGATCTCGTCAATTCCACAAAGAGCATGCTTAAAAATCACTTCAAAAAGAAATATGCACTCTAAGAAAAAAGACTGCATAAAGTTTTCTTTTTCTTTCCATTATTTTATTCCTTTTACGTGTGAGAAAGTTGTACATGCAAGTGGGGAATCAACTCACCGACTGCCCAGCTCAGATGCCAACCCTTCCCAACTGTAAAAGAAAACGCCATTTTGACTAAATATCATACATTTTTTTCCACGTTTATAATCCTATCATACTTTAGACTTTAATTTTTTAAATAAGGCAATAACATAACAATAACAATAAAATATGAATGAATGTATTAGTAGATACTTTACATATTTCACAATGATTATTGTATTTGATTTATTTCACACAAATTATAAATATATGATAAATAAAAAATATTAATACTTTTTATTATCATTAATATAAAATATGTGAGTAATGCGCATTGAATTAACTAGATAATACATTTGGAGAAAAACAGAAGTTAAAACTATATTGAAAATTGATAGTCTCTCTTCTTTTTTTTTAACTGTAACAGTTAGTATGATATATGTGAAATATCAAGATAAATAGATAGCTCAATTAATATATATTAATTGCGTTAATTGAATATAAATTATTGTTTTAAAATTTAATCTCGGTCGAAAACTTTATTTTTATTTATGTATTGATGATGCATGTAATATATGTTGATATTTATAAACCAATGTTTTTTTTATAAATAAATATGTAGAATATATAATACTCTCTATTTAAAATAATAATTGTAGGTTAAAATTTTATCACACTATTCACATGTGGATTTCGCGCGAACGTTCTGTTAGCCTCCTACGCTCGAGGTTTACTTGCGGGACCGACCAAACAAATTTCAGGACTGCTCTGTCCGATTAGTTATGTTGCGAACTCTTATAATATAGAATGGTAATAAGTGATTCTTACGTATCTTTTTGCTATTTTTTTGGTGTTTATAGTAGACACACGCAGAATGCTTGAACGAAAGGACAATAAAAGCGAATAAAGGAAAGGTAAAAAAGATATAGATAAAAGGCAAGTATTTTAAATTAACTTGGAATTAAAATGACTTGAAATACAAAGGTTTTTTTGGACGCTATCATACATTTGAGTAGGGGGTTAACTCGTTTCTCTAACATTCGGTACTTTGAGTGTGTCCCTTTACAATGTGAATAAATGCGACCTTTATTACTGAAAATTAAATCTACGTATATAGACAAATAAAATAACTGTCGGACACTTTTCCAACAAATCAGGCTTTGACACCTGTCAACCCATTCTCCTGGTAACCACCCATTACTTCGTCCCACTACTTGGAGCAGTTTCTTTTTCATGTCTTCCTGAATGATCTTGTCAAAATACCTTCGACATGATGGTCTATGTGGGTGCGTCGAAGCTCTTCGACACCCTTTTGGCTTCTGGCTTCTGAGCGTCGACTCATAGCTGACTTTTCTTCTCTTTGGCTGGGTCGAACCCTTTACTTTTGGCCTTCTCAAACTTTGTTTCTCAAAAACTCCTTTTCTAAACAAGTCGAAATCTCTAGCCAACAAATCCCCCCCCCCAAAGGTCATTTTTGACAGGGGGTAGTCGACCAAAGAAGCTTGGCCTTTTGGATTTTCCCGAGAGATTTTGACGCCTTCTTTGACTGTTGATTTGCCTCAATGGACTATACACATTCTATCGGACTAAGGAAAATTGTCACATCCGTCGTGATTCCACTTTTGACGTCACAACTTTCTTAAGACGTAGGGGTCTTCCATCTTCCCACTAAAATAATTCAAAACCCTAGAAGAACCCTTGCGTCATATGGCCTTGGGTATAAATATCGTCCCCCTTTTATCCATTTGTAACTGGAGTGGCGATAATGGCCTGAATCCCCTTCCTCGAAATTGGTCCTTCACGTTAATTTAGGACAACAAGGGCACCATTTCCAAGACCTGGAAAGGACTATTTTTGGGCGGCACTCTTTTTCCAAGACTGACTGCACACCTATCCTACCGACAAGTGCTTCGTTCGAAGAGTATTGCTCTTATAAAAGGTGGGCTTTATGCACCTTCTTGCCACACCCATTAAAATGAGCTCTTCTTCAAATTCCCTTGCAACCTAGAAGGTGGCCAAGAAAGATCCATAACCCCCTAAAGCAACCACTTCCAAGGCTCCTGTGACGGAGACTGGGGTTAAAATAGTTGGGAAAACCTCAGTGACCCAGATGAAACCTCCCAAGAAGAGGATACCTCAAAGTTTTGACTTAGATCCAGACGTTGATGAAGACTGGATTAACTTCCTCAACTCAGGAGCTTGGAGAGGTATGGATGAATAACCAGTTTTTTCCAAAATCCATTTGGATGTTTGTGCATTTCATTTTCTGCACTCTGTTGGCCTACAGGCTTTTTATGTTTAATTTTATAGCGCATTAAGCCTTATTTGTATGCCATTTTTGGTTGTTGATCTGTTATGACCATTATTAATGAAAATTCCTTTTTTATGCGTGAATGTGTACTTCTTGTAGCATAGATTTGTATCATTTTAAATACTTCCCATTTACTCTCAAGATTCTCTCATCAAAGTCTATCTCTTTTATCTCATAGGCGTTGTTGCTAAAAGCTTGTCTTATTTTGAATGGTCCATCCCAATTGGGTGACCATTTTCCTAAGGTTCGATCTTGTCTGTCCATGGGTAAGATGACCTTCCACACGTAATCACCAACTTCAAAGGTCTTTGCCTTGACCTTCTTATTATAATCTTCGTCACTCTCTCCTTCTGACGCAACAACACATATAGCGCTCTTAATCTCTCTTTGTCCAAGTCTGTGATCTCGTCGAACATCATATTGTGATATTGTTCCGACGGGATCTCAGATTGACGTTGAACCCTTATTGACTGTTGTGGCCAAAAGTCAAACGGAACGGTGTCGAGTTCGTTGACTCTTTTGGGGATGTTCGACATGCCCACAGGATTTGATCCAAAGTCTTGTGCTAGTTTCTAGGATTTTTGGCAACATGTTTTTTAATAAGCTTGATCACCACTTTGTTTGCAGCTTTGACCCGCCCATTCGCTTGTGTGTAGTATGTTGTCGACGTGACGAGCTTAAATCCTATTTATATCATAAACTCCTGCATCTTTTGACCCATAAATACTGAACCTTGACTGGTGGTTATGGTTTCGGGAATCCCAAACCTATATATTATATGGCCTTGGATGAAGTCGATAACAGCTTCCTGGACCACTTTTGCCAAAGGCACTGCCTCTATCCACTTGGTAAAGTAATATATCCCTACCAAGATGATTTTTTGTTGCTTCGACAAGGCAAGTCTGATTTCACCTATCACATCCAAAGCACATCCTCTAAACGGTCATGGTTTCATAATAACATGTAGTTCGCTGGCTGGGACGTGTTGGATGTTGGCATGTTCTTGACATTCTTGACATCCCTTAGCAAAGTCTATACAATCTTTGAGCATGTTTGGCCAATAAACGCCTTGTTTAAACAGTAACTATTTCATTTTGTGGCCAGCTTGATGGGCTCCATAAGCCTCACTATGTACTTCTGATATGGCTAGATATGCTTCAAAGTCTCCTATACACTTGAGTAAAACCCCTTCTGCAGTTTTCTTTATGAGCTCGTTTCCCATTAACACATAACTTAGAGCCCTGTATTTCGTCTTTTTGTCAGTTCCCCCGATAGGATTCTCTAAGTACTCTATGATGGGTCGCCTCCAATCCGTCATTGTCAATCCATCAATGACGAGGACTTTGTCGTGCCATGTTTCTTTGGCTTCTAAACCATCAGAAGTTGGTAATGGTGGCGCATTAGACACCTTTTCTCTTGAACTTCAATGAAGTCCTCTAGTTTTCCCTTCAACACTTTATACCTTGATGCAACCTACGCCAGGTCATTCACCTCCTGGTTCTCCATTATAGGCACATGTACAATACTGGCCACGTCGAACTGCTCTAATAGTCTCTTTGCCATCACGAAGTAGGCTAGTAGATGTTCCTTGATACACTTGTACTCTCGCGTGAGTTGCTTAACTACCAACTTTGAGTCGCCTTTGATTTCTATTCTCTAAGCTCATAGCCTTTTTAATATCTTCAAACCAGTGAGAAAGGCTTCATACTTAGCCTAATTGTCAGAACAATTCCCTTCGACCCTGCATTTGAATCTTTTCGGGAGGCCTTGTGGGGAGATTATCATTACCCCTATGTGTGTTCCATGTGTATGGCTTGACCCATCAAAATATAGTCTCCATAGGTTCACGTCAATTACGAGTACCTGAGGTTTGACCACTACATGGTCGACAATGAAGTCAACCACTATCTGACCTTTCATAGCCCTTAAGGGTTGGTAAGTTAATGAAAACTCAGTTAACGCTAGTGCCCATTTACCTATTCGACTATGTAGAATAAGTTTAGACAACATATGTTTGATAACATCAGAATAAGACAAAACATAAACGTCAAAAGGCTTTATATATTGCTTCAATTTCATACATGAGAAGTACAAACATAGGCATAACTTTTCAATCATGGTGTACCTAGTTTTAGCATCTATCAACATCTTACTGGGGTAATAAATTCTTTCGACACCATCGTTGTCCTCTTGTACTAACATACTTCCAATGGTCTTATCTGATGCAACAATATACAATCTCATGTTTTTATTTATACTAGGTGACAATAACATCGAAGGCTTCGACAAATAATCTTTGATTGCGTCGAACGCCTCTTATTGTTTCTCCCCCCCCCCCTTGGAACTCACTGTCTTTCTTGATTTTCAACAATGGCGAGAACATTTTGGTTTTACCACTTAGGTTGGATATGAACCTTCTCAAGAAGTTGATTTTCCCCGAAAACAATTGAAGTTGTTTCTTCGTCGAAGGAGGCTTGAGATCTAAAATAGACTTCGTCTTGTTTTGATTGATCTCAATGCATTTCTTGTGGACGACGAAGCCCAAAAAATCTCCTTACAGTTCTGATAAACCAACTTTTGAGCAATCTCTCGATTTCTTGTTTGATTTTTTCAGTCACCTCTAGGGCAAACAACGAGGTTCCTGCTTGAGTGGCCTTTTTCCTGGTTGTATAGGCAAACGGTGCTCCACCATACTTCGACTCAGACCAAGCATTTCTCCATAATCCCAGGCGAAATAATCTTTGTATTTGTTCAATACTTCGACCAGCTTAGCCTTCATTTTCGACCCTATCTTTTTACTTATGTAGGTGGGTCTCTTAGTGGTCACATCTTCTAGATCAATCTCTTCGGGTGGGTCCTGAACCTACATTCTTTGTGGCTCATTTGTTGGGTCCCTTTTGAACCCCAAAGGACCATTGTCATAAATACAATCTAGCCTTCGGCTTTCCAAAGTTGTTGTCTGGCCCAGTTTGTAACACCCCAATGTCAATATTTTCATTTAATTATGAATTGTTGTGAATTTTGATGAATTATTGATGATATGATGTTTTGGGGATGCATGAGTGTGACTTAATATTTTAATAAAATTAGGATATTCAGTATAGTGTTTTTATTTAATTAATTTGGGAGAAATTAATTTAATTAAAAAGAGTTAGAGGACAAGGGTAGTATATTCTTTTGGTAAAGGTTAAGTGAGGGTAAGAAGGGAAAAGTCTAATTGAGGTCCTAAGGGCAAGATTGACATAAGGGGGTAAAGTTTGGATTGTACAATCTTTTGGAACGATCATACTTGGGAGAAGAGAAAGAGAGATCTGAAGAAACAAAGCTAGGACTTGAAGGTTGGAAAGGAAGTTTTAGCGGTTAATTGAAGAATCCGACGAATTAAGGTATGGGGAGTGATTCTATTCAATATTCTTAATATAGGAATGGATTTTTTATGAGAATTGGGGTTTGAGAGTTCCTTATGGTTTATGAGTTTGATGGGTATTTGGATTAATGAGTAGATTATAGAAGGTATATGATGATTTAAGACATTATGAGATGTTATATAATTAATATATGTTGGTAGTTGAACCAATGAGGATTTTTTGCAATTTCTGCTGTTAAAAACTGGTTTTGAGTGGGTTTTGTCGCAGTATGGGCGATCTGAGATTGCAGGTTTTCTTTGCAGAATCGCGTTGCTCGCTTAGCAAGCTATTGCTTGCTTAGCGAGCGATTGAATATTTTGGACCTAACAAAACAGAGAGTTGGTCGCTCAGTGAGGGAACTGCTCGCTGAGCGAGACCTGGCATTTTCCGAAAAATTATTTAATTCTAAAAAATTGTTTAATTGGCGCACTTTGTTGTTATAAGATGTTATGATGTTTTAGCGAAGTTTTATGTTGTGCTTACAGGCTATATGCATAGGAATTTGTGATTAAAAAATGATGTACGATGATTTGAGTTGTTTATGAGTTTATGAAGTATGATGATATGAATTAGAGGAATATATCAGATGAACGATTAACATGATAATTGATGATGAATGTGGATTCAATACTTAATGATGTTCTGATGATGTGTATTTATATTGCGTCTTGCATTCATGGCATAAATATGAGGGGACTTTCGTCCATTGGTAGCTTTAATCCCATCGTGCGGATTGAAGTGATATGATGTTATGATGTGCTCCCTTTAGGAGGGTTAATGGCCCAGTGTCCATCCATGAGGATGTTTTGGTACCACATGCATAATAAAAGCGTTGCATTTTCATTCTAAATGGCATAACATGATTGCATTGAGTTTGTATGATGATTATGAGTTATTTGAAGTGAAGTATGTGTTGACTTGAGATGTACGTGTCTATGTGGTATTTTATCTTATAAGTTCTTATCCTTGTATTAATTATGTTGAATGTGGATTACTCACCCTGTTTGTCTTTTGTGATGGTCTATTATGTCATCCTGCAGATACTCGAGGATATGCTTGGTGCGTGAAGTACTTTGGAGTATTTTAGTTTGTTGCTTAGTTGAGTCCATGGGTGGTGTCCTGCTCTGGGTTATGTAACATTCGGGAACGCTTGACAATCGTGTTGTTTGTACCTTGTTTTGAATCGATTTAAATTAAATTTTTGGTTTTACATTACAAATGAGTTTTTCTATTAATGATGAAAATATGTTTGATTCTCGTTGTGTATGAGTGTAGTGTGGTTGAATTGTTCTTCTAATATTGTTGGTGATTTGCAGAATGGTTGTGAATCATGCTCTTGCAGATGTAGTAGCTGCACTTTATCAAGCTACAACACAGAACAATGTTCTTGATGAGTTTCATGCCTTGGAGGTATTTCAGAGGAATAATTCGCCAAAGTTTGAGGTTACCCATAAACCAGAGAACGCACATAAGTGGCTTAAGGCAATTGAGAAGATTTTTAGAACAATGGCGTGCTCTGATGTTCAGAAGGTGTAGTTTGGCACCCACGTGCTGGATGATGAGGCTGAGGATTGGTGGGATAATACCCGCCAGAGAATGGAAGGAGTTGGGGCTGCAATAACTTGGAATGTGTTCAGGAGGGAATTTTTGAGTAAGTACTTTCTTGAAGATGCTTGCGGCAAGAAAGAGGTTGAGTTCTTAGAGATGAAGCAGGGAAACATGACAGTGGCAGAGTATGTTGCCAAGTTTGAGAGGCTAGTGAAGTTTTGCCATCACTACAACCATGATGATGTTGAATTGTCCAAGTGCCTAAAGTTTGAGAATGGGCTGAGACTAGAGATCAAGCAGGGGATTTGGTGTTAGCAGATCCGCAGGTATGCTGAACTAGTGGACAAGAGTAGAATTTATGATAAGGATAGCCGAGCTCGATCTGCTCATTATAAACAGGTGAGTGAGAAGAAAGAGAAGGGTCAGTTTCGAGGGAAACCTTATGTGACTCCAACTGATAAGGGGGTGCCGAAGGTTAATGATGGGAAGAAGCCAAGTGGGGGAGCGGGTTCCACTCCTCTCAAGTGCTATAAGTGTGGAGAAGCGGGTCACAAATCTGACGTGTGCACTAATACAGTGATAAGATGTTACAAATGTGGTAAGACAGGTCACATGAAGGATGAGTGTCCAAATACGGGACCAACTTGTTTCAATTATGGTGAAGAGGGACACATTAGTACTCAGTGTCAGAAACCGAAGAAGACTGCTACTGCTGCTCAGACTACTGGCAGAGTGTTCGCTTTGAGTGGCTCAAAAGCTCAGAAGAAGGATAACTTAATTCGAGGTACTTGTTTTATTAACGATGTTGAGTTGGTCGCTATAATTGATACTGGTGCTACTCATTCATTTATTTTGCTTGAGTGTGTGACCAGGTTGATCTTTCCTTTGACTGTTATGAATGGTAGTATGTTGATAGAGATGCCTGTTGATGGTTCGGTTACGACTAACTGTGTGTGTTTAAAATGTCCTCTGACCATTTATGGTAAGGATTTCTTGATGGATTTGGTATGTTTACCCTTACACCATATGGATGTCGTGCTTGGTATGAACTAGTTGGAGTTCAACTTTGTGCATATCAATTGTTATGCAAAGACGGTGGAGTTTCCAAATTTTGGTGATTGTGGGGAGTTGATGTTTTTATCCGCGAAGCAAGTGGATAAACTACTAGAAGATGAAGCTCAGATGTTTGCTTTGTTTGCGGCATTAAATGTTTACCGTGAACGTGTGAGTGTCGAATTACCCATTGTCCGTGAATTTCCTGATGTGTTTCCGGATGACATTAGTTATTTGCCTCTAGAACGTGAAGTAAAGTTTGCAGTGGATTTGGTACCAGGTACTAGTCCAGTGTCGATGGCTCCATATCGGATGTCAACTTCAGAATTGAGTGAGTTGAAGAAACAACTTGAGGATCTTCTTGAGAATAAATTTTTCCGTCCAAGTGTTTCTCTGTGGGGCGCTCCAATGTTATTGGTTAAGAAAAAGCATAGTAGCATGAGGTTGTGTGTCGACTATCAACAATTGAATAAGGTGACTATTAAGAATAAATATCCACTTCTGAGGATCGATGATTTGATGGATCAGTTGGTGGGAGCTTTCGTGCTTAGTAAGATTGATTTGAGGTCTGGTTATCATCAGATCCGAGTAAAGGCAGATGATATTCTGAAGATAGCTTTCAGAACGAGGTATGGTCACTATGAATACACTGTGATGCATTTTTGGTGTATCTAATGCACCTGGTGTGTTCATGGAGTATATGAATTGAACCTTTCATGAGTATTTGGATAAGTTTGTTGTGGTTTTTATTGATGTCACTACAACAAAAATGACATTTAACAGCACACCTTAGACAGTGTTTTCTTAAGGAAGCGCTGTCTAAGGTTAAAATTAATAGCAAACACGGAAACTGTTCAAAAAATATTAAAAAAGCGTTGTTAAAAGTCCTACCTTAGACAACGTTTTTATAAAGCGCTTTTAAAGGTAGGCCTTAGACAGCGCTTTGTCAAAAGCGTTGTCTAAAGTCTTTCAATTTAAAAAATAAAAAAAACAAAAGTGTTGTCTAAGGGGGGGGGGGGGCTTAGACAGCACTTTTCAAAAGCGATGTCTAAGGCCTACCTTAGAAAGCGCTTTTATCAAAAGCGTTGTCTAAGGTCTAATTATATTAAAATTATACAGATCTATTTTCATTTCTTCCTTTCCGTCTCTTCTGCGAACGACGAACAAAAATCGCCATTTTCGCCCTAACGAGCTTCAACAGTCTTACCTCCACCGTCGTCCACCAGATTCTACCTCCGTGAAGTCCACCGTCGTACAACCGTCGTCTTCCGTTCAAAAAGGTATGTTCTTGATAATGGTATTGTTCTTGTTCTTGTTCTTGTTCTTGCTTGTTTTTTTGCTGAAAAGTTGCATATTCTTGAAATTTTATTGCTTGTAGTTACTATGTATATACAGTATGAACCATAAGATTCATTGATGGATAGTGTTCTTGTTCTTGTTCTTTTGTTGTTACTATGTAGATACATTGAGTTTATATAAATATTAACACTGAGTTGTTGGCTTCATTACCTGAGAAGTTTTTTTGTTGAATCTGTAGACTGAGTTAAAATTAAACATTTAGGATACGAAGTTTTTGTTTAAAACATTTAGGATACGGAGATATGTTAGTCATTGGTGTTATGTTCGATAAGTCTAATATTGTTGTTATTATATGAAACTCTATTTTCAACTTCAATGATGTAAATATCTGTTAAATGTGAGAAAATGAAGTGAACTTGAAAGTTGTTAGAATATTCGAAGATACTACCTTAGTTATGTATTTTCGTCTGGATTTAACTGGGTTATTGTCGTTTAGAGAAACATTGGTTATGTATACGTTATTGAAGTTGATATTGATTATTTACCTTAATAAGTAGGAAAACCATGGATAAAACATGGATCTGTGTCGATCAAATGACCAAAGAGAACAAGAATGGGGTTGCGGAATTCGTTAAGTTTGCTATTCAACATGCTGAAAACCCCAGACGAAAGCATTGTCCTTGCTTGTGTTGTTGTTATATTGGTAAGGTTGACGCAGATGGAATGAAATCACATTTACTGAGGCATGGAATTGATCAAAGTTATCAGTGTTGGATATTTTATGGTGAGAAAATTAACGAGAATGTTGAATCGAGTGGAAAAAGTAATACGACCTATGCTTCATACGACAAAGACACGGAAACATACGATTGTGATCGAGTTGAAGAGATTGTAGAAGCACTTGAAGAAGAACTTCATGATTGTCCTGAAATGTTTGAGAGGATGGTAAGCGATGCAGAGAAGCCGTTGTACAAAGGTTGCACTAAATTCTCAAGATTTTCTGCGGTATTAAAGTTGTACAACTTAAAGGCGGGCAATGGATGGTCGGATAAAAGTTTCACAGAGTTGTTGGCCCTTATGAGAGAAATGCTATCGGATGATACTGTTCTTCCTAATCGAACCTATGAGGCAAAAAAAATGTTGTGCTCTATTGGCATGAGCTATGATAAGATACATGTTTGTCCTAACGATTGCATTTTGTTTCGTAACGAATATGTATCGTTAACTGAGTGCCCTAAATGCGGTTTGTCTCGATATAAGAAAATATTGTCTCCCGCAAAATTCCTATGGTATTTTCCCATAATTCCGAGATTTAGGCGCATGTTTCGTAGTGAAATCGATGCAAGACATCTGACTTGGCATGCAGATGAAAGAATTATTGATGGAAAGTATCGGCATCCGGCTGATTCACCATAGTGGTCGAAGATTGATAATGATTATCCTGAGTTTGTAGAAGAAGCAAGAAACCTTCGCTTGGCATTATCAACTGATGGAATGAACCCGCATGGTCTTCAAAGTATCTCACATACCATATGGCATGTAATTCTTATGATTTATAACCTACCTCCATGGCTATGTATGAAGCGTAAGTACATGATGTTATCTATGTTAATCTCTGGGCCTAAACAACCAGGGAATGACATAGACGTATACTTGACACCTTTGATCGAAGATTTAAAGATTTTGTGGGAGAACGGTGTGGAGGTTTATGATGGATATAGGAAAGAAAGTTTCAATTTGAGGGCGATGTTGTTTGGCACAATTAATGATTTTCCAGCATACGGGAATCTATCTGGGTATAGCATTAAAGATCAACGTGTGTGTCCTGTTTGTGAAGACGGAACCAATACGATTCGATTGGAACTTTGTCAGAAGAATGTGTTTCTCGGTCATCGTAGATTCTTACATTCTAAACATCACTACTGTGGGTGGAGAAAAGCATTCAATGGAGACACCGAACAGCGTAAAGCTCCACCCGCATTGTCAGGTGACCAAATTTTTGAAAAGGTGAAAGATGTGCGTACTGAGTTTGGCAAGTCTTTTGCACATAAGGTTGTCAAAGGTGGGTGGAAGAAAAGGTCGATATTTTTTGAATTGCCATATTGGAAGTCTTTGTACGTGAGACATTTTCTCGATGTTATGCATATTGAAAAAAATGTATTTGAAAGTGTTATCGGTACATTACTCAATATAAAAGGCAAGTCTAAGGATGACCTTAAAGCAAGGGAGGACATGTTAAAAATGGGAATGAGAATTGAATTAGCACCCGTGAAGAAAGGAAAACGAACATATCTACCACCTGCTGCTTTTACTTTATCTAGAAAGGAGAAAAAAAATTGTGTAAGTCTCTGAGTGAAGTTAAGGTTCCAGAAGGATACTCATCAGATATCAGAAGACTTGTTTCTATGAAAGACCTCAAGTTGAAGAATTTGAAGACACATGATTGCCATGTTATAATGGAACATTTTCTACCGATAGGTATACGTTTTATTTTGCCAGAAAAAGTAAGAAGTGCCATAACTAAATTGTGTTTTTTCTTTAGGTCAATCTGCAGTAAGGTGATCGATCCCGAGATCTTACCAACACTACAAAAAGAGATTGTAATTACCTTGTGTGAGCTTGAAATGTATTTTCCTCCGTCTTTTTTTGACATAATGGTTCATCTAGTTGTTCATCTTGTGAAAGAGACACAATTGTGTGGACCAGCTTATATGAGATAGATGTACCCTGCTGAATGGTATATGAAAATATTAAAAGGGTACGTGAAATCCCGAAGTCGACCAGAGGGTTGTATTGTTGAACGATACATTGTTAAAGAAGCTGTTGAGTTTTATATTGAATATTGGTCTAACGTTCAATCGATTGGACTCCCCAAAGTTCAGATTTTCGAAAAACTGGAAGGTAAAAAATTAATTGGAAATAAAATTGTGACAGTATCAAGGGATGAATGGGATCAAGTTCATTTGTATGTTCTTCACAATGATAATGAGGTTGAGCCATATGTTGAAATGCACAAGGATGTACTCTGAAGGTTAAATCCGAACAGAAATGAAAATTGGATAGTTAGAGAGCACAATCAAAGTTTCATACAATGGTTAAAGGATCATATTTATTCGAAGCGCTCTTCAGATCCTTCTTCGGTAACATAAAGGTTGAGATGTTTGGCATATGGTCCAAGTTTTCATGTATTTTCTCATAGCGCATACTCAATTAATGGATACACAGTTTATACCAAAGAACAAGATGATAAGAGTACTATGCAAAATAGTGGTGTCATCGTGCTAGCTGAAGCAATGCATATATCAAGTATGAAGGACTTAAACCCCAAATATGCAAATTTGTCATATTTTGGAGTTATTGAGCACATTTGGGTGTTTGATTATGAGAAGTTTCAGATTCCCATCTTTGGTTGCAAGTGGGTAAATAGTAGTGGCATACGAATGGATAAGTCTGGATTTTTGCAAGTTGATCTTACTAGGGTGGGGTACAAAGATGAACCTTTTATTCTAGCATCTCAAGCTAAACAAGTGTTCTATGTGAATGACCTGATGAGTACAAAATGGTCTATAGTGCTTTTCTCTAACAAAGTGGTTGATGATAGCGGTGTCGATCAATGTGATATGGATGTTGAGAATGAGTCATGCATTAGACGGAATGAGTTGAATAGAAATGATGAAGATGAGGATCTTATAGCGGATGAGTCATATATAAGAAATGATCATAATGAGGGAATTTGGATCAATTCATCCATACGCATTGCTAAGAAACAACTGATTAATATTCCAACAAAGAAAAGAAATAGATGTTAGTGAAAGAGGTAAATTATGCAATTATATCCTTGGTTTCTTGATTATAAGTTATATTTACACATATCTCTCATATAATTAAATAGTTGGAATTAAATTAAACTATGTTATATTATTATGTAGTACTTTGATGAATTCAAGTGTGCATATTATACAAAAGATCAAGTGAACAAAATCAAAGAGGAATGGTGTCAATTCATTATAGAGCTAGGTGTTATGTGAGGTATAATATTGTACTTTTACTTTAATTGATGAGAATTTAAATATGTGTAACGTTGTAATTTCTATAATATTGTTTATTAACTGAATTACAATATTTGTGTTGTTTCAGGACCTATGTATATTTGAAGCAATGTTTTGGATGGATTAGATATGTGTACTTATAATATGTACATTTGTAGTAAAATGCAATGACTTGTAATTATAATAGGCCAAAATGGTTTGAATTGGTATATATATATATATATATATATATATATATATATATATATATATATATATATATATATATATATATATATATATATATATATATATATATATATATATATATATTGGTTTGAATTGCATTTTATGGATTTATAATTTTGGTGCATAAATTGATATATAATTTGTGATATTTGTCTGTCAAAATTTGGTTGAAAACAGGTCAAAATTCTGGTTTAAAAACCTAGTAAAAAAAGTGGTTTCAAAAAAATTATTCAAAAATTTTCGTATACCTTAGACAGCGCTTTTGGCAAAAGCGTTGTCTAAGGGGGGATTAGACAACGCTTTCACCAAAAGCGTTGTCTAAGGTATACCTAAAAAAATTAAAATAGGAGGGGATTAGACAGCGCTTTCACCAAAAGCGTTGTCTAAGGTATACCTAAAAAAATTAAAATAGGAGGGGATTAGACAGTGTTTAAACCAAAAGCGATGTCTAAGGTATTCCTAAAAGCGTTGTCTAAGGGTACCTTAGACAGCGCTTTTAAGATTTAAAAAAGTGTTGTCTAAACCTTTAGCAGCGGAGGTTTCGATAGCGTTTTAAAGCACTGTCTAAGTGGGAAAAAAAATCGATGTCTAAGGTCTTGTTTGGCATAGTGTGACATCCTAATTTATTCAAAGTCAGAAGAAGAACAGGAAGGGCATTTGAGGATTGTATTACAAGTTTTGAGAGAGAAGAAGCTATATGTTAAGATGTCGAAGTGCGAGTTCTGGTTGAAGGAAGTGAGTTTCCTTAGACACGTGATTTCTAGTGGTGGAATTGCAGTGGATCCTTCGAAGATTGATGATGTGTTAAAGTGGGATACTCCAAAGTCTGCTACTGAGATCAGATGTTTTCTGGGTTTGGCCGGTTATTACCGAAAGTTTATAGAAGGATTTTCTAAGTTAGCATTTCCTCTAACTCAGTTGACTCAAAAGGGTCAGGCTTATGTGTAGGATGTTGTGTGCGAGAAGAGTTTTGTTGAATTAAAGAAGAGGTTGACGACTACTCCAGTCTTGATTTTGCCTAATCCAAATGAATATTTTGTGGTATACTGTGATGCTTTGAAGATGGGTCTTAGTGGAGTGTTGATGCAGAATGGTCAAGTAGTTGCATATGCTTCTAGACAACTACGTGTTCATGAGAGGAACTATCCTACCCATGACTTAGAGTTGGCATTCGTGGTATTTGTGTTAAAGATTTTGAGAAACTATATTTTTGGGTCTAGATTTGAGGTGTTCAGTGATCATAAGATTTTAAAATACGTGTTTGATCAGAAGGAACTAAACATGAGGCAGAGAAGATGGTTAGAGATGTTGAAGGAATTTGATTTTAATTTTAGTTACCACCCTAGTAAGGCTAACGTGGTTGCAGATGCTTTGAGTAGGAAGACATTGCATATGCCAATGATGATGGTGAAAGAGCTCGAGATGATTAAGCAGTTCAGAGACATGAGTTTGTTGTATGAGACTACCTCTAAGAGTGTGAAATTGGGGATGCTGAAATTAACTAATGACATTGTGGAAGATATTCGAGTAGGACAACAATCAGATTTGAAGTTGGTTGATCAAATGACTTTGGTTAACCAAGGTAACGAAGGAGAGTTCCGGATAGATGAGAATGGTATGATGAGGTTTCAAGATCGAGTGTATGTTCTTAATATTCCAGAGTTGAAGAATAGTATTCTAGAAGAAGGACATCGAAGTAGGTTGAGTATTCATCCTAGTGCTACTAAGATGTATCATGACTTGCAGAAATTGTTTTGGTGTCGGGTATGGAGAGAAATGTTGCGAAATTTGTGTATACTTGTGTGTTTTTCCAGAAATCGAAGATCAAGCATCAAAAGCCTTTAGGTATGATGCAACCATTGAGTATTCTAGAATGGAAATGGGATAGCATTTCTATGGATTTTGTGACAGGTTTGCCAAAGACTACGAAGGGAAATGATTCCATTTGGGTGATTGTTGATCGATTAACTAAGTCGGTGCATTTCCTACCGATGAAGATTAATCATTCCATGTCGAAGCTAGCAGAGATGTATAGTGATGAGATTGTGAAGTTGCATGGGATACCTTCGAGTATTGTGTTGGATAGAGATTTGTGGTTTACGTCGAGATTTTGGAAGAGTCTACAAGATGCTTTGGGAACCAAGTTGAGGATGAGTTTTGCTTATCATCCTCAGACGGATGGTCAAACATAACAGATTATCCAATCTTTAGAGGACTTACTAAGTGCTTGTGTGTTGGATCATGGAGGGGCGTGGGATAGTCATTTGTCGTTGATTGAGTTTACTTATAACAATAGTTTTCATACAAGCATTGGCATGGCTCTGTATGAAGCATTGTATGGGAGACGATGTAGGACTCCATTGTGTTGGTATGAATCAGGCGATAGTGTTGTACTCGGATCTGAGATTGTAAAGGAAACGACTGAGAAGATTAAGATGATTCAAGAAAGAATGGAGACTTCACAAATTCGTCAGAAGAGTTATCATGATAAGACGAGGAAAATACTTGAATTTCAGGAGGGAGATCATGTGTTCTTGAGGGTTACTCCAGTAACTGGCGTCGGGCGAGTTTTGAAGGCAAGAAAGCTCACTCCATGTTTCATTGGACTGTATCAGATTTCGCAAAGGGTCGGAGAGGTATCATATCGGATTGTATTACCATCGTTGCTTACGAATTTACATGATGTGTTTCATGTGTCACAACTGAGGAAGTAAATTTCAGATTCGTCGCATGTGATTCAGATGGATGATGTCCGAGTAAGAGATAGTTTAATTGTGGAAGTTTCGCCAGTACGGATAGATGGGAATGAGATGAAGCGGTTAAGGGGTAAAGAGATTGTCTTAGTGAAGGTATTGTGGGATGGACCAGCTGGTGATAGTTGGACTTGGGAACGTGAAGATCAGATGAAGGAATCGTATCCGACGTTGTTTGCTTCAGGAACATTTTCGAGGACGAAAATTCTTAAGTGGGGGAGAATTGTAACACCCCAAAGTCGATATTTTCATTTAATTGTGAAATTTGATGAATTACTGATGATATGATGTTTTGGGGATGCATGAGTGTGACTTAATATTTTAATAATATTAGGATATTAAGTATAGTGTATTTATTTAATTAATTTGGGAGAAATTAATTTAATTAGAAAGAGATAGAGTACACGGACAATATAGTCTTTTCACAGAATCGCATTGCTCGCTTAGCGAGCGATTGAATATTTTGGACCAAACAAAACAGAGAGTTGGTCGCTCAGCGAGGGGGCTACTCGCTGAGCGAGACCTGGAATTTTCTGAAAAATTATTTAATTCTGAAAAATTGTTTAATTGGCGTACTTTGTTGTTATAAGATGTTATGATGTTTTAGCGAAGTTTTATGTTGTGCTTAGAGGCTATATGCGTAGGAATGTGTGATAAAAATGATGTACGATGATTTGAGTTGTTTATGAGTTTATGAAGTATGATGATATAAATTAGAGAAAGATATTAGATGAACGATTAACATGATGATTGATGATGAATGCGGATGCAATACTTAATGATGTTCTAATGAGGTGTATTTTTATATTGCGTCTTGCATTCTTGGCATAAATATGAGGGGACTTTGGTCCATTGATAGCTTCAATCCCATCGTGTGTATTGAAGCGATATGATGTTATGATGTGCTCCCTTGTGGGGGGTTGATGCCCCAGTGTCCATCCATGAGAATGTTTCGGTACCACATGCATAATAAGAGCGTTGCATTTTCATTCTAAATGGCATAACATGATTGCATTGAGTTTGTATGATGATTATGAGTTATTTGAATTGAAGTATGTGTTGACTTGAGATGTACGTGTCTATGTGGTATTTTATCTTATAAGTTCTTATCCTTGTATTAATTATGTTGAATGTGGATTACTCACCCTGCCTTCCTTTTGTGATGGTCTATTATGTCATCCTGCAGATACTCGAGGATAAGCTTGGTGCGTGAAGTACTTTGGAGTATTTTAGTTTGTTGCTTAGTTGAGTTCATAGGTGGTGTCCGGCTCTAGGTTATGTAACATTCGGGAACGCTTCAGAATCTTGTTATTTGTACCTTTTTTGAATCGATTTGAATTAAAATGTTGGTTTTAGATAACAAATGAGTTTTTCCATTAATGATGAAAAGATGTTTGATTTCTGCTGCGTAGTAATGAAATGTGTTTCTTGAGTAACATGATTTTGCAACCCGTTTATGAGACATGACTATTAAGATGTTTAAGATGTTAGAATTGAAGATGTGATGCCCTTTCATGATGGAACTCTAGTTATTTGTTTAAATCGTATTTATAATTCTTGATGGGGTATAAAGGGTGTTACATAGTTGGCCATAGTTTCTGGCATTGTCTATTATGGTTTGACGTTTCCTACTTTCCATAGCCCTCTCTTTTTTGTTTTTAGCCAGGTAGGATGAAATTAGAGTTATGTTTTCTGGCTTAGAGGTCATTTTCGTCGACCTCAGACCACCCAGCAGGTGGAAATTCATTTGGCTTTTCTGGTATGTCAACATCATCCCAGAAAAAACCATGATTTGGATCCAAGTTCAACATGCGGCCAGTTTCGACGGAGGTGTAAGAACCAAATCCATTATCACAAAGGGCCATGTTTGCTAAGTGTTGATTGAATGACCTCTTAGATCCTTTGGTATCTTCGACCTTGTAATAACTTTGGTCGGCTTCGATGTTCTCGATGATTCCATCTTTTCTCCAGATACTCATTCTTTGGTGTAGGGTTGAAGGCACTACCCCTATACCATGAATCCATTATCTACCTAATAATAGGTTGAAATTGGCCTTAAAGTTAATCACCATGAATAATGTCGACCTTGTGGTCGTTCCCACAGGAAGGTCAACTTGAATAACTCCCAGAATATTGCTGGTCTTGCCTTCATAATTGGACAAAACCATGTTGTGATGTCGAAGGTCTCCATCAGTCTTTCCAATTTTCTTGAAAAGAATATATAGCATTAAGTTTACAACTGCCCCACCATCGACAAATACTTTATTGACCGCCATCCCAATGACCTTTTCCTTTATGAAAAGAGGCTTCAGATGATACATCATGTCAGCGCTAGGTCTTTCGAATATTGCTCTCTTTTCTTCGACTACCTCGTCATTCATGACGTAGTAGTATAAAGATTTGTCTTCAGGAATCTCATTTGCTACAAAGTTTTCTTCCGCTTCAGACACTTCAGTGACAATGTTGTATTCAGCTAGCAATACAAACACGATGCCACTGTTGACGAAGAAGTCTTCTCCATAGGTATCACCATTAGTATCGTCATTTATATCTTCGTCGAAGTCACCTTCTGGTGATGGGGTATATTCCTCGTCGGACTGAGGTGAATATGTAGGCTCTTCCTCATCAGATTGGGGAGTGTATTCAGGTTCCTTCCCCTTTTCGAAAGCAAGCATACATTCTTCCTTCTGTATGGATATCACCTATTTTCTCTCAGAGGTTCCAATATTCAGTGTCTGGTTCGCCACTATCTTTCCCTTTTCGACCCACCTTGCTTTTGGGCACTGCTCTTTTGATCCAAGGGTTTCACCTTTCCTTGGTCGAGATATTGGGGCCCCTTTTCCGACCTTCTTATTTCTCTAGTAGCGCCTCCACTGGGTCTTGGTCATTGGCTTATTCCCTTTGTAGTTGAGAGAAACCACGTAACCCTTGGGTTCATTATTCTTCCCAGTATCTTTCTCAAGGTCCAGCACCCTCCATTTCGGTCTTTTGTTGCCCTTCTGATTAACTGGTTAGACCCACTTCTCTCGTGGGGTGTCAGATGGTGGCACAAAAGTCTTAGGCCTGGATGAGCTGGCTTGTTTTTGGAATTCCTCATTTCGACGAAGGTTACCCCCTGGTCGAGCACAAACTTTGGGATACGGGACCCCTCAGCAGCTACAGTTCCCTTTTTGCCAGCTTCATATCTTTCAGCGGCATTCTTGTCGAACACAACATTGCACCTTGTACATAACATTTCCCTGTATCCACCCACTTGGCATTTCCTTTGGAATTTTTCCAAGCTTTCATCAGCCCTTGGGTAAACTGCTTCCAGTTTTTCCTCAGTGTCTTTGTCGTCACCTTCAGCAGTGTCGACCATCATACACTTCATGTTCTTGACATGAGGTGTGTTGGAGAAATATTCAGTAACTTCCACCATCAGGCATTCATTCAGCTCCAAATAAAGCGCTTCTTCAACTTTCAAAGGGTCAGTGTCGACCTGCATCTTTGGCCTTTCACCAAATTAAAGTCTGCCATCCTTCAGAGCTTTTTGCACTAGATCCCTGAAAAGAACACATTGAGAAGTTTTATGACCAAGGTAATTATGAAATTTACAAAATCCTCTCTTTTTCTTTTGGTCTAGAAGGGGATCTCTTAAATCAGGTGGAACAACAATTTGACCATCTTTTACTAGTAAATCAAAAATTTCGTCGCACTTAGATATATCAAAAGTGTATGTCTTAGTAACGTATTTGTCGGATTTCCCTGTTTCGAAGGGTTCTTTTTTCGTTCGATGGTTTTAATATTTTGCATCGGTAGGGAGGTCCTGGCTTAAGTTCAGCCACATTAACCTCACTTTCGTCGAGGAACTCTCCGTCGGAGGAGGAGTACTGTCCGTTGCTAAATATGCAACTTTCTTATGAAATCGACCAGCCTTAGACTTTTCAACTTTTAGGCTTTTGACCTGTCGAACCCTATCTGCTAATTGAGCCATATCCCTAAGGTATTGGGTGTCTAACTTCTTTCTAATTGAATAGTCAAATCCGCTTGCGACCATTTCGATTAACTCATGTTCAGGGACTTAAGTAAAGCATCTAGCTTTCAGAAGTCTGAACCTGTTTAGATATTGTTAAACGTGCTCACTCTTCTTTCGTTTCGCGCTACCCAATTCCTTTAGGCTGATCTTGGATTGTCCCATATAAAACTGTTCGAAGAACAATCTTTCGAGTTGAGTCCATGTGTGAATGGACTGAGGAGGAAGCGTCATAAACCAAGTAAATGCATTCTTAGCGAGGGAACTAGAGAAATACTTCATCTTTAAATCCTCATTATTGGCTATATCCCCAGCCTCAGTCTGGTAATGTGTCACATGTTTGACTGTGGACTCTTCGGTCTCACCAACGAATTTGGTGAATTTTAGGACTTTCCAGCCCCTTGGAAGTTCAGTTTGTAGCATATAGTTTGGTAACATAGACGTGTAAGTGGGTCGTCGAAGGCCTGGGTTGGCACCATTTTGGACCATAATCCTCTCTACTATACTTTCAAGGTTCGGCTTTTCGTCCATGTCATTCTGACGCACCTGTCCTAACACATCTTCTTGGTCTTGATGTCGACATAACATTTAGACGGGAGGCCTCTGGGCCACCCTGGGTATTTGTTCAACCTCTTCATAAGGTTGCTCTAAAATCTCTTCGTACTCCTCTTCCTGTCGGGTCGGTGTCTCAAGACGAGGAGGTGGGGTTCGACGTCTTGGGGCAGTTGGTTCCCCCAAAAAATTCGAGTCATTTGAGTTGCCAACTGTTGGTAACTCTGTTGAATATTGTATTAAAGGTCTTAAAATGGTCCCCATTTATTGTGTTATCATATGGACCATCTTGTGGTTACTTTCATCAATCTGCTGCCTTACGACGACCACAATGTTTGAAGTAAATGTTGGCATCGACTGAGACAAATAATTGTAACCGACCATTCGACCCATAGATGACTTTCCTTCTCTTTAGCTGGGTCGAACCATTTCCTTCTGGCTTTCTCAAACTTTGCTTCTCAAAAAAACCTTTTCTGAACAAATCGAAATCTCTAGCCAACACATATATATTTTTTAAGCTAATTTAAGAACATCATACATTAAAGAAAACAAAACATTTCAACTATGTTAACACATATGATGATGTTAGAAGACATTACATTTTTATTATAATAATATATTAAAAGTAATGTATAGAATAATTACATAATAAAATTGAAAAAACAAATATTTTTATATTAAAAAGTGAAGATAATATTTATTTTAAAATAAGATTTTTTTATTAAAACGCCACTCATTCCATTTATGTCTTTTAATTTCGGATGTGCAAATCAGGACGCACCACTGCGTTTTTTTTTTACTTTTTTTCGGATGTACATACCCGGAAGATCTCCGTATATGCAGATCCGGAAGAAATGTTTATATATTTCAAACATCATGATCACTCCTCTCATTCTCTTCATTTTAAAGCTTTCTTCTTCCACATTTATGCTCACCAACCTAAAAAAATCATACTTCATCAATATCATTTCTCACTAAAAAACTCCAACTTTTTGGTACAACAAATCAAAGGAAACAAAAGAATATTGGATTTCAGGTAAATATTCAACTTCATCCACTACATTCCTCACATTTTTAATCAAATTTTGTTGAAAATGAATTTACACGACTCCAGTGGATCTCATGATTAAGAACCAACATCACCGCAATGGGTGGCGCATGCAACCGCAATTGCTAAGTCGTGGCCTGATAGTTTTGTTGAAATGATGGTAGAATTCGAGCGATTGAAACGAAATTGAAAAGGCATCAAATGCGAAAAATTCCAAAGGTCAAGCTCCAATAGATTTAGATTTAGACTAAGACTTTTGTTTTAACTATTTTGTATAATCGAACGACAAAATATAATTTTTTGAAGTGAAATATATTGATTTCTATTCATGTGTTCTTTTGATATCAATAATGCATTTTATTCAAATACATTGAATGACATAGTAACAAACATAGTCAATTTTGTTTTAAAATTGTATCAGTAAAATATTCTGATTTGCAGATCTAAGAAAGTTCCGGATATGCACATCCGGAACGTGTATTTATAGGGTGTTTCCGAATTTGTAAATCTGGTAAGAAGTTAGGCAGAATTTCCTTCACCCTAGGTTTTCTATAAATTAGGGGTTTTAATTCATATCTTTCACACAAACACAAAATGTCTCAGTTGTATGAAATCAAGATTCATTGGTATGTCGCGAATGTTTCCTACACCGACGGCAAAACACTTGGTCGCATGACTAAGCTAATGAAGCATCAATCCATGGGTAAGATCATTAAAAAGATCGAACTTCTCATACCTTACCGAGACAAACGGAAGGTTGTGAAGCTTGAGTATCGTCCACCTTCGGTTGACAACGAATGGAACATCACTTACAGCATTATTGAGTTCAAGAATCAATAGGATGTTAGAGCGATGTCACAAACGTATTTTCGGTACGAAGAACGATTATCGCTCGAGTTCGAGGCGACCGTCCGCCCGCAGAACGATCGACCAGATCTTAGAGATGTGCAAACATCCATCGGGCTATTGATCTTTATAATATTTAATTTTTTGTTAATTTAATGACGAATTGAATGTAATCTGATTTTATGATATGAATGTGAGAAATGTTTGAATGAAATAATTCTGCATTGATTTTCTTCCAGATCTACAAATGTGAATTGTTTTCGGATGTGCACTTCCGAAATAAACTTGGAAAAAAAAGTGCGTCTGAATTTGTACATCCGAAAATCAGGGATATTTTTGTAATGCTTAAGTAATGCAAGGGATGTATTAAGATATTTTTTTTAATTAATTCAAGACGTAGATGATTTTATAGTACTAAATTAATTATTATTGATTTTTTGTTTTTATTAATTGGTGGAAAGATTGGGCAGAAAATTTTAATGAAAGAAGTTATGAATTATAATTTAATATGATAGTTAGATAAATCTTACATCATACACAAATCAGTTTCATTTTTAAGCAAATGAAATATGAAATATGATGAGATTTATTGGTTTAATAAAAAGAATACATTCGTGCATTGTGTAAGATCATCTAAAATAATACTATGGAGATATGATTTGATTAGTTTCAAACCGGCTAAGTGGTATTGACAGAATTGACATTGTAGTATTTCAACTTTGCCTATGAAGAAAGAATAGATTTCTTTCTACACAACAACTGCAAGTAGCAATGACTTTCTTGTTTCAATCAATATCAATAAACTATACTTGGTAAAACAAAATGTTGTGGAAAAATAAATAAAACAAATGACTTCTGTTTTCTATATAATATACACAATAAATCAACCTAATTGCTCTAATAATATATATTTTTTCAAAGAAAAAACTGCACACTGCACAAGCCTCTCTGTTAAACTACCTACCGTGACTAACATTTTCGCCGATACTCTGGGGAACTTGAGGAATTATTTAACTAATTTATATGTAGTGACCGAATAAACAATCACACATGTGACTTCTTTAGAACAATTTCGAATTATTTGGTCCATAACCATGAAAAAGTTGCCAACAGTTGCGAAACCATAAGGGCCCCTTTCACCTTTTATTGGTATTTTCTCGAAATAATCGCCAAATTTACTCTGCATTGCACTAAGACCACCCAATTGACTTTCGGTTCCGCCAAAAATGTTCCTTTTTTTAGGACTTCCTGAGGAACGTTGCTAAGTGGAACTGAATCCCTCTTTGCTGATCTCAATCATTCCTCGTAAAGGTTGTGTTGAATTGTAAGTGCTCTAATGAATATCTCATCCAACAATATTCTAGTATGAGCTGATTAAAAAAATCTTCTGTTGTGGGTTTGAGCTGCTATACATGCGTAACGGTCATTTCACCGGAAAGCCTCAACTAAAATTGTGAAACCACTGAAATCTCTAGCACGAATGTCAGAGAATCACTACAACTGAAAAGTGCCCAATTCATTACCATGCCTTGTTAGGAGTACTTTCCGTTCAGCAACCCATTCTAATCGGTACGAGAGGTCCAGATTATGAAGCAATTGTTTCAAGCTGTCCCCGTGATTTGAATCCTTCATATTATCCTACAAAAGGAAGTATTGAGGGTATTATGGAAAAGGATAAATAGATCTAAGGAAACAATAGTAGATGACTTAATGACCAGAATGAAAGGAGGTAAATGCAGTACATCACTCATCTCAAGCTATTTAGATGATGTGGCAGGTGATCTTTATCGATAACAACAACAATCAAGTCCAATCTCACTAAGTGGGGTCGGATACATAGATCAAATTACACCATAATGTTCTATCAAAGACCATGTTTATATCCGAAGAGGTGCTACACAAGGACTTTCCAGAAAGTCACCCATTCTAGTAGATCTTTTTCTTTATCGATAAAACACCCATTTTCATCCCTGCATGTGAGTCGGTGTCACTATATTCTCTAAATGTATTGAAATTGCTAACACATCCCTAGTGCCCCTTTTGTTATTAATTTTATGGAGTATATTGACCAATGAAAACACATTTGAGGATTAAATTTACTACCTAAAAATTGATTTGAAGACTAAAATGACTAATAAAATAGTGACAATTAGTGACAAAGCTTCACAAGATTTTGTCTGTCTTCTTTTAGATATATAATTGTCTGTCTTCTTTTAGATATGTAATTGATTTGACTAATAAAATGTCACTATTTTATATATCAAAAAGAAGACAGACAAAATACAAGAGAAAGTTACCTGCAAATTCAGCTGCTTTTCAGTATCCAAAATGCTAGCCATAATGCTTGACCGGGACGAATTAGGAGAAAATCCCTCCCAAGGAGGAACAAATATTAGTTTTGTGCATTGGACAGGAACAAAGTTCCGGCTCAGTTTCTCCCACCAGAAAGATCCCAGTGACCACCATCTAATCATGAGCCCGTGTTCCGAAAAAGCAACCAGCCCCTATAAGAAAGAATGTTTAAAGGTGTGGGAGGGAATCAATTATCAGTTTGAGATACTTGTAGCAAGAATAAGTCCCAGAGAAAAAATACACAGTAATGAGAAACAAAATAGTTAGCACGCATACTGAGGGAGATAATTGATTTTCCCAAACAACAAACAGAACTAATTTTGTGACAAAAATGATATTATTGGAATGGGAAATACAATACAGGAAATAGGAGCCCATCTTGTTGACATACCAGTTCTGTAAAAAAGAAAAAAGAAAATGGTAGCACTCAAAGATTTTGGAAAATAAATTATATAGGAAATCAAGCTTTTCATCAGATTTAAATTGCTCTAATCAAGCATGATGAACCAATATGGAAAGATAAGTCAAATTATACAAAATATAGCAAAAAAGAATGGAAAATAGCCACAAAAATATCAGGATTCACAAATTATATTGTACTTGTGAGGATTTCACTATTTAGAAGTTGAACTATTTCTCTAAAAAACTATTTCTTTTTCCCATGTTATCATTGTCTGTAACAGTACGGTTATCAGTAATGTGTGATCTGAAGCCAGAACATCACTTTAATAGTAACAGATTATGGAAGAGTCAAATGATTCTGATTTCTATAGTTCATTAGGACTTAATGTAAATAATTAGTGTGAAATTTAACAATTGTCCAAACAATATCTGAAACCATTACCCACCCCAACCCTATAAACCATCCAAACCTTTTTCCTTAATTCATAGTGATGTATGGGGACTATCACGAGTTCACAACATTCCTGGCTCGAGATGGTTTGTCGCCTTTATTGATGATCACACACATGTTACGTGTGTGTTTCAAATGAAGGGAAAATCAGAAGTAGGGAGATGGTTTGTCGTATTTATTGATGAATGATGAACACACACGTGTTACGTGTATTTTTCAAATGAAGGGAAAATAAGAAGTGGGGAGAGTATTTGAAAATTTTCATAACATGGTAGTTAGAACTGTCAATAGTCTTGAGCGTTGCAAATTTGCTCTAAATTCCTATTTTCTTGGAATTGTTCACGAAAGTTCATGTGTGGAAAATCCCCACAAGAATGGATTAGCATAAAGGAAGAATAAACAACTTCTGGAAGTGACTAGATCAAACATGTTGGCTACAAATGTCCCACGATGATTTTGGGTAGTTGTCCTTGCAGCAACTCACCTTATAAATAGAACACCTACCCATATCCTTAACTTTAAGACTCCACTCTCCACACTTCAAAACCTCCTCCCAACCAGCAAAATCCTTTCCTCCATTCCATTAAAAATATTTGGATGTTCAACTTTTGTCCATAACCTCAACTCAACGAAGAAAATTGGACCCAAAATTCATCAAGTGCATTTTTCTTGGTTACTCTCCTCATCAAAAGGGATACAAATGCTACTCTCACCGTACAAAATCTTTATACCACACTATGGATGTAACCTTCTTTGAAAATCAGTCCTATTACACGAAAACCGGTATTCCGGAGGAGCAACCATACATACATTCTATTGAAAATTCAGAATACCAACTTTTGGTTCTTGAACTAACCAAACCCACACAAATCTTACCAGACCAAACTTCTAACACTCAACCAAGTGAACCAGTACCGAACCTACTTGAAAGGACAGCAAACTGAAACTGAACAGGATGCAATTAAAGTCTCAACTACATCGCAACAGAACTGTGACCCAGAAACACAAGAAGCTAACTGGAAGACTTCTAAAAGGAGAAGGAGGAAGGAAGTAGAGTAAGTATAGCTCCAATGCAAAGCCATGAGTCCAACCAGGCTCTAGGAAATGAAGTTCCACAGGCTATATTCTCCCTAACTCTGAACATGTTGGTATGAACACAACTAGGGCTGGAAATGAGTCGAGTCGAGTCGAACTCGCCTCAACTCGATAAGAATTGGTTCTGCTCAAAACTAGACTCAAGTTTGACACGGACTTTTTTTTAAACTCAAATTCGAATCGTTTTAAGTTCATCTCGTTAGATTCATCTCATTGGATTCAACTCGTTTGCTTAATGGATTTATAAGGAGTTATTTTTAAATATATATATATAATCGAGTTCACTCAAGAATCTAACGAGTTGAACTACACATACTTTAACTGCAGCTCATTTAGTTAACGAACTTAGTTTCTTGCTCATATTCAACTCATTTGATTCATGAACCAAGTTCAACGATTTAGTTGTCGAATCGAGTTTCGAACTATATTCGAGTTGGTACGGTTCAATGTCAGTCCTAAACACAACAGATATTGATATTCCTACAGCTATGAGAAAAGGGATTAGAACATGCACTAACACCATGAAGATATTATGTGATAACAAGGCTTGCTAAAAGCATTGCGAAGAGTCCAATTCAACATGATAGAACAGAGCATGTGGAGATAGACGGACTCTTCATCAAGGAGAAAATTGATCGTAAAATTGTAAGTGTTGACCATATTCCATCATGCCAGCACACTATAGACATTCTAACAAAAGCCCTTCCAAGGAAGGCATAGGAGAATATCAGATCCAATTTAGGTATGATCGACAGCTTCCACCTAGATTGAGGGGGAGTGTAGAAGAATCAACGCAGAATCAAATCATTCTGTTCTGTACAACTCATGAGGATTTAATGTAAATATTAATTAGTTGTCTTTTCTGTTTTTACCATATTTATAATTAGCATTTATACTAAGATCAACTCCCCTGATTTTTATGCAAGATTTCTGCTTCAGCTTCTGCCCTATGTATTCTATATACACCACCTATGCATTTCTCATCATTTCAAGGAAATATAAAATATATTTCTATTCAGATATATCTGAGTACATGGTTGATGTAATCATGTTACAAATCTGAATAAGAGCAAATTTTCAAACATAATTATTTGATTAGCTAATCCAACCTAAAAGAGGCAAGTTTTACGAGTGATCCAGGGACCAGCACTTGAAAATCGTCTGAAACTCTAATGACGACTTATGTTGGCTCGTGGAAGTAGAAGCTCATGGCCCACCTTGTTGTTATGTCTGAGAGACCGACTCGATGTCAGTTTGGAAAAATCAAGAGAAGAAGGATGTGTGCCTCAAAACTAAACTCATTTGTTTTCTCTGGTTTTTGCCAAACCAACACTGACTAGGTCACTGTCTCAGTTGTGAGAACAAAGAGGACTGTGAGTTTCTACTTCTAAAGAGTGTCATCAGTTGCCATTTGGTGTTTTGGGCCATTTTGAACTACCATTTCACTGTAGGATTGATAGGTGGCCATCGTGGAACTGCCACATCTAAATCATATCACAAAACACCAAGTTAAGATAATTATAAACAAATTATCAGTACCTCTCCATCTGGCGAAAAGCTTAGTGCTGAGATTGCAGCAGTTAACAAGGTTCCTGAAGCCGCAGCTGTGAGCAAACTTGGAAGTCCCGGAGGCCCACTTGCATCCAAAACCTTTACCATTGTCACACTGCATAAAAACAAAGGCTTCAACTATAGGAAATTATGATATCTCTAGTCATCACAGAGGGGAATAAACACAGGCAGACATCAATCTGAATTAGATTTCATAAGTTTCAAAATGGAAGCGCTATATAAGATTTATTAGTTTGAGAGGAGCAGGGAACTTAACGAGTTATAAATGCTATTACCGTATAATATTCTTAATTATTCTCATCCAACCCTGAAGTTGTAAATGAAATTGATCTATATCATCCGAGGTCAACCCATGGTGTTTTTTTAGTCACAAGATTTGAAAATTGAAATTTAAGAAGTCCTGATTTACAAATGTCGGGAGTTGAACAAAATAAAAAAATGTTAATACTCATGCC
The DNA here is from genome assembly GCA_963966055.1 of Lathyrus aphaca. Taxonomy (NCBI): domain Eukaryota; kingdom Viridiplantae; phylum Streptophyta; class Magnoliopsida; order Fabales; family Fabaceae; genus Lathyrus; species Lathyrus aphaca. The sequence goes on along the minus strand of OZ014521.1, from coordinate 30,523,488 downwards.
TATGAAATCAATAATGAATTTTTCATCAATGATTGAAATTTTTTATTTTTCCCATTCAAATTTTCAGTTCAGTTCCATCCCATTTTTTTTTCCACCCTGCATATGACACAAATGATACAAGGTCAAGTGCACTTCTTTCATGTACATGTGTGTGACAGAACTAACACTGACAGGGTATTTACATATTGTCAGCCTAAATCGTAATTTAAAATGACAGCCTTTTTTTCCTAATCCTAATACCTTTGCATATCATAGACTCTAATGCTTGCATTGTTAACTTCCCCGATCACTTCTCCAACTGCTAGTCTGGTCCAAGACTCATTGACAGCAACCATAGGATATACACGCACAACTTCTTTGAAAGTTGTCATTGAACTCTGGAAGCATGCCTTCCGCATAACTGAGTTGCTAGGATCAATAGTCTGTAAAATGAAGTTGACAACCTGCACATCTGACCCACCGTCACAGAAATTCATGTTTCATGTTTGGAAGCAATTAAGTAGTATGTAAGTTGAAACTTAAGAGGTGAGAAAACTATTAACCAACTACATGTCTTACAATTGAGAAAAAAACAAGATAGACTCACAGAATAGAGAATCACTCGGCCCCTGACCATCAAGAACAGAATCTAACAGTAACAAGTGGTAAAAAAGATAATCAAGTATGAAAACTTCTAGATACAAGTACACAAACCCATCCAAAAACATGTTTTCATGCAAAATGAATCTGATAGAAATATAGAAAATTTTCAGTTTGCAAGATATAAATACTAAATAGTTCTAGAACAAGAAAGTAAAAAGAAATGGTAATTGAAAAGAAAAGAAAAAGAAAGGAAGTCTGTATAAATATGCATCTTGAAGTATATATTGAAGAAAACAATGAAGTTTGGTGGAAAAAATCAGCCTAGAACAAGAAGCAGTAAGACGAATTTATTGGAAAAATCCATAAAAAAATCCAGTCAGTCCTAGTAACCAGTGGCTTTACAAACCTTGTCAAGATACTGAGCCAAATATCTTGGAGAACCACGCATAATCCTTATAAGAGTCAACAAAGAAACCATGTGGACAGGTGAATCAGATGCAGTTGACCAAATTTGGCTTTCGATCACTGTCAAAAAACCTGGTATATCAGCCATAGCTAAACTTGGAAGGAGAACCTCAACCAAAGTCTGTTTAATAGAAAAAGATGTGGCTGGAATTTCAGTCACTGACTTGGAAGATGGGCCACTCAACTCTACTTGGAAAAAGATATCCCCAATTAGACGAGGAATCTCAGAGACCATGCATTCTTTCCATGTGCTCTCCATGCCCTCTGCAAGAAGTTCAGCAGCAGTGGAGCTGTATTTCTCATTCATGGCCATAGCCAACTTCAGTAATGGATGAACAACTAACATTGAAAGTTTAGGTTTTACAAGACTGGGATACCAAATAGCCAGTGCAGCAGCAACAATAATGTGAGATGTCATTGCATCTTGACTTGTTCCACCAACACAAGAAATCCAATCTAGCACTTCGTAAGACTCTAGCCAAGTAAGTATCTTAGATTCTTCATCCTGGGAAATTTCTTGTTTCTTGGCCTTAGGAGATATGCTGTCTACTACCACATCTCCCAGATGTTCATCTCTACCTCCAGATTGGGAGATTGTATTATTTGACTCATTAGGTTTTGAATTGCATAGAGGTAGAGGAATAGCATGAGAAGCAGCACAGTGAAATATAGAACGGGCAGCCATACGTACATGTTCACTTTCATCTTGCCAAAAAGCAACCAAGAGCTGTAAAAAAGGGGATAGCTTTCAGCACTTGATATCAAGCAACTGGCAAATGGTTTAACAATAATAATAAAATCATCTTATGAAATAATAAATAAAATAAAAAATGTTTTAATGATGTTATACAGAAGCAATCAGTATGGACTCGACTGCCAAAATTTTAAGCTATTTCAACTCTCCGGAAACACAAACAAAGCTACTTTGCAGTTAAGTTTGTCTCAAAGCAAGAAACTAATAACATTGACCATTGATTTTATTCAACATGCATCATGATCTTAATCCCCCAAAGTATAAACGCGTTTAAGCTATTTCAACTCTCTGGAAACACAAACAAAGCTACTTTGCAGTTAAGTTTGTCTCAAAGCAAGAAACTAATAACATTGACCATTGATTTTATTCAACATGCATCATGATCTTAATCCCCCAAAGTATAAACGCGTTTAAGCTATTTCAACTCTCTGGAAACACAAACAAAGCTACTTTGCAGTTAAGTTTGTCTCAAAGCAAGAAACTAATAACATTGACCATTGATTTTATTCAACATGCATCATGATCTTAATCCCCCAAAGTATAAACGCGTTTAAGCTATTTCAACTCTCTGGAAACACAAACAAAGCTACTTTGCAGTTAAGTTTGTCTCAAAGCAAGAAACTAATAACATTGACCATTGATTTTATTCAACATGCATATCTTAATCCCCCAAAGTATAAACGCGTGCATCCCCCCCCCCCCCCCCCCCCCCCCCATGTATACACCAAGGTAATATACCAATTAGCAGTACATGATTCATGCCAGGTACATATATGACAACAACTGAATCCTTTTCCCACGAGGTTACATATATGACATTACTTTTGGAATAATCACGCCTTATAGCTGTTGGCATCAAACTATCACACTCATCTTGGCCAAATAACATTTTTCCTTTCAAAAATTTATAAACTAATATTTTAGGACAGTTGAACTAGTTTCTCTTTTCCTCTTTTAGAAATGAAATAAAATGATACACATTCCCTGATCTGTCTAACACTACAAAAGAAAATTTGTCATGCAAGAAATGTGAATTGAATAAAAAAAGCAAGATTAATGAACAAATATCAGAAATAACAAATAACATAGGATGTGTAAAATCAATTCAGATTAAAACTACAAAACAACAAAAGCATTTTTAAAAATTATAACCTGTAACGAAGGTGGCTTGATATCTTGAAAATTTTCCATGAAATTCCGAGTATAGAATGCTGCCAATGCACTGCATATGATAAAGATACTATTAATCATCGCACATCTTTTCTAAGTAAAAGTCAAAGATAATGCACATTGGTTTATAAGATCAAAATTTCTGAATTAAAGAGTAATGGGTGAATACACATTGGGAAACCACATTGAAATGCCATTTTTCAAGCAGTAAAAGTCAAATTAGTAAGGCGGAAAGTTCATAAAATAAGAGATAATCTTTGGAAGCATCATGGCAATCAACCAGACGGGAAAACTACTCTATATTTTGGCTTGCACCTGTGTCTAACTTAATCATTTAATTATTCATTCATTAACCAGTTGGACAAATAGGTGCATGCAGAACTCAATATATGTTGTTGTGACCAAGCTAAGTTGGGTGTTTTATATCTTTTAATTTTTTAATCTTCCTACTTTATGAAAGAATGTTTATTTGTTGCGACAAAAATATCAGGGTTCTACTAGGTTTGCCACCAACAAAACATAAAAGAAACTGAGCACAAGATTCATAATACCTGGAACTAGATAAGTAAAAAGAATATGGTTATTCCAATGTGTAAAGAATCTCAAATAGGACCTGAAACTTTGCAGTTTTTCAAAAATGTCTCATTTTAAAACATCTTTCACAGATAAGTTCAGTAAAAAAAAGGGCTTTCTCCATTGAAAAACTAAAAGCAAGATCTGATTAGAAATTTTTATTTAAAAAAACGAAAAAAGTATAATTGCCACCATACCTGCTGGCTGCTGAACTTGAGTGAGACAAGCTAATCAAACGTTGGGCAAGGGATACCATAGTCAATGATCTCATTGCAGAAAACTCGGATGATGATTTCCACAGCTGAAAAATGGTTTTTTAATATCTCAGGGACTATTGGAATGAGACAAGAGAAAATAGATCTCAAAATACAATTAAAATCACCTCAAGAGTAGCACTCTGACCAGGAAATGACAATGTCAATGACCCTTTATCTCCCTGCAGACCCGAAGCTACTATAAAATTTCCTGGTCTCCTCAGTTTCATATCACTTATCAGCAAATTATCAAGCTCACTGTTTATGTTCCACAAATGTAAAAATGACAAACTGTATCGCAGTAAGTATTCTTCAAAGCCAACCCAATCATGCCCCTCTGAAGTTTCAGGATTATGGAAGGCCGGATTTTGCTCTTGAATACCCTTGTTCTTTAAGTTGATATTCACATGCTTACCATCCCCATTCTCCATGGAGTCGCTCTTTTGAAAAGAGAACATCAACGAAGCAAGATCAAAACTCATAGACACAATACCAGGGAATGGGCAAGAGCATTTGATAGGAAGGTTCTTACTCAAAAGACCAAACGAAGAAGATGAATTTGGCTTTGCTGAATTTCCTTTACCTGCCTTTGGTTTGGAAGAATTCAGCCCGACCGTACTTGAAATACTTGGCGATGACTTCGAAGAAGTAAGCAAGTTCCCTGTATGACTTAAGGGAGAGTTAGAGAGCTTTGCATCATCAACTATTGGAAGAAGTAATGAAGAGACTGATGTATTTCCATTCAGCACTGAGCCAGATATAGAATTCATACAGATACTTTTACAAAAATGATCAAACATAGAATGTGCAGCTGTCCCACGTATGAGTCTCTCACGGGAGCCTGTCTTTACATCCCAAATGTATAATACATCACCGTCAGAAGTTCCATAATGTGTTTGACAGAGACAGGCAATATAACCTCTTGCTCCATCCCATAAAACTTTTGAAGGATAGTTCATATGTCCAGGAAGCATTCTTTCCACCTGCAGAGTATCAAGTGAAACAAGGGCAACACATGCATCCTCTCCAACAGAAAGAAAACAGTCACTCCAAGGATGTCCGGTCAAAGAAGGGGGAAGAATAATTTGACGCACTGCGGCCACATGATGGTGCATTACCTTAATAAGATTGCCCGTGTCAAGATCCCATATGCGAATTGTGCAATCCATACTGCCAGAAATCAAAACTCGATTAAAGGTGCAGCATTTTGAACTACACGTCATATGATGTGCTGCCAAACAAAGTACAGCACCTGTATGTCCTATGAAATTCTGTTTGCATGAAGTTGGCTTTTCAACAGGATTGGAACTTGCATCGTCCAGAAAAATCCCTTGAAACTGATCAAATCTTACAACCTCTATTTCTCCACTAAAAAATCCATATACGACAGCATATGGTGTATAAAGGTTCTCGGCAATAATCATGGAAGAAGAAACTATCTTCCCTTTGTAAGGATAATAATTACTTAGGCTATCTTCATGGATGTTACCTATGTCCTCAGAACCTGGACTAGAACCACCAAAGGTTGATTTCATATCAAGATCACCATATCCATGAGGCTGAGTAGACGTCTCAAACCAGTTGGTGGAAAATACACCATCATTGATCATTTTGCATTGACGGCATAATTTTCCAGGTTTATCATCAAATTGATGCAATGACCAAATTGTGATATGTGGTCTCCATAGTAAAGGTTCCTCGTGATGAAAGCAAACTGACTTGATGCACACAAGATTTTGATTTACTTGTAGGAAAAAAATAGACAATCTTATCTCAGGTTGATAATGACCAGCAGGAATCTCAGAATAGGGTTTACATTGAAAAACATCATTCTGATAGGACATTTCATAGATAACTGCATAACCTCTATTATTCCACACAACAAAATGTACTGGAATCAAATCTCCGCATTCATAGGCATCAGGTGTACTCCCCACATCATCACTTTCAAGAACAACACCGCCAATAGCATGAGCTTGAATGGAATGCGCATCCAAAAAAAAGAGGTTGTCAACAAAAGAAACTTCTCCAATCACGGTATCACTAGACAATAATCTAAAAATACATCTATCGTTCAATATAAAAGCAACAATGTTCTCAAAAGTTAAAACTGAAATAACTTGATCCACACCACAAAAACCCTCGGCGGGAAAAGATGTTTCCAACGAAGACTTATCACTACGCGGAGTCCCCAAGCTCTCCACACAATCACGAGAATCATCCAATATCGTAACCATCTGTTTTTTCCCATAAGAATCAGCCACAAACACTAAATTCCTTTTTTCATCATCATCCGATAAAACCAGTGACATAAACTTGATACGACCAATGGATAAATATCCATGAAAAACAGTTTGAGTAATAGAAAGCAAATAAGTATCCACAATAAGAATAGTAGATTTATAATTCTTCCTGAGATGACTCTCTCTATCTCCTAACTCATCATTAACAGAATAACAATCCACAAAAGAACAAGCTATACATACATATCTCGGAGTCGAAGGAAGAGTTCGAATTACAAGAGGAGTACCAACCCAAGGTGGCAATTTCCTTCTACAACGGCAATGTCCACTGCTTTTACTCCATACACACAAGAAACCATCACAGCAAGCACTTATCAAAGCACTGAAATTACTTCTACCTGAAACGACATCGTTTTCTTCAGCTGATATAGGACTACAAAGTGCGAGATCAGTAACCGGTGACGCGTGACCACACAACACTCCAACCGATTTAACTTCCTGAAAATTCAATATATCATAATCAACTTGAGCTTCAGATAATTATATAATAATTTATAAAGCATATGAACAATTAATTAAAGAGAAAATGAGAAATCATATCAAGATTTTGAAAAATGAAGAGAGTGGGAAATACCGGTGCGGAAGTGGAAGTGGGAGTGGAAAGGGACCACCAGATAATGGAGCCATCGGATCCGGCGGTGTAAAAGGCGGGCGATGGTGGTTGGGTGAAAGCGGCAACGGCAGTTAGTTTGTGTGCGGAAGGGAAGGGTGTGCCAGACCATATGCACGCAACGGATCTGCACTTCATTGATGATTCAGTTTCGAATTCGGTTACGGTTTCTTAACTCAATAGCTGAATCTGCATTTCGTATTGTTGTTATTTGCGATTCATGAGATTCGGATTGAGTTACGACGACGGATTCCGATTCAAAATTTCACGACCAGTTACTAATTACTGTTGGTGAAGATCAGCGATCAAGATTTTACGAGTACGCTACTCTGTATATGTTACCTTAGCGTATGTATCATATACACAATAAGAAAATTAGTTAAATTTGTATGGAAAATAAATATTATAATTTATTTTGGTAATTATGAAAAAGAAAAATTAAAAATGGAAATTTATTATTATTATTATTATTATTATTATTATTATAAGTTTAAAAAAGATTTACACAAAATCTTAATTTTTTTTTTCATAACACATTTGATTAGGGCCTTTATAGTGATTGGATCTTCTATTATTCAAACTCTATAATCTTAAAATTGTCTTTGAAAACATTTAAAACGAAATCTCGTATATATTATCATCAATTTCGAAATTTGTGGTAGTATAAAAAAAAATTATTATTTTATAGAAAATTTCAAATTTTCTGATATATATCATGAAATTTCTAATATACCCTTAAAAACTTCATAATTTTCAAAAAAAAATTGAAAGGAAAAAATAAAATTTCGTCGTAAGGTATTTGGGGGGTTTAAATGTGGAGGTGGCAAGAAGATCATTTCTTGTTTGGTTAGCTTATCTAGATAAAGCATGAGCAAATATGTTATTGTGCTAGTTAATATGAGAAACTCTAATTGAGTTGAAAATATTTTTCATCTTCTTGATGCTTTGGCATATCAAAATTTTCTCTATGCGGTTTTTCAAATCATTATTCATCATTTTAATCAATAGTTCACTATCGGTTTCAAATTCTATTTTTCGAAAGCCTCAATCAATTATAATTTCAATTATTATTTTTAAAGTCATTGTCTATTCTATAAGAGGATTTGTGTTACCCTTCGTGTTCTTCATTACCGAAGGCATTTCTTCTATATGATTCATATGCCTCAATATCCCTTAGTTAAGAGAATATCATCCAAGTTCCCTTTTATTCATTGCTTTCAATGTCTTCCACTCCGACTTCAAGGGTAGTTTGGGGTTCAGGTATTTTTCAATGTGATTGATATAGGTGATGTTCTTTTGATCCTGATTTTTATTACCTTTGTTATTGCCTTCTAATATTTTTGCATTATATTCATCCTTTTTATTCAGGTTACCTTCGTTGAGACTCAGAAAGAGTCGTTGGACCTTTTGGTGTTGATGCATGTGGGGATTTTATTTTCCTCTCCTTGTTTGATTTGTAATCGCGGTAACTATACAGCTTAAAGCATTGTCTTTTTCTTTAGTCAATGGATAATCCCTTTGCATGGTGTTTATTTTGCTCTGATTTCTCCCTTTAATGTCTTAGGAAGTATTCATGATATATTATTTTTCTATTTTCTCATATGTATGCATGGTATTCTTGTTATAGTGATTACCTTTGAAGCATGGATATTTCTAAAATTGTGAAGTATCGGTATCCCAGGTACGCACTCGTACCAGGTACTCGTAGTGTACTCGTGGTACTTCATTTTTTCTTATTATTGGGTATTGAATGAAATTTGTAGTTTTCTCAAATATTAATATAGTATATTAATGTGTTTTAATTTATTTTGTTATTGTATTTTATCACTACTTTTGGTTTTTTTTCAATTTTTTATAGTTATATTTTGTTATGAACCTAAGTCCACCTACAACGGCTTCTTCGTCATGGTTCTTCACGTGGGTTCTTCGACGTGGCACATTAATATATCATATTTTCTCTCTCATGCAGTGCTTATATTGAAGAACATGTGAAGAATAACAACCCATTTTTTGAATAATAAAAAATGTAAACTAGTCGTGCAACAGCTAGTTCTTTTTTTTTAACTTTCTTTTTTATTATAACAAGTTCATCGTAAACTTCAAGGAGATTTAACCGAATATATTTGGGAACATTTTGGACATGAAGATGATAAAATTTAAGTTTGATTAATTATGTGATGTTATTTATTTTTATTGTTTTTAATTATATATCATGTATTTGAGATTAATTTTAATCAACATTTTAAATTATAAGTTTAATTTATATTTTATTTATTTTATATCAATTTTAATTTAAATAATTAATGTTATTATTTTAATTAATATAAAATTTAATATGAATAAAATATTAATATATAAAGTAAAGTTGTGGGGACCTAATATGAGTTCTTCAGAGTTGCACTATTGAAATGAAAAATTAGTTAAGTTGCTTCAAGTTGACGTGGCTTAATAGGTCCCACAAAAAACCCAAAAATGGGTTAACCGTTGGAGATTCTCTAACAATTTAGTTCTCTACTCATACATTTTACAGAAAATTCTTATTTCTTATTAATGTACACGTACCTTGATTTTTTTTAAATGTCACATCCTGTGTATGTACACGTACATGTGCATCATAACTGGTTACCTTGATGGTTTTAAGGCTTTTATGGGTCTTATCTTTTTTGGTAGGCGAGTTTCAATTCAACCTTTGATTATTATCGTTATTATCTTCATAATGGAATTGACTCTTTTTCTGGGAATTTGCAGGGTTCGTGTCAATATTTTGGATTGTGGCTTCCATTTGTTGGTTGGATTGTTTAGTTGTCTCTTATCCCTTCTACTGTTAAGATGATTGTCTTCTTTCTTATTTTTTTCATGAGAATTATTTTATTTCTTATATTGTGGTTTACTGTTGTACTTCATATACTTATCGTGAATGTGGGTCTGGATTGGTATATTTCCTATTATACTTCTAGTTCTTGTGTTGTTCGTGTTGTTTTGATTATTCTTTCCCTCCTTGTGGATAAGAGATTAATTATTGTTTTGGCTTCTGATGTGTTAATATTGATTCCTATTAGAGTTTTGATCCTTGTTTTCATCTGCCTCTGTAACAGGTGTCTCTTTTTGTTGCAAAAATATGAAGTTGGCTTTCCTTTTTTTCCTTCTTTTGTGTTGACCATTTTGTCCTCCTTATTCTTCATTTTTACAGATTGCATAACATTTTAGAAATTGGTAAAGCCTTAGTTAGTTATGTATGTGATAGCGCCAATGATATGGCACATATGAGATATACAGTAATTGTCTTTGTCCTTTAAGTTTTTTTTATATAAACTTTGAGTCCTTTGATATTTTTATTGCTAAAGTTTATGTTTATGATTGATCCAAACCAAACATGAGTAGACCAAGTGCATTGCATAAAGTAGTGATGGATATCAAACACTTAAATGTGTCAGATAAAGATCTATTATTGTGTGTTGAAAACACATGAGGCAAAAGTTAATCCATTTACAATTTCAGTCTCATATTAGTTGATGATATTGAGAGCATACTGAATTGTAGCCAAACAGATTACATTTGAGCAATTAATTTGGCGGAATCAGCTGACAAGATAGATTCTTCATTTGGAAGGTATGAGCTAGGACATTATAGGTCATTTTAAAAGTCAACAAAAAGTCAACATCTTCCAAAGGGCAAAATTTGAAAATGGTAAAGGATATGGACATGAGACCAAGGAGGTTGGTTAGAGGACTCTCTAAGCTTTCCAAAATGTCCAATAACACCTTCATAGCCTTAAAATTGAAGGATTTGTGCCTTTGTGAAGTTGGGAAATTTTTGAGAGGTTTATTGAGCAAATGGGGTCTTAGAACCAATTCTTTTCACATGGGCTTGCATTTTTATGACCCAATCTCTACCATGACATCATGCACGAATCAAATATTATTTATTCATATTTTTATAGTTTATTTTTTATTTATTTTGATTTTATTCATTAAAAATCAATTTAAATTAAAATAAAATATGAAAACTCAATATTTAAATTTGATTTTTGTTCTAGAAGGTCATAAACATTGTTTAAAGTTGATTGATCACATCCAAGTTTGTGCTTGATCAATTTGGCATTGTTAGATTTGATTTTTGGTGAGTTTCAAATATTTGATTTTCATGATCAAGTTACATCATAAAGCCCACAAATCCACAAGATTGTTGACCTAATTCACTCTACTACATAAACACAAGAAGAACATTGCATTAGGGACGGGTTTCAGAGGCTGCAAGAACACTATTGAACTTCAAATTTTCACCAAAAAAGTGATATTCAGTTTTTGACCTAGAGGCCATATCAAGAGGTTTTAAAGGTTGCAATACATTCCTGGATGATCATTGAACCTATTTGAATCATTTGCAGCATCCAAATCATCACATATTGCATAAACCAAATCAAGATTGTTCATGTTCTTATTTTTTTCGATTTCGATTATTTGTGTGATGATAATGAATTCTAACCATATATTCTTGTTAGTTGTGATGTTTAGATCATTTCTGGGCAGAGATATTGAAGAACCATGACCTAAATCGAAAGCTGCCATTGTTAGGGTTCTTGGACCAAAATTAGGGTTTCCCAATTTAGCAACTATAAATTTATTCTAATACTGTAAATGAACTGTGTGATGGTTGTGGATCATGACCATGTGATCAATTTGATGAAACAATACGTATTTGTGATGATATGAGATTTGCAGGTTTTAAATGCAGGAAATTTCGCAGGAAATTTTGTATGAGTTTTCGCAGGTAATTCAAATGAAGAAGATGAAGTTTGGCACGAAAATTCAACTTTGAAAACTTGTCTTATTTTATAATGATTAGTGATGGTTATTTGTTGTATGCGCCCCCCGTGGCTCAGTTGGTTGGAGTGTTTGTGTGTTGTTGCAATGGTCCTGGGATCGAATCTGGCCGCAGGCCATTTTGTTTTGGATTTTATTTGTTTTGCAGGTTTAAAATAAAAAGATCAGTACCCATTACATGTTCACCAGGCGCAGCTGGCCTAGTGGTGGTGATGCTGGACCAAGGATTGGAAAGCCTAGGGCGTGGGTTCGAATCCCAGCCCCATGTATTTTGCATTTTTTTCAATTTTTTGTATTTATTTGTTTAATTCATTTAAATTCTTATAAAAATAATTTCTAAACAATAATCAATAATAATTTCCTAAAAACTTCATATTTTCTAAAAAAATCACATTTTTATTTTCTTAAAATATAAATTACTTGTATTTATTTTATAATATGTTTATATATATAATTATTAGGTTTTTTTTGTAAATAGATTAATAATATATTTTAATTATAATTAAAACCCTAATTTTCTTAATTTAAATAGTAACCCTATTTTTGTCAACCCTAAATTTTTATCTTAACCCTAAATATTAAACTTAATTTTTCTAAATCCTAATTATATTATTAATCCTTATTTTTAACATGTAAATAATTTGTTTATTATTATTAAACTTGTTTTTTTTAATTAATTTCCAAAACTTTTCTAATGTTAATTTTGCCTTGTTAAATTCTTATTTCCTTTTATTTATTTATTTATCTAACCCTTCTTATCATTATTTTATTATTACTAACATGTAATTATTGCTTATTTATTATTATTATTATATTTATCATTATTATTTTTATTATTATATAACTGTTAAAGCCATGTAATAGGTTTATTTTTGCTTTATTTTTATAATTATTGTGTTGTATGGTTAGTAACTTTAGGGTGTGCATAACATATGTGTAAATAAAATAACTTAGAAAATTAACTTAAATAAGATAAATATTTGAACATGAACACTCACACACGTAAGTCGATCTTTGATCGCCATCTTGCACTTCCTGAGTTACCCCTCTTCGTTGCCTTAAATATGGTCAAGTCCCTCGAATAGGGGGTGTCTTAAGCAAAGTCCCTTCATAAATATCATCAAGTCCCTACAGTTTTAAAGATCAAGTCCCTTTGAGGTTGCCTACGGAATAATGATCTTGTCCCTTCACATAAATGATTATAGTCCCTACGAATTGCTAAAGACACCCTTCAAAGTTGCTTTCTATGACCATACGATGACCCTACGCTTATCCCTTCACATCCAAGGTAATGACTACCTATTCCTTAATAATAGGGATAGTCTTACCATTGAAAGAACATACGAGAACATGAAAGACTTAATCTAGGGTAGGTACCTCATAGTTACTTGCTCACACTTTTCAAAATTACTTTTACACCTCACAATTTCTAAACTAGGCTTTGTATACACCCATACGAGGGTCATTACCAAGTACTTAAAGAAATTTTTCTAATCACACACTACACTCTTGCAAACAAACAAAGTGAGCTAAGTAACTAAGAGCCTATGGATAACCATGGATACAAAGGGTGTTAACCCCTTCCCTTTGTATAACTTACCCCCCGAACTCAAGTCTTTTAAAATAGGTCTTTCCTGTTCTTTTATGTCCTTTCCTTTTGGATAAAATAAAAGTCGGTGGCGACTCTTGCTATCCGCAACATTTATAGAAAGTCAGTTCTCCCACCGTGTTACACATATCTTTTGCTTTTCTTTATTTATTTCATATTTTATTGGATTTAATTCATTTAAATTCAATTTTAATCAAAATAAACATTGAAAAATCAAAAGATTTGATATTAGGTCTATTTTAGGATCAAATATTAAAGTTATTTATATGATATGTGATCCCAAATTCGTGAACAACAAGAGGGAAAGTCATGATAGCAAAATAATGGCTAAAATAGAAAGTCTTCAATATCAAATTCAATCAAATAATATCATCCCAAAAAGATGTGAATCCAAGCCCACAAGTTGACCTAATTCATTCCTCTATAAGTACATAACAACTTCAGATGTTAAAGGGACGGAAATTATTGATCAAAAGAACCCTAACAAACTTTAAAAAAAAAAAGAGTCAAGAACAAGTGAGTTTTGGGTTCAAGGTTGCAGCCAATCTCAAGGTGATTTGAAGGTCCAAACACATTCTTGAGACTCCTCTGAAGGTGTTCCAACCATTACCATCATCCAAAACCTCATAAAACACCATAACCATCACTTGGTTCATCACTTGTTTTTTTCAAAATTCGTTTTCGCTCATACATGCATGATAAATCTAATTTGATTATATATTATTGTTTGTAATGATGTTTATAAGCTTTCTGGATAGTTTAATTTAATCTCAAGTGCAGGAATCGTAAATCACCGTGGTTAGGGTTCACGGTCATGATTTTGGAGAACCCTAACTAGAGGTGATTTCAGACCAAATTAAGGGCACCAATGGATTCAAAGGATGATTTACAGTTGGTCTATGCCTTTGGATGGTATTTATGTTGCGTATTTTAATGTTTTGAAATTCGCAGGTGCAATAGTGATGGACAAAACCGTCACTATATGCTTTAGTGACGACAAAAAACCGTCGGTAAAACCCTGAGGTATCAACGAGGATGATGAAGCTGGGCGCACGTTTTTGTTTGCATTTTTTTATAACTTTTTGTTTATTATATAACATTCAAGTTCCGTTCATTATCACCAAAGACCAGATGACCCAGTGGTAAAGGTGTGCATTGGAGAGCTTGGGGACCTGGGTTTAATTCCCATCGCCCCCCTTTATTTTTTATCAATTTCTTCTTATTTTCTTTTCCTCCTTTTATTCCTTTTTTTAATTTCTTTATTTTATTTTCTTTTAAATAAATTCATTCAATATATATTTTTTAACCAATAAAAAATAGGAAATGTAATAATCTTTTTTTCATAAAATCATAAAATATCCAAAAAATATTTTTTATATATAATTAAATTAAATTAGATTTATTAATCAAATTAGTATCTTTAATTAATCAATCATTTGTTTTTTCTAAAAAAATCAACCATTAAATCAATTAATTGATTTCATAAAACGAATACCCGAAACTTCAGTTTTCTTCATCTTTTCTTCCCCATTTTATTTCTTAGAATGATTGTATAGGTTGCATGCATTTGTAATATTTAGATTTATTTTTCTCGCCTGATTTTTTTCTTAAATAATGTAACTGTAAAGCTTTGTAATAACTTAGGTTTATTTTTCCGCACTTTATGATTCTACCAGGGTTTTTCATGATTATGTATCTCTCCCAAAGCCATGTAATAGCTTAAATTAGGATTATAATTTCCGCATTATAAACTGTTAGATGTATGCTTAATAGGATTGTATGGAAAGACTAAAATTAATCGTTAGATAACCCTAAATTTCAAGACTAAAATAACTTAACTGAATACACTTGCACACTTACTCCTCTAGGATAACCTATCTTTGTTGCCTTATAAAATATGGTAAAGTCCCTCGAACGTAGGGATACCTTAAATCGTTGCCTAAATAAATAAATCATCACAATTGCCTTTCGAATAAACGATCATAGTCCCTCATGTGAAGGCATAGCTTCTTGGTAATTTTGATGAAGACAACATCTCTCAACAACTCTCATGTGCAAAGATCAAAAAAGGATTGAGTTGAAGACTTGGAGTGAATATTAAAGTGAAGACTAAAAATAATTTCAAATGGAGCATTTTCTTTCAAATGATCAAGCAACATAAATGGTATATCTAAAACTTTCTCTAATATGATATACAAGTGTTCAATATTTTCATCTAATAGTGTCTTGGTTCATCCATCATAATTTTATGTCATTGCATTTCTTTAAACATTTTGCCAAGAATATTTTTTTCATTTTCAGCTTCAGTAACCGGTTACCCCAGGGTAAGTAACCGGTTACCACTGTTGTTTTTCAAAAAAAAAATTTAACGTTGGGAATAAGTAACCGGTTACCCCAGGGTAAGTAACCGGTTACCACTGATAAAATTTGGCAAAAAATTGCATTTCTTCATCCAGAATTTTTTGATGCATTGTGATGATCCATGGCATTCTTTCACTCATTATACTCCTTTAGAAAGGTGTGTGTAGCAATATAAATTCAACATTTTTTCAGTTTTCATTTTTACCTCCTTTTTGCAAATACTTTTTATAAACAATTTCTCACATATATTTTCAAATTTTCTCAAGTGTTCACAAATTGTCACTAAAGTATTCTTTGCACAAAAATTTCATACATTGCTAAAAATACATATCATTTGCATTGAACACTTGCATACTATATTGAGATTGTCTACAAGGAGAAGATCAATCAATTGATTGATATACAACATAGAAATCATTTTCATACACTTCAAAAATTCTAAATTATTTCTAAAGTCACACTTTGTTTTAGGATTGTTAAGACAAAGTTGTGGAGTTGTATTACTTGTGTTTCAAGGGTTAGTTGGAAACAAGTGTGTTCATTTAGAGAGGATTGTTCTCTACTTGAACTTAGGAAAAATCCAAGAGGATTGTTCTTGGTGGTTTAGTGGCTTAAGACTAGGAGTGTCTTGTACAAGTCCAAAACATAGTAAAATTCTCTTTTGAGTCGAAGGAGGAGTGGAGTACTCTCGGATTGTGAGGGGAACCACTATACATCGCCGTGTCCTCTCTACTTTCAGCACTTTATTTTTCAGCATCTAACCTTAAGCAGAAAAATAAACCAAAACCGGTAAAAATCGAAGAATTTGTTAACAACCTAATTCACCCCCCCCCCCTCTTAGGTGCACTCTTAAAACTACAATTGGCATCAGAGCAAGTTATAGGTAACTTGTTCCTAGTGATCCATCATGGCTTCCGCAAACACACATCCGGTTTTCAAAGACGGTGGAAGTAGCAACAAGCCCCCACTCTTCTCCGGAGAATATTTTGACTTTTGGAAGATTAGAATGAAGGCACATCTTGAAGCCCAAGGAGAAGGTATATGGGAAGCAATTGAAAACGGTCCACATAATCCGATGAATGTTATTAATGGCATTGGAACCGCGAAATTGAAAAATACTTATGATGAAGATGATAAGAAAAGGATTCTAGATGAGAAGAAGGCAATCAACATACTCCAAAGCGCTCTTAGTATGGATGAGTTCTTTCGCATATCTCAATGTAAATCGGCAAAGGAAATTTGGGACACCTTGGTAGAAACACATGAAGGAACCACCGAAGTGAAGAGATCAAGGCTAAACACCCTAAGCCAAGAGTATGAAATGTTTCGAATGCAGCCCGGAGAATCCATTGTAGAAATGCAAAAGAGATTTGTTCATCTTACAAATCATTTGATTGCTCTTGGAAAAACATTTACAAATGATGATCTCAATCTTAAAGTCCTAAGATCATTAACAAGAGAATGGCAACCAAAAGTGACGGCTATTTCTGAGAAAAAGAGTCTCTCAACGATGACATCCACATCCTTGTTCGGAAAACTCCAAGAACATGAAATGGAACTTGGAAGATTAGAAAAACATGAGAATCAAGAAAAGAAGTCTAAAGGAATTGCCTTGAAAGTCGAATCTAAACAAGATAAAGATGAGGACACATCGGAAGATGAAGACTTCATGCTACTTGTGAAAAAGCTCGGTAAGTTTTTTAATAAAAATGATAAATCTCTTTTCACTAAAAAGAATAGACATTTCAGAAAAAGAGAGGGATCCATATCAAATCAAGATGTTACATGCTATGAATGTGGGAAGCAAGGACATATCAAACCGGATTGTCCAAAGCTTCAAAAGAAAGGAGGATTCAAAGGCAAGAAGGACTATAAAAACAAGAAGGCATATGTTGCGTGGGAAGACAATGAGATAAGTTCATCATCAGAATCAGAAAATGAAGAACGTGCAAATATGGCTTTGATGGCTTCTCACCACTCCGATGACGAACATGATGAGGTTAGTAGCAATTACTCTATTTATGATAATGATGCACAAGAAGTTATAGATGAACTTCTAAAAGAATGCAAGACTTTGTATAAAAGCATCTCATCTCAAAAGAAAAGAATTTCATTTTTAGAAGAACAAAATTCAGTTTTTATGAAAAATATTGAAAATGAAAAACAAAAATTGATGGATGAAAAACAAAGTCTTGTATGCAAGAATTGTGAATCCTTATCTTTTCAAATTGTTCAACTCAAAAGAGTGTTAGAAAGATACGAAAAAGGTCAAATTGGCTTGGAAGAAATTCTTAAACATCAAAGATATCCTAATGATAAAAGTGGATTAGGATATTCCAAGTTTTCCAAACCAAGCACCAATGAGACCGTTTTCGTAAGAGCAAGTGAACAAGTTGTTAAAGAGAAGGCAATCACTTCTAAAATTCAGCATCAAAATCATAAAAAGAAAAGAGTTGTGAAGAAAAAGAATTATGTTCCTAGATATAGAAGTCATTTTCAACCTACTTGTTTTTATTATGGAATTAAAGGCCACACACCTAATGCTTGCTATGTGCGTAACATTGGTGTTGCTAAAGGGCATTATGTGTGGGTTGAAAAGGGTACTAACTATCAAGGACCCAAAGCAATTTGGGTACCTAACACTACTTGATTTTGTGTTGTAGGTATGCTTGAAGTCAACCACTAATCAATGGTATCTCGATAGCGGTTGCTCAAAGCATATGACGGGAGACATAAACAAATTTTCAAATCTAAAGCTTAAGGCCAAGGGTTATGTTACTTATGGTGACAACAACAAAGGAAAGATTCTTGGCATTGGCACCATTGGTTCACCACCTTTTACAACTATAGAAGATGTACTCTATGTCGAAGGACTCAAGCACAATCTTCTTAGCATTAGCCAACTTTGTGACAAAGGATTCAAGATCAACTTCAATAAAGATGAATGTTTGATTGTAGATGAAGTCACTCATGAGGTTATGTTAAAAGGTAATATAATCAATAATATTTTTATGATTTCTCTTGACAATGTTTCTTTGAAGGTAAAATGTCTTGTGGCAAATAACAATGAGTCATGGCTATGGCATAAAAGGATGGCTCACATTCACATGGAGCACTTAAACAAATTGGTTAAGCATGATCTTGTTATTGGATTACCGAAGATGAAGTTTGTCAAAGATAGACTTTGTGATGCATGCCAAAAGGGCAAACAAACCAAATCAACTTTCATATCCAAAAATGTGGTGTCCACATCGAGGCCGCTACAATTACTACACATGGATCTTTTTGGTCCATCAAGAACTAAGAGCTTCGGAGGTAATGTTTATGTACTAGTTATTGTAGACGATTTTTCTAGATATACTTGGACTTTGTTTCTAGTGCATAAAAGTGACGCTTTTAAAGCATTCAAGAAGTATGCCAAGCAAGTCCAAAATGAGAAGTCTCTTTCAATTGTCTCCATAAGAAGCGACCATGGTGGTGAGTTTCAAAATGCATCATTTGATGAATTTTGTGAAGAGAATGGGATATCACATAATTTCTCCGCACCAAGAACTCCACAACAAAACGGTGTCGTAGAAAGAAAGAATCGGTCATTGATATAGCTTGCAAGGACCATGCTTAGTGACTCAAATCTACCTAAATACTTTTGGGCGGACGCGATAAGCACTCCATACGAATTTATAACAATTCTCAAAAAGACTCCATACGAATTGTTTAGAGGAAGAAAACCAACCATTGCATTTCTTCATGTCTTTGGTTGTAAGTGCTTTGTCCTTAACAACGACAAGGACAATCTCGGTAAGTTTGATGAGAAATCGGATGAAGGTATATTTCTCGGTTATTCCCTTCATAGTAAAGCATATAGAATTTATAACAAAAGAACCTTAACTATTGAAGAATCTATTCATGTTAAATTTGATGAAACTAACCCCTCCAAGGAGGATATTATTTTGTGTGATGATGATGATGAAATTTTAGAAGTTCCTAAAGAAGATACCTCGAAAAACCATGTTGAAGATCAAGTTGAAAGTGAAGATTCGATTCAACAAGATCAAGATATCAACAATCTACCTATAGAATGGAGAATTCATAGAGATCACCCTATTGACAAGGTTATCGGAGATATAAGCCAAGGGGTAGCAACAAGGTTAAATCTCAAAGATGCTTGCATGATCATGGCGTTTGTCTCACAAATAGAACCCTCCAAAATCAATGAAGCATTAAAAGATGATCAATGGATACTCGCTATGCAAGAAGAATTGAATCAATTCGAACGGAATCAAGTTTGGGAACTTGTCCCTAGACCAAGTGATAAACATATTATAGGTACAAGATGGGTATTCAAAAATAAACTTGATGAAAATGGTATTATCATTCGGAATAAGGCAAGATTAGTGGCGCAAGGTTACAATCAAGAGGAAGGAATTAACTTTGAAGAAACCTTTGCTCCGGTTGCAAGATTGGAAGCTATTCGACTTTTGCTTGCCTATGCATGTTCCATGAACTTTCAACTCTACCAAATGGACGTCAAAAGTGCTTTCTTGAACGGATACATCAATGAAGAAGTATATGTCAAACAACCCCCGGGTTTTGAAGACTTCAAGAATCCATCTCATGTTTTCAAACTAAGAAAAGCTCTCTATGGTCTAAAGCAAGCACCAAGAGCATGGTATGATCGCCTTAGCAACTTTCTTTGCGAAAAGGGCTTCGTAAAAGGAAAAGTCGATAAAACTTTGTTCATTAAGAAAACAAGAGGTAATACGTTATTAGTTCAAGTTTACGTTGATGATATCATTTTTGGTTCAAATAACAAAGATCTTTGTGAGGAATTCTCATCAATAATGCAAGGAGAATTTGAAATGTCCATGATGGGAAAGATGAACTATTTCCTTGGTCTTCAAATCAAGCAACTAGAAGAAGGAATCTTCATCAACCAATCTAAATATTGCAAGGAATTATTGAAGAGATTCGAAATGGATACGTGCAAACCTATGGCTACTCCAATGGGGTCCGGTACCTACGTTGATCAAGATGAATTCGGAATTCCAATTGATATCACGAAATATCGAGGTATGATTGGTTCTTTACTCTATTTGACGGCAAGCCATCCTGATATTATGTTTAGTGTTTGTTTGTGTGCTCGGTTTCAAGCTAATCCAAAGGAGTCACGCCTTACGGCGGTCAAGAGGATCATGAAGTACCTTAAAGGAACAACGGACGTTGGATTATGGTATCCGAAAGGTAGTATGTGTAATTTAGTTGGTTATTCTGACGCTGATTATGCAGGATGCAAAACAGATCGAAAAAGTACAAGTGGTACATGTCACATCCTAGGAAATGCATTGGTTTCATGGGCATGCAAGAAACAAGCCTGTGTTGCTCTAAGTACGGCTGAAGCGGAGTACATAGCGGCGGGAAGTTGATGTGCACAAATCTTATGGCTTAAACAACAACTTGATGATTATGGATTAAACCTTGGATGCATTCCCCTTCGATGCGACAATACGAGTGCTATCAACATCACAAAAAATCCTGTCATGCATTCAAGAACTAAGCACATTGACATCCGACATCATTTCTTATGAGATCATGTGCTTAATGGAGATGTCGAAGTCACATTTGTGGATACACATAACCAACTTGCGGACATATTCACCAAACCCCTTGCAAAAGAGCCATTTTACAAAATTCGCCGAGAACTTGGAATTTTGACCGAAACGGATCTCTAATTTCTTCATCAAATATTCATCATACATCATTAAGGATCAAAGGTATGTATTTTTCATAATTTTTCGACTTCGGTAAGTCACATTTTTTTGATGATTTATGTTTAAAAAGTGAGTTTTCTCGATTTTTCGTAGAGTTAAATTATTTTTCAAGTTTTTGTACTATGATCAAAAGTTGCCTTAATATGTGTTTAATCATGTCCATGTGCAAAAATATGATTTTCTCTCACCTTTTTGTCTCTAGAAGCTTGCTGTTTTTGCATGTTTGGCATTAGTAACCGGTTACCCCAGGGTAAGTAACCGGTTACCACTGTTTGATTTTTTTTTAATTTTCGCGCATGCGTAACCGGTTACCCCAGGGTAAGTAACCGGTTACTGTTGAACAATTCTGGAAAAAAAAATAACTTTTAAAGTGTTGTACTTTAAGACCAAACATTATCACTTGTCTTGGAACTCATCTCATCTTCTTCAACCTTCCTCCTTCAATGTCTCATAAACCCTCACTTGGAAAAATAACCCACTCACACAAATTCCAAAATTAACTCCATAAAAAGCAAACCCACACTCTCCACATACATCCTACCATTCCCATATCTCTCTATCAAGGATTACTTTTTCGGATTCCTCTCAAAACCCTCACTTTTCAAAACCTAAATTATGGCTCCTACCAAGAAGAACAAGGGAAAGAAAGCTATGGGTGAAGGTTCACAAACTGGAAATAAGGAAGAATCCATGGATGTTAGTCACATGCATCCTTCGAAGGGAAGAAAATCCAGCTCTGATGTAAGTCGAAGGGAGATGATGAAGACCAAATATGTGAAATTCTCTGCTTTTCCAGTTCATAGTTTTGATTTTGAACAGCTTCTGACAAACTCCGGTGTGAACAAGTTAGTCTCCGAGACAGGTTTGATTTATCCGGAACTTGTTAAAACTTTTTATCGGAATCTTAAGTTTACTCATGATGAATTTGATGATGTTTTTATGGAATCTGTGGTGAATAATACTAATATATGCATTGGATTGGATGATATTGCTAAGTGTTTAGAAATTCCAAATGAGGGAGATGAATTTCTTTTCGGATATGTTCCCGAAGGTGCTCATTGGAAAGACTTTGATACCTTGAATTATTTTGTTGAAATATCTCGTGGTACTCATGATGACTTAATTGGGAGACAATCTCAATCATCCCGTGTTATCAAATATGCTAAGTCATCGACGGTTAGTGACCGAATGTTGCATTTTGTGCTAGCTTATATTTTAGTTCCTCGCCATTCCAATCATGCCCAAGTTTCCAATTTTGATGTGTTTTTACTAAAAGCTTTGAGAAAGGGATGGAAGATTAATTGGTCTCATTTGATCTTTTATCATTTAAGACATCAATTTGGTCTTTCCGGTGGTTTGCCATATGGTTTCTTTATCTCTAAGTTGTTGGCTTATTGTAAGGTGCCTCTTGACAATGAAGAGTGTCTTGAAATGGATTATCAAATATGTGAACTCAACAAACACACACTTCTCAAGAATACCGGCATTGTGTTGGCTCCGGACGGGACTTATAAATATAAAGAGGAATTAGATGCTGCTGTTCCGGAAGGAGGATATACAATGGAATCACTTCACCGTGAGATGATGGCCATGAAGATTCAAATGACCTCCAACCATGCTCAAGCAATGTGTGGCATTAACAAACTTCTAAAACTTCACCGCGCTTCTCACCGGTCTAATGAAGAAGAAGAAGATGTGGAGATGGGAGAAGGTTCCGGAAGTGACTAAATGTGTTGGTTTAATTGATGTTTTTCTATCTATGTTTTTAATCTTTTTATGGTTTTTTTTATGTTATGTTCTTATTCACTTTAAAGTCCTATAAGGGTAGGTTTTTCCTTTTTGAAACTTGATATGCTATGTTTCTATATTTTACAATGTTTGTGGTAAAATGTGAAAATGCTCATAAATTTTAAGTCTTGACCCAACCTTTTTTATAATGCCAAAGGGGGAGAAGAATTGCATTGTTGCTTGCTTTGTTGCTTGTTGTTTAAAATTTATGCAGGAAATTTTTTCAAAGTCTCAAAGCATTGCTCATATTCTAAAAGAAAGGGGGAGCACATCCTTAGGGGGAGATTCCTTGGTGTATAGAAACTTGGTGGAAATCATTGTTCAAATAATGAGTTGTCATCATCAAAAAGGGGGAGAATGTGAAGGCATAGCTTCTTGGTAATTTTGATGAAGACAACATCTCTCAACAACTCTCATGTGCAAAGATCAAAAAAGGATTGAGTTGAAGACTTGGAGTGAATATTAAAGTGAAGACTAAAAATAATTTCAAATGGAGCATTTTCTTTCAAATGATCAAGCAACATAAATGGTATATCTAAAACTTTCTCTAATATGATATACAAGTGTTCAATATTTTCATCTAATAGTGTCTTGGTTCATCCATCATAATTTTATGTCATTGCATTTCTTTAAACATTTTGCCAAGAATATTTTTTTCATTTTCAGCTTCAGTAACCGGTTACCCCAGGGTAAGTAACCGGTTACCACTGTTGTTTTTCAAAAAAAAAATTTAACGTTGGGAATAAGTAACCGGTTACCCCAGGGTAAGTAACCGGTTACCACTGATAAAATTTGGCAAAAAATTGCATTTCTTCATCCAGAATTTTTTGATGCATTGTGATGATCCATGGCATTCTTTCACTCATTATACTCCTTTAGAAAGGTGTGTGTAGCAATATAAATTCAACATTTTTTCAGTTTTCATTTTTACCTCCTTTTTGCAAATACTTTTTATAAACAATTTCTCACATATATTTTCAAATTTTCTCAAGTGTTCACAAATTGTCACTAAAGTATTCTTTGCACAAAAATTTCATACATTGCTAAAAATACATATCATTTGCATTGAACACTTGTATACTATATTGAGATTGTCTACAAGGAGAAGATCAATCAATTGATTGATATACAACATAGAAATCATTTTCATACACTTCAAAAATTCTAAATCATTTCTAAAGTCACACTTTGTTTTAGGATTGTTAAGACAAAGTTGTGGAGTTGTATTACTTGTGTTTCAAGGGTTAGTTGGAAACAAGTGTGTTCATTTAGAGAGGATTATTCTCTACTTGAACTTAGGAAAAATCCAAGAGGATTGTTCTTGGTGGTTTAGTGGCTTAAGACTAGGAGTGTCTTGTACAAGTCCAAAACATAGTAAAATTCTCTTTCGAGTCGAAGGAGGAGTGGAGTACTCTCGGATTGTGAGGGGAACCACTATACATCGCCGTGTCCTCTCTACTTTCAGCACTTTATTTTTCAGCATCTAACCTTAAGCAGAAAAATAAACCAAAACCGGTAAAAATCGAAGAATTTGTTAACAACCTAATTCACCCCCCCCCCCTCTTAGGTGCACTCTTAAAACTACACCTCATTGTCCCTTCAAAGTTGCCTTCGAATAAATGATCTTGTCCCTACGAAAATGATGATAGTCCCTTCGAATTGTTAAGATATCTCTACATGTTGCCTTCTATGACCATAACGATGACCCTAAGCTTGTCCCTCGAAATCCAAAGACAAGACTACTAACTAACTAATAGTAAGGATAGTTTTATCCCTAAGGAAATGACAATTACAAGAAAGACCTTACAACTTAGGGTAAGTAACTCTTAAACGCTTGCTCACAACTTTCAAAACAAATAATTTTTACACCCCACCCTCTTTTTCAAAATACTTTCAAACAAGTAAACACTTTGTATACATTCATACGAGAATCATTACAAAGTTAAATCCTTACGAAATATTTTAATCGCACACTACACTTTTCAAACAAAACAAGTAAAGAGTGAGCTAAGCAATTAAGAGCCCCTGGATAACCATGGATACAAAGGGTGCTAACACCTTCCCTTTGTATAACTTACCCCTCGAACTCAAAATATTTTAAAGGTATTTCCTGTTCTTTTATGCCTTTCCTAATTGGATGAAATAAAAGTCGGTGGCGACTCTTGCTTATCGTAACATATCTTGCGACAAATACTAAAAGTCAGTTCTCCTATCATGTTACATTAAGCAATTGAGGTAACGACATAGCATAAGTCATGGGAAGAGGATCAATATGACGGTTAGTGTGCCTAGATCTCTATTGATATTGTCTCGGTGGCTGATGATCATTTTGTTGTTGTCGCTGAGGTTGAACAGTCGGAGTAGGGATAGTCACAGCAGTGTCCTGATGATAAGAAGTAGGACAATATCTTCCTTGGCCCCTTTGTCCATATACAGCGTTAGTCTCCCCACAACGCTTCCTCTGGGCTCCAACAAAAGGATTCCTAATACTTGACCCACTAGCATCTTGGATTTTTCCCAACTTCAAGAGATTTTCAATCCTTTCACCTGCTATCACAATATCAGAGAAACTCGTGTATGGGCATGCAGCCAAACGATTCAGAAATGCACCATGTACCGTTCCCATGAACATATCTGCCATCTTTCTTTCTAACAACAAAGGTTGTACTTGTGCAGCCATCTCACGCCATCTCTGGGTGTATTCTTTAAAGATTTCTTTTGAACTCTGGGAGAGACCCTACAAATGCGTGCGGTTAGGCGCCATATCTATGTTGTATTGGTACTGTTTGAGAAAATCCTCGGCCAGATCCTTCCAGTTTCTAATAAATTCCCTCTTCAACTTCATATACCAATCTAAAGAAGCTCCTGACAAACTTATCTGGAAGAAATGCATCCAGAGTTTTTTGTCATCAGTATAAGCAGAAATCCTCCCGAAATAAGCTTGAATATGCATCCTCATTGTACTTTTCAAAGGTTGGAGTTTTTAAATTTGGAGAAATCCTCGTTCTCGACACTAATCCTAAATCGGTCACATCAATCCCCATGGAATTCTGGCATTCCATGGCTCTTATCTTCTCAGCCAATTTCGCATACCTCTTATTATTAACATCATTCTAATTTCCCATGTTAGCATCAATCAAAGTAAATTGGTCTTCTTGAGTATCCTTTAGATTATGACCTACGTTGCGGCCAGCATTTCCATTCAGATTTCCATTCATATTCCCATTCAGATTTCCATTCAGATTCCCATTCGAATTTCCTCCATTACCATCTGGGATCACGACTTCTGGCCACTCGATCATCAATCTCAGGCACTCCTAATTTTGAGCCATCCCTATCATCAAATCCATGAACTGATCCATCCTGGTCCTCAGCACAGTAAGGTCAACCTGCATCTGTTCCACCATTCTTACTCGATTTCGCTTTACCGAATAACGGTGAATGCGTCGCTCATCAATATTGCCTAATAAAAGGACAATGATGGGAAACAGTATTTGGGTACCGGAA
Source organism: Lathyrus aphaca (assembly GCA_963966055.1). Taxonomy (NCBI): domain Eukaryota; kingdom Viridiplantae; phylum Streptophyta; class Magnoliopsida; order Fabales; family Fabaceae; genus Lathyrus; species Lathyrus aphaca. The sequence continues at coordinate 30,496,921 of OZ014521.1, read as the reverse complement.
AAATGCAAAAATGATATGCATGTTATGCAAATGCTATGTTTTTCATTCTCATGGCCTTTTATGCCCTGATTCTGTTCTTTCAAGGGAAACACAAAAGTTCAGACAACATCTGGGATAAAGCTATTGAGAAAGAGCATTCACAGATTAATTCAGGTATATGCAAATCCATCGTGAGATAATACTGTAATCACATGTCAGTGAGTTAACATTGATTCGAGATATATCAGGACAACCATTGCAGTATAATCCAAACATATTATAAAACAAGAAAAACCCCGAGGGAACAAAGTAATACACAAAATCTGAATGTCAACAAGCATAATCCAGAAATATAACAACGATAATGGTTCCCGCAACAAGCCTGAGGGTAACCAGCTACATTAATGATGCAAAGTACAACAAAGTCTACTACCTACGAAACTCCATATCCTTCAACCTTGGGTTGCATCTCTTGACATATTTAAACAGGGCGGCAATGTCCGGATGCTTTGTCATCTCAATCAAACCTTGGATTAGACGATTTCTTAGATTAAAAGCCTGGTGCAATGAATTGATCTGCTGATATAAGACTTCTTCATCCATATTACCATGAGCTGATTCTAATTTGGCCTTCTTTGTTTCAGTGAGTATTTTGAGTTCAGCTACCTTTCTTTGAGTTTCCTCCAACAACTTCTAGTTTTACTCCATGTTTCCACGGTACTTTCTGTGTTTCGAGTGTGCTGCTTGAAGTTCTTCATCCAAAGTTTTCAACTGTGCTTTCAGACCTTCAATTTCTGACTTGAATCCTTCTTCCACCTCCTTCTGGCGCTCTAGGTTGTCACCCCATTTCTGCTGCCACAGTGAGATGGCTTGGTTAGACCCAGACAATGACTTCTTAATGCTTCTTCGTTCTTTGGTGACATTCTTTTCAGCCAATCCTCGTCTTTAGAAGTAGTGTGATTTGTCCTCAAACTCTTTCTGCTTATCTTCCATAATCTTCTCAGTAAACCAGATCTTTCCTTCTAACTCTCGATTAGTATACATTGTCTTCTGATAAGATCATTAACCTCTGAATTATTTACCCGGAGCTCGTGGACCAAAGATTCCAGCTTGAGATACTCCTCAATAGGCATGGTGGTTCTGGGTTCCATCATTTTCGGATATAAAGGGGGTTCTACTGAGAACGAAAGTTTAGTAGTTGCTACCCTGTGCTTCAGCCATTCAGCATATGGAGAATAAGTTTTGGGATCTGGCTTCCCAAAATCAATCTTTCCTTTCTTAGTCCTGACATTCCAAGCCTCAAAAATTTTGAAGGACATTTATTCATTATCCTTAGCATGAAAATACAGAGACTCCCTCACGTCACTCTCTACCGGAGGCTATTTTTGCAGATATTTGAACTGTTTAATTGCAAGACCATGGTTGTAGTTAATCCTTCATCTTCTCCCCAACAATGGAACATTTGGGAACGTTCCGCAACTGTTGATGATAGACATACCGACCAAGTCACAATTATACCATCAAGATATATCCTCAAATGTCATACCCATCAGCCTCTTAGACCATTTGTCAGTCCCTTTAATATCAATAAAAGCTCTAGTCTTTGGGAGATGGTGAGAAAACCAAGTGTAAAACAAAGGTGCACAACAAACCATCAACTTTCCCCTTTTCTTCTCATTCTTGTAATGGACTGAATGGAAAAGGTCACCTAACAAAAGTAGAATTGGATTCCTCTTGATAAAGATACTCGCAACATCCATGTTGACGAAATCTGACACATTAGGGAACAGAAAAGTTCCATACACACGGACAAGATAACACTAAAAGCGGCCCACTTATTATCTTATTCCACAAGGAAACTCAAATGAAAGCTTTATAACCCCCTTTCTCGTCAACATTAGCTTCAATCATCGATTTGCCGAAATGTACCGCCGTGGCAATAACACTGATCTGAGGAGTTCGCTTGGAGTTGTAGAAAGGTGGTATCTCTTTGATAGAAACCCTCAAGAGATTTGAGAAATCTTCTATAGTGGGAACCAAGATGCAGTCATTGAAAGTGAAGCAGCAAAACGGTGGATCATAAAACTGAAGGAGAGTATGCAGAGCATCGTGTTGATCCTTGTTTATCTCGTCCACAAAACTCAATATCCGCCCATATCTCTTTCGAAAATTGTCATGCACATCATTGTCCATCGTCTCGATCAACTCTTTAATCAACTCGACCTTAGGCTCGGGAAACAAGTACATTATATTCTTCTTTCTGGGATCTTCCATCTTGAACAAGAACACCCACCAGAATCAAAGGCAATAAAAGAAACCCTAAGAATGAAAAAAAACATAAATGTTAATGATGAATGATGCAATGCAGCTAGGCATGTGATCAGAGCCAAAGTATGTTGTGTTAGTGTATGACTGTGAGCCAAGTATCTATATAGAACCATATCAAGAACACCATACCAAGAGTAACAATATCACTGCTCATAGGACAACCACACAAACGGGTATGTAGAAGGTCAAGGTTACCTGCAAACTTGTAAACAAACCCCCCATCTCACATGTGTGTTCTAAAAAGGTAGGATCCTTAGACTCGGATCTCGGAATGAGAAGCAATAGCACATTCAGCCCTCAGGATACAATGTTATCGCCAAACAAGAAGATTGTCATCTGATTCACCCCAAAACAAAGGTCATCCTATACAAGTTTCCAGTGGGCCCTCGGGTGCGAGTGGGTTTGCCATTAAATATGGTCTACCACTTTCACCATTAGAGAGGGGTGTTTCCACTAAGGTCCTCATTGATCGGTCAGCAGATGCACATAACTCTCAAGGTCATATCCTGAATGAGGAAAATCCCCACAACAAAATATTTCCAAGAAAATCGCAATCTGGTTGTGGAACTCACAACTACTCCCGTGGCAAGATACCATGAAAGAAAAGCGATTGTCCACTCTAAAGCCTAAATGTGCACTCGAGCCTGGGTTGTGGGCTCATCTCTCAATATCTCCCATCTTGCCAAATAGAAAACCACAATAGCCAATACAATATACACATATGATGCATGATATAAAGTAAATTAAATGCAATAAAAGTGGTAAAGTAAAGCGATAAAGCTGTAAATGAAAGAAATAAAGATAAACTAATGCACACAAAAGCACACTGAAACACCCAAAAACAGAAACACACAAGCACTAGGAGAGACGCGCACAGGGAACCAGAATCCCCATCAAGGTCTCCAGTTGTCGCTCCCGGGATTTTCATCCAAGTACAAACGTGAAAGTGGTGCGGAAAAAGAAAAAGAGTCGTCATCCATGCATTTCTATCCCAAGGAAAGGGAAAGGTAATATTTCACAAACCTGGGGGAAAGGAAATAACAAGGTCTTGCAAACCAGAGAGAACGGGTAAGGGATTCGGTTACTGAAGGGAAGATATTAGCACCCTTTCATGTCAGTCGTACTCGACATGATCCACACTTGCTTGCACTGCTCAAAGGGTGTTGTGATATGCACGCTGGAACGGGAACGAAAAGAGATGAGAAATGAAAGAACGGGGGGAAGTGGCACGGAGAATGACTCGACAAGCATCACACATGTGCCTACGTATCTCGAAAGAGAATCAGAGTCGACGTTGTTCGGAAATGAATAGGGATTTGTGTTCTCCAAGCGTCACACTTGTGCCTACATATCCCATCTATGTAATGGGAAAGTCAGAACATTTTAGTTCGGCTAACCAGGGTTGACACAACTTGCATTTGTTTTTTAATTGAATGACTAATGCTCTAGCTCAGGTGCTATAGGATCGCTGAATCGAGTGTGTTTATCGTTTGCAATAGAACAAGAAGAATCACATTCTTACGATGAAAGTGAGTGAGATGAGAGAAGAATTCATGAAGGAAATGTGTGTTTGTTTGTTTTGATTTGTTTTAAGAGTTTTGAATTTGTGGTGTTTGCATAAGCGAGTGTACAAGAGTCTATGACAGATGAGCATGCACTTCACACATCTCCCCAAGACGGGATGATAATGAAGTACACTAAGTAAGTTGATGAAGACCCTCAATCTTACCTATTTTCAATGTACTCAAGGCTTGTAGAACACTTGACTTACTTTATTTATTAACTATTTTTTGTTGGATTAGATGAATAAGTGTTTTGATTATTTTCTTTGTGATACACTTTCATGCTAAAGACTTGTTACATGATGGGCGACTTACAACTCACTCCAAGATGGAATGTATGTAAGTACCCCATGCCTTAGGGCTCGTGGCACATGAAAGCGTATTGTCTTTATTAGATGTTTTAGTTTTGTTTTGAGATGATAAGAGAAAAGACTCAAAGGATAAGAAAGGGTAAAAGTCTAAAAGTGAGACTACCAAAACCTAATTGTTAGCATGCATGGCTGTTCCTAAGGTTTGAATTGAGGTCTAAGAAAAAACTAAGTCTAAAATAAAGAAAAGGAAAGATATGAATAACGCTAACTCACTTCAATCAAAGATTAAAGTTGAGTTGAGATCCCAAAGGGAAGTAAAAAAGTTAATATCAAAGAAGCATTTTCATGCTTGTCTCAAACACACAAGAGAAAGATAAAGAGATGAGAGAAGAGGTATGAGTATGGATAAACATCCACATACTCAAGACTTACCATAGCCTATACACAAAAGGTTAGTACCAAAACAATTCAAGTATTGAAGTACAAGTAAAGGAAAATAAGCAAACAAGTGATAATCATCCTAAGAAAAGGATTCTAGACAACAAACAAACTTGAAACCAAAAGAAAAGGATCCTAAGGGTTAGAGACTATCCTAAGTCAGTAGCTAAAGGTAAAGGGTCCCTACTAATGTTAAGGTATCATATAAATTCAAACTAGGTTGAACTATGCACCAAAAGATCCTATAAATGCAAGTTATGTAACAATGGTGAAAGATGAATGCTTATGAAGTGCAAACATGAATGAATGCAAGAACGATCATTAAAGTCAGAAGTGAATGTTATTTATGAATGAATATGGATGTCATTGAATGATCATACAAATCATGGATGCAAATTTTCAAGAGTATGAAGCAAGAAGAAGTGAACAAACATCATTCAAGTTCAATCAAGGAAAGCATACTTGTAATGCATGTCAAAAATGAAGATGAAATGTAATTATGAATGAGAATAAATGCAAGTCAATAACATAAGATGAGTATGATGATGTTAAGATGTAAATATGAGCATAGAAAGTACATACACAAAACATGTTGAGGCATATTGAAGAAAAGAAGTAAACTAGGTTCAAACAAGTATCAAAAGTTTATGGACTTAAGAAACATGTAAATATGCAATTACAAATCATGTAAAATGAATGAAAATTTTCTCATACAGTAGCTAAAAAATGTGGATCAATGTGAAATAGCATACAAGTATTGGATGCAAACAAATGATTAAAGAAGACAGACAAAGATGCACAGTTCAAAGATGAATGCAAGTTAAAGCAAACATGCATAAGTCATGTAAGATGAATCATAAATGACCTATAATGCAAGATGAATGACCTTTAATGTGCCTAGATAATGATGTTAAAACATATCAACAATCAACACAAAGGAACATGCTCAATTCACACCAAAACCCTAGCACAAGTCATCCAATGAACACATATGCATTGTTGCAATTAAGGTGAGTCAAAACCACATTAAAATGATGAGAAAAATTAGAAAATACAAGTCAATTGAAGTGTGATCAGTATGCAAACATGTCTCAAAAACATAGGGCAAGAATCATTAAGGATCATGTTCAAATGTGATTCACAACTTCACACAATTCAATCAACAATGATGCACAAAAATGACATTAAAAGCATATATTAAAATGCTATGAAAATCCACAAAAATATGAATGAGATGCATCAAGATGTCATACATCATGTACTAAGTCTCAAGTGAAATATCAATTCACAACTATGTCAAACAAATTGAGAAAGATGCAAGTATCAAGAAGAAATGATCACACAAAGGAAATTAAAAGGAAATTCAAAAAGAAATAGCAAAGAGTACCAAAAGCAGAATTAAAAAGATTTAAAAAATTACTTAAATGTTTGAGGATGATTCATGATTTAATTTGAAATTTTTTCATGCTTAAAACTATTTTTAAAATATAAAATCAAACAAATATGCAAAAGAAATAAAAACAAAAACAAATGAAATTGCCAGTATGGTACACCGAAAGCAATTTTCAAGTTCAAATGAGCATTGGGCTCAAAATAAGGTGGTGTAAAAAGCAAACAAAGACCCAGCTCAATGCGCTTGGGTCTGGATTGTATCACATTCGTCCTAGTCAACAAGGTTGACTCACTGCTAACCCTTATATGAAGTCCTGATGAGATGATCAGATTATTATGCAAGATGCGTGGATGGGATGCAATGACCATGCTAAGTTATGATACGATGCACACTCAAGATCTATTATGAAACAAAAAGAGAACACGTGATAAACATGCCTTTTATTATTTCATTAATGCGTTGTCACACACTGGTGCGTTGGATCAACCATTGCTACACTGACACTTGGCATTGTTTTTTTTTTGGAGAAATAATACTTTATTACCAAAAACAGATTACATCAAGCGATCTCAACGGAGATCCAGCTACTCACTACGAAAAATAGACTAAGAAGTAATAGAAACTAAGCCATTAGCATTCTACCGATAGCCTTACGCAATCTAGGCCTAGTCCAGCATCGGTTAACAATCACATCTATGATTCTTTCCTTCGTCCCATTCAGAATGTTATCTTTTTTGAAACAAATGTTGTTTCTACAATGCCAAATCTCATATATAGTTTCCGCTATCGCACATTTCACAATCTCACTGCGGGGACTCCTTAGATTACTTTTTTTCAGCACCCAAGCAAGCTCCTCTTTCCACCCACAAGGGCTATGCACAATCTCCAACCAATCTAGGACAGACTTCCATATTTCCACCAAAGGTTGACATTGAAAAAAAAGGTGTTCCTGACTTTCCAAATCATCACAAAACAGACAGCTACTCTCACTAATCATTCCAAAACGCATGAGTCTCTCCTTTGTGGCCATTCTCTCATGACACACTAGCCATAAAGTGTGTAAAGCTCGAGGTCTCGCTGGGTTATGCATGAAAAGTTTCCTCCAAGGAACCTCAGTATTGTTACTTAGTTCCTCATATATCCGTCTTGTACTGAATTTCCCATTTTGCAAACTGTTCTGCCACTCCGTTAGGCCACTGACTCTATCCCGGGTTTTGATGATATTCTTCATTATCCACGAAGAGTTTTGCTTCACCTCCATGTTCATAACATCTTGCCTTTTCACATAATAGCAGTGAATCCATTTAATCCATAAGCTGTCAGTTTTCTCAGATAAATTCCAAAGCAGTTTTGCCAAGCAAGCTATATTCCAAGTACTGATATTCACAATGTTTAGCCCACACTTCTTCTTTGATGTACAAACTCTTTCCCATGCTACTGGGGATTTTCGCGAAATGGTTTCCTTTCCTGACCAAAGGAATGTCCTGCAAACAGCATTTATCCTCACAATCAGTTTCTTTGGCAGGGGAAGGCACTGCACCCAGAAATTAGTGAGAGCGAAAATAACACTGTTTATCAGTTGAGCTCTGCCTACCATCGATAACAGTCGCGAACTCCAATGGTGGATTCTACTCAGAATTTTATCCATCAGAGGCAAGTAATGAGCCACATTAAGTTTCTTACTTGTGACTGGAATTCCCAAGTAGCGAAACGGCAGCAGGCCTTCTTCAAAATTGGTTATTCTAAGGATCTCCTCTTTGTCCTCATCCACCACACTGCCGAAATAAACCTTGCATTTCAACGGGTTTATTTTCAGCCCTGTAGAATTAGAGAAAACTCCATACCCATCAAGCATCAACTGAACTGATTTCACATCTCCTCTCGAGAACAACAATAGGTCATCCGCAAAACTAAGGTTGATAATATCCAGCTTCTCACACTTAATATGATAATTGAAGTTTGGGATGGCTTTGAGTTTGTGGAGAACCCTGTGCAAGTATTCCATAACCAGAACAAACAGCAAGGGTGATAGGGGATCCCCTTGCCTAAGCCCTCTCTTCGCCTCCAACACATTCGTGAGATTCCCATTAACCTGATACCTGTACGAGACTGTTCGGACTGTTTCCATTATCCATTGAATGAACTTATGGGGAAAACTAAATTCTATCAGGATGTTTTCCAAAGCAATCCACTCCACCGTGTCGTACGCTTTTTGCAAGTCCATCTGCAACATGCATCTGGGTGCCCCTTTTCTCACACTGTATCCTCTAATTAATTCAAAAGCCATAAGGATATGATCATGGATTTTCTTCCCAGGGACAAAAGTTGCTTGACTGTTATTGATCACAGATCCAATAATTTTTCCAAGCCTATTTGTAATGATTCTGGAGATTATCTTATAAATCACAGTACAACATGAAATAGGGCGAAAATCTTTCACTTTTGTAGCAGGTTGGATCTTAGGAATAAGGGTCACAACAGTACAATTCATAGCTTTATAAAGCTTACCCCTATCAAAGAATTCTTTCACAGCTCTAATTATATCCTCCTTTATAATATTCCATGTAGTTTTGAAAAATTTCGCATTGAAACCATCAATTCCTGGAGCTGAACTATCATTTATGCCTTGTAAACTTTTCTGAATCTCAATCTCATTTACAGGACTAGTAAGGTACTCTCCCTGAATATTATTGATTTGAGGTCCATTTCTCATGGCCTCAATATCAATGCTAACCAGATTGTTGCTAGATGAACCAACCAACTCTTTGTAGAAATTAATAACCACCTCTTCCATTTCTTTCTGGTTTTGAATTACAGCTCCATTCTCATTCACTAGATCATCCATGTTATTATGCTTTTGTCTAGCTTTTAGGGAGGCATGAAAATATTCATTATTACCATCCCCTAGCCTTAACCAATCAACCTTGGATTTCTGCTTGATGATGTTTTCTTCAATGTTACTCAGCCTCATGACATCCTGCATTTTTTCTTTTACAGCATCAATCAGATTCACATTCATTGTGTCTCTGATCAAGTCATTTTGCACATTCTCTAACTCCAATCTATTAAAAAAATAGTAATTTATTTTTAAAAAAATATTAAACTTAAATTTATTCTTGTAAAAAATATTTTAATTAATTAAGTTTGTATAATATTTAAATTTATTATTTATTTTAATAATATAATTATTTATAATATTATTAAAAATATTGATTAATAACTTTTTTTTCCAATTTTTTTTTCAATTTATCAAAGACACTAAAAATTGAAGAACCAAAAAATAAAATTAAAGAGAGATTAAAATTTTGAAAAGGATTTAATTAATATGCACTGACAGTGTAAAAAGAAGTTTTCCATTGTCAGTGAGTCATAATCGTCAGATGTTATAATGAATTGACAGGGTAATATATTTTAAAATACATAGAGGATAAAAAATACATTTAAATCAAAATTAGATTTTAAAATTATAAAATATTATAAATGAGAACTATGACAGATATTCTTATCTTTTTTTACTTTATGATTTCAAATAATAAAAATCTAATTCTCTAAATTTCATTTAAATATTGAAATGCACCAGAAGTTTTTACAATTTCAAATATTAAAAATCAAATTCTCTAAATCTCATTTAAATTGTGTAAAAAAGATTTACACCATAAATAAAAAATCAAATTTGACTTTTATTTTAAAAACTTATAAAACAAAACTTATAAAACAAAGTAATGGTGAGAAATTGACATTGTGTATATCAATTAATCTCTTTTAAAAATTAAAATACAGTTTTACAAAACCACTTATAAATCATAAAAATCGTCCATTATAACTAATTTAAAATTAAACTACAATTTTACAAAATCATTTATAAATAATCGATTATAAAAATCAATTGTCAAAATCAAATTCTATTTTCTTAAAACGGTTTTAAAGTACCAAACCAATTTTATAATTATTTATATTTAAAATTTATTATAAAACATTTTTTTTAATTTCTTTTTTATTTTCAGGGAAGTTATTTTTTCTAAAATAAAAAAAAAATCCAAAACTTAAAACAAAAAAAAATATTTTCTGTATTTTGAAATAAAACTGGTGCAATCCACCAAATAACCGGTTAGTTTGAGCATGCTTCTCTGTATATCATGTCACACTATATGAAGTTGATGCAATCATATACTAAAATTTCAGCAAAACCATAACAAGATATTGAAGACTACCCCTTATGGAGTTTGAAATTCCATCGTACATTAATAATAATAAGAATATGAAGAAAAAACTATAAAAAGAAGAAACAAAAGGAAGGGGGTCAATTGGAGTTGCACAATAAAATGTGCCATGTCCCAGCCATACTACTACTGTCTTTAGTTATCGTTGCCAGAGAAAGCAGGCAAATTGCAATTATATCTTTTGAATCATCAATCATGACAGGCAGCAGAAAGATAAGCCTTTAAAAACCTATGTTGAGAATGAAAGCCATCATCCAGCCCACTGACTTTATAGTACATTGAGAGTGTTAATTAAGCCTTCCCACCCTGAAAGGTAACATGCCATAACTAATTAAATTCCAAAAGAAAATGTAGCAATCTCAGAAGAGCATATGACAGTAGAAGTCCTAAAAAATTTAGCAAACACTTATTACATAAGGGGTGACTTCTCTGACTCTATCCACCAGTAAACTTTAAGGGAAACAAATGGGGATTAGCATGCGTAAATATCGTAAAGAGGATTGCCACAAAATGCATAGCCATTTCTCTCTTGCATCTTTAGAAAAACATGGACACGAAAATAAGATAGTTGTGCACGAAAATTAGATATTTCAAATTTGGTTTCTGAGTCAAGTATACTTGTGAATTGGGTCCCTGGAATGTGTTTAGTTAAAGCTACGTTTGGTAGCGTTTGGCTTGACGTGGTTTTTTACCGTGCAAAGTGTGTCGAAACATATGCTGCATCTCTTTTGGACACGTAGCTTTAATGGGAACACCATAAATGGATTTTAACATTGTCTTAACTTGAAACCATAGGATCTCACCCAAGATATTATTTTAGAGCAATTCACTTTGGATTATCAATGTTACGTATTTGTACGTAAAATGTATAAATCCACACAAAATCAGGCATATCATCGTATAAATGCAATAACCAACTTAGATGATATCAAACTTCATATTTACTGATACTAGTTGAAGTTATGAAACTTTTGACTTCTTTGATTATAACGCAAGTTTGTGACATACTCGTATTTAAACATACAACACAGACCCCCATACACGTATACATGGAAAAATATGAGCATATTAATAAACAAGTGCATGCATAATAATCCCTATTATTTACCTTATGAGGTGGAGTACCCGGTCTTGATGTGTTATTGCCAAACCCGCCTTTCCCCTTCTTATCGGAAGACTTAAGTATTTGGAAAGAGCATGTCAATGTGTCATCCACACTCATCATAGCACCAGCATTATCAAACTCACCGCAGTAATTTGGTGCAGAGAATATAGTCACCAGCTTACGTTTGGCAAAAAACTCATATCCATCTTCTACAACCTGAGACGCAGCACCCAAAATTTTAAAAGGAAAACATCAGATCAGATTTACTGATTAATCAAAACGAATCTAGACCCCCAAGCCAAGCTAAAGCCCAAAACATCAGCATAGACAAACAGAGATATAATACAATATAAAAGCATGTCTGCCAAACAAAAAGGTAGTTGAACAAAGGATCGTCAATTAAACACAAATAGGAATCTATTCATGACTCGCAAGGTGTTGAAGTTAGTGCAGAGAGAAAAAGGGAAGCCACCAGAAAAGCATATTGTGCATTCATGATCATGATGCATTAAACATCATATGCTCTCAAGACTTTTTACAATAGTAATTAATTGTTTGTCTTAAACCCTAAGAACAGGCTTAGTTTTAAAAAACAGTGAGTAATAATCAGTAAATTGAAAACTTATTGTGTATATGCCCAACCTATTGTATAAGCAAAATATACTATTTATAATCATGGGTGGTCAATCCAGAAGAAACTTTAAATCATCGAAATCAACCAAACTACATGTCTCATTACCTGGTGAGCTCTACAAATCAGATCAAGATCATGGTGCTCAAGAAACTCAGCAACCTTATCAGCCCCAAATGTGAATGACACGCCTCGATCATTTTCTCCCCATCCCTCAAGATCTTTATCAGGATCAGCCCACAGAAGGTCACAGAGAAGTCCATGATCTGGCACATCAATAGGGCGAGCAATATTCCGTATCTGATCTAAGTTTTTAAGTTCGGGAGAGAGACCACCATGCATACAAAGGATCTTCTCATCAACTAGAGCAGCAACCGGTAAACAGTTAAAGCAATCAGTAAATGTCTTCCAAAGGCGGACATTGAACCTCCTCTTGCACTCATCATAGAAACCATATATGCGATTGATGGAGGCACATTCATGGTTACCCCTGAGTAGAAAGAAGTTCTCCTTGTATTTGATTTTGTATGCAAGGAGTAAGCATATTGTCTCTATGCTCTGCTTGCCACGATCAACATAATCACCAAGAAATAAATAATTGGCTTCAGGTGGGTATCCACCATATTCAAACAGTCTTAAAAGGTCTGAATACTGGCCATGGACGTCTCCTGCAAATGAATTGTTTAAACAATGGTCATACACTGTTTAGCACTAACTGATAACAGATACAAGAAGGAAAAACCACACAGCTGAATGAAACAAGGCAATCAAATTAGTGGGAAATGTTTAACAATTTTAACATATTTTTTTCCACAAACCAAACTACTCAAAGTCTAGAGCATAGAATCCAGATTTTTAATAAATCAGAAAAGCTTTTTAGGGAGAAAGCACGACGATAAGTTCACAATAGGTTCTAAAGTCTAGGAGTGTGTGTGGTTTGGCATTGGAACTCCCAAACCGGCAACCACGATATATGCTCAAACCATGATTTACGACTTTGCAAACGTCACACCAAACATGCATTAAACTTTAGAAACAAAATAAATGTGGAATCTACCACTGCAGCCCTAAAAATAAAACTCATTAGTTACCAAGTTAGATAAGTGGGCTTTTAAGATGTTTATGATTACTGACCATTTAAACCAATGTTATCGATCGCAATTCACAGAAAAATAGCGGCTTGTTCAAGTTTTGCTATGCTACTGTGCTTTGGCGCCACTATAGCCGCTATTTAACAACACTTTGTACTAAATAGTGTACTGCAGAACAATAGTGGTTTGTTCATGTTCAAATTCTCCCAAGCTATTTGACAACCATGATTTAAACCAAATACCATACAAATGTCAACATGCCAAAGGGCTGTCGTAAATAAACAAAAAACACCATAAAACAGTGTTTCTGACATATGGGGATTCAACAACCCTGATTTAAAATGAATACCATCCAATTGTCAACATGCCAAAGGGCTGGCATAAACAAACAAAAAACACCATAAGACAGTGTTTCTGACATAGGGGGAGCTTGCATAAAATACCATAAACCACTAACCCCTTTGGCAATATTGAAAGCACAGATAATTAAACAAAAAACTACTCTAAAATTATCAAATGCAACTAGTTACATGTTCATTTGAGTTAAAAGAAAGTATAAACTATTACAACTATCAAGACCGCATCCAAAGAGTTCATAATATGAATTTCTTACATTCATATAAACTCTTCACACTTGCCACAAAATAATAACACAAACATGAAGAGTTAATAATTCAGCTCAGCAATTTAACCATCATCATCACACTTCCCTCTACCCCAAGAAAACCAATCAAACCCTAACTAAAATCCCAAACAGAATTCACCTCAACTCACAAAAGAACTTCTACAAGAAACATAATCAAAACCTAATCATCCACTAAAAAACTACAACAACCAATTAACAGAAAACCACACGCCATTTGACAGTTCCATTTTCTTCATTCAATCCAATCCCCTAACTCTAACATCAAAAATCACAACCAATCAATAAAAGCAGTCAACATCAAATACCATATATCACAAACTGAAAATAATAACAACGAACAAGAAACATAATATACCACAAATTTTGATAGGAGCTTCAAGCTCAAGAAGATTAGGTTGGCTGAGAAAAATCTCCTTCGCCGAAGTACAAAGCTGACGAATATCCGCCTCCGTAAGATTCACTTGTTTCGTCGTTCTACCGTTCTTCGCCGATACAAGCTTCCGTATGATATCGTCAAGCAACGTATCGTCCATCTCGAACCAGAGGGAGAGAGAAACGGTTATAATCAAAACGCAAAACGGAAGAGAGAGTAAACGACGATGTTTCAAGGCGCCGTTTACCGGTTGCAAAACGCAGAGTTTTATAGAAGAATGAAATGAAAACTTCTTGTGTTTGAAGGAGGCACCGTTTCTGGGAAGGATAGGAACCCTAGCCCAGTTGTACACATTCAAAGTACTTCTTCGTTTTTGTAGAATTTTATTAAATACAGAAATTTTAAATTAAAATTATACTATTTTTTTTCTTTTTTCCTTAATCGGAATATTTCTGGTCAAATTTTTTATAGAAAATAAATTATCTGAACATTTTTAAGATTTTAAAGGGTAGATAGATACTAATGGTGTGGGACCCTCACACCTCGCACGTGCCATGGGTTGATATAATTTTCGAATCTCGCATGCACGCTTTGTTTATTTACTTTCATTTCAAGAGTGGTTTAATGGATTTTTTTTTAATTGTAAAATGATGAATGGTGATTAACCGGGAAAGGTTTTTGTTTAGTACAGTTTTTGAATTCAAATTTAAACGGGTTAATTGATTGTTAATTTTTTTTTCTTTTTAAAGTGTTTATTGCTTTATTTGCTTTTATATTTTTCTTTTTATGGATGGATTTGGTCGATTTTTACAAGCTTTGTTTGGGTTAATTAAGGTGGTCAAATAAAATTTGGTTGATTAAAGTTTTCTTTGCAATAATTTTCAATATTAAGTTTATTGAATTGTGTAAAATCACTAACTATCACCAAAGATTTAGTTAACTGCCTTAAATTTCTCTTTAAGACATTTTTATTTATTCTTATCAAAATTATATTTTTTTAGGTATAAACAGCAATAATGCTATTATTTTGTAAGAAATTATTTTATATATATATATATATATATATATATATATATATATATATATATATATATATATATATATATATATATATATATATATATATATATATATATATATATATATATATATATTATGCATAATGAAGAAGGAAAAAAAAGGATATTGTCTATAAATCAGATATAAGATTTTCGATAATGTTTAGTGAAAGTTCCTCATAAGATGTTTGTTGCGAACGCCATCATCATTAAGATAATCCTCTTTGATTTTGGTTCCTCGAGAGAATAGTAGTGTTGTCTATGGGAATCGACATTTGATTCCTACTAAATTTCACTACCAAATATTTCCATTTCAGGTCTCCGCATGTTCAACAATCGCATCAACTAGAGGTTATATCGAAGATTCTTAATTAAGATGCATCTTAATACTCCATATCAAATTCGTTAAAAAATATACATCCGATCAAACTGAATCTCTCTCGTCGGCATTGAGAGGAAACACATTCACATGAGGAAGACAAGCAGATGAAAGGCAAATCTTAGGGTTTTTGGATAAAGAAAAAGTAAATGGAATTCCTAATGTAGATTTTCCATTGATCATTACCGCCACCATAATTAATCATTCCATTTCCTAAATTATGGTGGATAATGGAAGCTCTTGTAATTTGATCTACCGATAAATCCTCGCTAAAATTGGACTAAGACCACAAGATCTGAAACCCTACAGAAATCAAAGCCTACTCGATTTTAATGACTTATCTACTCATCCTTACGGACAGATCTACTTGCTAGTCACCTTAGGAGAATGAAATGGAAGAAAGGCGGTAGACGTCTGCTTCTTCATGATTCCAAGTAAAGCATATACAATGACATCTTAGGATTCACTCATTCCTAGCTTCACTAGACGCGGTCGCATATCTAATGCATTTGAAGTCGAAATACCATGACGAAATCGACATGCATAGTGTAACAACTTCGTTCATTCTTTAAAGTCTCCTTTATGTAGGCGATGAAAATATTTGTTGGAGGTTAGAAAAAAATGTTAGATAATGGGCTTCAATATAGAGGGGTGGGTGAATAGATCACAAATTAAAATCGAACTTTTGGCAAAAACAGTTTTCAAAAGTTTTATGGCACAGTGGAAACAACCCGAATCGAATCGTCTAACCGAACCTCTATAGAAAAACTCATATATGCGTAAAGGAACACAAACGTGTGATAATGAACACAAATTGAACAACAATAATCAATTACAAACAATTGAATACAATTTTACACGTAGAGATTATTCCCAATGATAAAAACACACAAAAACACAATAAGGCAATTTATTGATATCGTTTGGAAATTTGCTTTGTTTTGTTGATCTAAAAATCGATCACAATCAAACGGATTGTGATTATATCAACTAAACCTATTTTAAAATGTAATAAAAAATTAATTCCCAAATGAATTGATCAAACAACAAAGAATTCAAAAATTTGCTAACACAATAGAGATAGAGGGGGGAAAGAGAGAGAAAGAGAGGCACACACACACAAGGATTTGTTTAGGTAGTTCCCCAATAGGCCTTGATATGGGTACGTATGACCTTAATTCAAATTAGAATTGAGATATTTACAATTAGCCTTACTTTGCAAGAGGTGTATATACAAGAGATGAAGAACTCTAACCCTACAAATCCTATTTTTGTTGTTGATTCTACCACCTCCAAAACCCTTGATGAAAGATTCATCAAGTCACCAACAATGTGGCTTCAATTCACTTGTTCTTGCCATTTCCTTGTAAGGCACACGTTATGTCAAGGCTTTTGCCCGACTGAATTAATCTTAAACGCACACTTATTAAAACCCAAAATTTACCAAAAAGAACTCAACCCAATATTCTCTGTACAACAACCTAATTGGATATTATCAACTATAATCTAGATGGTCACCCAATCAAAAAATTATTATGTGTAGTTTGATTATGTGTATGCATATAATAGATGTTGAAGATGATGTAAGCTTTGAAATCCTAGTTTCATGTAGGTTTTACTCTGGAACCTTACTATAAATGATGCATGTATCAAGTATATATATATATATATATATATATATATATATATATATATATGTGTGTGTGTGTGTGTGTGTGTGTGTGTGTGTGTGTGTGTATGTGTGTGTGTGTGTGCAAGTATGAAAGCAAAGGGAAACAAAAGGAATTGAAAACAAAATAAAAAATCAAGATTATAGGTCTATATGCCAACCTATGAAAGCAATGTGTCAACCTATAAAGGTCTTAAGTCAACCTATTATAGGTGACACATAGAGAGTGGCTACAAGCTTCAATATTTGGGCATGGATGTCAACCTAAGTATGTTATGTGTCGACCTATACTAAAGAGAAAACTTATATAGGTTGACCTAAAGTCGTATGTGTCGACCTATGTAATGTTTTTCACACAAAAACTCAATTTTAATGCATAAAGTCCTTTCTTGATGCATGGATCCTTTCTGAATAATTTCCAAATTTGTTGACATGCATCATAATGATAAAATGCATAATGCACACCTAGAATTGGTTTATATCGTCCAATGTACAAAAATGCTAAAATTTCACCTCATTTTGATATCATCTGAAACATATCTAAACAAAAAGATGCACTCACAGACTCCCTTTTTTATGATGGCAAAACTTGAAATTTGAGACGATGTGATCCACTATCGCACACGGATCAATAACAAGTTTAAAAGTGTAGTTTAGGATAGTGACACTCGAATGTCGTATCACAAGGACTTTTGTTTTGATTTTTACCAACCGATTGTAATTGGGGTTTTGATTCGATTGAGAATAAGTTATTATAAGAAGTGAATATAAAATAAGCTAGTTTTCTGTTTTGGTTTCCTAGCTTATCATTGGTTAATATAATTTCCAGTTCCCTAAGCGGATTTGACCCTATTCGATTACAATACCCACTAAAGAGGAAAATTGGTATTATGTGATGTATGTTCCTATTATCTGATTTAAGCAAATCGAATTAAGCTCTCACGGATTAAGCAAACTTGATTTAATCAAACACGATAATGAAAAAGCTACACTAACGTGTTATAGTTAAAGATCATGCAATAATAGAATTTAATTTAAAAGCTCTAGAGGTTTGACGAAATTTTGGTAAAACAAAGTATTGACAAAGATGAAGAAATCTAGGAATGCGCAAGTGTGAAAAAATCTGCTAAAGACAAAGATGTCAAAGAAGATGTCGCAACCTGAAGACTCGACATCCCGGGTTGTTACAAAAGAAGATTTAAATTCAGTTTAAATATTCTCCAAGATTCTCTCCAACAAATCAGTAACAAATCAACGAATCAGAAGACAACATATGAAGGCTTATGGATTAGCAGAAAATTATAAATAGAAGTCCTTCGACCTAGGGCAAATTAATTAATCCTTGTAACACTTTGTAAAAGTAGAAAAATAAGGTTTAGTGTTTGAAAGTCGTTGGCTTTCTTGTGTTGTAAGTCACCCTCTATAACAGTATGATACATTGAGGTAGACATAATTGTTGATACAAATTCAGAAACCTTTAGGTAATGCATTGTATATTGTTCTTGGAAAGAGTTGTCAAATGGGTCAGACCCGCCCAGCCTGCAATGGCCCAGTGGGCCAACACTTATAAATGGGCTAGAGTGGGCTGTCGCTCCCCAGATTTCCATCCTGGTACAAACGCGAAAGTGGCGCGGAAAAGAACAGAGTCGCCAGCCAGGCATTTTTATCCCGAAAGAACGGGAATGGTAATGCTGCACAAACCAGAGGAAAAGAAAAGGAAGGACACAGGTCCTGCGAACCAAAGAGACTGGGTTCGGGAGTCGGTTACGACCTGGGAAAGTATTAGCACCCCAGATCGTCCGCCGTACCCGACGGGATCCACACTTGCAAAGAAATTGTTTCTAAGGGTGAAGAAATGAAAGTTGCTGCAAAGAAAATGAACTGAACTGGATAAAAGAGAAGAAAAGGGAACTGAAAAAGAAATGAAAAGGAAAAAATGTAGGGGGAAAAAGATTGTGCTCGAACGGGCCCTACCCCGCTTCCTACGTACCTCATCAGGATAATGAGGATCAGAGTCGTCGTAGTTCCCCTAACAAGGGGTAGAAAAGAAATTGCTTGTGAATTAAGGCTTGAACTGCCTATGCCAATGCTCAGGTGTTGCAGGCTCGGACGACGAGTGTGTAACCGTCTTGCAAAGTGACAAGTAGGAGCAAGTTCGTGTACGGAGCGAAGGAGATGAGAAAATAATTCCCGAAGGAAAGATGCTTATTATTGGTTTGTGTTTTTTATGAGTTTTTTAGGAGTGAAGTTTGCATAGGTAAGTGTACCCAAGTCCTACTAATTGGGATGTATATGTCTCACATCATCCCGAAATGGAATGCGCAAGAGGCACACCTATCTATGGAGGAAATCCCCAAATCTAGTCCCACAAGTGAAGGCTCAGGCACACTGACCTACTAGCATTTATTAAGTGTTTTTGTGATTTTTGGTTAAGAAGTGTTTTTTAGCTTTTCTTTATGAAGTAATCTCATGCTAAGACCTATCCACCACGAGGGATGACTTACACCTCGCCCCGAAACGGAACGCGTGCAAGCATCTCATAGCAAAGTCTCATGTCACATGAAAATACTCAACATTTATTAAAGTGAATTAAAATTAAGTTTGAAGATGAGAAGAGAAAGCACCAAAAGGATCTGAAAAGGTGAAAAATCTAAGGGGGACTAGAATCCTAAAAAGTTGTCATGCATGGATGAACCTAAGTTAGTGAGGTTTGAATTATATCCTAATGAAGAAGAAGGAAAGAAGAAGGAGAAAAAGAAAAAGAAAAAGAAGAAGAAGAAGAAGTAAGGCCTAAGCCCAACAATCACAAGGTTAGAACAAGTAAGAATAAGAAGAGAAGAGATGAGATTTGGAGATGTGGGAATCACATCCACACCTCTCACTTACCATAGCCCCTGAAAAGGTTAGCAACACAAGCATACAAGCAAAACAAAATGAACATAATGCCATACCAACATCATACAAACAGAAATGAAGTCATACACACAAATGCTCAATTCAAATGCAAGTCACAAGAATGAGAAAAGAATTACACAAGTCAATATGAGGCAACAATGAATCACATGGCAAAGCAAAGTAAACTTAAGAAGATGCAAAGCAAAATAAACAAAACATGAACTCAAGGTGCAAGACCAGAACCATATCCAAGTTAAAGAAGTGCTTAAGAAGCAAGAGAGATGAAGAGAAGAGGAGCACAGAGCTAAACAATCACATTAAGGGAAGAAAGAAGCAAAGAAGTGAGGTGAATGTACAAAGGAAAGGATGAACTTCAAAGGTAAACCAAATACAAGATTTCCAAAACACAAACCCTAAACCAAGATAAAAAAGGTATCAATGCCCTAAAGAGACCCCAAATAAGATGAAGAAGTTGGCACAAGTGCCCTTCTAAGCTAAAGAGAAAACTTATGATCAAAAAGAAGCAAAATGGGACAAGTTAAGAACCAAAATTCAAATTAAATCAAGTATGCACCCAAAAATTCCACAACCTTGGACAAAAGATCTTCAATCACGATATAACAACATGCCAAAAGGATAGGAATAAATTCAGAGGCTATGCAAGTCAAATGAGGGCTCAAACAACAACTAGGGTTAAGAAACTTCCCTCACGAGTCAAAGGCCAAAACCAAATAAACAAGTTCCTAAAAATCAGAGCAAAAATCACACATGAAGTACACCTTATTGAGAGTCCAGAGCAAAAAGAACCACTCAAAAATTCAAAATGAGGATCACTATGGAAAATGGACAAGGCAGCATGATTAAAAAGGAATAAAAATGAATTAATTAAATGGGGGAATTAATTTACACGTGTCAGCATAAAATAAATGACAAATAAAAATATGAAAAATTAAAGAAAACTCAAAGAGACATCCATGAATTTTTTCAGAATTTTTTGAAACCTAGAACTAATTTTAAAAATTAAAAACCAAATTGATATTAAAAGAAATGAAAGGAAAAGAAAATAAAATGAGAAAAGGCTGGGAGGTGCGAAAAGCAGGGAATTTAGTTGAAATGATTTGGGCCCAAGCAGAAGGGGGGTGTGGATAGTGGTCTAAGCCCACTCAAACTCAGCGCAGCATACACTACATGGGGTGGATACTCAAGAAAAATATGAAAAACAATGGCTAAAGGATCAAAAGGAAAGCTGAGATTAGTCCATTCATTAATTGACGTGGCAAGGTGATAGGATCAGAGTGAAGGAGCATACTAGTTAACGTGTGGTGCATAACATGAAGAATTATCAGGATGAAAATATAAAACCAAAACGCACGTGAGAGAGTGCAAGTTCATTAAATGATGTGTCACAATCTCATGCGTCCAGATGAACAAATCCAAGGGTGCTGGGACCTTCTTCTACCTTCAAAAACCCTAAATGCACAGCCCAGAATCCGGTGACCGGAGCTAGGGCTCCGGCACCTTAAAATGCAAAACATGATCAAACATCAACCAAAATTAATCAAAAGCTCCAGATTACATAATTAAGTCATCCTGAGTTCAAATATGGCAATGGAATTCACAATAGGTCAAAGGATTTACTGGATCGAAGGCAAACAGTTTGCACCATAAAAATTTAGATCAACATATAAAGCTCAATAAGGCATTCGAATCTAAAATAAGCAGAATGATCAGCACAAACAGAAGATCACAAAGCACACATCCATTTTCATTTCTAGATCTGAGAATTTTGAACTCACCTGAACTTGCAGATCTTGAAATAGCTTGTGATAAGCCAAGAAAATGCTGTCAATCCACTCCAAATGCACTCTAGTTGCAAAATAAATGCAACTAGAGCCTTGAAACTTGCTGGATCTAAGAGTTTGAGGCTTGCTGCCCTGAAATGGAAAGGTGATGGATCTTGAGAAATAACTTGAACAATGGATGGATTTGTGATCCTGAGCTCTCAAGGATGAAGAATCTGTGGTTGGTTTGTGAAGAGAGCAAGTGTGAAGACTGATTCGAAAGAAAATGCAAAATGAGCCAAAACTTGAGAGCGATGAAATAAGAGAGATCTGAATCCTTCTAAAACCCTAATTTGCTTATAAATGAGGTCATGAGGAAATGCTGAAGAAATGTCAGCCTTTGCACGTGGGAAGAGAGTGTGTGAGAGATTTTGCAAAATTTGCAAATTTGTTGTGAGAGCATGAAACACTCATGCATTGCCCTCCTTCTTGCCCATGTGCATTCACAATCTGACCCTTGATTTCAATCCAAAAAGATCCTGGCCATTGGATGCAAGTGTCACACACTTCTCATGTTCATGCAAAAATTACACTTATGGAATAAAATTCTCATCATGCACGAATTTAGTGTAATTCTTGGAGCAAAATGACTTATTTGCATTTCATTGTAACATTGTAACACTATTTGGTATGTACCAACACCCAAAAATTTGATTCATGACTTTTTGCTCTTGTGTACAAATGAAAAATCAAGTTTTGCCCTAGTTTTCATGAAATTTTCGAGGGCTCTATCTTCTTAACCATGAAGGCTATGAAAAAGTACTTGTACTTTTTGAAAATAGGAGGCTTTAATCTCCAAATTTCATGTTTGACTTTGGTCCATTTGAATATTTTTTCACCAAGTTATGATCACTTGAAATTTAGGGCAAAAACTTGCTAAAAATGGCATTTTCCATAACCAACTTCACACCAATTTTGCAAAACACCTCAAAACCTCATGATTCTTGGTCTTTGATCTTGCCAAACCTCTTTTAACATTATAAGAACATCCCTTGGCTAGAAAAATGGGGTTGGACCCCTTGAAATCTCATAGTTGACTTTTCTAAGGCACAGTTGACCAGTTTCTTCATTTACAAGCAACTGAAGAAATACTTGACTTCCACAAGGCATTTTCTCACAAAATTTCATCCCTAGGATCCTCTTAACATGTAAAAGACTTTGCCCAAATGAAATGGCCAAAGTATTGAGGTTTTCATGCTTGAAACTCAAACCCTAGTTTGGGACCATTGTGTAGGAGCTTTGCCCTAGCCTGGATTCCCTGATGATCCTCCAACCTTCTGAGCTTTTTTAAATGAACTTGAACTTGTAAATGCAATGTAGACCCCTCATAATAATTGTACAAATCCATTGGGCCTCCTTGTCATGTCTTGTGATACTTCAAGAACCTCCACAGATGATCATATGCCTAATGCTAGGTCATGAAGATGTTATGCCTCATCTTTCCATGCTATGATGTTGCAAAATATGATATGTTCATGATCAATATGATGTGATATGATGCTTAAAATGAAGAGGGAAAATTTGGGGTGTTACAGCTGCCCCTATTCAAGCAACTGTTAATATGAAAAGGACGGTAGCACGGGCTATCGACCGTTCAAGATAAACTGTGGTTGAATACCAAGAAGACCTGAAATTTGCACTCTGATGAAGAATGCAGAAACTGGGAAATAAACCCATCCAAATGACGCTTTGGTGATTGAAGTGGAGAAAAAAAAAACGAGTTCCTTCCCAATTGAAACTGTTATCTGGAATCAGAATACTTTGACAGACGAGTCTCCTTCGAACAATCTTGTTACGTCAGGAACTGGACATACGAGCCCTCGTACACTTGAGACAGACGAATCTCCTTCGGATATACCTGTTCCGCCAGGACCGGTGATGCACTTAAGTTTGTGGGATAGACATGCATAATCAAGGTAGACGAACCCTCTTCATATATTATCCGTGGATATATGGTATAAGACAGACGAGCCTTCTTCGAGCAAACCTGTTACGCCAGGTGCAACATCCATAAGTGGTGCCGAGACAGACGAGCCTCATTCGGATATACCTGTTACGCCAGGACCGGTAACCATTTTAACCTTTATTCCCACAGTCAGGATTTTAAACCCCTTCAATACAAACGAGTATTGGATGATCATCTAGAGAACACAGACGAGTGCCATAAATCAATGATATAAACGAGTATCAGACGATGATCTAAGAAACACAGACGAGTGCTTTGGGCGATGATACAGACGAGTATCAGCCACTGATATAGATGAATACCAGCAATTCAAACACAAACGAGCATTTGGATTAGCAATACAGACGAGTACCAGAATAATTAGCAAACCAACACCTACAGATATAAGCTAACACAGACGAGTGTTAGGGATGATACAGGCGAGTATCCAAACAATGCAGACGAGCTTCAAACAGATAACAAACACAGACGAGTGCTGGAGAATGCAGACGAGCAATAAACATTAGATATCAAACACAGACGAGTGTTGGGAGGTGCAGACGAGCAATAAATTATCAAACACCAAACACAGACGAGCGTTGGGAAGTGCAGATGAGCAACTATAAAGATTAAGAACCAAACACAGACGAGTGTTGGAAGGTGCAGACGAGCAACAAAAAAGTAATCATGGACCACTGCTGGGGAGAGCAAACGAGCAATACCAAAGTGATAACACGGACGAGTGTTGAGAGGCGCAGACGAGTGGCAATAAAGTATGGACACAGACGAGTGCTGGAGAATGTTTCCCTGATGGTTGGGAATTCCTCAAATATCCACTGTTGGTAATAAGAGTTCTAACAAATAAAATCTGTGGGGAATGGGTCTCCCACTGCTCGCTGAGTATACTCCACTGGGGAAGATAAACTGCTTGGGCTACCTGCTAAGACTTAGCTGGGGAAAATGCTGCTTGGGAGAATGTGACACCACCCTGCAACCTGCAACAACAGAAAACACAAGTGTGCCCCGGGGACCCGCATGGTATGATCTGTTCATCCATCGTCACCCGACACTCAAAGAGGATTTCACATGTTTCCCTGCAATTTCATTTTCTTTCAAGTTATCACCATGTTTTAAATGCAATGCTATTTTTTCCAAAAATTCAGGACATTTTGCACACAAAAATAAACACAACACGACTTTTTGACTGAATATTCTTTTTTATTGAACGACCTCTGAATAGGCAAAGTTTTACATCAGGAAGCAACCACCTGGAAAGAGGTAGCCACCATAAAATTGAGAAAATAAACTATCCTAATGGCAATGGACACGGCATCCCAATGAGTTTCCTTCTTGCTATGACCAGCATGTCTTCAAAACTCTCCATTCTTGCCTTTTCTTTCTGAGAAGATGAGGGGACTGATTCCTATCCTTCTGATATTGTCAAGCTGTTCGAAACGATGATTTGATTCAGATTACTCGGATCGAAGTTGTTGCTTATTCCCTTGTTTTCTGTGGATCGCCCTTTCGGGTTTTCAATCCACCGGGATACCCTTTTTTGCCCGAGCTATCCGATGTGGCTTTTCAACTCAGCGGGTGTACATTTTTTTTCCTAACTTTTGCCCGAGCTTTTTATTCTGTTTTTAGCCCGCCGAGATGCCCTTTTTTTGCCTGGACTTTAATTCTATTTTTGTGTCCAGCGGGTCTCTTTATGCGAAGTATTTTTTAACTGCGTCCGAGTTAATATGGGATTGGAAATCCTCTCCATCCATAGTGGTGAGCATCAGTGCTCCTCCTGAGAAAACTTTCTTCACTATGAATGGTCCTTCGTAGTTTGGGGTCCACTTGCCCCTGTGATCTGAACCTGGAGGAACAATCCTCTTGAGCATAAGCTCTTCCACTTAATACTCCCGAGTACGTACTCGTTGGTTGAATGCTCGCTTCATCCTCCTCTGATAAAGCTGACCATGACAGATAGCCATTAATCTCTTTTCCTCAATTAAGCATAGCTAATTGTAACGAGCACGCACCCATTCAGCCTCATCAAGCTTCACATCCATCATCACACGCAATGAAGGAATTTCTACTTCAACAGGCAGGACTGCCTCCATACCATATACCAATGAGAAGGGAGTTGCCCCAGTTGACGTCCTGACTGACGTTCGGTACCCATGCAGCGCAAATGGTAACATCTCATGCCAATCCTTGTAAGTGACAACCATCTTTTGCACAATCTTCTTGATATTCTTGTTTGCTGCCTCTACCGCACCATTCATCTTTGGTCGGTAAGGAGAAGAATTGTGATGCTGGATCTTGAAGTCCCGACATAATTCTGCCATCATCTTGTTGTTTAAGTTAGAACCATTGTCAGTAATGATGCTTTCGGGCACTCCGTATCTGCAGATAATGTCTCTTTTCAAAAATTTGGCAACCACTTGACGAGTGACATTGGCATACGATGCTGCTTCGACCCACTTAGTGAAGTAATCAATCGCAACCAAGATGAAGCGATGACCATTTGAAGCAGTAGGCTTTATCTTCCCGATCATGTCAATGCCCCACATAGAAAAGGGCCAAGGAGATGACATGGCATTGAGCGGGCTAGGAGGAACATGCACTTTGTCTGCATAAATCTGACATTTGTGGCACTTACGAGCGAATGAACAACAGTCTGCATCCATTGTCATCCAGTAATACCCCGATCTCAACAATTTCTTAGCCATAGCATGCCCTCTTGCATGGGTACCGAAAGATCCCTCGTGGACTTCCTGCATTAACAGGCTTGCTTCGTGTCTATCCACGCATATGAGCAAGACCATGTCAGAATTTCTCTTGTACAAAACCCCGTCTGTATTCAAGAAGAAGCTAGCAGCAAGTCGCCTCAAGGTCTTCTTGTCATTGGAAGATGCCCCAGCTGGGTATACTTGCTTTTCCAGGAATAGCTTGATATCAAAGTACCAAGGTTTCTCATCAGACACTGCGTCTACAGAGAAAGCATGAGCTGGTGCATCGAGCCTGGAAATGTCAATTCTGGGCACATAATTCCAACACAAGACTTTGATAGATGAAGAAAGAGTGACCAATGTGTCGGCAAATTGATTTTCATCACGTGGTATGTACTGAAGCTTAACTGTCGTGAAGAACGTCAACAGTTTTCTGACGTAATCCCTGTAAGGAATTAAATGCTATTGATGCGTATACCACTTGCCGGTAACCTTGTTAATAACGAGGGTTGAATCTCCGAATATATCGATGGTCTTAATCCGAAGATTAATAGCCTCCTTTATTCCCATTATGCATGCCTCGTATTCCGCTTCATTGTTGGTGCAACCAAAAGTAATTCTGGCAGCGAAGGGAAAGTGAACACCTTCTGGAGTAATAAGAACAACACCAACTCCACGTCCATTGATATTGACTGCCCCATCAAACATCAACTTCCATTTGGATTCAGGGTCTGGCCCCTCCTCCGGAAGTAGTTCCTCGCAATCATTTGCTTTGAGGTACATGATTTCCTCATCAGGGAAATCAAACTTCATTGGTTGATAATCATCTTCAAGAGGTTGATGTGCCAGGTAATCTGACAATACACTTCCTTTGATGGCTTTCTGAGAAGTATATTGTATGTCATACTCAGTTAAGATCATTTGCCACCTAGCAACCCTTCTGGTTAACGCTGGTTTCTCAAAGATGTACTTGACAAGATCCATTTTGGAAATTAGAAGTGTGGTATGGGTCAACATGTAATGTCTCAGTCGGCGAGCAGCCCATACCAAAGCGCAACAAGTTTTCTCGAGCAGTGAGTAACGGGATTCACAGTCGGTAAACGTTTTGCTAAGGTAATAAATAGCGTACTCTTTTCGACCAGACTCGTCATGTTGGCCTAAAACACACCCCATTGACCCTTCTAGCACAGTCAAGTACATGATAAGTGGTCGTCCTGGAACTGGAGGCATTAGAATCGGAGGTGTCTGCAGATACTCTTTTATCTTGTCAAAAGCTCTTTGGTAGTCCTCATTCCACTTGACCGTTTGCTCTTTTCTTAGCAATTTGAATATTGGTTCACACGTGGCAGTTAGATGAGATATGAACCGTGAAATTTAGTTCAACCTCCCTAAAAAACCGCGCACTTCTTTTTCTATTCTCGGTGCAGGCATATCTTGAATTGCTTTTACTTTTGCAGGATCTACCTCAATTCCTTTCTGACTAATAATGAAACCCAGCAGTTTCCCGGAACGCACTCCGAAAGTGCACTTGTTTGGATTTAACCTCAGCTTGTACTTTATCAGTCTATCAAACAGCTTCTTGAGGTTGACCAGATTCTCTTCTTCGTCTCGGGACTTAGCAATCATATCGTCCACATAACACTCTATCTCCTTGTGTATCATGTCATGGAACAATGTGACCATAGCCCGCTGATATGTTGCCCCGACGTTCTTTAAACCAAAGGGCATGACCTTGTAGCAGAATGTACCCCACGGGGTAATGAACGTTGTTTTCTCCATGTCTTCCGGTGCCATCTTAATCTGATTATATCCGGAGAAGCCATCCATGAAGGAAAATACCGAGAATTGAACGGTGTTATCTACCAACACATCAATGTGAAGTAACGGAAAGTCATCTTTTGGGCTCGCTCTATTCAGATCTCGGTAATCAACGCACATCCGGACCTTGCCATCCTTCTTTGGTATAGGCACAATGTTAGCTACCCAAGGTGGGTAACTAGTTACGGCAAGGAATCTGGCATCCCATTGCTTCTAAACTTCCTCCTTGATCTTCATCGCCATGTCAGGACGAGTTCTTCTCAACTTCTGTTTCACAGGAGGACATTCTTCTCTCAAAGGTAACTTATGCACAACAATGTCGGTATCCAACCCTGGCATATCTTGATACGACCAGGCAAAGATATCCACATACTCTCGCAGCATACCAATCAACTCTTTCTTTACTTCGGCCTGCAGACTGACCCCAATCTTGATTTCTTTCTTCACATCTTCAGTGCCGATGTTGATGATCTCAATTTCTTCCTGATGAGGCTGAATAACTTGTTCATCTTGTTTCAACAATCTGACCAATTCTTCAGGGAGTTCACAGTCTTCCTCAACCCCTTCATCAGCTTGGTAGATAGGATTGTCAAAGTCATGCGTGGTCATAGCAGGAACGTTATCAATAGAATCCGGATGATCAACACTACACAAATGATGTGCTTATTTCAGAATCTGTTTATTTTGCAAAAGAGACGCAAACCCAAAAACAAAAAGGAAAAACACATTGCCATTTTTATATTTTTTGTGAAAAATTTAAAACAAAAGAAAGGGAACACAACTTGTCTGAAAATGTCCTTTATTTCATGGTAAAATAAGTGCATAACAAACATGGTGGACCGTACAATTGATCCTAGCACCTTGGGCAGAGTGCAGGATTTGACAATGCAGCATGATAAGAAAAAGAAACAAATAAATTACTCTGAGTGCCAGGTAACTTGGACGATGTCTTCAGCAGACCAGTTCTTCAGCTCCTCTCCGGGTGCACACGGATGAATCCAGTTGTCCCAGTCACCATCATTGTCTCCCTCTTCATTAGTTGCACATATTTGGTTGCGGTCGAGCATCCCAGCGCTTGTAAAAGTAATGGCTTTACCACTTGGAGACCAAATAGACCCACTAGGCTGATAACCCAAACCAAACTTGTTGTCTTTCTTCTCCAATTCCAGCAATTTGCCCCAGCCTTGGGTGCTTCCTGACTGAACCACTTCCTTCGCCTGCTTGTAGGAGTGAATGGAGGTACCTCCTTTCTCACTGCTCTTCTCTACTGGAGTCAAAATGCTGACATTAACTGCTTCGAAGGCCTGACACAGAGTTTCATGGATCTCTCCGTCCATCTCCACATATTTGAAAGTTGATAAGTGGCTCACAAAGATATCTTCCTCTCCGCACACTATGATTACTTGGCCATCAACCACGTACTTGAGCTTTTGATGCAGAGTGGAAGTTACAGCTCCGACAGCATGAATCCATGGGCGTCCCAACAAGCAGCTGTACGCGGGCTAAATGTCCATGACGTAGAA
Organism: Lathyrus aphaca; assembly: GCA_963966055.1. Taxonomy (NCBI): domain Eukaryota; kingdom Viridiplantae; phylum Streptophyta; class Magnoliopsida; order Fabales; family Fabaceae; genus Lathyrus; species Lathyrus aphaca. Next base: position 30,466,996 of record OZ014521.1, on the reverse strand, counting down.
GGTGCTTTTGAATACTTGAGAACCTATTTTCACGGGTAACTCAACTTCTCCAAACACTGACCTTCTCGACCCATCAAAAGCCTTGACTATCAAATCACTGGGTCTTTAGACGATACCATCAACATTGAGCTTCATTAATGCTTTCTTCAGAAGTACATTAAGAGAAGAGCCTGTGTCAACAAGGACATGCGACAACACATCACCATTGCACTCCATAGTAATATGCAGTGCTTTGTTATGGCTACGGCCCTCTGACGTAAGGTCTCTATCTGTAAAGCCCAGCCCATGGCTTGCATTCACACTGCCCACTACAGCTTCCAGTTGATTAACAGTTATTTCTTGAGGAACATAGGCCATCTGCAACACTTTCAGCAAGGCTTCTCTATGCGCGGGAGAACACATCAGCAAAGACAAAATTGATATTTTGGACGGCGTCTGGTTCAACTGTTCGACCACCTTATAATCACTCTTTTTAATTATGCGCATAAATTCCTCCACCTCTTTCTCAAAGGTACCCTGTCCAGCAATAGGAGTTGTTGTTTCTTCAGTCGTTGTTTGCTTTCCTTTAGCCTTTGCCTCAGCCTCAGCCTCAGGATCCCCTCTCAGAACTACGGGAGCAAATAAACGACCACTTCTCGTAAAACCTCAAACCCCTCCAACGTTCACTATAGTCGGGTCAATAGCAACAGACTTACTCTCCATTTTATGTCCTTCCACGTACACATCTGAGCCGTAATGCCATGGGATGGCTTTATCATCTGTATAAGGAACAGGCCCCGGCACAGTGATAGTCACATGACTAACTTCCGGAGCATAAATGGTCACAGGTTCTCTTCTAGTAGGCATCTCAGCTGGATCATAGAAAATGGTTATAGTGGACACATCATCAGCTTCATTATCAACTTTGTCGAACTGCAGAGACCCTTCATCAACCAGATTCTGCAATCCCATCTTCAGGTCTTCGCAACCGTTCACTGAATTCAAACACTTCTCACAATCAGAACTGCATCCCGGAAACACTTGTCCTTTCAAAAGCCTCTCCTTCACTACCAACAGCGGAGTCTTCACTTCTTCTATACTCAGAACCAGACTTAACTTTTCACCACCCTCAACAACATTTATTCTAGCCCCTCCGTGATTCGGAATAGGGTTTGAAGTAACATTCGGCGGTGGTGCGAAGTTAATCGCCTTGGAGTCGATCAAATATTGAACTTTGTGCTGTAGCGCCCTGCACTTCTTAGTTGAGTGCACGGGTGCCCCTGAATGGAAAACGCATCTAGCATTGACACCGTACCCCACTGGAAGCTCTCCAGGTGGTGGTGGTGCCAAAGTCCTCAATTGTATCAAATTCAGGTCCAGCAATCTCGGTAGCAATGCAGTATATGTCATGGGAATTGCCTCAAGCACCCTATTAGTCGGGCGAGTCTGCCTTGGCTGATAAGTTCTTTGTTGATAGTTGTTACGTTATGGCTGCTTTTGTTGCTGTTGTGGTTGAGGTTGTACCTGCTGCACAGGATTGGCAGGGATTGTGACAGCTGCCACTTGCTCATATGATCTTTTATATCCTCGGCCAAACACAACATTGGTTTCACCTTCCCTCCTTCTCGGGGGTCCGCTGAAAGCTTTTCTTACTCCATTCGAACTGCTTGCACTTGTATCCTGAATCTTTCCCATCTTTAACAAAGTTTTGACTCTCTCTCCAGCAATCACTATATCATTGAACTTGGTAGCCGAACAAGACGCCAATATTTCGATAAACACACCTTGCAATGTCCCCACGAACATATCAGCCATCTCATTCTCCAACAGTGGTGGTTGCACTCTGGCAGCGAGCTGACGCCACCTTTGAGCATATTCTTTAAACCCCTCCTTAGCAGTTTGAAACATGTTTTGCAGTTGAGTGTGATTTGGAGCCATGTCCAAATTGTACTGGTATTGCCTCACGAAAGCCTCTGCCAGGTCCTTCCAGCTCTTAATGTTGGCTCTACTTAGCTTCATATACCATTCCAAAGAGGCCCCAACCAGGCTGTCCTGGAAATAGTACATCCATAGCTTTTCATCATCAGTGTGGGCAGCAATCCTTCCTACAAAGGACTGAAAAATGAGTCTTTGGACACGTTGTGCCATTGTACTTCTCGAAAGTTGGGACCTTGAACTTGTAAGGGATTCTAACCCCTGGAACCAAGCCCAAGTCAGTAATTTCGAACCCCAAAGAGTTCTGGGATTGAATAACCTTGATCTGTTCTGTCATCTCCTCAAATTTCCTGTTCATTTCAGCCCCCTGGCCTTCAGTTTCGTCCAGCAACGTAAACTGTTCGTCTTGACCGTCTATATGTACATTGTTTAGTACATCATTGATTATGGTAACCCCTGGCTGTGTTACAGGGATTTCAACTTGACGGGCGCCCGCACCGTTACGATTACCTCCATTAGCAGTACCTTTGTTCCTGGCTTGACTATTTTCAACCAACTCACGCAGACGTTCCTGATTCTGACCTATTCCTGCCATAAGGGTCATAAAATTGTCCATCCTCACTCTCAAGTTAGCTAAATCAGCTTGCATTTGATCCATGACTCTTTCTCTGTTAACTCTTGTGGGATATATGTGTATGATTAGCTGTTCTCGAACTTTCCTGGGAGCTATAGTGCCTGAAATTGAAAAGACATTAGGAACTTGTAGCCAAACCTGCAAAACAAGAAAACAGGTGATATGTATGCAATGCAGTTATTTATGCTTTCAATCCCAGGTCATTCAGGCCTCGGTTCCGGTATTTAGCAAAGAAAACCAAATGGATTCTGATCCTCGACTTTCAGAAATCTTCGCATAGAAACCACATTCAAACCATAACAGCAGGCACAGAAAAAAAATGGTGAACTGAAAAACTGCATAACATAAATTAGCCTATTAGGCAAAAATAACAGAATTCCTCGTAGGGTACAAGTTTCTAAGAAGAAAAACAAACAACCAGAATTCCTACAACATGTCTGTAGGTAATCCAAATACAAGGGAAACAAACTAAAAAGCATGACCACTGCCTGAGGACCCTGAACCTCCCTCACTAAGCCCCAACCCAGACTTAACCTTCTTGACTCCAGCCATCAACTTGAGGTCTTCAATCTCTTTAAGTGTTGCTTCTAAGGCCTGCTGACTATCTGCTAACTGCTGAGTCTTCTCCCTTCGAATCTGGTGGGCTTGTTCCACTTCTTCCTTCTTGAAAGTCATTTGCACTTCGAAAAATTCTTCTTTTTCTTTGTAGCTCTTCAGCTTTTGCTCTCTTTGTCCCTGCAACCAGACAATAGACTGACGAGCTTCCTTGAGAGTCTTCGAATTCTTCTTTCGTTCTGCTTCTCTTTTGGATTCCATCAGACCTAGTCTTTGAAAGTGGGCTTCCTTTCCAGCAAATTCCTTCTCTTTGGCCTCCAAGGTGATCTGCATCTTCAGCAATTTCTCTTCTGCCGCATTCTTGGCCCGGTTGGCAAGATGGTACAAATTAACCATTTCAGTGTTCTCCACCCTGACTTCATGCAACTGGGCTTCCAACTTCTTGAACTCTTCTAAGGACATAGTATCATTAGACTCAGCAGCTGGAGGAACTGGAGGTGAGAATGGCAGCAATACCTTTCTGGATCTGTCTTTCAACCAAGCCTCATACTCCGGGAAGGTCTGATTGTTGCACTTTCCAAAGCTAGCTATCCCTTCTCCCTTAATGCACTTCCAAGCTCCAGCAACTTTCCTCACTAAAGGCATATTGTCCTTTACTGGGAAGTAGAAAATAGGGGTCAACTTCAATTCTTCTAGTACCTCTCTCAAGGCATATCCCAACTGTCTTCTCAACAAGATCGGGTTGTAGTTGATCCCTCCAGTCACTCCCAATAAAGGTACACTAAGATAGCTCCCACAGCTAGTGATGAAACGTGCACCTTGAAGCCTCTGAGTAATCCACCTGACATCCTTGGCAAGCAACTTTTCCAGCTTCTGAGCCCATACCAAGGTATGATCACTAAACACTCCAGTACTAGGCAGATGCCTCATGAACCACATATGAAATAAAGGAGCGCAGCAACGAACTAAACCTCCCATTTTCTTCTCAGTCTTGTAGTGCACCGAGTAATACAAATCTCCGAGCAACGTAGGCACATGATTCTTCAGCAAGAAGAGATGTATGGAATTCATGTCTATGAACTTCTCCATATCTGCAAACAAAATAATGCCATAGATTGAAAGAGCCAAGATAGCACAGACAAAATCCCATTCCTCCTCAACAGCCAACTCTTCCACCTTTTTTACTAAAGCCTCTAAGGAAAACCCAGATACACCTCCCTTAATGATAGTCATAGAATTCACAGCATAAGTGCTCAAATAAAGAGCCTTGGCAATAACCTCCGGTGCAGGTCTACTCATCTCAGCATTGAACGGAATCTGGTCTCGAATAGGAACTCCCAAGATCAAAGCATACTCCTCCAGCAAAGGACCTAATTGAAAATCGGGAAAAGTGAAACAATGAAGCTGAGGATCATAGTACTGAAGCAGGGTATGGATGGAACTTTTCTCAGAAGGATCTAACTCTACCACCACATCCAGAATACTCCCATAAGCCTTCCTGAACCTCTCTACATGACTGGGTGTGATCAGCTTCACCATCTTCTTTAACAGGCCAACTTTAGTGTCGAAAAACTTGAAATGAATATTCTGCTTGCGAGGATCTTCCATCTCTGACCAGGATACCGGAACCGGAAGCAAAGATATGAACCTGTGAATGAAAACAAAACATGATTAATGATGGAATGATGCAATGCAAATGCAAAGACATATGATCAATCTGGGACTGTCTAGAATCTGGATGCCAAAGCCAAGTGATCAGAAACCCAAATCCTCTGGATAACAACCCACAAACACTCAGATAATCTCAGATACACCCAATAAAGAACTAGATAAACTCAAGAATTCCGGAACCAAAGTAAGGGTATGATGAAGTCAAGGGTTCCTGCAAACCTGTAAACCCCTCCCAATATCACAGGTGTGCTCCGGGTCAAACATCAGGACTCTCAAAACCGAATAGCAATAATACTTTCACCATTTCCGAGAAATGGCTCATGACCCAATCAGGGAATCGGTTTGGCATTATGTACTACGCAGGGAGGCCTCAGCTGAGTCCGGGAAAAACAAGCATCCCTTATAAGTTCCCAGCTTCGAGCGCTGAAATCGAGAAACAATAGCACATTCAGCCCGTAGGATACAGTACTAGTGTCATACGACCAGATGCTTTGACTGAGTTCCTATAAGAGAACCAGGTCATCCTATGTGAGTCCCCAGTGGACCCTCGGGTGTGAATGGGTTTGCCACGAAATGTGGTCTGCCACTGTCACCACTGGAGAGGGTTGTTTCCACAAAGGTTCTCAATGATCGGTCCCCAGATGCACATAACTGTCAAGGTCCTATCCCGAAGTGGAGGAAATCCCCACACAAGATATTTCCAAGACGGTCGCAATCTGGGCGTGAAACACATCGCCACTCATCATGTCACATGTGAGTACAATATGTCCACTCTGATCCTATAGTGCACTCAAGCCGGGTACTTGGCTTATCTCTCAGAAACAGTATCACCCGAGCCCACCAAACAGAAAACCAGTCCAGACAGTCCAGTATGATATATGATGCGGAAAATAAATACTGAAAACTGTAAATAAAGCTGTAAACAAAACTGTAAATAAACAACGGTAAAATACAACACACAACAACAAACAGTCAACACCCAAAGAAACAGAAACACGCAAGCGCTAGGAGAGACTCACAGGGGAACCAGAGATTCTGGGTTCGATCCCCAGCAGAGTCGCCAGCTGTCGCTCCCCGGATTTCCATCCTGGTACAAACGCGAAAGTGGCGCGGAAAAGAACAGAGTCGCCAGCCAGACATTTTTATCCCGAAAGAACAGGAATGGTAATGCTGCACAAACCAGAGGAAAAGAAAAGGAAGGACACAGGTCCTGCGAACCAAAGAGACTGGATTCGGGCGTCGGTTACGACCTGGGAAGGTATTAGCACCCCAGATCGTCCGCCGTACCCGACGGGATCCACGCTTGCAAAGAAACTGTTTCTAAGGGTGAAGAAATGAAAGCTGCTGCAAAGAAAATGAACTGAACTGGATAAAAGAGAAGAAAAGGGAACTGAAAAAGAAATGAAAAGGAAAAAATGTAGGGAAAAAAAAGATTGTGCTCGAACGGGCCCTACCCCGCTGCCTACGTACCTCATCAGGATAATGAGGATCAGAGTCGCCGTAGTTCCCCTAACAAGGGGTAGAAAAGAAATTGCTTGTGAATCAAGGCTTGAACTGCCTATGCCAATGCTCAGGTGTTGCAGGCTCGAACAACGAGTGTGTAACCGTCTTGCAAAGTGACAGGTAGGAGCAAGTTCGCGTACGGAGCGAAGGAGATGAGAAAAGAATTCCCGAAGGAAAGACGCTTATTGAAATTCTGTAATGAGATGTCCTAAGAGATGTTCCAACACTTAATAGGACATTTGACAAATTTTAACCAAAACTTAAACAGCAGGAAAAATAAACAACACAGAAGTTTGTTAACCCAGTTCAGTGTATAACCACACCTACATCTGGAGGCTACCAAGCCAGGAGGAAATCCACTATTAGTAATATTAATTCTAGACTTAAACCACCCTGTTTAATCTATCACTTAATACTTACCCAATGCAATTTCTACCTAAGACTCACTTAGATAAGAGTACCCTACTCACTCCCCCTTAATCACCCAGTGATCAAGTTTACAAGTTTACAAAAGTTGAAGACATCCTTCAAAAATAACAGCTTGATTTTACTTCACAGTTTCAATCAAGTCACAAATGCACTTTTGCTTAAAAGCTCATAAAGTGGTACATAAAAGCAACCTGCTATTAAAACACTAGACACCCTATTTAGTCTTCTGAAATTCGTGCCCAATTCTATGAGATTCTGTTGTTTAAATAGGTTCTGAATTTTGGGCTTTCTGTAGAATGATCCAGCCCTAATGTGCAGCAGCTGTCACCTTGAATTTAGGGTTTGTTACCTCCTATATTCTAGGTGCATTAGGTCTTCTGTTTTAATCTGAATCTTCAATTTAAAAACTCCCTACAGATGCGCCTTGGTCTGTTTTATCCAGCATTAATTAATTCCAGATAGTTCTCCTTAAATATCTCTGATCTGTTAATCAATAATTAATTCTGGTAGCAGGTCTGAGATGTCTCAACATCTGTTGGGACATCCTGACAAAACTGAACTTAGTCATTTATACAATGTCCCAACATCTGGTAGGACATCCTGAACCAAGTTCACATACTCTGTTTGCTAATGTCCCAACATCTGATAGGACATTCTGAACTGAATTTAACATTTCTTGTTTGGTCAAAAATTCTGCCAATTCTTAAACATCTACAAACTCCCCCTTTGGCTAATTTTTGGCTAACATCTTTTCTGGTTTTCAGAGTGCAGCAGAAGTTTTTTTTATCAGAGTAAATCATTACTATTCTGTTGATTCAAATTTGAGTTTTACTCCCCCTCAAACATATATGAGTCCAGTCTTGTTTCAACAGAAATATTCACACTTATTCAGTTCAGTCAGAAACAAACAGATGTCATTCATCATTTAAACAGCAATTACATTTGATGTTGTTCTCCCCCTTGGTAGGCACAAAATTAGGGGCCAAAGAACTATTATCCAGAATTACAAATCATTGCTGTCTTCATCACATACATTGGATCACTCAGAATTACAAATGCCTCACATACATTGGATCACTCAGAATCATCACTCTCAGTAGCTTCCTCCACTTCAGTGTCTTCATCTTTATCAGCTTCACTTTCAGCTTCACTGTCTTCATCAGATGCAGCTGTCTGATCTTCATCACTTTCCAACCTCTTAATTATTTCCTCCAGCTTCTTCTTTCTAGCTTCAAGCTCTTTGCAGGTGCACTTTAGCTCAGCAATTAAGGTCTTCCTGGAGATTGGATTCTTAACAGTGGATGGACCAGCAGATGTCCCAGAAGGAGCTTCAACATCTGCAGCATGATGACTGAGGAATAACTTGTAGTGAAAAGCCAGGGAGCTCTCTCTCTTGCAGGCAGTATCCTTGTCAGTTAAAATCCCAGGATATTGATTGAGTACAATACCACACAGCAATGATGGAAAGGCTATTGGTAGCTTGGTTGCAGAGGAGCTGGCATGCTTCATGGTTTGATCAAAGATGAAAGCTCCATAGTCCATTTTGGTTTGAGTTCCAACAGCATATATAAATCTGGCTAGACCAGTTGAGATTGAGGAAGTGTGGTTAGTAGGCACCCAATTAGATGTACCAATCCTGTTCAGCATGGCATACTTTCTGGTAAGCATGCTTACAGATAGTTTTCCCTTCACAGGCCATGCCTTTACCTGGTCAGCAGTTATCACCTTGCAGATTTGATTATCTGTTTTCCCTAGCTCATTGGGTCCATCTGTGTCCCTTCCTAGATACTGATTAATGATTTGAGGAGAGAACTCAACACACTTACCTCTTACAAATACCTTTCTGAACTCTGAGGACTTACCATTTGAGCAATCCTCCTGAAGATTCACAATGAACTCTTTAACAAGAAGTTCATAGCAGGGAGAGAACTCTGAGACTGTCTTGAATAATCCTGCAGCAGAGATTAGATCAATGAGTTCTGTGCACTCAAGTGCATTGCTGCTTAGTTCTCTTTCCAAAGCAACCCTTCTTTGGTACACATATTTCCATCTGTTAACACTTGAAACATGATGGAAGGATATGTTGTCCAAGGGAGCTTCTGGAACAACAGTTGAAGTTCTAGCTGGTGCTGGTTTCTTCTTGGGAGGAGATGTTGGGACATCTGATCCAACATCTGAATCTGATGGTGTTGCAGCTTTTCTCTTCTGGGTTTGAACCTTGCTCCATGGTTTTGCTGGACCAAAAGTGGCTTTAGCCTTGCCTTTCTTTGGACTAGCCTTCTTTTTCTCAGGAATGACAGGTTCATCTTGTATCTTTCCTTTCCTGGACCTTAGTCTTTTAGCAATGCTGGGTTTCACAGATGATATGATCTCTGCATCAGAATCCTGTTCCAGATTGACTATTGGAGGGGATTGAGCAGTCTCCTCATCAGCTTGTTGATCAGTAGAAGATTGATCTTCATTTGAGTCTTTAGCCTGTTCCATAGAAACTTCTTTGTCACTTTCACTTGAGACCTCTTTCTTGTCCTCAGTCTGTTCAGTATCAGCATCAGATGAGTTTGCTTTCTCATCTGCATATGTTCCAACATCCGTTGGGACATCTTGTTCTGCAGCATTGTTCTTTGTATCTTGAGCAGGTTCTTCTTGAGGTGCAGGAATGGTGTTCAAGGGAACAGAGATTCCTTTCACTACTCTTTGTTCAGAGAAAACTTGATTGACAATCTCCTTGATGGAGTCATCAACATATTTGGAGTATTTAACATGTGGAGGAATTTCTTTAGCTTTGCTTCTGATTTTATCTTTACCTCTTTTTGGTGTTCTTGCCTTCTTAGTGTGAGAGGCATTTCCCTTGAGCTCGTCTAATGGTGTTGATTGCATTGGCACCATAGAAATAGGAATGGCATGAACCACGTCTTCCTGGTTGAGAACTTCTTCAGCTGTTTTAGGGTTTTGAGACATTGTTGAGGAAGATGAATGTGCAGCTTTAGAGTTTAAGATTTCTGAAGGATTACTAGTCAATGTGATTCGCTTGTGATGATGTGATGAGACTCTTGATAGCTGCTTATAAGGAAATACTAAATAAGTAGCCGTTACAGTCCAAATGATTAGGAATGAAATTCCCAAGGATCTAGTCCAGACTAGCTTTGCCATCTGGAACTTATGCCATGCAATGTCATATGACATGTTGGCACATCTCATTAACTGCTAGATATCACATAAACAGATTCCAAGTTTGCCCCTTAAGTTCTCAAATTGTGCAGCATCCAATGCCTTGGTAAAGATATCAGCTAACTGCAGATCTGTAGCTACATGCTCCAATGAAATCACCTTTTCTTCTACAAGATCTCTGATGAAATGATGTCTGATATCAATATGCTTTGTCCTGCTGTGTTGGATAGGATTTTTAGATATGTTGATTGCACTTAAGTTGTCACAGTACAATGTCATGACATCCTGTGGGACATTGTACTCAGTGAGCATATGCTTCATCCAAACCAACTGAGAACAACTGCTACCTGCTGCTATGTACTCAGCTTCAGCTGTAGATAAGGATACACAATTCTGTTTCTTACTGAACCAAGAAATCAGATTGTTTCCAAGGAAGAAGCATCCTCCTGAAGTGCTTTTTCTGTCATCAGCACTTCCTGCCCAATCAGCATCACAGAAGCCAGTGAGAATTGGTTTGCATCCATGAAAGTACATTATGCCATAGTCACATGTACCATTAACATATTTAAGGATTCTCTTGACTTGATTGAGATGACTGACTTTTGGATCAGCTTGATATCTTGCACAAACTCCTACTGCAAATGCAATGTCTGGTCTGCTAGCAGTCAAGTATAACAAGCTTCCAATCATGCTTCTATATAAACTTTGATCTACCTTCTCACCCTTTTCATCTTTAGTCAGCTTTAAATGTGTAGGAGCAGGAGTTCTTTTATGAGAAGCATTTTCCATTCCAAATTTCTTCACTATGTTCTTGGAGTACTTGCTTTGTGAGATGAATATTGAGTCTTCCATTTGCTTAACTTGCAGACCAAGAAAATAGGTTAATTCACCTACTAGACTCATTTCAAATTCAGCTTCCATCTGCTTGACAAAATGTTTGACCATCTTATCAGACATCCCACCAAACACAATGTCATCAACATATATTTGTGCAATCATGACATTTCCTTCTTCATCTTTAACAAACAGGGTTTTATCAATCCCACCTTTTCTGTATCCTTGCTTGATAAGAAATGTGGTAAGTCTTTCATACCATGCCCTTGGAGCTTGCTTCAGACCATAAAGTGCTTTCTTGAGTTTGTATACATGATTTGGACAGCTTGGATCAACAAATCCTTTAGGCTGTTCTACATATACCTCTTCATTAAGATAACCATTAAGAAAGGCACTTTTCACATCCATTTGAAATAGCTTGAACTTTAATATACAAGCAATTCCCAACAGTAGTCTTATTGATTCAAGCCTTGCTACTGGTGCAAAAGTTTCATCAAAGTCTACCCCTTCAATTTGAGTGTATCCTTGAGCCACAAGTCTAGCTTTGTTCTTTGTAACAATTCCTTGTTCATTTGACTTGTTCTTGTACACCCATTTTGTACCCATCACATTTATGTCATTAGGTCTAGGAACAAGATTCCACACTTCATTCCTTGTGAATTGACCTAATTCCTCTTGCATAGCACAAATCCAGTATTCATCAGTGAGAGCCTCCTTGATGTTTTTAGGTTCTATTTTGGACACAAAACAAGAACCTGAAATCACTTCTCTTGATCTAGTGCTCACACCTCTGTTGGGATCACCAATTATTAAATCTTTGGGATGATCCTTCTGTATTCTGATGGAGGGAGGTTTGCTTGAATCTTCTGACCTTGTATCATTTTGAGTGAAGTTATATTGATCATTCTTTTCTTCAGCTTCAATCTTGATATCAGCAGATGTTCCAACATCTTCTGGGACATCTGTAGGAGCATCATCAATTATCACATTTATGGACTCCATGATAACATTTGTTCTGTAGTTAAATACTCTATATGCTCTGCTGTTTATAGAGTATCCAAGGAAAATTCCTTCATCACTTTTAGAATCCATTTTTCTCCTTTGCTCCCTATCTGCCAGAATATAGCATTTACTTCCAAACACATGAAAGTACTTCACAGTGGGTTTTCTGCCCTTCCAGACTTCATATATTGTGGACAGGGTTCCTTTTCTCAAGGTAACTCTGTTATGGATGTAGCAGGCAGTGTTCATAGCTTCAGCCCAGAAATACAGAGGTAACTTCTTAGCATGGATCATAGCTCTTGCTGATTCTTGAATGGTTCTATTCTTCCTTTCAACAATCCCATTCTGTTGAGGAGTGATAGGTGAAGAATACTCATAGTTGATTCCTTCTGAAGAACAGAAATCTAAGAACTTTTGATTCTCAAATTCTTTTCCATGATCACTTCTTATTCTGATCACACAGCTGGATTTTTCCCTTTGCAATCTTTGACATAATTCTTTGAATACATCAAATACATCTGACTTTTCTTTGATGAAGTTTATCCATGTATATCTTGAAAAATCATCAACCACAACATAGGCATACCTTTTACCACCAAGACTTTCAACCTGCATAGGTCCCATAAGATCCATATGTAAAAGTTCCAAAACTTTGGAAGTTGTCAGATGTTGGAGCTTTGGATGGGACATCTTGGTTTGTTTGCCTATTTGACATTCACCACATATTTTGCCATCATCAATCTTCAGTTTGGGAATACCTCTTACAGCATCCATAGATATGATCTTCTTTATGCCTCTGAAATGAAGATGACCTAGCCTTTGGTGCCATAGTTTTACTTCTTCTTCTCTAGCTAGAGAACAAGTTGAAGTGGGACTGAAGTCTAATGGCTCCCAAATGTAACAGTTGTCTTTTGACCTTGCACCTTTCATGACAACTTCTTGCTCTTGGTTAGTCACTATGCATTCAGTTTTTGTAAAGTTTACACTGTATCCTTGATCACATAGTTGACTTATACTGATAAGGTTAGCAGTTAACCCTTTAACTAGCAATACATCATTTAGTCTTGGAACATCTTGACAGTCCAAGGTTCCAACTCCTTTGATCTCTCCTTTAGCTCCATCTCCAAAAGTTACATACCTGGATGAATGTGATTTTAAGTTCACTAGCAGATTCTTCAATCCAGTCATGTGCCTTGAACATCCACTGTCAAAATACCAGTCTTCTTTAGCTGATACTTTCAGTGATGTATGTGTTATGTATGCAGTACTTTTCTTTGACCAGATGAGTTGAGATTTCTTTTGATGCCTCTGCCCTGTGTGTTGTTCAGCTGATCTCAAAGCTTGATTGTTGATCTGGTTCTTGGGACTGTGGCTTTGATCAGTCTGAGTGTCAGCTTTTGGTCTCCAAACCTTCTTGATGACCTCTGTCTTCTGCTTAGGAGGTTGCTGATTCCTTTGATGTCTAAGCACTTTCTTGGTACCTTCTACTTTCTGTTTGGAGGGTTGCTGATACATCTGATTTGGATATCCATGTAGCTTATAACAGTGAGGTTTGATATGCCCAAATCTTCCACAGTGATGGCATCTCCATCTTTGATACTTCTTCTTCATTTTGTTCTTTCCAGAATGTTGAGACATCTGTTGGAACATTAAGTTAGTCTTTGTGTTCTGATGTTGAAGCATCTGTTGGGACATCTTGTTTGACTGTGTAATTTTTGAAGTAGCTTTGCTGGAGCTGGCTTCATCTCTGTTATATCCCAGTCCACTTTTGTCCCCTGAATGTTTATTATTGCAGAGAATAGCATCCAGTGTATTTGAGCTGCTGTTCATCATTCTAACAGATTTGGACATATGTTCCAGCTTAGAATTGAGAAGAGTTACTTCACTTTTTAAGGTATCAATGATTACTTGATCACTTGCTTTTTCTTCTTCTAGTACTTCATTCTGCTTCTTTAGCTTTATGACCTCACTGCATACTTCAGTACTACTCTTGTACAGATCCTTGAAGGCTTGCTCAAGATCTGCATAAGTAAGCTCTCCACAGCTGGAATCACTATCATATTCACACAGTCCAGCTAGAGCAGTAATATGCTTAGCTGATTCTTCTTCTGACTCTCCTGAGTCTTCATCAGACCAGGTCACAGAGAGTCCTTTCTTTTGCCTCTTTAAGTAGGTAGGACATTCAAACTTGATGTGTCCATATCCTTCACATTCATGGCATTTGACTCCTTTATCTTGACTGGTCTTTTCAGCAAACTTTGACTTTCTGTTAGCATCATATGTTCTCCTGTTCTCAGAGTTTGTGTTTCTTCCACTGGATTTGGATTGGCCTTCCATTCCTCTGAGAATCTGTTTGAATTGTCTTCCAAGCAAGGCAAGGTTTTCTGATAAGCTTTTGTCATTTGCTGATTTATCATCTTCTTCTTCATCTGCATTTGAAACCAAGGCAATGCTTTTGTTCTTTTTAGCATGTGTGTCATTCATTCCCATTTCAAAAGTTTGAAGGGAACCAATGAGTTCTTCAGCTTTCATGGAGCATATGTCTTGAGCTTCTTCTATGGCTGTGACTTTCATGTCAAATCTTTTTGGCAAAGATCTGAGAATCTTCCTTACAAGCTTTTCATCAGTCATCTTTTCTCCCAAGGCTCCAGAAGTATTGGCTATATCCAAGATGTTCATGTAGAACTCATGAATTGATTCATCTTCCTTCATTCTCAAGTTTTCAAACTTGGTGGTGAGAAGTTGAAGTCTTGACATTTTTACTTTTGATGTTCCTTCATGAGTTGTCTTGAGGGTATCCCACACATCTTTGGCCAGCTCACAATGATGCACCAGTCTGAAAATATTTCTATCAATGCCATTGAATAAAGCATTTAGGGCTTTTGAGTTGCCTAGTTCTGAATCTTCTTCCTCTTTACTCCATTCTTCTTCAGGTTTCAGAACTATTGATCCATCTTTGGTGTCTTTAACAGGATGTTTCCATCCAACAATTACTGCTCTCCATGCCCTGTTGTCAAGTGACTTTAAGAATGCAATCATTCTTGGCTTCCAGTAGTCATAATTAGAACCATCCAGTATAGGTGGTCTATTTACTGACCCTATATCTCTGTCCATGTTACAGAATTTGTTTTCCCTAGATCTCACCCAGTATAAACAGGCAGGGTGCCTGCTCTGATGCCAATTGAAATTCTGTAATGAGATGTCCTAAGAGATGTTCCAACACTTAATAGGACATTTGACAAATTTTAACCAAAACTTAAACAGCAGGAAAAATAAACAACACAGAAGTTTGTTAACCCAGTTCAGTGTATAACCACACCTACATCTGGAGGCTACCAAGCCAGGAGGAAATCCACTATTAGTAATATTAATTCTAGACTTAAACCACCCTGTTTAATCTATCACTTAATACTTACCCAATGCAATTTCTACCTAAGACTCACTTAGATAAGAGTACCCTACTCACTCCCCCTTAATCACCCAGTGATCAAGTTTACAAGTTTACAAAAGTTGAAGACATCCTTCAAAAATAACAGCTTGATTTTACTTCACAGTTTCAATCAAGTCACAAATGCACTTTTGCTTAAAAGCTCATAAAGTGGTACATAAAAGCAACCTGCTATTAAAACACTAGACACCCTATTTAGTCTTCTGAAATTCGTGCCCAATTCTATGAGATTCTGTTGTTTAAATAGGTTCTGAATTTTGGGCTTTCTGTAGAATGATCCAGCCCTAATGTGCAGCAGCTGTCACCTTGAATTTAGGGTTTGTTACCTCCTATATTCTAGGTGCATTAGGTCTTCTGTTTTAATCTGAATCTTCAATTTAAAAACTCCCTACAGATGCGCCTTGGTCTGTTTTATCCAGCATTAATTAATTCCAGATAGTTCTCCTTAAATATCTCTGATCTGTTAATCAATAATTAATTCTGGTAGCAGGTCTGAGATGTCTCAACATCTGTTGGGACATCCTGACAAAACTGAACTTAGTCATTTATACAATGTCCCAACATCTGGTAGGACATCCTGAACCAAGTTCACATACTCTGTTTGCTAATGTCCCAACATCTGATAGGACATTCTGAACTGAATTTAACATTTCTTGTTTGGTCAAAAATTCTGCCAATTCTTAAACATCTACACTTATTATTGGTTTGTGTTTTTTATGAGTTTTTTAGGAGTGAAGTTTGCATTGGTAAGTGTACCTAAGTCCTACTCATTGGGATGTATATGTCTCACATCATCCCGAAATGGAATGCGCAAGAGGCACACCTATCTATGGAGGAAATCCCCAAATCTAGTCCCACAAATGAAGGCTCAGGCACACTGACCTACTAGCATTTATTAAGTGTTTTTGTGATTTTTGGTTAAGTGTTTTTTAGCTTTTCTTTGTGAAGTAATCTCATGCTAAGACCTATCCACCACGAGGGATGACTTACACCTCGCCCCGAAACGGAACGCGTGCAAGCATCTCATAGCAAAGTCTCATGTCACATGAAAATACTCAACATTTATTAAAGTGAATTAAAATTAAGTTTGAAGATGAGAAGAGAAAGCACCAAAAGGATCTGAAAAGGTGAAAAATCTAAGGGGGACTAGAATCCTAAAAAGTTGTCATGCATGGATGAACCTAAGTTAGTGAGGTTTGAATTCTATCCTAATGAAGAAGAAGGAAAGAAGAAGGAGAAGAAGAAAAAGAATAAGAATAAGAAGAAGAAGAAGAAGTAAGGCTTAAGCCCAACAATCACAAGGTTAGAACAAGTAAGAATAAGCAGAGAAGAGATGAGATTTGGAGATGTGGGAATCACATTCACACCTCTCACTTACCATAGCCCCTGAAAAGGTTAGCAACACAAGCATACAAGCAAAACAAAATGAACATAATGCCATACCAACATCATACAAACAGAAATGAAGTCATACACACAAATGCTCAATTCAAATGCAAGTCACAAGAATGAGAAAAGAATTACACAAGTCAATATGAGGCAACAATGAATCACATGGCAAAGCAAAGTAAACTTAAGAATATGCAAAGCAAAATAAACAAAACATGAACTCAAGGTGCAAGACCAGAACCATATCCAAGTTAAAGAAGTGCTCAAGAAGCAAGAGAGATGAAGAGAAGAGGAGCACAAAGCTAAACAATCACATTAAGGGAAGAAAGAAGCAAAGAAATGAGGTGAATGTACAAAGGAAAGGATGAACTTCAAAGGTAAACCAAATACAAGATTTCCAAAACACAAACCCTAAACCAAGATCAGAAAGGTATCAATGCCCTAAAGAGACCCCAAATAAGATGAAGAAGTTGGCACAAGTGCCCTTCTAAGCTAAAGAGAAAACTTATGATCAAAAATAAGCAAAATGGGACAAGTTAAGAACCAAAATTCAAATTAAATCAAGTATGAACCCAAAAATTCCACAACCTTGCAAAAAAGATCTTCAATCACGATATAACAACATGCCAAAAGGATAGGAATAAATTCAGAGGCTATGCAAGTCAAATGAGGGCTCAAACAACAACTAGGGTTAAGAAACTTCCCTCACAAGTCAAAGGCCAAAACCAAATAAAAAAGTTCCTAAAAATCATAGCAAAAATCACACATGAAGTACACCTTATTGAGAGACCAGAGCAAAAAGAACCACTCAAAAATTCAAAATGAGGATCACTATGGAAAATGGACAAGGCAGCATGATTAAAAAGGAATAAAAATGAATTAATTAAATGGGGGAATTAATTTACACATGTCAGCATAAAATAAATGACAAATAAAAATATGAAAAATTAAAGAAAACTCAAAGAGACATCCATGAATTTTTTCAGAATTTTTTGAAACCTAGAACTAATTTTAAAAATTAAAAACCAAATTGATATTAAAAGAAATGAAAGGAAAATAAAATAAAATGAGAAAAGGCTGGGAGGTGCGAAAAGCAGGGAATTTAGTTGAAATGATTTGGGCCCAAGCAGAAGGGGGGTGCGGATAGTGGTCTAAGCCCACTCAAACTCAGCGCAACACACACTACATGGGGTGGATACTCAAGAAAAATATGAAAAAGAATGGCCAAAGGATCAAAAGGAGAGCTGAGATTAGTCCATTCATTAATTGATGTGGCAAGGTGATAGGATCAGAGTGAAGGAGCATACTAGTTAACATGTGGTGCATAACATGAAGAATTATCAGGATGAAAATATAAAACCAAAACGCACGTGAGAGAGAGCAAGTTCATTAAATGATGTGTCACAATCTCATGCGTCCAGTTGAACAAATCCAAGGGTGCTGAGACCTTCTTCTACCTTCGAAAACCCTAAATGCACAGCCCAGAATTCGGTGACCGGAGCTAGGGCTCCGGCACCGGAAAATGCAAAACATGATCAAACATCAACCAAAATTAATCAAAAGCTCCAGATTACATAATTAAGTCATCCTGAGTTCAAATATGGCAATGGAATTCACAATAGGTCAAAGGATTTACTAGATCGAAGGCAAACAGTTTGCACCATGAAAATTTAGATCAACATATAAAGCTCAATAAGGCATCAAATTCGAATCTAAAATAAGGAGAATGATCAGCACAAACAGAAGATCACAAAGCACACATCCATTTTCATTTCTAGATCTAAGAATTTTGAACTCACCTGAACTTGCAGATCTTGAAATAGCTTGTGATAAGCCAAGAAAATGCTGCCAATCCACTCCAAATGCACTCTAGTTGCAAAATAAATGCAACTAGAGCGTTGAAACTTGCTGGATCTAAGAGTTTGAGTCTTGCTTCCCTGAAATGCAAGGTGATGGATCTTGAGAAATAGCTTGAACAATGGATGGATTTGTGATCCTGAGCTCTCAAGGATGAAGAATCTGTGGTTGGTTTGTGAAGAGAGCAAGTGTGAAGACTGATTCGAAAGAAAATGCAAAATGAGCCAAAACTTGAGAGTGATGAAATGAGAGAGATCTTAACCCTTCTAAAACCCTAATTTGCTTATAAATGAGGTCATGAGGAAATGCTGAAGAAATGTCAGCCTTTGCACGTGGGAAGAGAGTGTGTGAGAGATTTTGCAAAATTTGCAAATTTGTTGTGAGAGCATGAAATACTCATGCATTTCCCTCCTTCTTGCCCATGTGCATTCACAATCTGACCCTTGATTTCAATCCAAAAAGATCCTGGCCATTGGATGCAAGTGTCACACACTTCTCATGTTCATGCAAAAATTACACTTATGGAATAAAATTCTCATCATGCCCGAATTTGGTGTAATTCTTGGAGAAAAATGACTTATTTGCATTGCATTGTAACATTGTAACACTATTTGGTATGTACCAACACCCAAAAATTTGATTCATGACTTTTTGCTCTTGTGTACAAATGAAAAATCAAGTTTTGCCCTAGTTTTCATGAAATTTTCGAGGGCTCTATCTTCTTAACCATGAAGGCTATGAAAAAGTACTTGTACTTTTTGAAAATGGGATGCTTTAATATCCAACTTTCATGTTTGACTTTGGTCCATTTGAAGATTTTTTCACCAAGTTATGATCACTTGAAATTTAGGGCAAAAACTTGCTAAAAATGGCATTTTCCATAACCAACTTCACACCAATTTTGCAAAACACCTCAAAACCTCATGATTCTTGGTCTTTGATCTTGCCAAACCTCTTTTAACATTATAAGAACATCCCTGTCTAGAAAAATGGGGTTGGACCCCTTGAAATCTCACAGTTGACTTTTCTAAGGCACAGTTGACCAGTTTCTTCATTTACAAGCAACTGAAGAAATACTTGACTTCCACAAGGATTTTTCTCACCAAATTTCATCCCTAGGATCCTCTTAACATGTAAAAGACTTTGCCCAAATGAAATGGCCAAAGTCTTGAGGTTTTCATGCTTGAAACTCAAACCCTAGTTAGGGACCATTGTGTAGGAGCTTTGCCCTAGCCTGGATTCCCTGATGATCCTCCAACCTTCTGAGCTTTTGTAAATGAACTTGAGCTTGTAAATGCAATGTAGACCCCTCATAGGACTTGTAAAAATCCATTGGGCCCCCTTGTCATGGCTTGTGATGCTTCAAGAACCTCCACAGATGATCATATGCCTAATGCTAGGTCATGAAGATGTTATGCCTCATCTTTCCATGCTATGATGCTGAAAATATGATATGTTCATGATGAATATGATGTGATATGATGCTTAAAATGAAGAGGGCAAATTTGGGGTGTTACATGGGCCAGCCCGGTTATTTCATGGACTATCAAAATTGATTCTGACCTAGTTCATTATGGGTCGTACAACCCGATGGGTCAAGCCCGTCTATATATTTTAATATTTTAATTTTAATTTTTAAATTAAGAGTCAATAAAATACAATCATACATAACAAAATAATTACTCATCTAATTCAAAATAGATATAAAAATAAATTATAAAGTAAACTATTTTTTGGCTAAGTCCCATGAACACTTAGTGAATTCAACAATTGTCGCATAGTATAATTTTAGAGATAATAGAATACACTCACACATACATAACCAAATAATTGAGTATTAAGTATTTGTTGATGAGCTTATTGCAACCATATTATTTTGATATGCACCAAAAAGATTATACAAATCATCCTTCATTTTCTTAACCTTATCTACATAGCCACTTGGATCAAGTTTCTTAATGTAAAAGTCAAAAAGTCCAACTTTGATGTTGGATTAAGAATATTTCCAAGTGCAAGAGTAACTGAATATTCACTCTAATACTTATCAAACTTTTCCTTCATCCCATAACCAATACTTATCAAACTCCCCCTCAAAATTAACAAAAATAGTATTTTTTTTAATGTTTTTAATGGGCTAGCCCGAAGTCCGCTTGGCCGGTCCAACCCATAAAAAACATTGTCCTGATGGACTGGCCCAAAAGGATAGGGTTGTATTTTTTAAATACTCTTTTACAGTCTGGCCCGTGCTATAATTTAGGGCTTATGGGTTGGTCCAATGGGTCGGGCCCATTTTGACAGCTTTATTCTTGGATGAAGCTTGGAAGCATATTCAATGAATAAAGACAACCAAAGAGAGTTGATTGTACATTGCATAGAAATGAGGACTTTCGTGAATGGTAAAATTGCAGGAGTGCAACATAAAGGAGTTGTTGGGTGTAACCTGATACTGTTGTGATGAGTGCAACGGTGAGGAAGTGAAATGGGGTTTTAGTATCAGCAGATGGGCTTATGCGGTAATGAATTACATTGGGTAGGATTAGGTAAAAGGGTTTGTGTTTACCTGTATAATTAGCATTATGTACAATCAATAATCTACTTATAGTGTAATCTTCTTCCTGGATTGGGATCCCCCGGAGTAGGTGAGTTCGACCGAATTGGGTTAACAAATCATGGTATTTTATCGTTTGCAATTATACAACTATATTTTTATACTTAATGCACAAACATGTCAAGAAATATGTTGGGACATATGACATGTTCATGCACTGATATTGTTGAATATCAGTATGTGCATATGAACCTTGTTTAACTTATAGCAGAGATTAATGTCTCGACAAATGGTTAAGACAATTTGTAATATGTGTACCAGAATTTCAATTGGTATCAAAACAACCCGCATGTCTGTTTCTGGATGAGATCCTTGGGAGTTACTTTTTGGTGTTAAATAAGAGGAATTATTATGATCATCCATTCTGATATACTTGAAGAGTATTGATGAATAGGATGAGTGTTCTAGGTCAAACGGAACAACATGATGGTTGTTCAATTCTTCTATAAAGTTATTTTGTTGCAGCCGGTGCGTGTTAATTTATCCAAGAAGATGTGGTGACATCTTGCTTAAAGATTATTAATATTGTTCGTTGGTTTTCCGCTGCTTGCGGTTCTGATTGAAAGAATTCTTGGAGTTCTTGTTTATCTAATGTTGCTACTGATAAAGACCTATTCTTGGGAATAGATGGAGGTGATTGTTGTCCAGAGAGAATAAATGGTGGAACATATTCTTGATATTGCTTGTGCTCTTAAAGACACGAGTGTCTTAGAAACCCTAACCATTCATAAGGTGTGTGCAAAGGAATGAAAAAGGTGGTTGATTTCTGGTAGTGATACCTTGATTTTTAAATGGAGATTTTGTCATGCATCTTGAATTCATATTGGAAGAAGATGAGTTGAGTTCGTGTTTATCAATTCTTAGTCTATGAATTGGATAAACAACATGATCATGAAAGAAGATGTCAAAGATACTTGAGATTTCTCTCAAGTATACTCACAAAGGCATTTATAGTCATGATTAGTAGCATGTTGTTATGATCTGATGTTCATTCTGAAGATGATGTTCTATGAAGGCGTCTGGTTCTCCAAAGTTTAAAGGGTGGAGATCATCAACCTAAATAAAGTAGAGGTGATTTATTTTCACCATCCTGTCGCTCCCGGGATTTTCATCCTAGTACAAACGCGAAAGTGGCGCGGAAAAGGTAGAGTCGCCAGCCAAGTATTTTTATCCCGAATGAATGGGAAAGGTAATGTTGCACAAACCTGAGGAAGAAGGAAATGACAAGGCCTTGCGAACCAAAGATCTGGGTTCGGGAGTCGGTTACGACCTGGGAAGGTATTAGCACCCCAGATCGTCCGTCGTACCCGACGGGATCCACGCTTGTTTGTTTGTTTCAATGGGTGAGGAAATAAAACTAATGCTAAATAAAGAATTTGCTAACTGGAATGGAATTGAAATGAGAAAGGGAATTGGAAAATAGAATGGAACGAAAGAGGGAAATGTAGGGAAAATAAAGAATGTGCTCGAATGGGCCCTACCCCACTGCCTACGTACCTCATCGAGATAATGAAGATCAGAGTCGACGTAGTTCGCCTAACTAAGGCGGGAACTATTTGTTTGTGTTTTTTATAGCTGGAACTGCGTATGTCTATGCTCAGGAATTGCAGGCTCGTCTGGTACGAGTGCATTTACCGTCTTGCATGCGAGACAAGTCGTCGCAAGTTCACGTTTAGAATGAATGAGATGAGGAAAGAAATTCCCGCATGAAAGTCGCTTTTTGTTTGTTGTTTGCTTTTTAAGAGTTTTGTATGAATTTGGCACAAGGAAGTGAATTCAAACTCTTTTCCATGGAATGTGTACTTGCTACTACATTCCAAGATGGAATAATAGAACAAGCACACCAAGCAAGGAGAATTTATCCAAGACTTGTTTCCATGAATTAGGGTTTAAGTACACTAGCTTGTTGAACTTTATTAAGTGTTTTTGTAGCTTTAGTAAAGAAACATATTTTAGGGTTTTATTTGTGAAATAACCCCTTGATAAGACTTGTACATCATGCTAGACAAGCCTACACCATTCCAAGATGGAATGAATGCAAGTGTCCCATGGAATAAGGCTATACACAAGGGATCGTTTCATGCTTTTATTAATTCTTTTTGGATTTTGTTTGAAGATGAGAAGAGAAAGACTCAAAAGGCAAAGGTCAAAGATAATGGGGGACTAAGACACAATCCTAAGTTATCTTATTATGTACAAGTGTGGTCCTATGGTTAATGAGGTATTCTAACCTAAGGAGAAGAAATGACAAGTTAGAATTCAACTTACTCCCTAAGGAAGTTAAGTTGAATCTAAGGAGAGAAATGGGAACCTATGAACAAAGCATAAAGGTGCCAAGGCAAAACAAATAGAAGCATAAGAGATAAGGAATGAAGTGATTACCTCATCTTCCCCCCTACAAAACAAATATGAGTATGATGAATAAAAATGAACATTTATTACATGGTAAATCTTCACAAACAATTCACACCATCTAAGGAAGAGATTAGTGAACTCCTAATACAATTACCTAAGCCTAAGGCAACTTGTAAGATGGTAACCTTAAAAAGTCAGTAGCTAAACTCATCCTACTTATTCTAAATCTACAAGAATGAACAACTTCAAACTATGCCCTAAAAGGAAGCTAAACCCTATCAAGATCTAAGGTAAAGTTACATGAAGAAACTTAAAGGATTAAGTAATCTAAAAAGGTATAAACCCTAAGGTGAATAGAAAATCCAGGAGCTAACATCTCATTAAAGTCTCCTAAGAGGTCAAACTAAAAGGGAGGAAGAGATCTAAGTGAAAAAGATGCAAACTATATGAGGAATGGTGTGAACATAAGAAGGAATGCATATGAAACTTAAAAAGGAAGAAAGATTTAAAGTAAGACTCAAACATGAATAAGAGGATTTAAAATCCCTATACAAAGACCAGATACTTGATGAAGTGCTAAGATGAGGTTTAAACATGCAATGGTCATCACCAAATAGGTTTTGAGGGGTTAAGATGGGAGATGAAGAAGAATTAGGTCAAAATGAAGGCAAAAGAAACTTAAGACTCAAGCAAACCCTAAAATCAAAAGATAAAGACATAATGATTGTACTCTACACTTAAGGACCTCTAATATGACCTAAAAGACTCATACCAAGACCTTAAATCAATGGCATGAATGCCTTATTCAAAGGGGGATGGAAGAAACTTCTAAAGGGCACCAAAAGGGACATAGGACTTAAGTAACTTGGGAAAAATACCAAATGACCTAGAAAAATTATGAAATTTTACACTAGACCTCAAAATCCAGAGAATTACATGTGTACAAAAAATCTCATGAAAATTCCTAATTTTGAGTGGTGAAAGAAGCCTTAGAATGTAATTAGTTTTTTTTTTACTAATGTGGAAAAATGGACTCAAAAAGTCCTAAACCAGGACCTAAAAAAATCATAGAAAATATCTTGAGGAAATTTAATGAGTTATTTAGATAACACAAATGGACAAATTTGTTGGTCAAAAATGAGAAAATAAGAAAATAATTAAAGTGAAAATTAATTCTGATCTAAAAAATGAATAAACATAAAATCTAAAACTATAGAAAATTAAAGAAAATTAAGAAGATCCTATGTGAATTTAATTGGAATTTTTTAATGCTTTTTGGTATTTTTAATAATGCAAAACGAAAATAAACT
Source organism: Lathyrus aphaca (assembly GCA_963966055.1). NCBI lineage: Eukaryota > Viridiplantae > Streptophyta > Magnoliopsida > Fabales > Fabaceae > Lathyrus > Lathyrus aphaca. Next base: position 30,442,319 of record OZ014521.1, on the reverse strand, counting down.
AAAATGAAAAAATAAAATAAAATGAACTAAAATGACATTGGGCTCGGGGGGTGCATTTAGTGAAGAAATGAACATGACTGGGCTTGGATGCAATGCGCAGGGGGTGTCAAAAGAAAACTGAAGACTTTTGTGTTGACTCTGATCATGTGTTAGGCACGAGAATTTTAATATGCTGGCACTCTGAGGATGCTTGGATCATGATCATCTAACGGCTACGACTTAAAGTTACATAAAAGGTTAGGGCACTGTTCAGGCGCCAGAGAAGAACTCCGATCACCTTCTCTGGCGAGGCTCTGGTTAGGGAAAAGTTTGAACCGCCATGAAAATGAAATATGGAGCTATGGTTGGGTTCGTTTCTTCACGCTGAACACAAATATGGCCTTAGATTCTACTTAGGGTTCATGAATATCACAAATCAAAGCCAAACAAAATCAGACCTAAAATTGGATCTAAGCACCTAGGGTGCATATCAACTAAACAGTTCCAACATTGCTCCTATTGAGCCTTATAACACACGAAACCAACAAGAATCAATGAAATTGAATGCCTGCGATTCAAGCTCTAACCTGAAATGCTGATCTTCAGTTTGTTGAAGAAGGACCAGAGATGAGGTTCCACAGAGCTTGATGAAAGTTCTTGAGCCTTTGAAGAGTGAAATAAACACCCTGGATGCAAGATTCTTGAGGATAATGGATCTGGGGTTCCCTACAATCCAGCAATACGCAGTGGTGGATCTCTACTGATTTGTGATGATCAATCCATGGAGATTAAGCTAGACCTGATGCTAATTATGAATTGATGTAAATTGGAGCTCAAATGTTGAAGATAAAGGATCTTTGATCCAAAATGCAATGCAGTCTTCAATGTTGCAGTAGCTTATCCTTGAGGAATCAAGCTTTGTAATCTATGGAGATTAAGCTTGAGGTGATGAAGATGATGGATTGAAGGAGAATGGATCAAGGATATTGAGAATGGAGCTTCCCGAAGCAAAGTGCAGTGAAGATACAGAGAGAACTTTGATGGATTTCTATGGTGTGAATTGAGCAAAATGATAAGAGAGGTGAAATTTGGCTTGAGCAACTCTTATATAGCTCTTAACACCCTTAGTTTTCAATTAGAACTATGGTTAGTGGCATGGTTAACTGAGTTGAGTTTGTTAGAGGTGAGTCAAGTTGGTTAATTGAGTGAGAGTTAGTTATGCCAGCTACACACTCCAGAAGCTTCCAATGCTTGAATCAGATCCTATATGGTGAAGTGAATGACCACTATGGTGTACTTGAAGTTATGGATGGTGTATTATGTCAATGAAGCCTTGAAGTGTGATCTTATGCAGTGATGAACATGTTAATTGGAGTATGCTTGAAATGATCAAGTGCATGATGAGTTTTAGTGAAATGCTTACAACCTGAAGTCAATGAGGTGCATGGTGTTGCACCCCAAAATTTTCCCTCCACAAGACAATTCATTGTGTACTAAGAGGTTCACAAGGTTCACAATGTTCACAAGACATCTCATGAGGTTCACAAGGTTCACAAAGTTCACAATTAGTCAGAAGATTTGACAATTCCCTCAGACAATGCATCCTCCTAAGCAATGCATCCTAAACTATGGTTTTGACTTTAATCAGGCTAAATGGACTTCCAATACTTCAATTGAGCTTCATAACATCTCATATGTGTTCAAGAATCCCCATGACAAGTTTCAAGACTTTTCTCAAAGGTTTGCTCAGTCAGATGATCAGAAAGGTTAAAATCAGTCAAAGTAGTTAAAAAGTCAAACTGAGGTCAACTGTGGTCAAACCAAAGTCAAATTTCATGATTTTTTGCCAACATAAAATATATGAAGTAAAATTCATCATTTGATCAAGGGTTGATCATGATTCATCAAGGAGATTTCAGATCATCAAGAATCAGGAGTTTCTAAATTAGGGTTTTCACAGGAAAAGTCAACTGAACTTTGACCAGCCATAACTTTCACATGCTTCATCAATAATTTTCCATACAAATCTCATTTTTAAGGAAATTGAATTCTCTACAACTTTGTGTCTCACAAGCCAAGCCCAAAAATGCTTCATTTGGAAGGTATGAGCTAAGACATTATAGGTCCTTTTAAAGGTCAACAAAAAGTCAACAACTTCAAAAGAGCATAACTTGAGAATGGTAAATGATATGGACATGAGACCAAAGAGGTTGGTTAGAGGACTCTTCAAACTTTCCAAAATGTCCGAGAACACCCTAATAGCATTAAAATTGAAGGATTTTTCCCCTGCAAAGTTGGGAAATTTTTGGGAAGTTTATGAAGCAAATAGGGCCTTAAAACCAAATTTTGCTAAATGAGCCCACCAAATTGCCATCCAAACTTTACAATATCACCAAGCACGACCCAAACCACCTATTTTCTGATTTTTTATTTTTTATTTCATATTTATTTGAATTTTATTCATTAAAATACAATTTAAATTGAAATAAAATATAAAATCATCTATTTAAAAAAGGATTTTGCTTCTAGAAAGTCATAAATAATATTTGGGTCAGATTGATACACAAGTTATGAGGATTGTCCCAAAATAGCAATGTTAGATCAAATAAAAATCAAATTTCATGACAAATCTTTTTCAATCTTCAAACATCCAAAAAGTCCAAAGAGTGATAGCTTTTTTTGACCTAATCTCATAAACATAGAACCTTGAGCAGCCTAGGGGACGAATTTTTGCAGCCTCTTACACAACTTTCAAACTTCACAAAAACCATAAAAAAATCCATTTTCGGTTTCATCCTTACAAGAGGTTTTAAGGTATTCTAAGGACACAAAAAGCTTCCTTGAGCTTCATTGAGTCTAAACCACCTCTTAAATGCCTCTGATCCATACTCATATGCATAATCCGAAGCATCCTTGCCCTTAATATATTTTTTTCGATTCATTGAATTTACGTGTTTATAATGAATTTTGTTTATGTATTAATATTTGTTGATGCTCATAGATGATTTCTGGATTGTTTTCGTGAAGAACCATGGCCGAATCATGAAAGTGTCATTGTTAGGGTTTGTATGGCCGTTTAGAGTTTCTTGATTGGACAAATATAAATGAATTCTGAAACCATAGATCAATTCTAATGAACCTCTGGATCATGTTGGTACATTTAATTTGATGAAATTTTGCTGTTTAATGGATGATTGAATTTCGTAGGGTTTGCTACAAATAAAAAATCGCAGGTAAATTTGAAGCAAAATTCGCAAGAAAAAGTGCAGGTCTGGAGGTTGAAGATGACTGGCGCGAAATTCATAATTTGAATGTGGTTTTAATATTTAATAGTGTTTTGCGTTTTATATCAGTTGGAGATAAATGGCTTAGTGGCAAGCGTAAGCGCATGGGAAGCTGGGGTCAAGGGTTCGAGTCTCAGTTTCATATTTTTTTTGGTTTTATTCATTCATATTTTCAGGTTTATAATATAAGGTTTCATGCTCACTTCATAATCACAAACACGCGCTGGCCTGGTGGAAAGCTTGTTGGTCCTGGAGATGTGAAAGCCTAGGGCCTGAGTTCGAATCCCAGCCCCAGGTATGTTCTTTTTCTCACTTTTTTTTATTTGATTTTGTTTATATTATATTTAATTAATCTAATTAATAATAAATGTTTAAGATAAAATATTTATATTATTTTCTTATATATAATTCAAAAACTTATATTTTAAAGAAATTCAAACTTTATTAATAAAATTATTTATGTTTATTGTATATTATTAATATTGTATGTTTTTTTAGATAAATAATTTAATTAGGCTTAAATTAAATAATTAACCCTAATATTTTATATGTAAAAAACCTAATTTTCTTTTTAAACCCTAATTTATTTTAAAACTCTAATTTTCTTTTATGATTCTAATTTCTTATTTTTGTAATTATAATTATTAAATATTTTTAATATGTATATATATAAACTATTAATCATATTTATAGGTATATAATTATTATTATTTATTCCTTTTTCCTGGAAATCTTAAAAAATAATTATTTATTTAAATTTGAACTTTTAATTTATTATTATATTATTATGCTAACTTCTTTTTCTTATATTTATTTTGTTTATTATTACTAACCTATTTATTTATTTATTTATTTATTACATGCTTATTTATTTAAATTATTTTATTATTATTATAATGTAATGTGCAAATTATGTAATAGTTGTAGAATTTTTATTATTTATTTAAATTGCTATGGTTAGTAAAATAGGGAGTGTAAACATGTTTGTATCTTAAAATTGAATTTAGATCATTAATTGTAAGATAAATACTTGAACTTGTACACGCACACACGTAAGTCGATCTTGGATCGCCATCTCACATTCTTAAGGATACCTCTCAAGTTGCCTAAATAAAAGGTCAAGTAAGGTGTATAAAGCAAAGTCCCTTATCTCATTAATATCATCTAGTCCCTTAAAAGATAATAAGATCAAGTCCCTTCATGGTTGCCTTCGTAAATGATCTTGTCCCTTTCGAATAAAGATGATAAGTCCCTTCGAATTGCTAAGACACTTTACAGTTGCCTAAACACAGATGACCCTTCACATGTCCCTTACAACATCCAAGGTAATGACTACCTATTCCTTAATAATAGGGATAGTCTTACTATTGAAAGAACATTTAAGAACAATAAAGATCTAAACATAGGGTAGGTTCCTCTTAAGTACTTGCTCACTTATTCAAAAATACTTCATTACACTTCACATTTTAAACAATTTTCAAAACAAAGTCTTTATATATATCTGTACAAGGATCATTATAAAGTACTTAAGAAATTTTTTAATCACACACTACATTTTCTCAAAACAGTTTAAAGTGAGCTAAGTAACTAAGAGCCCATGGATAACCATGGATATAAAGGGTGTTAACACCTTCCCTTTGTATAACCTACCCCCCGAACTCAAAATCTTTTTAAGGTCTTTCCTGTTCTTTTATGTCCTTTCCTTAGGATAAAATAAAAGTCGGCGGCGACTCTTGCTATCCGCAACATTTCACTAAAGTCAGTTCTCCCACCGTGTTACAGAACTGGCGACTCTGCTGGGTACTTAATAAAAGAGGGGTACCCTTAGGAATTAGATCACTTTAAAATTGTTTGCCTTGTTTGATTTATACTTATCTGTTGGGTGCTCTTATGTGTGAAAGATCCTAACCCGGATCTAGTGTACCTTAGGTAAATGGCAATAGACCAAGGAAACTGTACATCGTATACCGATATGGTTGATCTGGTGGCCATAGTTAGTGTGATTTCTTGGTTGGTGCTTATGTTCCTTAAGTCAAGTTGAGGATAATATGAGGCTGCCATATGTTGTCAATACACTAACTGACTTTTAGAACCCTAGTTATCCCATCTTGGCCTTTAGAAAAGTAGTGAGATAACCGGCTTTGGTGAAGACTGAAGTTGGTTGATACTCGATACTACGCTCATTGAGATCCTAAACTTGGAGGGTTTTGGTTGGCAAGTAAGTTGTCTACTGAACAACCACCTTTGTGAAAGATCAATGATATTGAGATCCCTTAGAACCTGGTTACTTTATAGGACAGGACGAACCAACTAAACTTCTGGGGAGGGTACTTACCTTTAAACCTCATGCAAGCCTTCAAACCCAGGGCTATTGTGTGACTTGTTTGTGTGTGCCACATGTTTGTGTTTGAACATCACATCATAGCATCATTGTGCATCATAAGCATATCATTTTCACTAACCATTTCAAGGACCAAAGGATTTATCTTTGTTCTTTGTTGCAGGTCATGTCTTCTGCTCGTAGGAACACTATCCGGATCAACTTTGTAGGAATACCTCCTAAGCTTAAAGAATTCGTTTCCCAAGTTTCTGAAAATTCTCAGTTTATCAAGAGGCATGGTCACCTACTAGATCTAGTAACTTCAGGGATCAATGAAGACATGATGAGTGTTCTGTTTCAGTTCTTTGATCCTAAACATCATTGCTTCACATTCCCCGATTACCAGCTGGTTCCTACAATGGAAGAGTTCTCCAAGCTTCTGGGTATACCTATACTTGATCAGAAACCCTTCACAGGCTTAGAAAAAGAGCCTAAACCTGAAGTCATTGCTGCAGCTCTACATCTGAAGAAATCAGACATTGTTCTAGAAACAAGGAGTGGAGTTAAGGGTATTCTTGCTAAGGTGTTGATAGAGAAGGCTCAAGTGTTCTTGAAGGCTATGAGCTATGATGCTTTTGAGGAGATCTTAGCCTTGTTGATTTATGGCTTAGTGTTGTTCCCCAATCCAGATCAGTTCATAGACGTTCATGCCATCAACGTATTTCTGACTCATAATCCAGTGCCTACATTGCTTGGGGACATCCTGCATTCTCTTCATACTCGTACTATGAAGGCACGAGGAACTCTGATGTGCTGCATACCTTTGCTATCTAGGTGGTTTATTTCTCACCTTCCTCAATCAGTGATGAAGAACGAACAAGGGTTCAGGTGGTCCAAGAGGATTATGTTACTCTCTCATTCAGATATTCATTGGTGCTCCAGATCTATGGAGAATGTTACTATCATTGACCGTTGTGGGGAGTTTCCTAACGTGCCACTGCTAGGCATAAGAGGAGGCATTACTTACAACCCTTCCTTAGCTTTACGACAGTTTGGTTACGCTCGAAGTGATGGTCCTCATGACATGTTGATTCAGGGCATTGTGTTTGACTACAACAACGATCTGCAAGGTTACCGTCAAAGGTTCATACGAGCATGGGGGAAAGTAAACAAGGTTGACAGCAAGACTCTGGAGCCTAAGTACACCATTCCTATGGAAGCTTATCTCAGATGGGTACGAGCTCGCGCTCAAACTCTTATGATGCCATATCCTGCCGCCCTGCCAGTTACTATGGAGCCTGTTGCTGAAGGAGATACTTCTTATACCATCCTTCACGCAGACATGCCCACTGACATAGAAGACTTATAGAGGTCCTGGATCCAGTTGAAGGAGCAAAGGGATACTTTTGAGACTCATTACAAAGCAAGTCAAGAAAAAATCCTGGAGCTAACAAAGCAACTTCACGAGGAGCGGAATCTCAACTCATACCTCAACACAAAGAGGAAACGTCCATGGGAGACTTAAAACCCCATTTTTTGTATTCATTTTATTTTTATTGTAAGCCCAAGGGGCAAGAAAATTTATTACTAATAAAAGTTTACTTTCTTGATTGTTTAAGCAAATTTAAATCCTGCGGTCCTTGAAAACATTGCATACGCATTTATACACCATATCATTGTATCACAGGTTTCTTATGTACAGGTATATTATCCTCTCGCTATTTATTTCAGCAATGGCTCTTGAACAAACAGTCAGAGATCTCCAGGCACAAAATGCACAGTTCCAAGAACTGATCCTGAACTTGTCCAAGGGGTAGGATGAATTGAAGACACTGCTGGCCAAGAAGACCAAGAAGACTAGAAGGTCAGGAGGCCTAATCAACATGGGAAGAAGGTTCAGAGGTCCTGTCAAGACCAAGGAACAAGTTGAAGATTATGAGTCTGAGGAGTCTGAGAAAGAGGGAGGCAGTCTCCATAATACAATGGGGGATTCTGATTTTGAAGCTAACTACTGTCATGATCCTAATGAAGATAAGTTCAAGATGCTGGTGGATAGAATGGATGCTATGGAATTGCAAAAGTCTTCTGGGCTGGATTTTGAAGACCTGAGTTTGATATCTGGGGTGGTTATACCCATTGGTTTCAAGGTCCCTGCTTTTGTAGTGTATGATGGTGTTTCTTATCCCAAACTGCACCTGAGGTCTTATGTCCGGAGAATCCAACCCCATACTGCTGATAAGAAGTTGTGGATCCATTTCTTCCAAGAGAGCTTATCTGGAGCTCAATTGGAATGGTATTATCAGTTGGAGAGTGTCAACATCCGTGATTAGAATGATCTTGCTGAGGCCTTTTATAAGCAATATCAATACAATGCTGATCTAGCCCCTACTCACATGCAACTACAGAGCATGTCTATGGGTGCTAAAGAAAATTTCAAGGAGTATACCCAGAAGTGGAGAGATTTGGCTGGTAGAGTACAACCTCCTCTAACTGACAGAGAGTTAGTGGATATGTTCATGTGCACGTTGAATGGTCCTTTTTATAGTCATCTCATTGGAAGCTCATCATTTGGCTTCACTGAGTTGATAATGATAGGAGAGCGCGTAGAAAGTGGTATAAGGAGTGGCAAGATACAAGTAGGTGCTTCTTCATCAAGTACTACAAAGAAGCCCCCTAGTGGGAAGAAAGAGTCAAATGCTGTTTATGGTCAACCTGATCGTAATAGGAGGCACCAATCTGTGAGTGCAATTCATATCTCCAATCCAACTCCTACAACACCAGAGCCACCACAGGGCAACCAACAGAGGCCCAGAAGACAGTTCACCAAGCTCAACATGTCAATGGCCCAGGCCTTGCAACACTTGTTGAAGGGTGAACTCATCACTTTGAAGGACCCTCCTCAGAACCCCAATGTTACCTCTCCCAGGTACAATCCTAATGCACGATGTGCATATCATTCTAATTGCCAGAGACATGATACCAATAATTGTTGGATATTGAAGAATAAGATTCAGGATATGATTGATGCTGGAGAAATTGAGTTTGACCCTCCGGGTACTCCAAATGTGATTACTGCTCCCATGCCAAATCATGAGAAGACTGTTAATGCCATTGATGAAGTTTCACATATTTCCTCAGTTGCAGATGTAACCACGCCATTGTCTGTTATTAAGTAGAAGTTGGTACAAGTTGGGTTCTTTCCAGGTTGTAATGAAGATTGTTTCTATTGTGCTTATAAACCGGATAGTTGCTGGAAGTTGAAGGACGGAATTCAACGCCTCATGGACAATTACACAATATTGTTTGAAAAGACACCTTCTGTAGAAAGCATGGTTGAACACATAACTAAAGGTGCGAAGGTTGAAGAGGTGGATATGGTTGACAAAGTGCCAGTAAGGATCACTTCCAAGGGCCCTGTCAAAATCACTCATAAGGGTCCAATTAAGATTACTGCTGAAGGCCTTGTGAAGATTGTTGCTGAAGCTATAGTGGCTCCTATGATCATCACCACTCTGGGTCCTATTCCATATACTTCTGATAAAGCGGTGCCTTGGCATTATGGCTCCGATGTTTATATTCATGGTGTTAAGCAGGAATCCTTAGCTGATACACTTGTTGTTGATGAAAATCTTGATGTTGATAATATTGCCGGATCTAGTAAGATCACACGAAGTGGAAGAGTTTTCTCTCCTCCGGTTACCTCCAAGAATACAGTTACTCCAACTACTACCTCCGCTGCTGATGCTCGGGGCAAAGGTCCTGTTATTGAACCTGTGAAAACTGATGTACCAACTGCTGATGATCTTTCTAAACAGATGGAAGAAGTACTGAAGATCATTCGCAAGAGTGATTATGACGTTGTTGATCAATTGGGGCATACTCCCTCCAAGATTTCCATGTTGTCTTTGTTGTTGTGTTCTGAGGCTCATGCTAAAGCCTTGATTAAATTTTTTAAGACTGCTCACGTACCAAATGAGATTTCTGTAGACTAGTTTGAAAATTGTGTTGCACACTTGACCTATGATAATGGGTTAGGTTTCTCCGATGCTGATTTGACTCCCGCCAAGAGGGATCATAATAGGGCTCTACATATCTCTATTGAATGTATGGGCACTACACTGTCACATGTGTTAATAGACAATGGTTCCTCGTTGAATGTGTTGCCCAAAGAAGTTCTGAATAAACTGAGTCCTAAAGATGCTGTGTTGAGGCCCAGTAATATAGTGGTGAAGGCCTTTGATGGTTCAAGAAGAGTGGTGCACGGAGAAATAGATCTCCCAATCAAAGTGGGTTCTCAGGTCTTCAATTCTACTTTTTATGTAATGGATATTTGTCCTTCGTATTCTTGTTTGCTTGGGCGTCCCTGGATCCATGGGGCAGGTGCTGTAACCTCCACTTTACATCAGACGCTGAGATATCCAGTAGAAGGAAAAGTTGTCACTGTTTACGGAGAGGAAGGATATATGATTAGCCATGTGAACACATTTAAATATCTTGAAGTGGAAGGTGAATATGTTGAAACTCCATGCCAGACGTTTGAAGTAGTTCCTTGGGTTGTTAATAATTTTGAAGATCCTCCTGTTGTCAAGAAAGTTCCTGTGGTCACCAGAGTACCTCCTACAATGGCCTCCCTTAAAGATGCTAGAGCTGTGGTGGATGAAGGTGGTTGTACTATTTGGGGTCAGCTTCCTGACATTCCTTACAAATCTGACAAATTTGGTTTGGGTTTCACTGCAGAGTCCCAGAAGGCTGTTCGTATAACTAATCAGGGGATTATGAAAGATCAGATCAATGCTGTGGGTGACTATGATGAAGACTATAACCTAAATGCTTGGATTTTTCCTACTGTGGGTGCTGGACTCAATAACTGGAAAGCTGAAGATGTTATTCCTATCTCCTTTAGTCAGGAGTAAATACTATTACTGTGTTGTTACTTTTAAGTTTGTAATTTTTTGAACAATTAAACTCTTAAGCCTTGTGCCTTACCCGGGGCACAATGGTGTGCTTGTTTCGGGATGTCATTTCATTTGCATACTTCATTCAATAAAAATCAGTGGACGTTTCGTTTTCGTAAATATTGTGTTCCTCGTCTTTCTTTTATTATTTTTTCTTTTATCAGCTATGTGTTCTTACACACACCCACATCACTAAAATGCAGATCCTCATCCACTCTGGATCCTGTTGATAACAGTTCTACTATTGCCAATTATAATTTCGAGAATCCGATCTATCAAGCTGAAGATGGAAATGAGGACGACTGTGTGTAACACGGTGGGAGAACTGACTTTAGTTAAATGTTGCGGATAGCAAGAGTCGCCACCGACTTTTATTTTATCCAAAGGAAAGGGCATAAAAGAACAGGAAAGACCTTAAAATATTTTTGGGTTCGGGGGGTAGGTTATGTAAAGGGAAGGTGTTAGCACCCTTTACATCCATGGTTATCCATGGGCTCTTAGTTACTTAGCTCACTTTAAACTGTTTTGAGAAGTGTAGTGTGTGATCAAAAATTTTCTTAAGTACTTTATAATGATACTTGTACGGATATATATAAAGACTTTGTTTTGAAAATTGTTTAAAAAATGTAATGTGTAATGAAGTGTTTTTGAAGGAGTGAGCAAGTACTTAAGAGGAACCTACCCTAATTTGAATCTTTATTGTTCTTAAATGTTCTTTCAATGGTAAGACTATCCCTATTATTAAGGAATAGGTAGTCATTACCTTGGATGTGATTAAGGGACATTTGTAGGGTCATCTGGATATAGGCAACTGTAGGGTGTCTTTAGCAATTCGTAGGGACTTATCATCTTTTATTCGAAGGGACAAGATCATTTATCGTAGGCAACCTCGAAGGGACTTGATCTTTAAAACTATAGGGACTTGATGATATTTATGAAGGGACTTTGCTTTTTAGACACCTTACTTGACCTTTTTATTTAGGCAACATGAGGGATAACCTTAGGAAGTGAGATGGCGATCAAAGATCGACTTACGTGTGTGAGTGTTTATATTCAGGTATTTATCTTATTTTAATTATCTAAGTTCAATTTAATTACATATAAGTTATACACACCCTAAAGTTACTAACCATATAGTAAAATATTTACAAAGAAAATAAAGACGGAAAAATAAATCTATAAGCTATTACAAGGCTTTGGCAGATACATAATAGTAGGATAAAAATAAATTATAAAGCAAGAATAATAGATATAATAAAATAGTAAATAAGCAATAATAATACTAATAAAGCAAAAATAATAAAGCAATAATAACAATAAAGCAATAATAATAATAAAATAATTATAATAATAATAAAGTTAAAATAAATTAAAGGAATAACAATTAAACATTTAATTTAAAAAGAAAAAGTTTAAGTTAGACAAGTTAGATTTTTTAGAAGTTATTAGAATTAGTATAAAAAAAAAAGAAGTTAAGTTTAGAGAAAAACAATTAAAGATTATTAAGAAAACTTTTAATTATATACATTATATGATTATTACTATTATAGTACAATTAAGAAAATAATATTATTAATATACAAAACATAAAGTAAAAGAATTATTAAAATTAAAATAATATTTACAAATTAAAAAAATATTATAGAAAACTATTAAATTATTAAGTTAGTAGGTTATTTATAAATTATATACAATATTTTAGAATCATAATTATTTAATTATAAAAAAAAGTCAATTAGATTTTATTTACAATTGTATAAAAGAATGGCAAAAATTTTAGAAGTTAAAAGAAGAATTAGAAAATTTGATTATTTGATTATTTACTTACAAAATATAATTATGATAAAAATTATATACAAAATACTATTATTATTATAAGAAAAAGTTTATTGATTAATTAGTTTTTTTTAGTTAATGATCTAAGTCCATATTGATTTTCATTCAGTTCTTGGCACGCCCTAAATTACTAACCACGCAGGGAATAATAAAAATAAATAAAGGCAGAAAATAAAAATTCCTACACTATTACATGGCTGAGACAGTTACATAATTATATGGCGAAAAGTAAAACTGAAAATATTACAAGTTAAAACTTAAAATATTACAAGGGCGAAGCAATTACAGTGTATGAATAAAAATAAGAAATAACAACAGGGTTGTTAAGGTTTGTGGAAATGTTTATGGTTTAAAGGAAATAACACGGTTAAAGTTTTAGATTTGAAATTTAGAGTTTGTGGCGGAATTGTCAAGGTTTAGGAAAAAAATCAAGGTAGTTAGTTATCTGTACAGATCTAAATATATAACATAAAAGAAAATGGAAAAAACAAAAACGACGTTGCTAACGCAAAAAATGCGATCATCGCAATTGGATCGGATCAACATAAGTGTCACGCCTCATACACATAAAACGTGCGAACAGCGTATCGACACGATCCGATCTGAACATAATCAAATAATTATAAAAAAAATTAGAATTAACAATATTAAAACAAAACTGTAAAAACAAAATAAATAAAAACTTTATATATATATATATATATATATATATATATATATATATATATATATATATATATATATATATATATATATATATATATATATATATATATATATATATATATATATATATATATATATATATATATATATATATATATATATATATATATATATGTATGTATATATATAACGAATATGCAGCCAATTCTATATATGTATACATAAAAACAACGTTTTATGTTCTTTGTTACCTGTGATGTATTAACAAAATAAGAGCAACAAATATATATATTAACAAAAGCAACGTTAGTTAAGATATTAACAAAGTGTAACAAAAGCAACAAATATATATGTATATATAAAACATATGAATGTTATAGGAATTTATATATATATATATATATATTACGTACCAATCAAATTGGAAAGTAAAGCTGTTGGAGGAATGTTTTTCTTCTCTCTTTTCTGTCTTTCTTCGGTCCCCTCTTAACAGCAATAACACATTAGGTATATATAGGGACCAATTAGGGTTAATGTAAATGGGCCTAAATATTTATTTTGGAATCCAATAAAATATTAATATAAATAATTAAATAAAGTTTAATAAAAATAGTTAAAACTAAAATAAAAACTAATTAACCTATTTATTTATTCTAGACCCAATAAAATATTAATTTAAAAAACAAATAAAGTTTTAATAATTAAATTAGTTAAAATAAAATAAAAAACTAATAATCCTATTTATTTATTCTAGACCCAATAAAATATTAATTTAAAAAAACAAATAAAGTTTTAATAATTAAATTAGTTAAAATAAAATAAAAAACTAATAATCCTATTTATTTATTCTAGACCCAATAAAATATTAATAAAAAAAACAAATAAAGTTTTAATAATTAAATTAGTTAAAATAAAATAAAAAACTAATAATCCTATTTATTTATTCTAGACCCAATATAAAAATAAATAGACTCAAAAAAATAAAATTCGGGCACCAAAATGCTCGAAAAAATAAAATGAATACGTCAAAATAATCAGCGCGAGATAAATGACTCGGAAAAATACAGCGTTTGGTCGGATTTTGAAATAAAAATTATGACCGTTTAAACTGCTCAGACTGATCAACAAATGACCAAAAATAGTCGTAAAAATATTTTTAGCATGTCAAATTAAACCACGTGAACCGCAGATTAATGTTACCGACATTTGCAAACTTAAACTTGACATTTTTTCGTCGATTAATTTTAGGCATAGTTAAAAAGTTAATTTGACCAATCTGTTTGTAAATTCCGAGAAATTATTCCGGCTAATATTAAGACAGAAAAAAAAATGTTATGCTATGATGATGATGCAAATGAATGTGAAACAAAAAAATTGGTTAGAGTGAAAAAATAGAGGGCAAATTTTGGGGTGCAACAGCTGCCCCTGTTCAATTTTCTGAAACCTGAGGGGTTAGATTGGTATGTGTGCCATTCGTGACCTGGAAGGTTGAAGGGGATTGAACACAAAAGCCCAAAAATTTGCCCTCACCAGTGCATAGAATAATACTGATGTTTAGTTGTATATGCTTGAGTGGGCTTAAAGATGCCACTTGGAGGAACTGGAGATGGGCTTAGAGATGCCATTCGGAGAAAAGTTCTTCAGATATATTTCTTTGAGAGGAAAGCAATGCCAAATATGAAGATCTAGCCTTTTGGTGGATAAACAACGGCCCCAGGTAACAATACGGCTTTTGAGAAGATAAACGACGTCTCAAGATAGCCCTCGGGAAGATAAACGACGTCCCAAGATAATGAGATAACCTTTGGGTAGATAAACAACGGCCCAAGGTAACAAGTTGGCTTTTGAGAAGATAAACGACGTCTCAAGATAGCCTTCGGGAAGATAAACGACGTCCCAAGATAATGAGATAACCTTTGGGAAGATAAACAACGGCCCAAAGTAACAATATGGCTTTTGAGAAGATAAACGACGTCTCAAGATAGCCTTCGGGAAGATAAACGACGTCCCAAGATAATGAGATAACCTTTGGGAAGATAAACAACGGCCCAAGGTAACAATATGGCTTTTGAGAAGATAAACGACGTCTCAAGATAGCCTTCGGGAAGATAAACGACGTCCCAAGATAATGAGATAACCTTTGGGAAGATAAACAACGGCCCAAGGTACCAATATGGCTTTTGAGAAGATAAACGACGTCTCAAGATAGCCTTTGGGAAGATAAACGACGTCCCAAGATAATGAGATAACCTTTGGGTAGATAAACAACGGCCCAAGGTAACAAGTTGTTGATGAAGTTTGTCTGCTGGAGAGTTAATCTGAAAAACAAGATTAGTTCGATGCAAATATCATGATGTATATAACATTCTGCAAGATAATATTAGTTTATGCATTATGTATGCATGTATAGTATGATGCACTTAAGTAATGTATTATGTACTTATGGATATATATGTTATGGTATGATGTAAATGATGTATGTATGCATCATGCATCCTGAAGCGTCTGGATATCTTTCTATAACAACTGCTGGCTAGGGAAAATAAATCCCGATTTGTTGCTGAAGAATATGAGAAACTCGTTCCCGTCTTGTTTGTCGTACTCCTATTGAAGGAATAAATTCCCGACTATCCGTCTGAGGATAAAAGAGATGGACATAAATTCCAGGGGAGATGTGACTCGAAGTATTTATGAAGATGGATTTGCCCTTGCTGGGGATTTGTAGTTGTCTTGTGGGGATGAACCGGCGAAGCTTCGCTGAACTACTACCCTCGTTCGTTCTTAGTAAATACTATTACTGCATTTTAAGCATTTCTGGTAAACATCAATCATATTCAAGCATTTTATGCATTTCTGGTAAACATCAATCATATTCAAAAGCATACATACATTCAAACACAACCAATAGACGTTTTTCGCTTTAGTAAAAGAGGGAAAGTAATCCTGAATAAAGAGGGAAAAGTAAAGCTGAACTCGAAAACATAATCGTTTCAACTTTGAGAGTGTATAACCAATTGGATTTAGAGCTCCTGAGATTCTTAACTTTCCTGAATACCTTCCCAGAAATCCTCATAGCTGGATCTGAAGACATGATACTGACACCATCTGATACTACTGGCGTAGACAATTAATTTCCACAATGGCTTCTGCTGAGAATCCAATATCAAGGTGATATAATGAGAGGAACGTGTCTTCAAATTGTGATGGACCATATACGCTCCGGGTATTAGATTTTGAAAAGAGAGCATTGCCCCATGGTTGAGGATGAATGGTCCCATAATGGAAGTATCTAAAGGTAGTTACCTCAAGAGAAATAAGTAGAACGCCCCACAATATAAAGCCCCTGACATCATGAAATTTATAATGTTACCCTTGGTAATTCAAATATACGAGGAGAGTTCCCCCTGGCTATTAAGCATTGTTGAATCTAGACCTGATTTCCCCGAATGAATTGAACAATAACTTGGTATGCCCCCTTGATTGGGAAACAGTGACTATGCCCCTGGAATTATGAACTCTGTAATATTACCTTTGGTAATTTAGATAGATGAGGAGATCTGCCCCTGGCTACTTAAACATAGTTGAACCCTGTGCTGATTGCCTCAAATGAGTTAGGTAGTATCATGGCCTACCCCCTTGATTGGGAGATAATGACTATGCCCCTTTGTATACATGGACTTTGATCCAGGAAGCAACTTTGTTTATCGGAAGGACTTTGGTTTATTGAGCATTCATCCTGTAAGTTTCTCTGTTTATCAAACACTCAGGTATATGCAAACCAATATATTCAAAAATGCAATGCTTATGTTTGTCTTGAAGTTTTGAAAAAGAGTTATTTTAGAAAAATAGTTTTTGTGAAAACTGTGATATTAACTCAAGTTTTATAATAAGCCCTAAAGGAGTCAGGATACCTTTTTGTAGCAGTATGCTTTCGAACTAACCATGCTTCAGTTAGGACTTTTAAAGGGTTATAACGTGGCCTGGTTAATGGTTTAAGAAACAAAAGATAAAGGCTCAAATTTATTTGTACCCAACCCAATCTCCATGATGTTCTTCAGTCCTATGTTTGGTTAACTTATGCATTGAGGTTCCAACGGAGTTTGGAATTGTAACACTGACATTTGTGATGGTTCAGAAACCAAAAATTTATTTGAACATTCAGTCATCTTTCTTTGTTGAGGATTCATAATGACCTCTTTTTTTTCTCTTTTGACTTTATTATCCCTTCTTTTTGCCTGAACTGTTTATTTCAAGGTTACAGTCAGCGGAATGTCTCAATTTTTTTTTTACTAAGTCTTCTTCATAGGTTTTGACTTAGTGGGTTTTTCTTTTGCTGGATATTGACTGTCAGGTTTAATGATTACAAAGAACCATCATTAGTTATGTACAACACAGATAATTGGAATATTTGAGTTAACCGAGTAACTACCCTGCCCCGGGTTATGAATAAGGGTTTTAATTTGTGCGAGAATAAAAACTCCTACTTCATAGGCTCAAAAGGGTTGACTAGGGATTAACTTCCTTATATCTCCACTGTTTAGGAATTGAAACAATGCCTGTACATCGTCAACATAGTCTGTTCAAAAGCATACTGCATAAGATTATGGTATTGTTTTCATCATCCTCCCTCTATAGGCTTATAGCTTTATCAGGAGTTAAATATCACAAGATAGAAATAAGAAGCATAGTTTTAAATATAGTGAAACGAATGGATTAATTCAAGACAAACATATGCAATGCATTAATGAAAACAAAAGTTTAACATAATAGTAAGTGTTTAAACAAACAAAAGAAATTACAAATGAAAATTCAAATGTTCTCAAAGCCTCTTCCTCTAAACCCGTCACTCCAGTTATCTGGAAACTTTGATGCTTGATGGACAATAGAAGAACTCAACCTGGCCTTCTGGAGTAACCTCGAGTATTCCTTCGTCAATTAGGTCTTGAATCTTATTCTTCAATGCCCAACAGTTATTAATGTCGTGTCCGGGACTGTCGGAGTGGTACATACACCTTGCTTTGGGATTATAGCGAGGAGAAGAGGTGTTAGGATTTTTAGGAGAATTTTCCATGGAAATCAACTTCATCTCCAACAGGCATTGCAAAACTTGTGACATTGGTGTGCTGAACCGGATGAACTGTCTTCTACATTCCTTGTATAGAAGTGGATTAACCTTACAAGGCCTTCTTTCTTCCATTGAAGGATGGTCAGTAGTAGCCTGTCTATTTCCTTCTCTTATCCTTACTTTCCTTTCAGCCAAGTCAGCTTGTTTCAACGGAGGTTGACTGATGATTAGATTCCCAACTCTGTTATGCCGAAGCTTATTGACAAAGCTTCTCAGCTCTTCTTGCCCCTGGGCCAAACTCTGGATAAGAGCCATTTGGCCATTCATCTGAATCCTCATCTCTACTATCTCAACTTGTAGTTGTTTCAGCTGATCATCTTTGTTGTCCTCAGGATTCTTCTTCTTCATGTCCTTAGAGAGGAGTGCTTTCAACTCTTCTTGCCCCTTGGACAAATTCAGAATCACTTCTTGAAACTGAGCATTCCGAGCTTGAAGATCTTTGACAAATTGTTTGAGAGCCATTTCTGCTGAAATAAACAGTGAGAAGATAAGATACCTGTTCATAAGAAACCTGTGATGCAATGATATGGTATGCATATGCAATGTTTTCAAGGACCGCAGGATTTAAATTTGTTTAAACAACCAAAAAGTAAACTTTTATTAGCAATCAATAAACTTGTTTGCCCCTTGGGCTTACAATAAAAATGAAATGAATTCAAAAATGGGGTTTTAAGTCTCCCAAGGACGTTTCCTCTTTGTGTTGAGGTATGAGTTGAGATTCCGCTCCTTGTGAAGTTGTTTTGTTAACTCCAGGATTCTTTCTTGACTTGCTTTGTAATGAGTCTCAAAAGTATCCCTTTGCTCCTTCAACTGGATCCAGGACCTCTGTAACTCCTCCATGTCAGTGGGCATGTTTGGATGAAGAATGATATAGGAAGTATCTCCTTCAGCAACAGGCTCCATAGTAACTGGTAGGATGGCAGGATATGGCATCATAAGAGTCTGAGCACGAGATCGCACCCATCTGAGGTAAGGTTCCATAGGAATGGAGTACTTTGGTTCCAGAGTCTTTATGTCAACCTTGTTCACTTTACCCCATGCTCGTATAAACCTTTGACGGTAACCTTGAAGATCGTTGTCGTAGTCGAACACAATACCCTGAATCAACATGTCATGAGGACCATCACTCCGAGCGTAACCAAACTGACGTAGAGCTAAAGAAGGGTTGTATGTAATGCCCCCTCTTATGCCAAGGAGTGGCACATTATGGAACTCCCCGCAACGGTAAATGATAGTAACATTCTCCATAGATCTAGAGCACCAATGAATATATGAATGAGAAAGTGACATAATCCTCTTGGACCACCCTAACCCTTGTTCATTCTTCATCACTGATCGAGGAAGGTGAGAAATAAACCACCTAGACAATAGAGGTATGCAGCACATCAGAGTTCCTCGTGCCTTCATAGTACGAGTATGAAGAGAGTGTAGGATGTCTCCAAGAATTGTAGGCACTGGGTTATGAGTCAGGAATATGTTGATGGTGTGGACGTCTATGAACTGGTCTGGATTGGGGAACAATACTAAGCCATTAATCAATAGGGCTAAGATATCCTCAAAAGCATCATAGCTCATAGCCTTCAAGAACACTTGATCCTTCTCCATCAACACCTTAGCAAGAATACCCTTAACTCCGCTTCTCGTTTCTAAAACAATGTCTGACTTCTTTAGATGTAGAGCTGCAGCAATGACTTCAGGTTTAGGCTCTTTCTCCAAGCCTGTAAAGGGTCTCTGATCAAGGATAGGTATACCCAATAGTTTGGAGAACTCTTCCATTGTAGGAACCAGTTGATAGTCGGGGAATGTGAAGCAATGGTGCTTAGGATCAAAGAACTGAAACAGAACACTCATCATGTCTTCATTGAACCCTGAAGTGACTAGATCCAGTAGGTGACCATGTCTCTTGATGAACTGGGAGTTTTCAGAAACTTGGGAAACCAATTCTTTAAGCTTAGGAGGTATTCCTACAAAGTTGAGACTGATAGTGTTTCTACGAGCAGAAGCCATGACCTGCAACAAAGAACAAAGATAAATCCTTTGGTCCTTGAAATGGTTAGTGAAAATGCTATGCTTATGATGCATGATGATGTTATGATGTTATGCTCAATCACAAACATGTGGCACACACAAAGAAGTCACACCATAGCCCTAGGTTTGAAGGCTTGCATGAGGTTTAAAGGTAAGTACCCTCCCCTGAAGTTTAGTTGGTTCATCCTGTCCTATAAAAGTAACCAGGTTCTAAGGGATCTCAATATCATTGATCCTTCACAAGGGTGGTTGTTCAGAAGGCAACTTACTTGCCAACCAAAACCCTCCAAGTTTAGAATCTCAATGAGCGTATTATCGAGTATCAACCAACTTCAGTCTTCACCAAAGTCGGTTATCTCACTACTTTTCTAAAGGCCAAGATGGGATAACTAGGGTTCTAAAAGTTAGTTAGTGTATTGACAACATATGGCAGCTGTTGCACCCCAAAATTTGCCCTCATAATACAAGACTTTGTGTGCTAATAAGGTTCACAAGGTTCACAAGATTCACAACACTTACAAGACCTTTCATGAGGTTCATGAAGTCTACAAGATACTTTATGAGGTTCACAAGATTCACAATGCTTACAAGACCTTTCATGAGGTTCATGAAGTCTACAAGATACTTTATGAGGTTCACAAGGTTCACAAGACCTCCCATGAGGTTCACAAGACATTTTATGATGGTTCACAAGATTCACAACACTTACAAGACCTTTCATGAGGTTCATGAAGTCTACAAGATACTTTATGAGGTTCACAAGGTTCACAAGATTCACAATGCTTACAATACCTTTCATGAGGTTCATGAAGTCTACAAGATACTTTATGAGGTTCACAAGGTTCACAAGACTTCCCATGAGGTTCACAAGACATTTTATGATGGTTCACAAGGTTCACAAAGTTCACAATTGGTCAGAAGAGTTGACAAATCCCTCAGACAATGCACCTCCTAAGCAGTGCATACAAAACTAGGGTTTTGACTTTAATCAGGCTAAATGAACTTCCAAGACTTCAAGTGAGATTCATAACATCTTATATGTGTGTAAGAGCCCCCATGACAAGTTTCAAGACTTTTCTCAAAAGTTTGCTCAGTCAGATGATCAGATAAGTCAAAATCAGTCAAAGTAGTTAAAAGGTCAAACTGAGGTCAACTGTGGTAAAACCAAAGTCAAACTTCATGATTTTTTGCCAACATCAAGTATATGAAGTAAAATTCATCATTTGATCAAGGTTTGATCATGATTCATCAAGGAGATTTCAGATCATCAAGAATCAGGAGTTTCTAAATTAGGGTTTCCTCAGTAAAAGTCAACTGAACTTTGACCAGCCATAACTTTCACATGCTTCATCACCAAGTCTCCATCTAAAGCTCATTTTGAATGAAATTGAATTCTCTACAACTTTGTGTCTCACAAGCCAAGCCCAAAAATGCTTCATTTGGAAGGTATGAGCTAAGACATTATAGGTCCTTTTGAAAGTCAACAAAAAGTCAACAACTTCAAAAGGGCATAACTTGAGAATGGTAAATGATATGGACATGAAACCAGTGGGGTTGGTTAGAGGACTCTTCAAGCTTTCCAAAATGTCCAAGAACACCCTCATAGCATTAAAATTGAAGGATATGTGCCCTTGCAAAGTTGGGAAATTTTTGGTTGATTTATGAAGAAAATGGAGGTCTAAAACCAATTTCTTCTAAATGGGTTTGTTATATGATGACCCAATCCATACTATGACTTCATGCACGACCCAAGTCAACAAAAATCAGATTTTTTATCATTTTATTTTTATTTATTTTGATTTAATTCATTAAAAATCATTTTAAGTTAAAATAAAATATAAAAGTCTAAGATTTAAAAAAGATCAAGCTTCTAGAAATTCATAAATATGATTGGAATTAAAGTGGTAAGAAGATCATGATGATTGGCCTAAAATAGCAAGTGTTTATACAAAAATATTTGATTTTTAAAGGCCTATCTTTTTGAATCTTTTTGGATCAAATTTCTCACACAAGTATCCAACTTTTCTGACCTAATTAATCATACTATAAGTACACTACATAACCCTAATCACAAGCCACGAATTTCCAGCCCCAAGAGTAAGTTTCAAAATTTCAAAAAACCTATCAAAAACTCAAAATCGGTTTCCATTCTACAAGGCATTTGAAGGTATTTGAAGGACATAAGAGTGATCCCTGGACATCACTGAATCATTACCAATCATTATTTGCATCAAAAACCTCATGAATTGCATAAACCGAATGAACAATGTTCTTGTTTTCTTCATTTTTCGATTTCAATAATTTGTTCATTATAAACTGTTTTTGTGCTTATAATCTGGTTTGTTATTGCATAAGGATGATTTCTGGGCAGGTGAATTGGAGTTTTGATGCACGAATGCTTAGACACCATTATTAGGGTTTCTTCGGCTAAATTAGGGTTCAACGATTGAGCCAATATAAATAATTTCTAAGGACATAGGATGATTGCAAATGATGTCTGGAATTAAATGATGGTCTCAATTTTGTGAAACTTTACTGTTTTGTTGATGTTTGAGTTTCATAAGGTTTGCTGCAATTTAAATTTTGCAGGAAATGTTGTAGGGAAATTCGCAACAAAAGTTGCAGGGCCTGAGGAAGAAGATGATCCCTGCGCGCGTGTTTCTGGAATTTGAATTTGATTTTAATATTTTTATGTTTTGTTTCTGTTTAATATCACAAGCTGATGCTTGTCCCAGTGGTGAAGCAGGCGCGTGTGTTGTTGAATGGCAGGGGTTCGAATCCTGACTGTGACAAGTTTTTACGTTTTCTTCTTTTATTCATTAAATGTAATATATTATGAATTGTGGTTGTTTCATAAGCAGGTTCGCTCACCTAGCTGGAATGGTAACGTACTTGTGTGTTTGCTTGTAAGGTCCTGGGTTCGATTCCCCCAAGCCTTTTGCTTTTCTTTCTTTTTTCTCTCCTGATTTTTAGGTTTAAGGAGTAAAACCAATTTGACTCACTCTTCTTTCACCTGCGCACGCGCTGGCCTGGTGGTATGTGTTGTAGGCCTGGGTATTGGCAAGCAAGGTGTCCTGGGTTCAATCCCCAGCCAGGTAAGTTCCAATTTTTTTTGTTTCATTTAATTTGTTTGTTATATTAATATTAATTAAATATAATTAAGTAATTCTAGAAAAAATAATATGTAAATATTTTGTAATTCTAAACCTAGTTTGTTATCATTAAAAAATATGTAGATTAATATTTGATATTTTGTATATGAAACTCAATTTATTTTTTTATAAACCCTAAAAATATATTTTTCTACAAACCCTAATGTGATCATAATAATTTCTAAAAAACCCTAATTGTAATTCTTGCTCATATTTTAATTAGTAAATAAAATTTTATTAATCTTTAAATTTGTAAATATAATTGTATGATCAAATTTTTTTAAATCATGTATATATTTTATTTAATATAATTAAATTTTGTAAATATAATCATAATTAATTCTATTTTTTAAATATGACCTAAATTGTTTATATTTTAATTTTGCATATATGCTTAGGAATAATTAAAAAATTGTTAAATTAATTTCTATAATATGTTTATCATTAACTTATTTTTCTATATAATTTATAAATAACTTAAAACTTTATAATTAATACAATTGTTTATATTTTTCTTATTAATCTTAAATAATTGTTCATATAAAAATTTGATCTTTTAATTATTTTAATATTTTTGCTTGTTATTATTATTAATTATGTTTATATGATTATTACTAACCCCATTTATTTTTAATTGTCATTATTATTATTATTACTAACCCAATTATAATTGCTTATTTATTTTGCTTATTTATTTATTTCGCTTATATATTTAAATTGTTTTATTATTATTATTGTAATTGCTCCTTGGTGTAATATTTAATAGTAATGTTTAAATTATTTATTTTATGCCATGGTTAGTAAAAATAGGGAGTGTAACATGTATGTTTTCTTAAAATTGATTTAGGTCATTTAAATTTAAAAAGATAAATATTAAATTGAACACTCACACACGTAAGTCGATCTTTGATCGCCATCTCACTTTCTAGGGTTACCTCTCATTGTTGCCTATTCAAAAAGGTCAAGTAGGGTGTATAAAGCAAAAGTCCCTCAAAATAAAGTCATCTAGTCCCTTAACAAATAAAAGATCAAGTCCCTTTCGAATGTTGCCTTCGTAATGATCTTGTCCCTTTCGAATAAAGATGACAGTCCCTCCAAAATTGCTTAATACACCTCACAGTTGCCTTCATTAAACAGATGTCCCTTTACTTGTCCCACACATCCCAGGTAATGACTACCTATTCCTTAATAATAGGGATAGTCTTACCATTTAAAGGATTCAAGAACAGAAAAGACTTAAAACTTAGGGTAGGTTCCTCCTAGATACTTGCTCACTATTCAAAAACTTTTCAAACACTTCACAATTTCAAACAAATTTTCCAAACAAAGGGTTTTTTACGCATCCGTACATGGATCATTATCAAACTCTTATGAAAATTTTTATTCATACACTTCACATTTTCAAAAACATTTTAAAGTGAGCTAAGTAACTAAGAGCCCATGGATAACCATGGATGTAAAGGGTGCTAACACCTTCCCTTTACATAACCTACCCCCCGAACCCAAAAATCTTTTAAAAGGTCTTTCCTGTTCTTTTATGCCTTTCCTTTGGATAAAATAAAAGTCGGTGGCGACTCTTGCTATCCGCAACATAACTAAAGTCAGTTCTCCCACCGTGTTACAGAACTGGCGACTCTACTGGGGATTTAATAAAAGAGGGGTACCCTTAGGAATTAGATCACTCTTAAATTGTTTGCTTTGTTTGCTTTATATTACTTGTTGGGCTTTATGTGTGAAAGATCCTAACCCGGATCTAGTGTACCTTAGGTAAATGGCAATAGACCAAGGAAACTGTACGACGTATACCGATATGGTTGATCTGGTGGCCATAGTTAGTGTGACTTCTTGGTTGGTGCTTATGTTCCTTAAGTCAAGTTGAGGATAATATGAGGCTGCCATATGTTGTCAATACACTAACTGACTTTTAGAACCCTAGTTATCCCATCTTGGCCTTTAGAAAGTAGTGAGATAACCGGCTTTGGTGAAGACTGAAGTTGGTTGATACTCGATGCTACACTCATTGAGATTCTAAACTTGGAGGGTTTTGGTTGGCAAGTAAGTTGCCTACTGAACAACCACCCTTGTGAAGGATCAATGATAATGAGATCCCTTAGAACCTGGTTACTTTTGTAGGACAGGATGAACCATCTAAACTTCAGGGGAGGGTACTTACCTTTGAACCTCATGCAAGCCTTTAAAACCTAGGGTTATGGTGTGACTTGTTTGTGTGTGCCATATGTTTGTGATTGAGCATAACATCATGAAATTGCTAAAGATAGTGGAGATTATGTAAATTGATTGTTGGTGTGTAGAAAATGCTGTATTGGAAACTTTGCTGATAACAATTTTTATTCTCTGAGGTCAGTTGAAAAAATAAAAAAAAAGTTGGAATATACTAATAATAATATAATAATAATAATAATAATAATATAATGAAAGCAAATGTTAATAGAAAATAATAAGAAAAAAGATTATACTATTATATATTTTTTAACTTATTAATGAAAATTAACGGATAAAATAAAAGACTATGAAATGAGAGATTTTTTTTGTAGAATTTATAACAACAAAAAACAATACTTATGAAAAAAATTATTAAAAAATAAAAGAAAGAATAACAAATACATTTTTTCAAGAGTTGATTTTTTTTAAAGACATAGAATAAAAGGAAGTTGGATATGGATGAAATTGGGTATATAAAATAGTGCATATTTTGGGTTTTTGATATCAGACAGAAAAACACATTTTTTGATTTTTTTGAATTAATGGTTAGACAGAAATAAAATAGTACACATTTTTATTTTTTAAATAATAGACAGAAAAATAAAATGGTATGTAATTTTTGGAAATTTTTTAATATGGTTAAATAAAAATAGCAAAAGTAGGACAAATTTGGGGTATGACACATTGCAACACTTGTTGAAGGCTGAACTTATTACTCTGAAAGAGGCTCCTCAGAATCCCAATGTTACCTCTCCCAGGTACAATCCCAATGCACGATGTGCATATCATTCAAACTGTCAGGGACATGATACTAATAGTTGCTGGGTCTTGAAGAACAAAATTCAAGATATGATTGAGGCTGGAGAGATTGAGTTTGACCCTTCGGGTACTCCAAATGTGATTACTGCTCCCATGCCAAATCACGAGAAGACTGTCAATGCCATTGATGAAGATTTACATATCTATTCAGTTGCAGAGTTGACCACACCATTGTCTGTTATCAAGAGGAAGTTAGTATAAGCTGGGTTCTTTCCAGGTTGTCGTGAAGATTGTTTGTATTGTACCTATAAGCCGGATAGTTGTTGGAGATTGAGAGATGGAATTCAACGTCTCATGGATATGTATACCATAGTGTTTGAAAGGACTCCATCATCTGTAGAGAGTATGGTGGATCATATTACTCAAGGTAGGAAGATTGAAGAGGTTGACATGGTTGATAAAGCACCGGTAAGGATCACTTCAAAGGGACCTGTTAAAATCACTCATAAGGGTCCAATTAAGATTACTGCTGAAGGCCCTGTGAAGGTTGTTGCTGAAGCCAGAGTGGCTCCTATGGTCATTACTACTCCTGGTCCTATTCCGTATGCGTCTGATAAAGTTGTGCCTTGGCATTATGGGTCCGATGTTTATATCCATGGTGTTAAGCAGGAACCCCTAGCTGATATGCTTGTTGATGTTGACAATATTGCTGGATCTAGTAAGATCACACGAAGCGGAAGAGTCTTCTCTCCTCCAGTGACTTCCAAGAATGCAGTTACTCCTGCTGCTACTTCCACCACTGATGCTCGGGGCAAGGGTCTTGTTATTGAGCCTATACCTACTGATGTACCAGCTGCTGATGATCTCTCTAAGCAGATGGAAGAAGTATTGAAAATCATTCGCAAGAGTGATTATGACATTGTTGATCAGTTGGGGCATACTCCCTCCAAGATTTCTATGTTATCCTTGTTGTTGTGTTCTGAGGCTCATGCCAAAGCCTTGATCAAGTTTCTGAAAACTGCTCATGTACCCAATGCAATTTCTGTTGACCAGTTTGAGAATTGTGTTGCCCACCTGACCTATGATAATGGGTTAGGGTTTTCTGATGCTGATTTGACCCCTGCCAAGAGGGATCATAACAGGGCCTTGCATATCTCAATTGAATGCAGGGGCACTACCATGTCACATGTATTGATAGACAATGGTTCCTATCTAAATGTGTTGCCCAAAAAAGTCCTGAATAAGCTGAGTCCTGAAGATGCTGTGCTGAAGCCCAGTAGTATAGTGGTAAAGGCTTTTGATGGTTCGAGAAGAGTGGTGCATGGAGAAATTGATCTCCCCATAAAAGTTGGTTCTCAGGTTTTTAATGCTACATTTTATGTGATGGATATTCGTCCTTCGTACTCTTGTTTGCTTGGTCGTCCCTGGATCCATGGGGCAGGTGTTGTAACCTCTACATTACATCAGAAGCTAAGATATCCGGTGGAAGGAAAAGTTGTTACTGTCTATGGAGAGGAAGAATATTTTGTCAGCCATGTGAACACCTTCAAGTATCTGGAAGTGGAAGGTGAATACGTTGAAACTCCGTGTCAGACATTTGAAGTGGTTCCTTGGATTGTTAATGATTATGTAGCTCCTCCGGTTCTCAAGAAGGTTCCTGTGGTCACCAGAATACCTCCAACAATGGCCTCCCTCAAAGATGCTAGAGCTGTAGTGGATGAAGGTGGTTGTACTATTTGGGGTCAGCTTCCTGATATCCCATACAAGTCTGACAAATTTGGTTCGGGTTTCACTGCAGAGTCCCAGAAGGTTGTTCGTCGTGCTTGTGCTGTTCGTATCACCAACCAAGGGGTTATGAAAGATCAGATCAATGATGTGGGAGACTATGATGAAGACTACAATCTGGATGCTTGGATCTTTCCTACTGTGGGTGTTGGACTCAATAATTGGAAAGCTGAAGATGTTATCCCTATCTCCTTTAGTCAGGAGTAAATACTATTACTGTGTTGTTGCTTTTAAGTTTGTAATTTCTTGAACAATTGAACTCTTAAGCCTTGTGCCTTGCCCGGGGCACAATGGTGTGCTTGTTACGGGATGTCATTTCATTTGCATACTTCATTCAATAAAAATCAGTGGACGTTTCGTTTTAGTAAATATTGTGTTCCTTGTCTTTCTTTTATTTTATTTTTTACCTTTATCAGCTATGTGTTCTTACACACACCCACATCACTAAAATGCAGATCCTCATCCACTCTGGATCCTGTTGATAACAGTTCTACTATTGCCAATTATAATTTCGAGAATCCGATCTATCAAACTGAAGACGGAAATGAGGACGATTGTGAAGTACCTGTAGAGCTTGCTAGGTTGTTACAACAAGAAGAGAAAGCTATACAACCACATGAAGAGCCAGTCGAAGTTGTGAATCTGGGAACTGAAGAAAACAGGAAAGAGGTCAAGATAGGGGCTGAATTAGAGGACAGTGTCAAGAGCAGATTGATTCAGATGTTACGTGACTATGTGGAGATCTTTGCTTGGTCTTATGAAGATATGCCAGGGTTGGATACAAACATTGTAGTTCACCGTTTACCAGTAAAAGAAGATTGTCGCCCAAAGAAGCAGAAGGTTCGTCGTATGCGTCCTGAGATGTCAGAAAAGATTAAAGCAGAGGTAATGAAACAGTTTGATGCAGGGTTCTTAGCTGTGACTTCTTATCCTCAGTGGGTTGCAAATGTGGTACCAGTTCCTAAGAAAGATGGTAAGGTACGTATGTGTGTAGACTACAGGGATTTGAACAAGGCCAGCCCCAAAGATGACTTTCCACTTCCTCATATTGATGTTCTGGTAGACAACACTGCTCAGCATAAGGTATTTTCTTTTATGGATGGTTTCTCTGGTTACAATCAAATCAAGTTGGCTCCTGAAGACATGGAAAAGACAACATTTGTTACACAGTGGGGCACTTTTTGTTATAAAGTGATGCCATTTGGTTTGAAGAATGCAGGGGCAACATATCAGCGTGCTATGGTGGCTTTGTTTCATGATATGATTCATCATGAAATAGAGGTATATGTGGATGATATGATAGCCAGGTCCCAGAATGAAGAGCAACATCTTGATCATTTGCATAAATTGTTTGAGAGGTTGAAGAAATACAAGTTGAGATTAAATCCAAACAAGTGTACTTTTGGAGTTAGATCTGGTAAGCTCCTGGGTTTCATAGTCAGTGGAAAAGGTATTGAAGTGGATCCTGCAAAAGTAAAAGCTATACGAGAGATGCCAGCTCCCCGTACTGAGAAGGAGGTTAGAGGTTTCTTGGGACGATTGAATTACATTGCAAGATTTATTTCCCAATTAACTGCCATCTGTGAGCCAATCTTCAAGTTGTTGAAGAAAGATCAGGTGATGGAATGGAATGATGAGTGCCAAACTGCCTTTGATGAAATCAAGAGATACCTGCTAGAACCACCAATTTTGATGCCACCAGTTGATGGAAGACTCTTGATTATGTACTTAACAGTGCTAGACAACTCAATGGGGTGTGTGTTGGGGCAACATGACGAGTCTGGTCGAAAAGAGCAGGCAATATACTACCTTAGCAAAAAGTTTACCGACTGTGAAACAAGATACTCACTGCTCGAGAAAACTTGTTGCGCTTTGGCATGGGCTGCTCGCTGACTAAGACAGTATATGTTGACTCATACCACCTTATTGATTTCAAAGATGGATCCAATCAAGTATATATTTGAGAAACCTGCTCTCTCCGGAAGAATTGCAAGATGGCAAATGTTATTGACATAATATGACATACAATATACTACTCAGAAGGCCATTAAAGGAAGTGATGTTGCTGATCATTTGGCCCATCAAGCGGTGGATGATTACCAGTCAATGAGTTTTGAGTTCCCTGATGAAGACATTATGATTATTACCAAAGAACCTGGACAATATGACGGACCTGAACAAGGATCCCGATGGACTATGGTTTTTGATGGTGCCTCTAATGCACTTGGTAATGGTGTTGGTGTTGTGATTAGTTCCCCTGAAGGCTGTCATACCCCAATTACTGCCAGACTTTGTTTCTATTGTACCAATAACATGGCTGAGTATGAGGCATGTATCCTGGGTATTAAAGCTGCTATTGATATGAAGATTCAGTTCCTTGATGTGTATGGAGATTCAGCCCTGGTAGTTAGTCAGATCAAAGGAGATTGGGATACCAAGCATGATAACCTCATTCCTTATAGAGAGCATGTGTTGTCTCTGATCCCACATTTCAAAGAGATTACCTTTGGACATATTCCACGAAGAGAGAATCAGTTGGCAGATGCTTTAGCCATCATGGCATCTATGTTTGAGATCAGCTGGGATGATGAAGCTCCCAAGATTACTATTGATAGATTTGAGAAGTCTGCATACTGCAATGAGATTGACACTGAAGAAGCAGAGGAAAAGCCTTGGTTTTACGAAGTGAAAAGATATCTTGAATTTCAGGAGTTCCCTAAAGGGGCATCTGTCAAAGATAGGAAATTTCTGAGAAGGTTTTCTGCTAAGTTCTTCTTGAGTAATGGCATTTTGTACAAGCGCAATCATGATTCAACTTTGCTTCGTTGTGTAGATAAGAAGGAAGCAACTGAGATTATGGAAGATATGCATGATGGAATCTTTGGCACTCATTCTAGTGGTCATACTATGGCAAAGAAGATATTGAGAGCAGGGTACTATTGATCTACCATGGAAGCTGATTGCTATCAACACTCCAGAACATGTCACAAGTGTCAAATTTATGCTGATAAAGTCCATGTACCTCCATCACCATTGAATGTGTTGACTGCTCCTTGGCCTTTTGCCATGTGGGGCATTGATATGATTGGTGAGATCAAGCCTACTGCTTCTAACGGGCATCGTTTCATCCTGGTTGCTATTGATTACTTCACTAAGTGGGTGGAGGCAGCTTCATTCACATCTGTTACTAAGAATGTTGTGGCCCGATTCATTAAGAATAATCTCATATGTAGGTATGGCATCCCTGAAAGGATTATTACTGACAATGGTTCTAATCTGAACAACACTATGATTACTGATCTCTGCACGCAGTTCAAGATTAAGCATCACAACTCTTCTCCGTATCGTCCAAAGATGAATGGGGCAGTTGAGTCTGCTAATAAGAACATTAAGAAGATTGTACAGAAGATGACTGTTATTTATAAGGATTGGCATGAGATGTTACCATTTGCTCTTCATGGTTATCGTACTACAATACGTACTTCAACAGGGGCAACCCCATTCTCCTTAGTCTATGGTATGGAAGCAGTTCTGCCCATTGAAGTTCAGATTCCCTCCTTAAGAATTATGAAGGATGCAGGCTTGGATGAAGATGAATGGATTCATACTCGACTTGACCAGATAAATTTGATTGATGAGAAGAGGCTAGCAGCAGTTTGTCATGGCCAGATGTACCAGAAACGAATGATCAAGGCTTTTAACAAGAAGGTTAAGCCAAAGGTATATCAGGCTGGTGATTTGGTAATCAAGCGTATCATATTACCACAGGGTGATCCTAGGGGCAAGTGGACTCCAACATATGAAGGACCATTTGTGGTCAAAACAGTATTCTCAGGAGGTGCCATGATACTTACTACTATGGATGGTGAAGACTTCCCACAGCCTGTAAACGCAGACATAGTTAAAAAATACTATGCATGAAAAGAGACCCGCTAGGTTGACAGGCCTAGGCAAAAATAAGGGCATCCCGGCAAACCAAAAGGGTTTGGGCAAAAATTAGGGATATATATGAAAAGATGTACACCCGGCAAGTCGAAAACCTGAAAAGGCGGCTTGGGCAAAAATGGGTATCCCGGTGGATTGAAAACCTGAAAGGGCAATCCAGGCAAAAGTTAGGGATTAAAGCGTATGACTATGTCTCGTTTGGATCACTCATGAAACTGCAACCAGTTGTGTTACTTACTCAAGCTCGAACAGATAAAGCTCAATCCAATCGTTTCCGTCTCAACAGCAGAAGATGAGATACTTGAAGATAATGGCAATAGTAGAATTGAAACCCAATAGGATTATTTCCCACATAGTTGATTCTCCTTGTTTTGAAAAAAAAACTTTATGACAAAATCCTCTTACTAGGGTTTATGTCTCCTTGTACAAACTTACCTATGTATAGGTCACTCTTTGATATAAATAAAATTCCATTTTTGGAATCCAGATTTACTTTTACCCTATTTACATAAGCGAAACGTCCATTGGTTGTGTTTGAATGAATGTATGCTTTTGAATATGATTGATGTTTACCAGAAATGCATGAAAATGCAGTAATAGTATTTACTAAGGACGAACGAGGGAAGGATTTCAACAAAGCTTTGCCGGTTCATCTTTAACAAAACAGCTACAAACCCTCAGTAGGGCAAGTCCATCTTCATAAAGTCACATCTCCCCTGGAATTTATATCCGTCTCTTTTATCCTCATACGGATATTCGGGAATTTACTTTCCAATAAGAGTACGACGAACGAAGACGGGAGGTTATATCTACCCTACTATCAAACGAAGACGAAGGTTATATATACTTTGCTATCCCCAGCAGACGGGAAGTTATATATACTTTGCTATCCCCAGCAGACAGGAGGTTATGTATACCTTCTTATCACACAAGACGGGAACGAATTCCCCATACTCTTCAGCAACAAACTGGGATTTATTTTCCATGGCCAGCAGTTATTATACAGAAATATCCAGACGCTTCCGGCAGCATCATATCATACATACATCATTTACATCATACCATAATATACATATCCATAGATACATAATACATTGCATCATATTATACCTGCATACATAATGCATAAACTAATATTATCATACAGAATGCTACCTTGTTTTCAGGTTAATTCTCCAACAAGCAAATTTCATCAACAAATTGTGATCATTGGGCCGTTGTTTATCTTCCCAAAGGTTATCATCACCGCAGGACTGCTTTATCCTCCTGAAAGCTTCTTATACCTCAGGACTGCTTTATCCTCCTGAAAGCATATCACCACCTCAGGACTGCTTTATCCTCCTGAAAGCATACTCATACCTCAGAACGTTGTTCATCTTTCTGAAAGCATATCATCACTTCCTCAGGACGTTGTTATCCTCCTGAAAGCATATTATTACTTTGGGCCGTTGTTATCTTCCCAAAGGTCACCAATTCCTCAGGACGTTGTTATCCTCCTGAAAGCATATTATCTCCTCGGGACGTTGTTTATCTTCCTGAAAGCTATCACCCCTACCTCAGGACTGCTTTAACCTCCTGAAAGCATATTCATACCTCAGGATGTTGTTTATCCTCCTGAAATCATATTATTACCTCAGAACGTTGTTTATCTTTCTGAAAGCATATCATTCCCTCAGGACTGCTTTATCCTCCTGAAAGCATATTATTACCTCAGGACTATTTTATCCTCCTGAAAGCTATCATTATATCTTTATATTTTGGACTGCTTTATCCTCCAAGAAATGTACCTAAAGAATTTTTCTCCAAGTGGCATCTTTAAGCCCACTCAAGCATATTCAACTAGTCACCTATATCACTCTACGCACTGGTGAGTGCAAATTTTTGGGCTTTTGTGTTCAATCCCCTTCAACCTTCCAGGTCACGACTGGCACATATACCAATCTAACCCCTCAGGTTTCAGAAAATTGAACAGGGGCAGCTGTTGCACCCCAAAATTTGCCCTCATAATACAAGACTTTGTGTGCTAAGAAGGTTCACAAGGTTCACAAGATTCACAACACTTACAAGACCTTTCATGAGGTTCATGAAGTCTACAAGATACTTTATGAGGTTCACAAGGTTCACAAGATTCACAATGCTTACAAGACCTTTCATGAGGTTCATGAAGTCTACAAGATACTTTATGAGGTTCACAAGGTTCACAAGATTCACAATGCTTACAAGACCTTTCATGAGGTTCATGAAGTCTACAAGATACTTTATGAGGTTCACAAGGTTCACAAGATTCACAAGACTTCCCATGAGGTTCACAAGACATTTTATGATGGTTCACAAGGTTCACAAAGTTCACAATTGGTCAGAAGAGTTGACAAATCCCTCTGACAATGCACCTCCTAAGCAGTGCATACAAAACTAGGGTTTTGACTTTAATCAGGCTAAATGAACTTCCAAGACTTCAAGTGAGCTTCATAACATCTTATATGTGTGTAATATCCCCCATGACAAGTTTCAAGACTTTTCTCAAAAGTTTGCTCAGTCAGATGATCAGATAAGTCAAAATCAGTCAAAGCAGTTAAAAGGTCAAACTGAGGTCAACTGTGGTCAAACCAAAGTCAAACTTCATGATTTTTGCCAACATCAAGTATATGAAGTAAAATTCATCATTTGATCAAGGTTTGATCATGATTCATCAAGGAGATTTCAGATCATCAAGAATCAGGAGTTTCTAAATTAGGGTTTCCTCAGTAAAAGTCAACTGAACTTTGACCAGCCATAACTTTCACATGCTTCATCACCAAGTCTCCATATAAATCTCATTTTGAATGAAATTGAATTCTCTACAACTTTGTGTCTCACAAGCCAAGCCCAAAAATGCTTCATTTGGAAGGTATGAGCTAAGACATTATAGGTCCTTTTGAAAGTCAACAAAAAGTCAACAACTTCAAAAGGGCATAACTTGAGAATGGTAAATGATATGGACATGAAACCAGTGGGGTTGGTTAGAGGACTCTTCAAGCTTTCCAAAATGTCCAAGAACACCCTCATAGCATTAAAATTGAAGGATATGTGCCCTTGCAAAGTTGGGAAATTTTTGGTTGATTTATGAAGAAAATGGAGGTCTAAAACCAATTTCTTCTAAATGGGCTTGTTATATGATGACCCAATCCATACTATGACTTCATGCACGACCCAAGTCAACAAAAATCAGATTTTTTATCATTTTATTTTTATTTATTTTGATTTAATTCATTAAAAATCATTTTAAGTTAAAATAAAATATAAAAGTCTAAGATTTAAAAAAGATCAAGCTTCTAGAAATTCATAAATATGATTGGAATTAAAGTGGTAAGAAGATCATGATGATTGGCCTAAAATAGCAAGTGTTTATACAAAAATATTTGATTTTTAAAGGCCTATCTTTTTGAATCTTTTTGGATCAAATTTCTCACACAAGTATCCAACTTTTCTGACCTAATTAATCATACTATAAGTACACTACATAACCCTAATCACAAGCCACGAATTTCCAGCCCCAAGAGTAAGTTTCAAAATTTCAAAAAACCTATCAAAAACTCAAAATCGGTTTCCATTCTACAAGGCATTTGAAGGTATTTGAAGGACATAAGAGTGATCCCTGGACATCACTGAATCATTACCAATCATTATTTGCATCAAAAACCTCATGAATTGCATAAACCGAATGAACAATGTTCTTGTTTTCTTCATTTTTCGATTTCAATAATTTGTTCATTATAAACTGTTTTTGTGCTTATAATCTGGTTTGTTATTGCATAAGGATGATTTCTGGGCAGGTGAATTGGAGTTTTGATGCACGAATGCTTAGACACCATTATTAGGGTTTCTTCGGCTAAATTAGGGTTCAACGATTGAGCCAATATAAATAATTTCTAAGGACATAGGATGATTGCAAATGATGTCTGGAATTAAATGATGGTCTCAATTTTGTGAAACTTTACTGTTTTGTTGATGTTTGAGTTTCATAAGGTTTGCTGCAATTTAAATTTTGCAGGAAATGTTGTAGGGAAATTCGCAACAAAAGTTGCAGGGCCTGAGGAAGAAGATGATCCCTGCGCGCGCGTTTCTGGAATTTGAATTTGATTTTAATATTTTTATGTTTTGTTTCTGTTTAATATCACAAGCTGATGCTTGTCCCAGTGGTGAAGCAGACGCGTGTGTTGTTGAATGGCAGGGGTTCGAATCCTGACTGTGACAAGTTTTTACGTTTTCTTCTTTTATTCATTAAATGTAATATATTATGAATTGTGGTTGTTTCATAAGCAGGTTCGCTCACCCAGCTGGAATGGTAACGTACTTGTGTGTTTGCTTGTAAGGTCCTGGGTTCGATTCCCCCAAGCCTTTTGCTTTTCTTTCTTTTTTCTCTCCTGATTTTTAGGTTTAAGGAGTAAAACCAATTTGACTCACTCTTCTTTCACCTGCTCACGCGCTGGCCTGGTGGTATGTGTTGTAGGCCTGGGTATTGGCAAGCAAGGTGTCCTGGGTTCAATCCCCAGCCAGGTAAGTTCCAATTTTTTTTGTTTCATTTAATTTGTTTGTTATATTAATATTAATTAAATATAATTAAGTAATTCTAGAAAAAATAATATGTAAATATTTTGTAATTCTAAACCTAGTTTGTTATCATTAAAAAATATGTAGATTAATATTTGATATTTTGTATATGAAACTCAATTTAT
Organism: Lathyrus aphaca; assembly: GCA_963966055.1. Lineage (NCBI taxonomy): Eukaryota > Viridiplantae > Streptophyta > Magnoliopsida > Fabales > Fabaceae > Lathyrus > Lathyrus aphaca. The sequence continues at coordinate 30,405,547 of OZ014521.1, read as the reverse complement.
TTTTTTATAAACCCTAAAAATATATTTTTCTACAAACCCTAATGTAATCATAATAATTTCTAAAAAACCCTAATTGTAATTCTTGCTCATATTTTAATTAGTAAATAAAATTTTATTATAATCTTTAAATTTGTAAATATAATTGTATGATCAAATTTTTTTAAATCATGTATATATTTTATTTAATATAATTAAATTTTGTAAATATAATCATAATTAATTCTATTTTTTAAATATGACCTAAATTGTTTATATTTTAATTTTGCATATATGCTTAGGAATAATTAAAAAATTGTTAAATTAATTTCTATAATATGTTTATCATTAACTTATTTTTCTATATAATTTATAAATAACTTAAAACTTTATAATTAATACAATTGTTTATATTTTTCTTATTAATCTTAAATAATTGTTCATATAAAAATTTGATCTTTTAATTATTTTAATATTTTTGCTTGTTATTATTATTAATTATGTTTATATGATTATTACTAACCCCATTTATTTTTAATTGTTATTATTATTATTACTAACCCAATTATAATTGCTTATTTATTTTGCTTATTTATTTATTTCGCTTATATATTTAAATTGTTTTATTATTATTATTGTAATTGCTCCTTGGTGTAATATTTAATAGTAATGTTTAAATTATTTATTTTATGCCATGGTTAGTAAAAATAGGGAGTGTAACATGTATGTTTTCTTAAAATTGATTTAGGTCATTTAAATTTAAAAAGATAAATATTAAATTGAACACTCACACACGTAAGTCGATCTTTGATCGCCATCTCACTTTCTAGGGTTACCTCTCATTGTTGCCTATTCAAAAAGGTCAAGTAGGGTGTATAAAGCAAAAGTCCCTCAAAATAAAGTCATCTAGTCCCTTAACAAATAAAAGATCAAGTCCCTTTCGAATGTTGCCTTCGTAATGATCTTGTCCCTTTCGAATAAAGATGACAGTCCCTCCAAAATTGCTTAATACACCTCACAGTTGCCTTCATTAAACAGATGTCCCTTTACTTGTCCCACACATCCCAGGTAATGACTACCTATTCCTTAATAATAGGGATAGTCTTACCATTTAAAGGATTCAAGAACAGAAAAGACTTAAAACTTAGGGTAGGTTCCTCCTAGATACTTGCTCACTATTCAAAAACTTTTCAAACACTTCACAATTTCAAACAAATTTTCCAAACAAAGGGTTTTTTACGCATCCGTACATGGATCATTATCAAACTCTTATGAAAATTTTTATTCACACACTTCACATTTTCAAAAACATTTTAAAGTGAGCTAAGTAACTAAGAGCCCATGGATAACCATGGATGTAAAGGGTGCTAACACCTTCCCTTTACATAACCTACCCCCCGGACCCAAAAATCTTTTAAAAGGTCTTTCCTGTTCTTTTATGCCTTTCCTTTGGATAAAATAAAAGTCGGTGGCGACTCTTGCTATCCGCAACATAACTAAAGTCAGTTCTCCCACCGTGTTACAGCAGCCTCATATTATCCTCAACTTGACTTAAGGAACATAAGCACCAACCAAGAAGTCACACTAACTATGGCCACCAGATCAACCATATCGGTATACGCCGTACAGTTTCCTTGGTCTATTGCCATTTACCTAAGGTACACTAGATCCGGGTTAGGATCTTTCACACATAAGAGCACCCAACAAGTAAAGTAAAGCAAACAAAACAAACAAGTTTAAAGTGATCTAATTCTTAAGGGTACCCCTCTTTTATTAAGTCCCCAGCAGAGTCGCCAGTTCTGTAACACGGTGGGAGAACTGACTTTAGTTAAATGTTGCGGATAGCAAGAGTCGCCACCGACTTTTATTTTATCCAAAGGAAAGGGCATAAAAGAACAGGAAAGACCTTAAAAGATTTTTGGGTTCGGGGGGTAGGTTATGTAAAGGGAAGGTGTTAGCACCCTTTACATCCATGGTTATCCATGGGCTCTTAGTTACTTAGCTCACTTTAAACTGTTTTGAGAAGTGTAGTGTGTGATCAAAAATTTTCTTAAGTACTTTATAATGATCCTTGTACGGATATATATAAAGACTTTGTTTTGAAAATTGTTTAAAAAATGTAATGTGTAATGAAGTGTTTTTGAAGGAGTGAGCAAGTACTTAAGAGGAACCTACCCTAATTTGAATCTTTACTGTTCTTAAATGTTCTTTCAATGGTAAGACTATCCCTATTATTAAGGAATAGGTAGTCATTACCTTGGATGTGATTAAGGGACATTTGTAGGGTCATATGGATATAGGCAACTGTAGGGTGTCTTTAGCAATTCGTAGGGACTTATCATCTTTTATTCGAAGGGACAAGATCATTTATCGTAGGCAACCTCGAAGGGACTTGATCTTTAAAACTATAGGGACTTGATGATATTTATGAAGGGACTTTGCTTTTTAGACACCTTACTTGACCTTTTTATTTAGGCAACATGAGGGATAACCTTAGGAAGTGAGATGGCGATCAAAGATCGACTTACGTGTGTGAGTGTTTATATCCAGGTATTTATCTTATTTTAATTATCTAAGTTCAATTTAATTACATATAAGTTATACACACCCTAAGGTTACTAACCATATAGTAAAATATTTACAAAGAAAATAAAGACGGAAAAATAAATCTATAAGCTATTACAAGGCTTTGGCAGATACATAATAGTAGGATAAAAATAAATTATAAAGCAAGAATAATAGATATAATAAAATAGTAAATAAGCAATAATAATACTAATAAAGCAAAAATAATAAAGCAATAATAACAATAAAGCAATAATAATAATAAAATAATTATAATAATAATAAAGTTAAAATAAATTAAAGGAATAACAATTAAACATTTAATTTAAAAAGAAAAAGTTTAAGTTAGACAAGTTAGATTTTTTAGAACTTATTAGAATTAGTATAAAAAAGAAGAAGTTAAGTTTAGAGAAAAACAATTAAAGATTATTAAGAAAACTTTTAATTATATACATTATATGATTATTACTATTATAGTACAATTAAGAAAATAATATTATTAATATACAAAACATAAAGTAAAAGAATTATTAAAATTAAAATAATATTTACAAATTAAATAAATATTATAGAAAACTATTAAATTATTAAGTTAGTAGGTTATTTATAAATTATATACAATATTTTAGAATCATAATTATTTAATTATAAAAAAAAAGTCAATTAGATTTTATTTACAATTGTATAAAAGAATGACAAAAATTTTAGAAGTTAAAAGAAGAATTAGAAAATTTGATTATTTGATTATTTACTTACAAAATATAATTATGATAAAAATTATATACAAAATACTATTATTATTATAAGAAAAAGTTTATTGATTAATTAGTTTTTTTTTAGTTAATGATCTAAGTCCATATTGATTTTCATTCAGTTCTTGGCACGCCCTAAATTACTAACCACGCAGGGAATAATAAAAATAAATAAAGGCAGAAATTTAAAGGCAGAAAATAAAAATTCCTACACTATTACATGGCTGAGGCAGTTACATAATTATATGGCGAAAAGTAAAACTGAAAATATTACAAGTTAAAACTTAAAATATTACAAGGGCGAAGCAATTACAGTGTATGAATAAAAATAAGAAATAACAACAGGGTTGTTAAGGTTTGTGGAAATGTTTATGGTTTAAAGGAAATAACACGGTTAAAGTTTTAGATTTGAAATTTAGAGTTTGTGGCGGAATTGTCAAGGTTTAGGAAAAAAAATCAAGGTAGTTAGTTATCTGTACAGATCTAAATATATAACATAAAAGAAAATGGAAAAAACAAAAACGACGTTGCTAACGCAAAAAATGCGATCATCGCAATTGGATCGGATCAACATAAGTGTCACGCCTCATACACATAAAACGTGCGAACAGCGTATCGACACGATCCGATCTGAACATAATCAAATAATTATAAAAAAAATTAGAATTAACAATATTAAAACAAAACTGTAAAAACAAAATAAATAAAAACTTTATATATATATATATATATATATATATATATATATATATATATATATATATATATATATATATATATATATAACGAATATGCAGCCAATTCTATATATGTATACATAAAAACAACGTTTTATGTTCTTTGTTACCTATGATGTATTAACAAAATAAGAGCAACAAATATATATATTAACAAAAGCAACGTTAGTTAAGATATTAACAAAGTGTAACAAAAGCAACAAATATATATATTAACAAATATATATGTATATATAAAACATATGAATGTTATAGGAATTTATATATATATTACGTACCAATCAAAGTGCAATTGGAAAGTAAAGCTGTTGCAGGAATGTTTTTCTTCTCTCTTTTCTGTCTTTCTTCGGTCCCCTCTTAACAGCAATAACACGTTAGGTATATATAGGGACCAATTAGGGTTAATGTAAATGGGCCTAAATATTTATTTTGGAATCCAATAAAATATTAATATAAATAATTAAATAAAGTTTAATAAAAATAGTTAAAACTAAAATAAAAACTAATGAACCTATTTATTTATTCTAGACCCGATAAAATATTAATTTAAAAAACAAATAAAGTTTTAATAATTAAATTAGTTAAAATAAAATAAAAAACTAATAATCCTATTTATTTATTCTAGACCCAATAAAATATTAATTTAAAAAAACAAATAAAGTTTTAATAATTAAATTAGTTAAAATAAAATAAAAAACTAATAATCCTATTTATTTATTCTAGACCCAATAAAATATTAATTAAAAAAATAAATAAAGTTTTAATAATTAAATTAGTTAAAATAAAATAAAAAACTAATAATCCTATTTATTTATTCTAGACCCAATATAAAAATAAATAGACTCAAAAAAATAAAATTCGGGCACCAAAATGCTCGAAAAAATAAAATGAATACGTCAAAATAATCAGCGTGAGATAAATGACTCGGAAAAATACAGCGTTTGGTCGGATTTTGAAATAAAAATTATGACCGTTTAAACTGCTCAGACTGATCAACATATGACCAAAAATAGTCGTAAAAATATTTTTAGCATGTCAAATTAAACCACGTGAACCGCAGATTAATGTTACCGACATTTGCAAACTTAAACTTGACATTTTTTCGTCGACTAATTTTAGGCATAGTTAAAAAGTTAATTTGACCAATCTGTTTGTAAATTCCGAGAAATTATTCCGGCTAATATTAAGACAGAAAAAAAAATGTTATGCTATGATGATGATGCAAATGAATGTGAAACAAAAAAGTTGGTTAGAGTGAAAAAATAGAGGGCAAATTTTGGGGTGCAACACTGTGAAGTACCTGTAGAGCTTGTTAGGTTGTTACAACAAGAAGAGAAAGCTATACAGCCACATGAAGAGCCAATCGAAGTTGTGAATCTGGGAACTGAAGAAAACAGGAAAGAAGTCAAGATAGGGGCTGAATTAGAGGATAGTGTCAAGAACAGATTGATTCAGATGCTACATGATTATGTGGAGATATTTGCTTGGTCCTATGAAGATATGACAGGGTTGGATACAAACATTGTAGTTCACCGTTTACCAGTAAAAGAAGATTGTCGTCCAAAGAAGCAGAAGGTTCGTCGCATGTGTCCTGAAATGTCAGAGAAGATTAAGGCAGAGGTGATGAAACAGTTTGATGCAGGGTTCTTAGCTGTGACTTCTTATCCTCAATGGGTTGCAAATGTGGTACCGGTACCTAAGAAAGATGGTAAGGTACGTATGTGTGTAGATTACAGGGATTTGAACAAGGCCAGCCCCAAAGATGACTTTCCACTTCCTCATATTGATGTTCTGGTAGACAACACTGCTCAGCATAAAGTATTCTCTTTCATGGATTGTTTCTCTGGTTATAATCAAATCAAGATGGCACCTGAAGATATGGAGAAGACAACATTTGTTACACAGTGGGGCAGCTTTTGTTATAAAGTGATGCTATTTGGTTTGAAGAATGCAGGGGCAACATATCAGTGTGTTATGGTGGCTTTGTTTCATGATATGATTCATCATGAGATAGAGGTATATGTGGATGATATGATAGCCAGGTCCCAGAATGAAGAGCAACACCTTGATCATCTACATAAGTTGTTTGAAAGGTTGAAGAAATACAAGTTAAGATTGAACCCAAACAAGTGTACTTTTGGAGTTAGGTCTGGTAAACTCCTGGGGTTCATTGTCAGTGGAAAAGGTATTGAAGTAGACCCTGCAAAAGTGAAAGCTATACAAGAGATGCCAGCTCCCCGTACTGAGAAGGAAGTTAGAGGTTTCTTGGGAAGATTGAATTACATTGCAAGATTTATTTCCTAATTAACTGCCACCTGTGAGCCAATCTTCAAGTTGTTGAAGAAAGATCAGGTAATGGAATGGAATGATGAGTGCCAGACAGCCTTTGATGAAATTAAGAAATATCTGCTAGAACCTCCAATTTTGATGCCACCAGTTGATGGAAGACCCTTGATCATGTACTTAACAGTGTTAGACAACTCAATGGGGTGTGTATTGGGGCAACATGACGAGTCTGGTCGAAAAGAGCAGGCAATATACTACCTTAGCAAAAAGTTTACCGACTGTGAAACAAGATACTCACTGCTCGAGAAAACTTGCTGCGCTTTGGCATGGGCTGCTCGCTGACTAAGACAGTATATGTTGACTCATACTACCTTATTGATTTCGAAGATGGATCCAATCAAGTACATATTTGAGAAACCTGATCTCTCCGGAAGAATATCAAGATGGCAAATGATCTTGACAGAATATGATATACAGTATACTACTCAGAAGGCCATTAAAGGAAGTTTTGTAGCCGATCATTTGGCTCATCAAGCAGTGGATGATTATCAGTCAATGAGTTTTGAGTTCCCTGATGAAGACATCATGATTATTACCAAAGAACCTGGACAATATGACGGACCTGAACAAGGACCCGATGGACTATGGTTTTTGATGGAGCTTCTAATGCACTTGGTAATGGTGTTGGTGTTGTGATCAGTTCCCCTGAAGGTTGTCATACCCCGATTACTGCCAGACTTTGTTTCTATTGTACTAATAACATGGCTGAGTATGAGGCATGTATCCTGGGTATCAAAGCTGCCATTGATATGAAGATTCAGTTCCTGGATGTGTATGGAGATTCAGCCCTGGTAGTAAGTCAGATTAAAGGAGATTGGGATACCAAGCATGATAATCTCATTCCTTACAGAGAGCATGTGTTGTCTTTGATCCCACATTTTAAAGAGATTACCTTTGGACATATTCCACGAAGAGAAAATCAGTTGGCAGATGCACTAGCCACCATGGCATCCATGTCTGAGATTAGCTGGGATGATGAAGCTCCCAAGATTACTATTGACAGATTTGAGAAGCCTGCATACTGCAATGAGATTGACACTGAAGAAGCAGAAGAGAAGCCTTGGTTCTATGAAGTGAAAAGATATCTTAAAGCTCAGGAGTTCCCTGAAGAGGCATCTGTTAAAGATAAGAAGTTTCTGAGGAGGTTTTCTGCTAAGTTCTTTTTGAGTAATGGAATTTTGTACAAGCGCAATCATGATTCAACTTTGCTTCGTTGTGTGGATAAGAAGGAAGCAACAGAGATTATGGAAGATATGCATGATGGGATCTTTGGCACTCATTCTAGTGGTCATACTATGGCAAAGAAGATATTGAGAGCAGGTTACTATTAGTCTACCATGGAAGCTGACTGCTATCAACATTCTAGAACATGTCATAAGTGTCAAATCTATGCTGATAAAGTACATATACCTCCATCACCATTGAATGTGTTAACTGCTCCTTGGCCTTTTGCCATGTGGGGCATTGATATGATTGGTGAGATCAAGCCTACTGCTTCTAATGGGCATCGTTTCATCCTGGTTGCTATTGATTACTTTACAAAATGGGTGGAGGCAGCTTCATTTGCATCTGTTACTAAGAATGTTGTGGCTCGATTCATTAAAAATAATCTCATATGTAGGTATGACATCCCTGAAAGGATTATTACTGACAATGGCTCTAATCTGAATAATACCATGATTACTGATCTCTGCATGCAGTTCAAGATTAAGCATCACAACTCTTCTCCGTATCGTCCAAAGATGAATGGGGCAGTAGAAGCTGCTAATAAGAACATTAAGAAGATTCTACAGAAGATGACTGTTACTTACAAGGATTGGCATGAGATGTTACCTTTTGCTCTTCATGGTTATCGTACTACAATGCGTACTTCAATAGGGGCAACCCCATTCTCCTTAGTCTATGGTGTAATACCTCAAAATTTGCCCTCATATTTATTCCCTCTATTGGCTCATCATTTTGCATTCATCGGCATTTCTCATCAATTCATTAACAGCATACTAGTGCATTTCATGGTTTTATAAGGCATGTGATTTAGGCCCTCTGAATTTAGGGTTCTGTGTTTTACCCGTATCTGACAGAATTGAAATGATGGAGATCACTCCCTGGACGTTGATTCCACTTCACGTACGATTGTTCAGTTGTGTTTTGAACCATATGGGAGCTTGACCTAATTTTGGTCAAACTGTCGGAAGATTATTTCAACTGCAAGATTAGTTGGGCCATTGGTTTGTTTTTTGGACAGTGCTCAGGCTGCCGCATGTTGAAATTGACCAGTTTGTTTAGCAGTGTTTTGTGGGAAGTTTGGCTTGAATCTGCAGTTTCATTAATGATTCATCTGGATTTGAGTGATCATGGCACGTTTCGGACGATTCAAAGAGTTGTGACTAATCCGGAAAATATTCAGTGGCTCAGAAGTGGTTGTGTTCATGGGCTTGTGGAAAGAATCCAAAATAGACCTAGGTTCAAAGTCGAGATTTCATATCCATTCATTGCCTTTGTTCTCATTTTCATAAGCCATTTCCGATTTATTTCATTTCACTTTTATTTCCATTTTTCGTTCTATCCATCTTTCCACTTATTGTCGTCCATATCCAATTACTCTCATATAGTCTTTTAATAAGCTCTATTCCTTTCAATATGCATAATTTTCAATCATTTTATTTTTTTCATTTTTCTTACAACCATAGACCAATTGTCAAAGTAAGTAGAATTTGTTCTAAATCTTTTTGTTGTCATCTTTCTTAATTCTTACTTATTCCAAGCCCTTGAGTCCATAAAAAAAAAAGAAAGAGAAACTCTTTGACCACCATTAAGTTTGACCTTGACATTAGAAACTTTTGCAGGAAGGTTGAACTCTATTGTTCTAAAAATGCCAAAAGAAACCACCAATTTCATTATACAATCAATATTTATAAAAAATATAAAAAAATCCATGTACAGGCCATTAACATCCTTTCCTTCTTTTTTGTGCGAAATCTTGTGAATACTTCCTACAGCAAATAAGCTTATTATTTTAGTTTGTTATTCACGGAAACCTAGACAATGTAATTTCAGCAAGTACAACCACTTTTGACATGCACCATTGAAAAAGAAGCTTGCTGCATTTGCAAATCCTTTGAGTTTGAATATGTCCAAAACTAAGTATAGCGCGAGTTTGTGGTATGTCTTGACTTGGCTCTATATCAGCATCTCCATACCATATTGCTAGTTGTTCATACTCCTTTGCTAACCTCTTCTTAGAAGCAAACGCATCTCGGATTCTTTTCCTATATGATCTAAGCTTTCGGGATTCCGCATGAGACTGCATAAGTTCACTATCAGCCACAAATACACAAATTCCTTGACTTGGCCAGCTATTTGGGGAGTACTCACAACATACATGTGCCATGGAACTATCTGAAATACACAGCACCATAACCTGCAATTTCACAAAAAAAAAAGAGGAGAAGAAATGTTGATCAAATCACAATTCACACTAGAAAAATTAGATAAAAGGAAAAGGGTTGATACGAAAGGAAATGTTGGTATTTTATCCGACTTGGCAGCAGTTGTTAGTTGAACTGAGCTACTTTCCAAATCCACGACATGGTGAATCAGAGGGGGTTGAACCTGTTCCTCTTGTTAGGATTGGTGATATGGTTATGTCACAGAATCCAGATATGTTTGGGGTGTTGAGATGCCTCATGGTGTTGGAAGAATAAGTGAGAAGCACCGAATCATCCCATATCATGGCAAACTGATGCATCTGATATTGAGAAAGGGTGAAAGCTTTGTATCTTCTCCAAAGTAGGGATGAGAGGATCTAACAAGAAACTTATGCATTAGCCATCAGTTGGACTTGCTATGATTCATCCGTCTAAAACAGTTACAAAAAGGACGAATTAGATACAACATCATAAATGTTCCACAGCAAAAATCAGGAAAAGAAAAAATCAGAAAAAAAGGAGAAGAATGGAAATATTACAAAGCAGATTTGCAGTAACACAATTAGTCCATAACAAAGATCAAAATAAATATCAAGTCCTGTTATCAGCTCAGAACTAAAACTCAGTGAATATTGGAGAAGAGCAAGGAGAGGAATTCAGTTATAAGTCAGTTATAAACCATAACATCCTAACAGAATTCTTCAACTGACATAACTAACACTAACTAATAAAATTATCCATAAATGAAAACAGTTCAGAATAACAGAATAATAACCGATATTTTACCTGAAGCTTCTGGACTCTTCCGTGGCATTTGTATATAAGTCAGTAGCTTCTCGATCATTGGCTTCTTCTTCACATTTTTTCCATTCTTCCTCATCACAAACCCCCTGTATCTCCACCCTCATTTTAAGGCTCAATCCATCTTCAATTCATTCCTCTGCATCATCAGCAAATTGAGTCTTTATCGCCTGCATCAATAATCAAATGGCGCAAACAGAAATTCGATAGCGGTTCAGTATCAGGTAGGAGAGTATTTGACTCGAGGGATAAAGTGGCGGAGTAATATGGATACCTGAGAGCGGCGATTTCGTAACAGAAGCATTGTCTTCAACGCACTCATTTCACCAGAAAGCTTCATCGGCCCCTCATCAATCTGCATCATCCATAATCAAGTATGGATTCTGTAAGAACATCAGAAAGCAGCCAGGGACATTGTTTTTGATTTTTCGCAGAAGCCGAAGGGAAGCCAAAGCGAAGCGTACACAGAGAGGGACACCGAATCGGAACTTACCAAGAGTATCAGGACGGCGTCGATAATCTGAAAGTTCGCGTCATCTTCGCAAGGCCTTTGAAGGAGCTGAGTGAATCGTTTCGTTGTCTTCCGTCGTGGATTGCTCGGCTATCGACTCCATTGCTACTTCATCACCTCACTGGTTAAAAGGTGCAAATCTTTTGTCGTTTATTTTCAAGATTCGATGGGTGTGTTTATTCCGTTAGCCTTTGTGTTGTTCTTGTCAAGATCGATAAGGTTGAGTTTAGGACAGATTCAATTTAGGGATTGGATTGAGAATTAGGTTCAGAAAGGGATTTGTGAGGTAGTGTTGGTCTTGAATTCGCGGACGGAGAGAGGGGTTGAGGTGATGGCTTCGAAACGGCGAAGAAGAAGAAGCCGAGAGGTGAGAGAGAAAAGGGTTTGTCGGCGGCGCAAGGGGAAGAAGAAGAGGGATTAGGGTTTTTATGTTTTGGTTCAATTTGTATTTTAATTAATCATATTACAATTTAACTCAGATTTAATTAATCTTGTAATAAGATTATGTGTTAATTTAGTTTTTTAATATTAGTTTAATTCTGATTTAGGAAAATAGTAGTATAAGTTAATAATTTAATTCATTTCTAAGTTAAGAGTTTTATAAAAGTATTATTATTAAGTAAGGTTTAATTCAATATTAATTTAGGAGTTTATAGAATTGCAAATTAAATATATTATTCATGATTAGCTAGACATTAGTTTAAATTAAGTTTTTTAGAAAATATTTTTTTAAGATTAGTTTAATAGCTTTTAGATTAAGACTTTTGAAGAATAAAATATTAAGATGAGTCTAATTCTTTTGCTTATATTAAAATCTTTAGAAAAGCATAATAGGATTAGTTTATTATTTTCTTAATTTAAAATCTTTTAGAAAAATATTATATTTAAGAGGAGTTTATTTCTTATAAATTAAGATTTTAGAGGGGAAAAAAAACATATTATGAGGTTATTCTAATCCCTTTTTCTTAAATTAAAATATGAAATTGATTTAGTCATAAGTTTAGTTTAAAATTTTCCTAAATTAGAATATTAAGTGGATATGATAAAACTTTAGTTTAATTCATTTATCTTTTAAATTAAGGTTTCTTTAGAGAAAATTATTTTTATCTTAATTTTTTTTCTTAAATTAAGACTTTTGTTTTAGAAAATATTAGTTTAGGTGAGTTTAACTCATTTTCTTAATTTCAGATTTTTAGAAATAATGTTATAATAAGATTAATTTAATCTTAGTGTAAATAATAGTATAATAAGGATCATTAATTTTAATGCAAATTCCATATGGGCCTTATGTTTGCTAGCTACACCCCTGTTGTAAAGCCCACGAGAAAGACAACTTAAAATATTGCTGCACTCACCTCCTATGGTTTCCTGCAATTGGGCTTAGATGTTTCTGCTATTCTCACACCCTTATTTTAAGCCCAGTGAAATAATAACATAAAAAATTTACTAAAGTCACCCCCTGAATATTTCTTTAGACTTTTAATTTCAGTTTAATTATAGTTTCAAATTAAATCTAATAAAAATAATAAAAAGCATGAGAAAATTCTGTAAAAATTAAGGTAGCTTAATAAATCAATTTAGAAATTTGGGATATTTTTATTTTCTGAAATTTGATTATTTTTGAATTAATTATGAATTATTATTTTATTTAGCTTTATTGAATTTCTTCTTAATTATGCTGGATTTTGTTCATTTTATTTAAGTAACTTCCAGCAACTTTTTTGAGCCATTCTTTTTTCTGTAATTAAAAGACTCATAATAGTTCTTAGGATATTTTTTGTGGAATTTTTAGGAGCTTTTATCTTATGTTTTAGTGATATAATCCTTAGGAAATAATAATTAATTCTTAGCTGGAAATAATTAATTGTTAGGTATAGGAAAAATAAGATTTTTTAGAATCCCTTTTAGTACCATATTAGAGATAATGTTAGGACCTTGCAATTTAATTTTCACAATTTTTCTAGAAGTTTTAGTATTTTTTTTAGAATATTAGTTTAGGCTTAGTTAGGCATAATTCCCATTAGATTAGGCCATTAAAAGAAAATATAGTTCAATACAAAAAAATAATAACAATAGTCTAGATTAACTTTAGTCATAGAATTTAATAGTAGACTTAGGTTTAGTTTAGTTTGATTTTTTTAGAATGAGTATTAGGTTTAGCTTAGAATTAGAACTTAGGCTTGAAAATTCATTTTCCATGTAGAAGTAGAATAAATAGATAGTTTATATTTTTTTTAATTCATGACTTTAAGGCATTTTTTAGAATTTATGTCTTATGTTTAGTTTCATTATTTTTTGCCTCATTTTGATTTTATAACTTGTATAGGTTTCCCCATTGTCCTTAGAATCAACTTAACTTCATTAAGAAGTAAGTTGAATTCTAGTAGTTTTTAAGTTTCCATTAGGAATAGAAAACTTCACTAACCATTAGGACCACCTTGTAAATAAATAAACAAAAATAGGATTGAGTCTTAGTCCCTTAGTTTTTACCTTTTATCAATTTGAGTCATTCTCTTCTTATCTTCAAACAAAATCCAAAAACACTTAATAAATAAAGGAAATGGTTCCTTGTGTATAGCCTTATTCCATGAAGCACTTGCATTCATTCCATCTTGGAGTGGTGTAAGCTTGTTTATCATGATGCACAAGTCTCATCAAGGAATTGTTCACAAAGAAAAACTTAAAAGACATTTCTTCACAAAAGCAACAAAAAAACACTTAATAAAGTTCAACAAGCTAGTGAACTTAAACCCTAATCCTAGGAAACCAGTCTTGGATAAATTCTCCTTGCTGGGTATGCTTGTTCTATTATTCCATCTTGGAATGTAGAGTCAAGTGTACATTCCATGGAAAAGAGTTTGAATTCACTTCCTTGTATCAAATTCATACAAAACTCATAAAAGCCAAAAACAAACAATAAGCGACTATCCTGCGGGAACTTCTCTTCTCATCTCATTTACTCTCAACGCGAACTCGCGGCGACTTGTCACACATGCAAGACGGTAAACGCACTCGTACCAGACGAGCCTGCAACACCTGAGCATAGACATACGCAGTTCCAGCTGTAAAAAAAAACACAAACAAATAGTTCCCGCCTAGGTTAGGCGAACTACGTCGACTCTGATCCTCATTATCCCGATGAGGTACGTAGGCAGCGGGGTAGGGCCCGTTCGAGCGCATTCTTTATTTTCCCTACATTTCCCCTTCTCTTTTTCCAGTTCCTTTCTTATTTCTCATTCCAGTTCCAGTAGTAGTTTATTCAGCAACATTTTATTTCTCACCCTTTGAAACAAACAAGCAAGCGTGGATCCCGTCGGGTACGACGGACGATCTGGGGTGCTAATACCTTCCCAGGTCGTAACCGACTCCCGAACTCAGATCTTTGGTTCGCAGGACCTTGTCCTTTCCTTCTTCCTTAGGTTTGTGCAACATTACCTTTCCCATTCCTTTGGGATAAAAATGTCTGGCTGGCGACTCTAACCTTTCCGCGCCACTTTCGCGTTTGTACTAGGATGAAAATCCCGGGAGCGACAGCTGGCGACTCTGCTGGGGATCGAACCCAGAATCTCTGGTTTCCCTTGTAGAGTCAATCCTAGCGCCTGTTTGGTTTTGTTCTTTGGGTGTTTATATGTTTGTTGCTGTGTGTTTTAGTTTTGCTTTATTGTTTTCATTCACAGCTTTACTTTATCGCATTTATTTACCGCTTTCAGTATTTTATTTTCCATGCATCATATTATACTGGATTGTCTGGCTGTGCTGGTTTTCATTTTTTCTGTGGGTGGGAGTTACTGTGAGATAAGCCAATTACCCGGCTTGAGTGCACCCTAGGACTTAGAGTGGTTCCACTTTGGCTTCATGGCATCTTGCTATGTTGGTAGTAGTGAGTTCCACACCTTGACTTGCGACCTTCTCGGGAATGTATTGATACCGGAATCTTTCTGGGTTGATGCGCTACCTTGATAGTTATGTGCAGTCAGGGAACCGATCATTGAGAACCTTTGTGGAAACATCCCTCTCCAGTGATGACAGTGGCAGACCACATTTGTTGGCAAACCCACTCGCATCCGAGGGCCCACTGGGAACTCGCATAGGATGGCCTGGTTCTCTCATAGGAATTCAGTTAAAGCAAACTGTTCGTATGACGATAGTATTGTACCCTTCGGGATGAATCTACTATTGTTTCTCGACTCAGTGCTTGAAGCTGGAAACTTGTGAGGGATGCTTGTCTTTCCGGACTCAACTGAGACCTCCCTGAGTAGTACATAATGCCAAACCGATTCCCTGATTTGGTCATGAGCCATTTCTCGGAAATGGTGAACATATTATTGCTATTCGGCTTTGAGAGTCCGTGATGTTGACCCGAGTAGCATACCCGTGAGATTGGGAAGGGTTTACAGGTTTGCAGGAACCCTGGTACCTTCAGCATACCCACTTTGCCTTTGGTTCAGTTTTGTGATCTGGATTTCTGTTCTTAAGTTATGGACCCCGGATCAGAGGAATGATTATTGTGATATCTGGATTTTGAGACCGTGCACCGACACTTGATTATATGATTGGAACATCACAGACACTTCACTGATCACATGCCTTGTCTTTCATAAGCATCATATCATCATTAATCATTTTGTGTTCTTTTTTTCCCAGGGTTCATTACTTCCTAGGTCCTGGTCATATTTTCTACTTCAACATGGAGATTCCGAGGAAGAGAAATGTTCATTATACTTTCCCGCAGCCAGAGACAGAGAGTGTTCAGGGTTTGATTAGCTTGATAGGTGACCGAGTCCTTGATGATTTCAGGAAAGAGTATGGCAAGATACTGAATTATGTGAGCAAGCCCACAGTTGACCAGAAAGATAGCTTGCATTCTCTGTTGCAGTTTTATGATCCACAGCTGAGGGTTTTTGTTTTTCCTGATTATATTCTGGCACCTACATTAGAGGAGGTTTCTAGCATGCTGAGTGTTCCTGTTAAGGAGGGTGTACCGTATTATGTTTCAGAGAGAATCCCTTCTCATGAGGATATCACTATTGCCTGTCATTTGAGTATGCCTAGACTCAAGGTGGGATTAGAGGCTGGCCAAAGTAAAGGAATCCCTTTGGACTTTCTTGTTGCAGAGGCACGTGTTATGGCATCGGAAAAGAAGTGGGCAGACTTCAAAGCACTGTTGGCTATGGTAGTATATGGAATCAGTTTGTTTCCCGGAGAGAAAGGACTAATTAACATGGAGGCCATCACCATCTTCGTCAAGAGAAATCCTGTTCCTACATTGCTAGCTGACTTTTATTATGGAGTTCACCACAAAAATGAAAAGAGGAAGGGATATGTAAATTGTTGTGCTCCCATATTCGCTGATTGGTTTGTAAGGCAACTCCCTAAATCAGGACCCTTTCAGGATTTGAAACAATCTTGGAAGTGGTCCAAAAGATTAATGGGCTTAACCTCAGCTGACATTGCTTGGGGATGTAACAGAGACTTGGTGGGCAAAGAAATGTTGGTTAGTTGTGGTAGCTTTCCAAATGTGCCTTTGATGGGAAGGAAAGGTGGGATTAGCTACAATCCTATTTTGTCCAGGAAACAGTTCGGCTATCCTTTAAGAGATGTACCTTTGATCGACGATGCAAATGAGTCCTTATATTTCTCAGCAGAGGGAAACTCCAAAATGAGTATCCTAGCATCCCAAGCTTGGGAAGTTAAGGTGATGAAAGGAAAGAAAGATTTTGGAAGAGTAGATCCTAATACCTATGATCCTTTTGCCAGCTGGTTGGAGGATCGTGTGAAGACTCATCTTCTACCATTTTCTAGAGAGACACCCCTCTACCCTAAAGAGGTGGCACCAAGGACTACGGTGCCTTTGGAGGAATATCAGAAGTTAGAAGCTTTGGTTAAGCAACTGAGGGTTGAAAATCAAGAGGCTCTTAATTCTTGTCAAGCGCTGATGATCCATAACCGTCAATTGAAAGATAGAGCTGAGCAAGCCGAGGAAATAGTCCGTCTTAAGCAGAAGGATTTTGAAGATAGAGAGCTCTACTTCCGAAAGAAAGGTTTAGCTGAGACTCACAAGACGGCCCAGCGCCGAAGAGAGAAGAAAGATCTTAGTGAAGCCAATGAAGCTGTTACTTTATGGCAGGAGAAATGGGACGAAAATCTGAAGAAACAAAAGGAGTTGGATGCCAAGCACAAACAGGAAGTCAAAAGCCTTCAGGATTCTTTGAATGGGCAGAAAGAACTTCTCAGGAAAGCTTATTATCAAGAGGAAGATCGTATCCGGCGCGTAACAGAAAGTCAGCAGGAACTGAAGGAAGCTCAAAAGGAGATTGAAGATTTGAAGTTGAAAGCTGATGTGAAAAGATCGAAGGCCGAGTCAAGTCAAAGCAAGGGGAATGAAGCAGCATTTCTACAGCAGATCGAGGAGTTGCACGCTTCTTCTGATACGAGGGACCTCCTCATTCAGAAGCTCATCCAGGAGCCCGGTCATCCAGATGTGGTTCAGCTGTTCCAGAGCGTCAAATGTCTTAGCTGGAGATTGAAAGATATAGAGTTCCCTAGGGTTTAATTTCATGTTGTTGTACTTGGATTACCCACAGGCTTGTTGTGGGATTCCTTATATCTGATGTACTTTTGTTGGTATTTTGATTGGTACCCTTCGGGGACTTTGTATTTTCAAACTCCAGTTTATATGATTGATTTGTTCCGGATTTCTTGTTCGTTATTTGCACCGACACGGGATAATGAGCACCAATTCTCCACAGCCGTCATTATGTCTGAATATTACTTGGGTCTTCTTCCCAATTCTTATCTTCTTAATGCCAAGACCGGACACAGGAAAATACTCGGGAATAAAAGGAACACATTGCATTGCATACACATCATTTGCATTTTGTCTTTGTCTTTGCAGGTTTTTCTTCGAGATGTCTAATTTATCTGTGTTCATCAGGCAAAGATTGCGAGGGCCGCCAAGACCCGATACCTTCGACAAAATATTCCTCATCGGTACGCGACCCGCAGCAATCAAAGAACAGCAATGGACGCCATGCAGACAGAACTCAATGAAGTCCGTACCAAGATGGCAGAATTTATGACTCTGATGCAGGGGATGGCCCAGGGGCAGCAGGAGCTGAGAAATGCAATTCAAGGGTTAACTCCTCCTAACACTAATGCTCAGGCAACTACTTCCGGCGGACTAGGGGGTCCTCCCAACACCAACAACGGTACAGGTGGACCTCATGTTCCAGATCCAGCCATGGCTACGTATGTTCCTGTGCAGGACAGGCAAGAAGACCAATTCCAGTACTTCAACAATGATATGGGTTTCGGCGGTGACGGAAATCTCAACGACTTCTTGGTGCTTGCAGAGAAGGTCAAGGCCTTAGAGTGCAAAGATACTTTGGGAATCGACGTGTCAGATATGGGTTTAGTACCTGGGGTGGTCATTCCACACAAGTTCAGGCCACCAGCATTTGATAAATACAACGGCAGCTCTTGCCCGAAAACTCACCTACAAGCCTTCTACAGGAAGATTGCGGCCCACACGCGAGACGAGAAATTATGGATGTACTATTTCCAGGATAGCCTCTCAGGAGGGTCCTTGGAGTGGTACATGGAGTTGGAAAGGAACTCTATTAGAAGTTGGAAGGATTTGGGAGAGGCCTTCCTCAGACAATATCAATACAACATTGACATGGCACCTAGCCGTACTCAGCTTCAAAGCTTAGGAGCTCGGAGAGCTTCAAAGACTATGCACAGAGGTGGCGTGAGGTGGCCGCCCGAGTGCAACCACCTTTACTGGAAAGAGAGATGGTCGATCTTTTCCTGAATACCCTCCCAGGGCATTTCATGGAAAGGTTGGCTGGTTGTTCCTCAAGTGGCTTCTCGGACATTATCCTAACGGGAGAAAGAATTGAAAGTTGGCTCAAACAGGGGAAAATTCAGAATGGAAGCGCTTCGGTGTCTGGTATCAAGAAACCCTTTGTGAAAAGGAAGGAAGGAGAAACAGGAGCAGTATACGCACAGAGAGGAATGATGCACCAAGGATATTATCAACAAGTGTCCCCCGTCACTATTTCAACTCCTCCAGTTCAACAACGGGTTCAACCTCCACAGCCGCAACGCTCACAGGGGTATCAGCCAAGACCCCCTCGTCCGTACTACCCTCAGAAGCCAAGGGATAGACATTTTGAAGCTCCACCAATGTCTTACTCCCAACTGTTGAAGAATCTCTTGCAGCTTCAAATGATTCAGCTCCGTACCTTGCAACCTCCGAGGCCAGGCCAAATTCCTGAAGGTTATGATTCGAATGCTAGATGCGAGTTTCATTCTGGAGCTCCCGGCCATAGTACTGAGAATTGTAAAGCGTTGAAGCATGTTGTTCAGGACTTGTTGGATTCTAAAGCTATCAATTTTGCTCCCTCTCCTAATGTACTGGAAAATCCCATGCCTCCTCACAGGGGCACGGTTGGTGCAATTGGTGAAGGGGAGAAATTGAATTTGGTGGATGATGTAGATGACTTGCAGACTTCATTGGTTGCTATCAAGGTTTGCTTGTTGAAGAAAGGCATTTTCCCCGGATGCGAGGATGATTGTTCAGAATGTACAGAGGCTACCAACGGTTGTAAACGATTGAAGGCCGGAATTCAAGGTATGATTGATGAAGGAGTGCTGCAATTCGACAAGATTGTGAAAGAAAGTGAAGTATCTACAGTGACTATCTTTTATGATCCATCCCAAGTTCCTTCGCGTGCCAGAGCGGCGCCAATAACTATTACCACTGCTGGACCCATAATGTACCAAAGTGACAGAGCAGTTCCTTGGAATTATGGTGGCGAAGTGTATTGCAACGGCCAGAGACAAGAGTTGGCCACGACTAGTATAACCCCAGCTCAAGTAGAGAATGTTGGAGTAGGGGGTTTTACTAGAAGCGGAAGACTATTTGCGCCGGAAGCACTGAGAAGCGATGTGATACCACCCAGGGAGACTGCCGAAGCCCAAGCTAGAGCCAGGGGAAAACAACCAGTAGTTGCCAATGATCCAACTCCATCAGCTGATCCAGATCTCACCTTTGACAAAGAAGCCGAAGAATTCTTGAGGATCATCAAGAAGAGTGACTATAAGATTGTAGATCATTTGCAGCAGACGCCGTCAAAGATCTCCATCTTATCATTACTCATGTGTTCGGACTCTCACAGGAAGGCCCTTTTAAATATTCTGAACAAGGCATACGTGCCTCAGGATATTTCCATAAACCAGCTAGAAACTGTGGTGTCCAGCGTTAATGCCAGCCATGGATTGGGTTTCACGGACTTGGACTTAACTTCTGATGGGCGTGCTCACAATCGGGCATTGCATATTTCTCTGGAATGCAAGGGTGCAGTACTCTCCCATGTGCAGGTGGATACTGGTTCATCTCTGAACGTCTTGCCTAAGAAGGCATTGATGAAGCTGGACTATGATAGAGTGGTGCTAAAGCCCAGTGATCTAGTAGTTCGGGCATTCGATGGATCAAGAAGATCGGTGTTTGGAGAGGTGGAGTTACCTATCAAAGTAGGTCCACAAGTCTTCAACACCACGTTTTATGTGATGGATATCCAGCCGGCATATAGTTGTTTACTTGGAAGACCCTGGATACACTCGGCAGGAGCGGTTTCTTCTACACTTCATCAGAAATTAAAGTTTGTCTGGGAAGGTCAAGTTGTGACGGTCAGCGGGGAAGAAGATATCTTCGTCAGTCATCTAGCCTCATTCAAATATGTGGAGATGGATGGCGAAATAGTCGAGACCCCATGTCAAGCTTTCGAGCCTTTGAAGTCCGAGCAAGCATCCGCCGTGGCAACTTCTCCTACAGTACCGAAGAAGGGGGTTTCCATAGCTTCGTATAAACAAGCGCTTGAACTAGTAGAATCTGGAGTGCGAGAAGGCTGGGGCAGCCCAGTTGAATTGCCAGAGAAGAAGGACATGTTCGGGATTGGTTATCACCCTGGAGGATCTTCGTCTGAAACAAGTACAAAAGGTTGTCAGAGCCCGGTCACTTTCACAAGTGCAGGAGTGATAGACTACGGAAATATCAGCGCAGTGCAGGATGAAGCTGTTGATAGTGACTGTGACTTGGATGAATGGATTAGGCCTGCCGTCCCAGGAGCTCAACTTAGCAACTGGACGTCAGAAAGGCTCATTTCAGTAACATCTTTTGAAGAGTAATATTTTTGTTTTTTGTTTTCCTGTATTAAAGCACTATGTCTTGCCCGGGGCATAATGGCTTTTTGTAAGGGTTCATTTGTTCATTAACACAATCATTAATAAAATTGACGTTTCACATTCATTTCATGTTGTTCTTTGTCTTTCGTTTTTTACTTTTGTTTTTCAAAAAGAAAGAAAAGTTTTAAAATGGCAATGTTTCTCATTTTATCAAGTTGTTGCTAAAGCCTTGCATGAATCATCATTCATGCAGGTGCTCATCACCGGATCTTATCAATGACGACCCTGTTATGGCTGAGTATAACTTCGACAATCCAATTTATCAAGCCGATGAGGAAGGTGAAGAGGATTGCGATTTACCCGAAGAGTTGGCCAGACTGCTCAAACAGGAGGAGAAGATGATTCAGCCGCACGAGGAAGATGTTGAAGTGATAAACCTGGGTACTGAAGAGGACAAGAAAGAAGTCAAGATCGGAGCTGCATTAGAAGAATCTGTCAAGACTCGTTTGATGGCTATGCTTCGAGAATACGTTGACGTCTTCGCATGGTCCTACCAAGATATGCCTGGTCTAGACACTGACATTGTGGTACACAAGCTACCCCTCAGAGAAGGTTGTCTTCCGGTAAAGCAGAAGTTGAGGCGTACACGTCCAGATATGGCAATTAAAATAAAAGAAGAAGTGCGAAAGCAGTTTGATGCTGGTTTCTTGGCCGTGACTAGTTATCCTCCATGGGTTGCTAACATTGTGCCGGTTCCTAAGAAAGATGGCAAAGTCAGAATGTGTGTGGACTACAGGGATTTGAATAGGGCTAGCCCCAAAGACGATTTCCCTCTACCTCACATAGACGTACTTGTCGATAATACTGCTCAGTTTTCCGTGTTTTCTTTCATGGATGGATTCTCAGGCTATAATCAAATCAAGATGGCTCCCGAGGATATGGAAAAGACAACTTTCATCACGCCTTGGGGCACCTTTTGTTACAAGGTCATGCCATTTGGTTTAAAGAATGCAGGAGCTACCTACCAACGGGCCATGGTGACGTTGTTTCACGACATGATCCATCATGAAATTGAGGTTTATGTTGATGACATGATAGCCAAGTCCCAGACGGAAGAAGAACACTTGGTCAACCTAGCAAAATTGTTTGACAGGCTTCAAAAGTTCAGACTGAGGTTAAATCCGAATAAATGCACCTTCGGGGTTCGTTCTGGCAAGTTGCTCGGCTTCATTGTTAGTGAACGAGGAATTGAGGTTGATCCGGCCAAAGTAAAAGCAATCCAGGAAATGCCTGAGCCAAAGACTGAAAAGCAAGTGCGTGGCTTCTTGGGGAGACTAAACTACATTGCACGGTTTATTTCTCACCTAACGGCCACGTGCGAGCCCATCTTCAAGCTTCTGAGGAAGAATCAGGCCATTAAATGGAATGAAGACTGTCAGCGGGCCTTCGACCGAATCAAAGAATATTTGTTGGAGCCACCAATTCTTATGCCTCCGGTGCCAGGAAGACCTCTGATCATGTATCTCACTGTGCTGGAAGGATCGATGGGATGTGTACTGGGTCAGCAGGACGAGTCTGGTCGAAAAGAGCATGCCATTTATTACCTTAGCAAAAAGTTTACCGATTGTGAGACACGATACTCACTACTCGAGAAAACTTGCTGCGCTTTGGCATGGGCTGCTCGCCGACTAAGACAGTACATGCTAACTCACACTACTCTCCTAATTTCCAAGATGGATCCTGTAAAATACATCTTTGAAAAGCCGGCTTTGACAGGAAGAGTGGCCCGTTGGCAGATGATACTCACGGAGTATGACATACAATACACTTCACAAAAAGCTATCAAGGGGAGTGTGTTGTCAGAATACTTGGCCCAGCAGCCGATTGATGATTATCAACCCATGAGGTTTGAGTTTCCGGATGAGGACATCATGTTCCTCAAGTCGAAAGACCATGAAGAACCACTTCCGGAGGAGGGGCCCGACCCTGAATCCAGATGGAAGTTGATGTTTGACGGAGCTGTAAACATGAATGGGAGTGGAGTAGGTGCTGTTATTATCTCACCAGAAGGAGTCCACACACCTCTCGCTGCTCGGTTGACCTTTGAGTGCACTAACAACGAGGCAGAGTATGAAGCTTGCATCATGGGGATCGAAGAGGCAATAGACTTGCGAGTCAAGAACCTTGAGATCTTCGGAGATTCTGCTTTGGTGGTAAATCAGGTCAATGGCAAATGGCTAGTTCATCAAGCTCGTTTGATTCCTTACCGAGATTACGTCAGGAGGCTGTTAACCTTCTTTACCAAAGTAAAGCTGAGCTATGTTCCTAGGGACGAAAACCAGTTCGCCGATGCTCTCGCAACTTTATCATCCATGATTAAAGTATGCCGAGAAAATTTCGTGCCTCGAATTTCGATCTCTCGTCTTGAAAGACCGGCTTATGTCTTCGCAGTTGGTGATGGTGAAGATGACAAGCCTTGGTACCACGACATCAAACAATTCCTGAAGGTTCAAGAATACCCGGCTGGGGCATCCAGTAAAGATAAGAAAACTCTTAGAAGACTGGCGGGAGGATTCTTCTTGAATCAGGATGGTGTGTTGTACAAACGGAACTTTGACATGGTGCTGCTCAGATGTGTGGACAGACACGAGGCAGACTTGTTAATGCAGGAGGTTCACGAAGGCTCCTTTGGTACCCATGCTGGAGGACATGCCATGGCCAAGAAATTATTGAGATCGGGATACTATTGGATTACCATGGAATCTGATTGTTGCAAATACTCCCGTAAATGTCATAAGTGTCAAATTTATGCCGACAAGGTCCATGTGCCTCCGAATCCGTTGAGTGTCATGTCTTCACCGTGGCCATTCGCTATGTGGGGCATCGATATGATTGGAAAGATTGAGCCGACAGCTTCTAATGGGCATCGCTTCATCCTAGTTGCTATTGATTATTTCACGAAGTGGGTCGAAGCTGCTTCCTATGCCAATGTCACTAAACAAGTGGTCGCTCGATTTATTAAGCGGGACATCATCTGCCGGTATGGAGTCCCTGAAAGGATCATTACTGATAATGGTTCTAATCTCAACAACAAGATGATGGCTGACTTGTGTCGAGACTTCAAAATAGAACACCACAACTCTTCTCCATATCGTCCGAAGATGAATGGCGCCGTCGAGGCGGCAAATAAAAACATTAAAAAGATTGTGCAGAAGATGGTTGTGATATACAAAGACTGGCACGAGATGTTACCCTTCGCGTTGCATGGGTATAGAACATCAGTACGCACTTCAACTGGGGCAACTCCATTCTCATTGGTGTATGGTATGGAGGCGGTTCTACCAGTCGAAGTGGAAATCCCCCCATTGAGGTTGATGATGGACATCAAACTAGATGAAGCTGAGTGGCTCCGATCCAGATATAATCAATTGAGCCTCATTGAAGAGAAGCGTCTAGCAGCTGTATGCCATGGACAGTTGTATCAGCGACGAATGAAGCAAGCTTTTGACAAGAAAGTGCGACCACAGAGGTACATACCAGGAGATTTAGTGCTGAAAAGGATTCTTCCTCCTCTCAACGATCACAGGGGCAAGTGGACACCCCAACTATGAAGGACCGTTCGTGGTTAAAAAGGTTTTCTCAGGCGGAGCCTTAATGCTGACAACCATGGACGGAGAAGACTTTCTGTTCCCTGTCAACGCAGACGCAGTAAGAAAATACTTCGTGTAAAAAGGACCCGCTGGATAAAAACAGAATAAAGGTCCAGGCAAAAATGGGCATCCCGGCGAGCCAAAAACAGAATAAAAGGCTCGGGCAAAAGTTAGGGAAATTTTGAAAAAAAATGTACACCCGCTGAGTTGAAAAGCCACATCGGACAACTCAGGCAAAAAAGGGTATCCCGGTGGATTGAAAACCCGAAAGGGCGATCCACGCAAAAGAGGGATTAACACGAACGACTGCGATCTGCGAGATCCATGACCTACCTACAGTTGAGACTATCTTAAGGGTTGAAGATCAGTTCATTTACTTTTTCTCAAGAGGCAGAGCGAGTGGAGCGTCTTGAAGACATACGAGTCATAACCGGGTTGATACTTGATGAGATTCATTTTTCACATTGCCAATAGGGTAGTTTGTTTTTCTTTTAGTTATTCCCTCATTCCAGGGAACTACTTCCTTTGTATTGCCTATTCAAGGCCACCTTTCTGAATCAATAAAAATTCAACTTCAGTCATTTGGTTATTTTGCCTTTTTGTTTTTTACTTTTTCATCTTGCATTGATTGATTGTGAAAACGTCTAGCAAATGGTAACTTGCATTGTGTTATGAACATTTGAATGTTTTTCTAACTCGTGCAGGAGAATAGAAACATTTAATACAACTCTGAAAGGGTGTTGAGATACCTAGACAATGATTCATGCTATGAGCCTAGGGCAAGCAGGTCCCAAACTAATTCTCTATGTTGCAGGTACTATCGATTGTGTTCATGCAGGTACAGGTACTGATGTTACCAACAAAGCTAACAACTATTATCCAGGATGGGCATTCCCTTTTGTTTGAATAGAGACAAGTATCTCCCAGGGTATTTCCAATCATCCCCAACCATGTGGAAGTTGAAATTTCACCCAGCAAGGTAGCAAAGAGTGGGTGCGATCCCCAAGCAGAAGTCTTCTTTCAGACAGGGGCAATTCTCGGCAGTATAAGGAGTGTCTTGCCTCCCCAGCAGTTGTTGCCTCAGCAGTGTCATGCCTTTGGTTCCCAGAAAGTCCTCACTTCCCCACCAGAGTTCAAGAAGGGTCCATCTCCAGCAGGGTCTTGGCACTCCAATCTCAAAGTCCAATTTATTTTTGGCAGCGGCGGTTATTCAGAGCCAGTGGATTATTAACAACTTTCCCCGCAGAGTTGTTTCCTCCTCACCAGGATGAACTAGATCAATGCAGTGATCATCGTTTCTTCCCAGCCAAGTTATCTGGAAATACCTGTGGTCTCCTTATCAGGAGATTTTTCTTTGCATTGTCATTCGCATAATCATCATTGCGTCAGCATCTTCCAAAGCGTAGCATGTCCATCGTCATGGAGCATTACGCCATAAATTCAAACATATGCATGCCAGCATGGGCCAGTTTTGAGGTATATTACGAGCATCTTCTCAGCCTGAAGTACTCCGCACAGAGGATACCAACATCATTTTTTTTTCAGACATCCTTGTCTTTTCAAGTCAATGTTCGTCACTTATTCCGCGTCTTGTTTGGTACAACAGTCGCGTCGCAGGTTCCCGTTTTGTACAACGTTCCTGTCTGCTTGGGCTTTCATTTATGTACAATGATCCCGTTCCATCTTGTCCTATTTTCTTTGTTTGGTTACCGCCTGCGGCCGGTATACCTTTGCGTCTCCATTCGAGGATGGTTTCGTGTTAGATCCGAGGATCTTTTGATCTGTCATTCGAGGATGGCATTTCTTTTCTTCAAGTCCTTCCGAGGTTGGTCTTGTTCATTTGTGGCTATTATTCGAGGATGGTAGTTCACTTTTCAAGCTTATTGATCGAGGTCAGTTTGTCTCTTTTGCAAAGTCTGTCTGAGGTCAGCTTTGTGTTTGGTTATCAGTCGAGGCTGGTATACCTTTGCGTCTCCATTCGAGGATGGTTTCGTGTTAGATCCGAGGATCTTTTGATTTGTCATTCGAGGATGGCATTTCTTTTCTTCAAGTCCTTCTGCGGTTGGTCTTATTTGTTTTGTTGTTGCTATTATCCGAGGATAGTAGTTCACTTTTTTGAGCTTATTGATCGAGGTCAGTTTGTCTCTTTTGCAAAGTCTGTCCGAGGTCAGTCTTTGTTGTCGATGGTTATCGCCTGCGGCCGGTATACCATCGTTTTTCTATTCGAGGATGGTGTTAGTACTGGATCCGAGGATCCCGTGTGAGTGATCATTCGAGGATGACATTCTTCCCAGCATATTCCCACCTGGCTTTATGTTCCCCGTTACCTATTCAGAGGCCAAAATAAAAAATATATATGAATAAATAAATGGGCGGATGGCATTTCCATTACTCTCAGTGTGCAAATTTTCAGGTTTTATTCGAGTATTCAATCACTCCCTGCCTTGAACGTATAAAAGCCGTTGCAATTATTCGTTCAGGCTTGCAGATGATTGAATAGGGGCAGCTGTAATACCTCAAAATTTGCCCTCATATTTATTCCCTCTATTGGCTCATCATTTTGCATTCATCGGCATTTCTCATCAATTCATTAACAGCATACTAGTGCATTTCATGGTTTTATAAGGCATGTGATTTAGGCCCTCTGAATTTAGGGTTCTGTGTTTTACCCGTATCTGACAGAATTGAAATGATGGAGATCACTCCCTGGACGTTGATTCCACTTCACGTACGATTGTTCAGTTGTGTTTTGAACCATATGGGAGCTTGACCTAATTTTGGTCAAACTGTCGGAAGATTATTTCAACTGCAAGATTAGTTGGGCCATTGGTTTGTTTTTTGGACAGTGCTCAGGCTGCCGCATGTTGAAATTGACCAGTTTGTTTAGCAGTGTTTTGTGGGAAGTTTGGCTTGAATCTGCAGTTTCATTAATGATTCATCTGGATTTGAGTGAT
The DNA here is from genome assembly GCA_963966055.1 of Lathyrus aphaca. Lineage (NCBI taxonomy): Eukaryota > Viridiplantae > Streptophyta > Magnoliopsida > Fabales > Fabaceae > Lathyrus > Lathyrus aphaca. The sequence continues at coordinate 30,377,639 of OZ014521.1, read as the reverse complement.
CATGGCACGTTTCGGACGATTCAAAGAGTTGTGACTAATCCGGAAAATATTCAGTGGCTCAGAAGTGGTTGTGTTCATGGGCTTGTGGAAAGAATCCAAAATAGACCTAGGTTCAAAGTCGAGATTTCATATCCATTCATTGCCTTTGTTCTCATTTTCATAAGCCATTTCCGATTTATTTCATTTCACTTTTATTTCCATTTTTCGTTCTATCCATCTTTCCACTTATTGTCGTCCATATCCAATTACTCTCATATAGTCTTTTAATAAGCTCTATTCCTTTCAATATGCATAATTTTCAATCATTTTATTTTTTTCATTTTTCTTACAACCATAGACCAATTGTCAAAGTAAGTAGAATTTGTTCTAAATCTTTTTGTTGTCATCTTTCTTAATTCTTACTTATTCCAAGCCCTTGAGTCCATCAAAAAAAAAAGAAAGAGAAACTCTTTGACCACCATTAAGTTTGACCTTGACATTAGAAACTTTTGCAGGAAGGTTGAATTCTATTGTTCTAAAAATGCCAAAAGAAACCACCAATTTCATTATACAATCAATATTTATAAAAAATATAAAAAAATCCATGTACAGGCCATTAACATCCTTTCCTTCTTTTTTGTGCGAAATCTTGTGAATACTTCCTACAGCAAATAAGCTTATTATTTTAGTTTGTTATTCACGGAAACCTAGACAATGTAATTTCAGCAAGTACAGCCACTTTTGACATGCACCATTGAAAAAGAAGCTTGCTGCATTTGCAAATCCTTTGAGTTTGAATATGTCCAAAACTAAGTATAGCGCGAGTTTGTGGTATGTCTTGACTTGGCTCTATATCAGCATCTCCATACCATATTGCTAGTTGTTCATACTCCTTTGCTAACCTCTTCTTAGAAGCAAACGCATCTCGGATTCTTTTCCTATATGATCTAAGCTTTCGGGATTCCACATGAGACTGCATAAGTTCACTATCAGCCACAAATACACAGATTCCTTGACTTGGCCAGCTATTTGGGGAGTACTCACAACATACATGTGCCATGGAACTATCTGAAATACACAGCACCATAACCTGCAATTTCACAAAAAAAAAAGGAGAAGAAATGTTGATCAAATCACAATTCACACTAGAAAAATTAGATAAAAGGAAAAGGGTTGATACGAAAGGAAATGTTGGTATTTTATCCGACTTGGCAGCAGTTGTTAGTTGAACTGAGCTACTTTCCAAATCCACGACATGGTGAATCAGAGGGGGTTGAACCTGTTCCTCTTGTTAGGATTGGTGATATGGTTATGTCACAGAATCCAGATATGTTTGGGGTGTTGAGATGCCTCATGGTGTTGGAAGAATAAGTGAGAAGCACCGAATCATCCCATATCATGGCAAACTGATGCATCTGATATTGAGAAAGGGTGAAAGCTTTGTATCTTCTCCAAAGTAGGGATGAGAGGATCTAACAAGAAACTTATGCATTAGCCATCAGTTGGACTTGCTATGATTCATCCGTCTAAAACAGTTACAAAAAGGACGAATTAGATACAACATCATAAATGTTCCACAGCAAAAATCAGGAAAAGAAAAAATCAGAAAAAAAAGGAGAAGAATGGAAATATTACAAAGCAGATTTGCAGTAACACAATTAGTCCATAACAAAGTGTAACACCCCAAATTTGCCCTCTTCTTGTTTAGCATCGTTATCATATCATAATCATCATGAGCATACCATATCCTTATCATTCAGCATAGAAAAATGAGGCATAACACTCGCATGTTCCAGCATAAGGCATATGATCGGTCATCTGGGAAAATCCGAATCTGCAAGTCAAAATCAAGAGCATGGTGATCTGGCAAGAATCTCTCAGGATCATTTTGCACAAGCCTGGTATCATATTCAGAGCCCTAGAAAGAGAAGATGGATCAAAATTTGCTTGAAACGGTTGGTGCAGGTCTATTTTTGAAGGTTCCCACCAAAGGGAGGGAAATTCAAATTTTCCATGCGTTAACCGGTTAACGCATATGGTTAACCGGTTAACAGCTGCGAAATTTGAATTTCCAGCAGCATTTTCAGCATGTGTGTTTTAGCCCCATTTTCCATTTTTCTGATTTTTATTCATTTGAATTAAATTTGAATTTGAGAGAAGGATCTAGAGCATTTATCCAAGCCTCATTCCAACCCTAAATCCAAATCACACTACCCAAACCATAATTTTGGATCCCAAACCAAAATTTTGGGCCCCAAACCTAAATCATATTTATTCCATTTCCTTCCAAACCAAAGGGGCTCTCACTCATTTTTCACTCTCATTTCTGAATTTTGATTCCTCTCACTCACAATTCTCTCACTTTTCTCTCCCAATTTTCCAAATCACTCAAAGTTCCTCTTTGAAGATCACACAACCTTGCCTTGAGGTGTGTAGATCTTGGAACTAAGCCTCCATTCATAGTTTCTTTGCATCTTTTTGCTGGTCTTATTGGAGATTCAGATCTGGTTTGAGATCTAGAAGTGCTTTTGGATCCAAAATTCTGCATCAAGAGTTTGTTCTTGCATTTATTTTGCATGGAGTGTGGAGCTTAGCATCAGATCTTCAAAGTTTTGCGCGAGATCTACTGTTTTCAGCTCAATCAACAATTACCAAAGCATACCTCAGCTTTGTAGGTTGGTTAATTTCAGATCTAGCTCTGTTTTTAGCTTATTTGCATGCTTGTGCTTTAGATCCACCATGTGTTTGTGTATTTGATTGTGTTGCATGAATTGATTGTTTGATTTGTATCCGGATCCGAATGTTATTGTTCATGAGCGTAATGATATGGATTAATGTGAATTGATCTAATTTTCCATGTGTAATTGATTGCTGGTCTGGTGCAAGCTTATTTGGATAAGCTGTTTTGAGATGCTGTTTTCTGCAGGATTTGTTGCTGTTTTATCAGTGTTAACCGGTTAACGTATATGGTTAACCGGTTAACACACCTGTTTCATGTGTATTTTGTGCAGGTTTGAGCTGGTTAACCGGTTAACGCATATGGTTAACCGGTTAACACTGAGGCAGAATGGTTTTTTTAGTGTTGTTTTGAGCTTGTTTGATCCCTTTGCTTGTTCTAATTGCCTTGGATCATTGCATGATCATTAAGCATGATATTTTAGGGTGATTTGCTTGCTGGTTGATGTATGCTCTTATGTTTTCGACGCGTAAGTCGTGTACTTGCAATGTTTGGCATGATGTTTGATTCTTGTTTACAAGAACCTTTGAGCATGATTAATCCCATGATTGTGTTGGTCAATTTGCTGGATTTTTGCTAACATTTCAGGGGCTATGGTAAGTGAGAGATGTGGGAATTGAGTTCCACATCTCCAATTCTCATCTTCCTCTTATGTTTATGTTACTAACCCTTTGTTGTTGGGCTTAGGCCTTTCTCATCCCTTCTTCTATCTTCTTCTTTGTTCCTTCATTAGGATAGAAACCTCACTAACCTTTAGGACTTCCATGCATGTGAATACTTAGGATTTTTTTAGTCCCCCTTTAGAATTTTTCCTTTGAGATCTTTTGGTTCTTCTTCTCTTCTCATCTCATAACTCTTAAAAAGAAAACACTTTAATAAATGTGAAGTGATGCATTGATCCATAGCCTTATTCCATGAGGTATGCTTGTAGTCTTCCCATCTTGGGATAGTACATGTTTACCTTGTGATGCACAAGTCTGATCAAGGTATCTTCTTCATAAAGAAAAGCATAAAAAACACTTCTTCATGTAAATAACCAAAAAGCACTTAATAATTAAGCGAGTTAGTGAGCCTAAGCCCTAATCTTTGGGTTCAAGTTTTGGGGATCTTCTCCTTACTTGAGTGTGCTTGTTCTATTATTCCATCTTGGAATGTAGTGACAAGTGCACATTCCATTGGTGAGAGTTTGAGTTCACTTCCTTGTGACACACTCATAAAAGCTTCTAAAAAACACAAAACAAACAATAAGCGTCTTTCCTTCGGGAATTCTTTTCTCATCTCCTTCGCTCAGTACGCGAACTTGCTCCTACTTGTCATTTTGCAAGACGGTTACGCACTCGTCGTCCGAGTCTGCAACACCTGAGCAATGGCATAGGCAGTTCAAGCCTTAATTCGCAAGCAATTTCCTTTTAGTACCCCTAGTTAGGGGAACTACGGCGTCTCTGATCCTCATTATCCCGATGAGGTACGTAGGCAGCGGGGTAGGGCCCGTTCGAGCACAATCTTTATTTTCCCTACATTTTTCTTTTTTCATTTCTTATTTCAGTTCTTTTCTCAGATTCTTTCCCAGTTCATTTTCATTTCTTTTGCCGCAGCTTTCGTACCCTCACCCTTTGAAACAGTTATTTTTGCAAGCGTGGATCCCGTCGGGTACGGCGGACGATCTGGGTGCTAATACCTTCCCAGGTCGTAACCGACTCCCGAGCCCAGTCTCTTTGGTTCGCAGGACCTGTGTCCTTCCTCTTTCTTTCTTCTGGTTTGTGCAGCATTACCATTCCCTCTATTCGGGATAAAAATGCATGGCTGGCGACTCTATTCTTCTTCCGCGCCACTTTCGCGTTTGTACCAGGATGGAAATCCTCGGGAGCGACAGCTTGGCGACTCTGCTGGGGATCGAACCCAGAATCTCTGGTTCCCTTGTGAGTCTCTCCTAGCGCTTGTGTGTTGCTGTTTCATTGGGTGATGTTTGTTTGATGTGGCTTGTTGTATTATATTGCTGTTTGTTTATTGCTTTATTTACAGCTTTATTTACAGTTTTCAGTATTTATTTTCTGCATCATATATCATACTGGACTGTCTGGACTGGTTTTCTGTTTGGTGGGATGGGAGTTACTGGTTCTTGAGAGATATGGGCCAAGTACCCGGCTCGAGTGCACCATAGGACTTAGAGTGGTTCCACTTTGGCCTCATGAGATCTTGTCATGGGGGTAGTAGTGAGTTCCACACCCAGGTTGCGATTGTCTTGGAAATGTCTTGATTTGGGGATCTTCCTCTCTCATTACATAACCCTGACAGTTATGTGCAGCTGGGGACCGATCATTGAGAACCTTTGTGGAAACAACCCTCTCCAGTGGTGACAATGGCAGACCACATTTTGTGGCAAACCCATTCGCACCCGAGGGTCCACTGGGAACTCGCATAGGATGGCCTGGTTCTCTTATAAGAACTCAGTTAAAGCATCTGGTCATATGGCATTAGTACTGTATCCTACGGGCTGAATGTACTATTGTTTCTTGATTTCAGCGCTTGAAGCTAGGGACTTATAAGGGATGCTTGTTTTTCCCGGACTCAGCTGAGGCCTCCCTGCATAGTACATAATGCCTAACCAATTCCCTGATTTGGTCATGAGCCATTTCTCGGAGATGGTGACAGTATTATTGCTATGTGGCTTTGAGAGTCCGTGATGTCTGACCCGGAGCCTTTTACCCGTGAGATTGGGGGGTGTGTACAGGTGTGCAGGAACCCATGACCTCAACATACACTCATCTGTTCAGTTATGATCTTTGGTCCTGTGAATATGACCGGTGGTTCTATTGATTCTATGGTTCCGAGGTTATGGTCCTGGAATTCTGGATTTCTTGATACTGTGGGTCTGAGATCTTCTATCAGAGGGTTGTGATTACCAGAGGGGGTGACTCAGTGAACTTTTGGGTTTGTCGGTTATTCAGAGGGGCCCTTGTCAGTGTTCCAGTTCAGACGGTCCCAGTTGGTCATATGCTTGCATTGCATTACATTTGCATCATTCTTTGCATTAACTGTTTATGTTTCCCATTTGTTCAGGTCATTACTCACATCTGTTCCCGGTTCTGGTATTCTTATCTCCATGGCAGAAATTAAAAGCGATCCGAGAAAGAAGAATGTGCATTACACCTTTCTTCAGCCGGAAGTCAAAAGTGTTCAGAGGTTAGCAGGTCTGATGAATGATCAAGTCTTAGGAAATTTCAAGAAAAGATATGGCCAGATACTGAAGTTTGTGGACAAGCCTACTACAGACCAAAAGGACAGCTTGCATACCTTGTTGCAATTTTATGATCCCCTGCTGCGTTGTTTTATTCTTCCAGGTTACATCTTAGCTCCGACATTAGAAGAGATCTCCAGCATGCTGAGTATCCCGATCAGAGAGACATTGCCGTTCTACGGGTCAGAGGTTGTGCTCAGAGATGAAGACATAGCCAAGGTTTGTAGGTTGCCAGTTGCTTCAGTCAGAAAAGCTTTGCAAGAGAGTAAAGGCAGAGGTCTACCATGGAGTGTGCTTATCCCAGAAGCTGAGAAGTATGCTACAGAAGCTAGGTGGAGCGACTTTGGAGCTTTGCTTGCATTGATGGTATATGGGTCTAGCTTGTTTCCCGGAGAGAAAGAGTTTGTCAGCTTAGAAGTGATCTCAATCTTCGCAAAAGGCAATCCAGTGCCTACTTTATTGGGTGACTTTTATTTTAGTGTCCATTACAGAAACGAGAAAGGTAGAGGCGGTCCAGTGGTCTGCTGTGCTCCTTTGTTTGCTGAATGGTTCGCTAGACAGTTGCCTAAGTCAGGTGCCTTCAAGGATATACGAGACGAATGGAGATGGTCCAGAAGACTGATGGGATTGACTGAAGAAGACATTGCTTGGGGTTATGACAGGGATTTGCTAGGAAAAGAGGTGATGGTTAGCTGCGGAAGGTTTGCCGGAGTACCTTTGCTGGGAAGGAAAGGTGTCATCAGTTACTACCCGACATTAGCCAGAAGGCAGTTTGGCTACCCTTTGAAGGATCCTCCTCAGATGGAAATGTTTGCTGAATCTTTGTATTTTCCTGTTGATGGAAACAGAGAGCTAGTCCAACAAGCGGTTCAATCCTGGGATCACAGGAAAAGGAAAGGGAAGAAGGACTTCGGCCGAGTTGATCCCAAAGCATATCCACCATACGTTGAATGGTTGCAAAGGCATATCGAGTCAGTTTTCATGCCTTTTTCAGTCGAAGCTCCACTTTATCCTCGAGAGGTACCAGGTCCGAGCAGTACGGTTTCCTTGGAGGAGTACAAGAAGCTAGAAGCTCAGCTGCATGCGGTCAGAGTAGAGAATGTTGAGATGGTAAGCTTATACCACCAGGCCAATGGAGCCAAGAAGGAAGCTGAAGACAAGCTGCAGAAGCTCCAGTCCTCCTTGGAAAACAAGGAGAAGGATTTTGCCGGAAGAGAAGCCCATTTCCACCGATTGGGTATGATGGAAGCGCGAAGAGAAGCCAAGTACAAGGAGACCTTAAAGACTCTCAGGAGTGCTCGACAGTCCATTGTTTGGCTGAAAGGCCAAAGGGAGGAAGAGCAAAAGAAATTCAAAGAGAAGGAAGAGTTCTTTGAAGTTCAGATGGCTTTTAAGAAGGAGGAAGTGGAACAAGCCCACGCCATCCGGAGGGAGAAGACCCAACAGTTGGCCCAAAGTCAATTAGCTCTGGAGGAAGCCAGGAAAGAGATTGAAGAGCTCAAGCTGAGAGCAGGCGTCAAGAAGAGCAGGGCAGAGGTGGCAGAGTCGGGGTCCTTAGCTTAGTTTATTTTTCAGACTACCTACAGGCTTGTTGTAGGGGTTTTGCTTTCATTTCCTTTGTCTTTATGTACTGATTTGTAACCCTTCGGGGAATATTCTTGGATGTATTCTGACTTTTAGCCTATAGTGGTTTGTCCATATTCAATATTAATGTGCAAGTTATCGTTTTGAATGTGCAAGACTCGTTTGTCTGGATACTACTAACGTCTGAACACTTATCGAAGAGAAAGTTTGAAAGCTAAACACTGAAAGTGATTGCCGAGATAGATACTAGAACTGGGGCATGCCAAATGTTTAAAAATTGGGAACATGAACAGTTACATTGCATTGCATATAACCTGTTTGTCTGTTTTGCAGGTGTTGCATCAATTACTAACGTATTTTGTGTTTCAGGCACTATAGCTCCCCGAAAAGTTCGAGAACAACCGGCATTGCACAGATACCCAACCAAGATTAACAGAGAGCGGGCCATGGATCAAATGCAGGCAGATTTGGCAGACCTAAGGCAGAGAATGGATAATTTCATGACGTTAATGACCGGCATGGGGCAGAATCAAGAACGGCTGCGAGAGTTGGTTGAGAATCAGAACAGAAACGCTGCTGCTGCTGCTAATGCTGATAATCATACCGGTGCGGGCGCACGTCAGGGTGGACCTCATGTTATACAACCAGGGGCGACCGTAGTCAATGACGGGATGCATAACATTCATGTGGACCACCAGGAGGACCAGTTCACTTTACTTGATGAGACCGAGGGTCAAGGGGTCGAAATGAACAAGAGATTCGAAGAGATGGCCGAGCAAATCAAGGCTATTCAGTCCCAGAGTTCTTTGGGATTCGATATAACAGACTTGGGTTTGGTTCCGGGAGTCAGGATCCCGTATAAGTTCAAAGTTCCTACTTTCGAGAAGTATAACGGCACTGCTTGCCCAAAGACCCATCTGCAATCGTATGTCGGGAGAATTGCCGCGCATACAGACGATGAAAAGCTGTGGATGTATTACTTTCAGGACAGCTTGGTGGGAGCTTCCCTTGAGTGGTACATGAAGCTCAGCAGGGTCAATGTTAAGAGCTGGAAAGATCTTGCTGAAGCCTTTGTGAGGCAGTACCAGTACAACATGGATATGGATCCGAATCGCACCCAGTTGCAACATATGGCTCAGACAGCAAAAGAAGGCTTCAAAGAATATGCCCAGAGGTGGCGCCAGCTAGCTGCCAGGGTGCAACCCCCCTTGTTAGAGAATGAAATGGCCGATATGTTTATGGGTACCCTCCAGGGGGTATTTCTTGAGAGATTGGCATCGAGTTCTGCTACAAAGTTCAACGATATTGTCATTGCGGGAGAAAGGGTCGAAACGCTGTTGAAAATGGGGAAGATACAAGACCCAGGTGCTAGTAGTTCAAATGGGGCGAGGAAAGCTTTTAGCGGACCTCCAAGAAGGCGAGAAGGAGAGACCAACGCTGTATTCGGCCGAAGCCAGGGCCGTGGTTACAGAAGACCTTATGAACATGTGGCTGCTGTCACTATTCCTGCAGCTCCCGTACAACAGATGCCACCTCCACCACAACAACAACAACAACCCAGAGCCAACTACCAGCAAAGGCCTTATCAGCCAAGGCAGGCTCGTCCTGCTAGCAGGGTGATTGAAGCTATTCCGATGACATATGCTGCCTTGTTGCCGAGACTACTAGACTTGAACCTTATTCAATTAAGGACTTTGGCACCACCACCTCCTGGAGAGTTTCCAGCTGGTTACGACGTCAACGCGCGATGCGCTTTTCATTCAGGAGCACCCGGGCACTCAACTGAGAAGTGCAGGGCGCTGCATCACAAAGTTCAAGATCTCGTGGATTCAAAGGCAATCAACTTTGCGCCACCACCGAATATCAACTCGAACCCTATACCTAATCATGGAGGGGCAAGAGTTAACGCTGTTGAGAGTGATGACAAGTTGAGTTTGGTACTGAGAATTGATGAAGTCAAGACGCCGTTGAAGGTGGTGAAAGAGAGACTGTTGAAAGGTCAAGTGTTTCCTGGTTGTTCTCTCGATTGTGAAGACTGTATAAGTGTTGCGAATGGCTGCGAGAAATTGAAGACGGGTTTGCAAGAGTTGATTGATGTTGGGTCTCTACAATTTAGCAAGATTAGTAATGAAAAGGCTGATGATGTGTCAACCATTACTATCTTCTACAATGAAGCTGACATGCCCGTTCGACAAGAGCCTGTTACCGTTTACGCTCCTCAGATTAGTCCTGTGACTATAACTGTACCTGGGCCAATGTCGTATAATGATGATAGAGCCATTCCGTGGCATTACGGTTCCGATGTCTATGTGGCGGGACAGAAGATGGAAAGTAGACCTGTTGCTGACTTGACCATTGAAAATGTGGGAGGTGTTGGGGGATTTACTCGAAGTGGCCGTTTATTTGCTCCCCCTGCATTGAGAAAGGATCCCGAGGCCGAAGCTTCATCCAAAGACAAAGGGAAGCAGACTGCGATTGACGAGTCAACTACTCCTGTGGCTGGGCAGGGGACGTTTGAAAAGGAGGTAGAAGAGTTTATGAAGATCATCAAAAGGAGTGACTACAAGGTGGTTGACCAACTGAATCAGACGCCTTCAAAGATTTCTATCTTGTCACTGTTGATGTGCTCTCCCGCGCACCGAGAAGCTTTACTGAAAGTACTTCAAATGGCCTATGTTCCTCAAGAGATCACAGTCAATCAACTCGAAGCTGTTGTTGGAAGTGTTAATGCTAGCCATGGCTTAGGCTTCACCGACCGAGACCTCACTTCGGAGGGAAGGAATCACAATAAAGCACTGCATATCACGATGGAATGCAAGGGCGCTGTTTTGTCTCATGTTCTTGTGGACACAGGCTCTTCCTTGAATGTGCTCCCGAAGAAGGCGTTGATGAAGCTTAACATTGATGGGGTTATTCTGACGCCGAGTGATCTAGTGGTTAAAGCTTTCGATGGTTCAAGAAGATCCGTTTTCGGAGAGGTTGAGTTGCCTGTCAAGATAGGCTCTCAAGTCTTCAAGAGTGTCTTCTATGTTATGGACATCCAGCCTGCGTATAGTTGCTTGTTGGGCAGACCGTGGATACACGCAGCTGGAGCCGTCACTTCAACCCTGCACCAAAAGCTTAAATATGTGGTGGATGGCCAGGTCATCACAGTTTGCGGGGAAGAAGATATTTTCGTCAGCCACCTGTCGACGTTTAAATATGTGGAAATGGACGGAGAAATTCACGAGACTTTGTGCCAAGCTTTTGAGGCAGATGTCAGTATCTTGACTCCGGTGAAGAAAAACAACGAAGGCACGTCAATTCATTCTTACCGGGAAGCAAAAGAGGCCGTCCAATCAGGCAATGCCCAGGGCTGGGGCAAGCTACTGAAGGTGGAAAAGAAGGGTGATAAATTTGGTTTAGGGTATCAACCTGGGGGGTCTATTCAGAGTGGTAAAGCTATCTCATTCACAAGTGCTGGGTCGCTCGACCGCGATCAAATCTGTACGGCGAGCAAAGACGGGGATAGTGACAGAGACTGGGACAACAATTGGATCCGCCCGTGTGCACCCGGCGAGGAGCTAGGAAATTGGTCTGCTGAGGATATTGTTCAAGTCACCTGGCTCTCAAAGTAATTGTTTTGTTTCCTTTTATTAGCATACTGCATTGTCAAATCCAGCATTCTGCCCAAGATGTTTGGATCCATTGTACTGGGCCACCATGTTTTGTATTGCATCGTTATTTTTGCCATGAAATAAAAGGACATTTTCAGACAATTTGTGCCCTCTTTCTTTGTTTTTAAACTTTTTCACAAAAAACAATATAAAAATGGCAATGTGTTTTTTCATTTTTTTGCTTTGTGTTAGCGTCTCTTTTCAAAATAAGCAGATTCTGAATAAGCACATCATTTGTGCAGTATTGATCATCCGGATTCCACGGATAACGTTCCTGCTATGACTATGCATGACTTTGATAATCCAGTCTACCAAGCTGATGAAGGGGTTGAGGAAGATTGTGACCTACCTGAAGAGTTGGTCAGATTGTTAAAACAAGAGGAACGAGTTATTCAGCCTCATCAAGAAGAGATTGAGACCATCAATATTGGCAGTGAAGATGCAAAGAAAGAAATCAAGATAGGAGCCAATCTGCAGGCTGACGTCAAACAAGAGCTGATCAGTATGCTGAGAGAGTATGTAGATATCTTTGCTTGGTCATATCAAGATATGCCAGGGTTGGATACCGACATCGTGATGCATAAGCTACCTCTGAGAGAAGACTGTCCTCCTGTGAAGCAAAAGTTGAGAAGAACTCGCCCGGATATGGCGATGAAGATTAAAGAGGAGGTGCAGAAACAGTGGGATGCCGGGTTCCTTGCCGTGACTAGTTACCCACCTTGGGTAGCTAACATCGTACCAGTGCCTAAAAAGGACGGCAAGGTCCGGATGTGCGTTGACTATCGAGATTTGAACAGAGCAAGCCCAAAGGATGATTTTCCGTTGCCACACATCGACGTGTTGGTCGACAGTACTGCTCAATTCTCAGTATTCTCCTTCATGGATGGATTCTCCGGTTATAATCAGATAAAAATGGCGCCGGAAGACATGGAGAAGACAACGTTCATTACCCCGTGGGGAACATTCTGCTACAAGGTCATGCCCTTCGGTTTGAAGAACGCTGGGGCAACTTATCAGCGGGCAATGGTCACGTTGTTCCATGACATGATCCACAAGGAGATCGAATGTTATGTGGACGATATGATTGCAAAGTCCAAAGACGAAGAGGAGCATTTGGTTAACCTAAAGAAGTTGTTTGACAGATTGATCAAGTACAAGTTGAGGTTGAATCCGAACAAGTGCACTTTCGGAGTGCGTTCTGGAAAGTTGCTGGGTTTCATTGTAAGTCAAAGAGGAATTGAGGTAGATCCTGCTAAAGTGAAAGCTATTCAAGATATGCCTGCACCAATGACAGAAAAAGAAGTGCGCGGGTTCTTAGGTAGATTGAACTACATTTCTCGGTTCATATCTCACCTAACTGCCACGTGCGAACCGATATTCAAGCTGCTAAGAAAAGAGCAAACAGTCAGGTGGAATGACGATTGCCAAAGAGCTTTCGACAAAATAAAGGAATATTTGCAGGAGCCTCCAATTCTGATGCCTCCAGTGGAGGGGAGACCGTTAATCATGTACTTGACCGTGCTAGAAGGGTCGATGGGGTGTGTGCTTGGCCAACATGACGAGTCTGGTCGAAAAGAGTACGCCATTTATTACCTTAGCAAAAAGTTTACCGACTGTGAATCCCGATACTCACTGCTCGAGAAAACTTGCTGCGCTTTGGTATGGGCTGCTCGCCGACTGAGGCAGTACATGTTGACCCATACTACACTTCTCATTTCCAAGATGGATCCTGTCAAGTACATCTTTGAGAAACCAGCATTGACCGGAAGGGTTGCTAGATGGCAGATGATTTTAACTGAATACGACATCCAGTACACTTCTCAGAAAGCCATCAAAGGAAGTGTATTGTCGGAATACCTTGCTCAGCAACCTCTTGAGGATGACTATCAGCCGATGAGATTTGATTTCCCTGATGAGGACATCATGTGCCTCAAGACAAACGATTACGAGGAACCACTTCCGGAGGAGGGGCCTGACCCTGAATCCAAATGGAAGTTGATGTTTGATGGGGCTGTCAATATCAATGGTCGTGGAGTTGGTGCCGTACTCATTACTCCTGAAGGTGTTCATTTACCCTTCGCTGCCAAAATTACTTTTGGCTGCACCAACAATGAAGCGGAATACGAGGCGTGTATAATGGGAATAGAGGAGGCAATTGATCTTCGGATCAAGAACCTCGATATATTCGGAGATTCAGCCCTCGTCATTAACCAAATTACCGGCAAGTGGTATACACATCAAGAGCATCTATTTCCGTACAGGGATTATGCTAGAAAACTGTTGACATTCTTCACGACAGTTGAGCTCAAATACATACCACGGGACGAAAATCAATTTGCCGATGCTTTGGCCACTCTCTCTTCGTCAATTAAAGTCCTATGTTGGAATTTTGTGCCCAGAATTGACATCTCCAGGCTTGACTCTCCGGCTTATGCTTTCTCTGTAGACGCCGTGTCTGACGAGAAACCTTGGTATTTTGATATCAAGTTGTTCCTGGAGAAGCAAGAATACCCAACAGGGGCATCTTCCAAAGACAAAAAGACCTTGAGACGACTTGCTGCTAGTTTCTTCTTGAACACAGACGGGGTTTTGTACAAGAGGAACTTCGACATGGTCTTGCTCAGATGCGTGGATAGACACGAAGCAAGCCTGTTGATGCAGGAGGTCCATGAAGGATCTTTTGGTACCCATGCAGGAGGGCATGCTATGGCAAAGAAACTGCTAAGATCAGGGTATTACTGGATGACAATGGATGCAGACTGTTGTTCATTCGCTCGAAAATGCCACAAGTGCCAAATATATGCAGATAAAGTGCATGTTCCTCCAAATCCGCTCAACGTCATGTCATCTCCTTGGCCTTTCTCTATGTGGGGCATTGACATGATCGGGAAAATCGAGCCAACTGCTTCGAATGGTCATCGCTTCATCCTGGTCGCGATTGATTACTTTACCAAGTGGGTAGAAGCAGCGTCTTATGCCAATGTCACTCGTCAAGTGGTGGCAAGATTTCTGAAAAGAGATATCATATGCAGATATGGAGTACCCGAAAGGATCATTACTGATAATGGTTCTAATCTCAACAACAAGATGATGGCAGACTTATGTCGGGACTTCAAAATACAGCATCACAATTCTTCTCCTTACCGACCAAAGATGAATGGTGCGGTAGAGGCAGCTAACAAGAATATCAAGAAGATTGTGCAGAAAATGGTTGTCACCTACAAGGATTGGCATGAGATGTTACCGTTTGCTTTGCATGGGTACCGAACGTCGGTCAGGACGTCAACAGGGGCAACTCCCTTCTCTCTAGTGTATGGCATGGAAGCAGTCCTGCCTGTTGAAGTAGAGATTCCTTCACTGCGTGTGATGATGGACGTCAAACTGGATGAGGCTGAATGGGTGCGTGCTCGTTACAATCAGCTATGTCTAATTGAGGAAAAGAGATTAGCGGCTATCTGTCATGGTCAGCTTTATCAGAGGAGAATGAAGCGGGCATTCGATCAACGAGTACGTACTCGAGAGTATCAAGTGGGAGAGCTTGTATTGAAGAGGATCGTTCCTCCAGGTTCAGATAACAGGGGCAAGTGGACCCCAAACTACGAAGGACCATTCATAGTGAAGAAAGTATTCTCAGGAGGGGCACTGATGCTCACCACTATGGATGGAGAAGACTTCCCATCCCCTGTCAACTCGGACGCGGTTAAAAAATACTTCGCATAAAGAGACCCGCTGGACACAAAAACAGAATGTAAGTCCAGGCAAGAAAAGGGCATCCCGGCGAGCTAAAAACAGAATAAAAAGCTCGGGCAAAAATTAGGGAAAATAAACAAAAAAATGTACACCCGCTGAGTTGAAAAGCCACATTGGACAGCTCAGGCAAAAAAAGGGTATCCCGGTGGATTGAAAACCCGAGAGGGCGATCCACGCAAAATAAGGGAATAAGCGAACAACTGTGATCCAAGTTATCTGAACCACGTCATCGTTTCGTACGGTTTGACAATATCGGAAGGATAGGAAACAGTCCCCTTGTCTTCTCAGAAAGCCAAAGCAGAATGGAAAGTCTTGAAGACATGCAGGTCATAGCAGAAATGGAACTCCTTGGAATGCCGTGTACATTGCCATTAGGATAGTTTCTTTTCTCAATTTTTATAGTGGCTACCTCTTTCCAGGTGGTTGCTTCCTGATGTAAATCTTTGCCTATTTAGAGGCCATTCAATAAAAATAATATTCAGTCAAAAAGCTGTGTGTGTTTATTTTTGTTTGCAAAATGTCCTGAATTTTTGGCAAAGAAATAGCATTGCATCTAAACATGGTGATAATCTTGAAAAGAAAACTGACATGCAGGGAAACTGTAACCCTCTTTGAGTGTCGGGTGATAATGGATGAACAGATCACGCCATGCAAATCCCCGGGACACACGTGTGTTTTCTGTTGTTGCAGGTTGCAGGATGGCGTCACATCAAGCAATTTACTCTCTCCCAGTAGGGTATCTCCCCAAGCAGAGATTTTTCTTCTCCAGCAGGTAGCTGAAAGCCTGACTTGTCTAAATAGATATTTTCCTCCAACTAAGTCTTGGCAGCGGCCCAAGCAAGTTCTTCTTCCCAAGTGAAGTAGTAGTCCATTCTTCCCCAGCGGAGTGTGCCTAGCAAGTACCTGACAGCATGTCATCATCAGAGGTGGAATTGACAGTATTTTATCATCAACAAGATTATTCCCCAGCAAGAGTTCTCGCCTATCGGGTACCCGAAAGCCTGATATCCCCTCAGAGTCTTGAATCATCGGATGCTCTCCCCAGCCAGAGTATTTGCCCAGGAAGCTTCCCCAGCTAAGTCTGAAGATGATCTGTCCCCCCCACAGAGTTCATATTTGATTTGCACCTCCGTCCGTGAAATATTCCCCAGCAGATTTGCCCTATTGTTGGTTTATTTGATGATGCAGCCAGGTATTCATCACCTCAGTCGGAGTGGGTATCCAGACCTCTTGACTTTTTCTCCCCTGCAGAGTTGTATCTCTTGTTGCCGATCAGGCATTCGTTTATTGCTCGTCTGCAATCTTCAACACTCGTATGTGTTATCCCTAAGCAAGTTTTCCCAGCGAGGACATATCACTGCCGTATTGTTGCTCGTCTGCATCTTTCAACACTCGTCGGTGTTAGCTCTGTGTTGCTGTTTGCTCGTCTGCAATTTTCGGCATTCGTCTATGTTTTGAAGTGATTACCTTATTATTGCTCGTCTGCCTCTTTCAACACTCGTCTGTGTTAGCTCTAGCCGTTGTTGCTCGTCCGCAACTCCTCAACACTCGTCTGTGTTCTGAGATGTTACTTGCTGTTGCTCGTCTGCAACCTTCCAACACTCGTCTGTGTTTGGTATGGGGTCCTTCGCTGCATTCGTCTGTGCCGTGATATGTATTCTCTGTTGTTGCTCGTCTGCAACCTTCCAACACTCGTCTGTGTGTGTTTGAAGCTCGTCTGCTTTTATCCCCCAGAAGTCGTTTGTGTTCTGAAGCTCGTCTGCTTTGCCTGGATACTCGTCTGTATCATCCTCAGCACTCGTCTGTGCTAGCTTGCACCTGAATGTGAAGATTTGCTGTTTACCCTGATATTGCTGTTGCTATTTCAAATGCTCGTCTGTGTTTGAACTTCTGGTATTCGTCTATACCAGTGGCTGATACTCGTCTGTATCATCGCCTGAAGCACTCGTCTGTGTTTCTCAGATCATCGTCCGATACTCGTCTGTATCTTTGACTATTGGCACTCGTCTGTGTTCTCTTGATGATCATCCAATACTCGTCTGTATTGAAGAGGTTTAAAATCCTGACAGTGGGAATTAAGTGTCGAAATGGTTACCGGTCCTGGCGTAACAGGTAAATCCGAGGGAGGCTCGTCCGTCTCAAGCACCAATTATGGTTGCTGCACCTGGCGTAACAGGTTTGCTCAGAAGACTCGTCTGTCTTATGCCATATATCCGCGGATAATATATGAGGAAGGTTCGTCTACCTTGATTGCATGTCTATCCCACAGACTTATATGCATTCCCGGAGCCTGCGTAAGGGTTATCCGAAGAAGACTCGTCCGTCTTATTCCACTTATCTGCGTAAGGATTAGTGAAGGAGATTCGTCCATCTCAGGTTACTTTGAAGATCCTTAAGGGCTCGTCCGCTCTCTGCACCTGGCGTCACAGGTCATGCGAAGACTCGTCTGTCAGCATGATAGTATTCTAGATATCAGTTTCAACTTGGAAGAAGCTCGTCTGCTTTTTTCTCTCTCCTTCTTATCCCCAGAGCGTCATCTGGTTGGGTTTATTTCCCAGTGTTGCATTCTTCGTCAGAGTGCAAATTTCAGGTCTTCCTGGTATTCAATCACAGTTTATCTCGAATGTCTGATAGCCGCTGCTCTCATCCTTTTCAGATTAACAGTTGATTGAATAGGGGCAGCTGTAACACCCCAAATTTGCCCTCTTCTTGTTTAGCATCGTTATCATATCATAATCATCATGAGCATACCATATCCTTATCATTCAGCATAGAAAAATGAGGCATAACACTCGCATGTTCCAGCATAAGGCATATGATCGGTCATCTGGGAAAATCCGAATCTGCAAGTCAAAATCAAGAGCATGGTGATCTGGCAAGAATCTCTCAGGATCATTTTGCACAAGCCTGGTATCATATTCAGAGCCCTAGAAAGAGAAGATGGATCAAAATTTGCTTGAAACGGTTGGTGCAGGTCTATTTTTGAAGGTTCCCACCAAAGGGAGGGAAATTCAAATTTTCCATGCGTTAACCGGTTAACGCATATGGTTAACCGGTTAACAGCTGCGAAATTTGAATTTCCAGCAGCATTTTCAGCATGTGTGTTTTAGCCCCATTTTCCATTTTTCTGATTTTTATTCATTTGAATTAAATTTGAATTTGAGAGAAGGATCTAGAGCATTTATCCAAGCCTCATTCCAACCCTAAATCCAAATCACACTACCCAAACCATAATTTTGGATCCCAAACCAAAATTTTGGGCCCCAAACCTAAATCATATTTATTCCATTTCCTTCCAAACCAAAGGGGCTCTCACTCATTTTTCACTCTCATTTCTGAATTTTGATTCCTCTCACTCACAATTCTCTCACTTTTCTCTCCCAATTTTCCAAATCACTCAAAGTTCCTCTTTGAAGATCACACAACCTTGCCTTGAGGTGTGTAGATCTTGGAACTAAGCCTCCATTCATAGTTTCTTTGCATCTTTTTGCTGGTCTTATTGGAGATTCAGATCTGGTTTGAGATCTAGAAGTGCTTTTGGATCCAAAATTCTGCATCAAGAGTTTGTTCTTGCATTTATTTTGCATGGAGTGTGGAGCTTAGCATCGGATCTTCAAAGTTTTGCGCGAGATCTACTGTTTTCAGCTCAATCAACAATTACCAAAGCATACCTCAGCTTTGTAGGTTGGTTAATTTCAGATCTAGCTCTGTTTTTAGCTTATTTGCATGCTTGTGCTTTAGATCCACCATGTGTTTGTGTATTTGATTGTGTTGCATGAATTGATTGTTTGATTTGTATCCGGATCCGAATGTTATTGTTCATGAGCGTAATGATATGGATTAATGTGAATTGATCTAATTTTCCATGTGTAATTGATTGCTGGTCTGGTGCAAGCTTATTTGGATAAGCTGTTTTGAGATGCTGTTTTCTGCAGGATTTGTTGCTGTTTTATCAGTGTTAACCGGTTAACGTATATGGTTAACCGGTTAACACACCTGTTTCATGTGTATTTTGTGCAGGTTTGAGCTGGTTAACCGGTTAACGCATATGGTTAACCGGTTAACACTGAGGCAGAATGGTTTTTTTAGTGTTGTTTTGAGCTTGTTTGATCCCTTTGCTTGTTCTAATTGCCTTGGATCATTGCATGATCATTAAGCATGATATTTTAGGGTGATTTGCTTGCTGGTTGATGTATGCTCTTATGTTTTCGACGCGTAAGTCGTGTACTTGCAATGTTTGGCATGATGTTTGATTCTTGTTTACAAGAACCTTTGAGCATGATTAATCCCATGATTGTGTTGGTCAATTTGCTGGATTTTTGCTAACATTTCAGGGGCTATGGTAAGTGAGAGATGTGGGAATTGAGTTCCACATCTCCAATTCTCATCTTCCTCTTATGTTTATGTTACTAACCCTTTGTTGTTGGGCTTAGGCCTTTCTCATCCCTTCTTCTATCTTCTTCTTTGTTCCTTCATTAGGATAGAAACCTCACTAACCTTTAGGACTTCCATGCATGTGAATACTTAGGATTTTTTTAGTCCCCCTTTAGAATTTTTCCTTTGAGATCTTTTGGTTCTTCTTCTCTTCTCATCTCATAACTCTTAAAAAGAAAACACTTTAATAAATGTGAAGTGATGCATTGATCCATAGCCTTATTCCATGAGGTATGCTTGTAGTCTTCCCATCTTGGGATAGTACATGTTTACCTTGTGATGCACAAGTCTGATCAAGGTATCTTCTTCATAAAGAAAAGCATAAAAAACACTTCTTCATGTAAATAACCAAAAAGCACTTAATAATTAAGCGAGTTAGTGAGCCTAAGCCCTAATCTTTGGGTTCAAGTTTTGGGGATCTTCTCCTTACTTGAGTGTGCTTGTTCTATTATTCCATCTTGGAATGTAGTGACAAGTGCACATTCCATTGGTGAGAGTTTGAGTTCACTTCCTTGTGACACACTCATAAAAGCTTCTAAAAAACACAAAACAAACAATAAGCGTCTTTCCTTCGGGAATTCTTTTCTCATCTCCTTCGCTCAGTACGCGAACTTGCTCCTACTTGTCATTTTGCAAGACGGTTACGCACTCGTCGTCCGAGTCTGCAACACCTGAGCAATGGCATAGGCAGTTCAAGCCTTAATTCGCAAGCAATTTCCTTTTAGTACCCCTAGTTAGGGGAACTACGGCGTCTCTGATCCTCATTATCCCGATGAGGTACGTAGGCAGCGGGGTAGGGCCCGTTCGAGCACAATCTTTATTTTCCCTACATTTTTCTTTTTTCATTTCTTATTTCAGTTCTTTTCTCAGATTCTTTCCCAGTTCATTTTCATTTCTTTTGCCGCAGCTTTCGTACCCTCACCCTTTGAAACAGTTATTTTTGCAAGCGTGGATCCCGTCGGGTACGGCGGACGATCTGGGTGCTAATACCTTCCCAGGTCGTAACCGACTCCCGAGCCCAGTCTCTTTGGTTCGCAGGACCTGTGTCCTTCCTCTTTCTTTCTTCTGGTTTGTGCAGCATTACCATTCCCTCTATTCGGGATAAAAATGCATGGCTGGCGACTCTATTCTTCTTCCGCGCCACTTTCGCGTTTGTACCAGGATGGAAATCCTCGGGAGCGACACAAAGATCAAAAGAAATATCAAGTCCTGTTATCAGCTCAGAACTAAAACTCAGTGAATATTGGAGAAGAGCAAGGAGAGGAATTCAGTTATAAGTCAGTTATAAACCATAACATCCTAACAGAATTCTTCAACTGACATAACTAACACTAACTAATAAAATTATCCATAAATGAAAACAGTTCAGAATAACAGAATAATAACCGATATTTTACCTGAAGCTTCTGGACTCTTCCGTGGCATTTGTATATAAGTCAGTAGCTTCTCGATCATTGGCTTCTTCTTCACATTTTTTCCATTCTTCCTCATCACAAACCCCCTGTATCTCCACCCTCATTTTAAGGCTCAATCCATCTTCAATTCATTCCTCTGCATCATCAGCAAATTGAGTCTTTATCGCCTGCATCAATAATCAAATGGCGCAAACAGAAATTCGATAGCGGTTCAGTATCAGGTAGGAGAGTATTTGACTCGAGGGATAAAGTGGCGGAGTAATATGGATACCTGAGAGCGGCGATTTCGTAACAGAAGCATTGTCTTCGACGCACTCATTTCACCAGAAAGCTTCATCGGCCCCTCATCAATCTGCATCATCCATAATCAAGTATGGATTCTGTAAGAACATCAGAAAGCAGCCAGGGACATTGTTTTTGATTTTTCGCAGAAGCCGAAGGGAAGCCAAAGCGAAGCGTACACAGAGAGGGACACCGAATCGGAACTTACCAAGAGTATCAGGACGGCGTCGATAATCTGAAAGTTCGCGTCATCTTCGCAAGGCCTTTGAAGGAGCTGAGTGAATCGTTTCGTTGTCTTCCGTCGTGGATTGCTCGGCTATCGACTCCATTGCTACTTCATCACCTCACTGGTTAAAAGGTGCAAATCTTTTGTCGTTTATTTTCAAGATTCGATGGGTGTGTTTATTCCGTTAGCCTTTGTGTTGTTCTTGTCAAGATCGATAAGGTTGAGTTTAGGACAGATTCAATTTAGGGATTGGATTGAGAATTAGGTTCAGAAAGGGATTTGTGAGGTAGTGTTGGTCTTGAATTCGCGGACGAATTTTTGCAGCCTCTTACACAACTTTCAAACTTCACAAAAACCATAAAAAATCAATTTTTGGTTTCATCCTTACAAGAGGTTTTAAGGTATTCTAAGGACACAAAAAGCTTCCTTGAGCTTCATTGAGTCTAAACCACCTCTTAAATGCCTCTGATCCATACTCATATGCATAATCCGAAGCATCCTTGCCCTTAATCTATTTTTTTCCGATTCATTGAATTTACGTGTTTATAATGAATTTTGTTTATGTATTAATATTTGTTGATGCTCATAGATGATTTCTGGATTGTTTTCGTGAAGAACCATGGCCGAATCATGAAAGTGCCACTGTTCGGGTTTGTATGGCCGTTTAGGGTTTCTTGATTGGACAAATATAAATGAATTCTGAAACCATAGATCAATTCTAATGAACCTCTAGATCATGTTGGTACATTTAATTTGATGAAATTTCTTTGTTTAATGGATGATTGAATTTCGTAGGGTTTGCTACAAATAAAAAATCGCAGGTAACTTTGAAGCAAAATTCGCAAGAAAAAGTGCAGGTCTGGAGGTTGAAGATGACTGGCGCGAAATTCATAATTTGAATGTGGTTTTAATATTTAATTAGTGTTTTGCGTTTTATATCAGTTGGAGATAAATGGCTTAGTGGCAAGCGTAAGCGCATGGGAAGCTGGGGTCAAGGGTTCGAGTCCCAGTTTCATATTTTTTTTGGTTTTATTCATTCATATTTTCAGGTTTATAATATAAGGTTTCATGCTCACTTCATAATCACAAACACGCGCTGGCCTGGTGGAAAGCTTGTTGGTCCTGGAGATGTGAAAGCTTAGGGCCTGGGTTCGAATCCCAGCCCCAGGTATGTTCTTTTTCTCACTTTTTATTTTATTTTATTTGATTTTGTTTATATTATATTTAATTAATCTAATTAATAATAAATGTTTAAGATAAAATATTTATATTATTTTCTTATATATAATTCAAAAACTTATATTTTAAAGAAATTCAAACTTTATTAATAAAATTATTTATGTTTATTGTATATTATTAATATTGTATGTTTTTTTAGATAAATAATTTAATTAGGCTTAGATTAAATAATTAACCCTAATATTTTATATGTAAAAAACCTAATTTTCTTTATAAACCCTAATTTATTTTAAGACTCTAATTTTCTTTTATGATTCTAATTTCTTATTTTTGTAATTATAATTATTAAATATTTTTAATATGTATATATATAAACTATTAATCATATTTATAGATATATAATTATTATTATTTATTCCTTTTTCCTGAAAATCTTAAAAAATAATTATTTATTTAAATTTGAACTTTTAATTTATTATTATATTATTATGCTAACTTCTTTTTCTTATATTTATTTTGTTTATTATTACTAACCTATTTATTTATTTATTTATTACATGCTTATTTATTTAAATTATTTTATTATTATTATAATGTAATTGTGCAAATTATGTAATAGTTGTAGAATTTTTATTATTTATTTAAATTGCTATGGTTAGTAAAATAGGGAGTGTAAACATGTTTGTATCTTAAAATTGAATTTAGATCATTAATTGTAAGATAAATACTTGAACTTGTACACGCACACACGTAAGTCGATCTTGGATCGCCATCTCACATTCTTAAGGATACCTCTCAAGTTGCCTAAATAAAAGGTCAAGTAAGGTGTATAAAGCAAAGTCCCTTATCTCATTAATATCATCTAGTCCCTTAAAAGATAATAAGATCAAGTCCCTTCATGGTTGCCTTCGTAAATGATCTTGTCCTTTTCGAATAAAGATGATAAGTCCCTTTGAATTGCTAAGACACTTTACAGTTGCTTAAACACAGATGACCCTTCACATGTCCCTTACAACATACAAGGTAATGACTACCTATTCCTTAATAATAGGGATAGTCTTACCATTGAAAGAACATTTAAGAACAGTAAAGATCTAAACATAGGGTAGGTTCCTCTTAAGTACTTGCTCACTTATTCAAAAATACTTCATTACACTTCACATTTTAAACAATTTTCAAAACAAAGTCTTTATATATATCCGTACAAGGATCATTATAAAGTACTTAAGAAAATTTTTAATCACACACTACATTTTCTCAAAACAGTTTAAAGTGAGCTAAGTAACTAAGAGCCCATGGATAACCATGGATATAAAGGGTGCTAACACCTTCCCTTTGTATAACCTACCCCCCGAACTCAAAATCTTTTTAAGGTCTTTCCTGTTCTTTTATGTCCTTTCCTTAGGATAAAATAAAAGTCGGTGGCGACTCTTGCTATCCGCAACATTTCACTAAAGTCAGTTCTCCCACCGTGTTACACATGGCAGCCAAAATGATTATGCACACACTTGATGGCAACTTGCTTGTGCAATAATCCACTGAGTTCAATGCTTGCAGGATCAGGATTCTTATAATGAGGTGCACTATGATGCAGGTTGGCAAAGACTTGAGCAATGTTGCAACACATTTGATTTCATTCTGTTGGCTTGAACCTGGATGATGGTGTACGGCAGGTGTGGTATGCAGGTAGCCATAGGATCATGTGTCCTATAATGAAATGCTTCATGGCCAAGTAATGTTGAATGATACAAATCAGTTGAATTGAACTGAAGCTTGAACACACTACAATGTCTTGTCCTTTAAGAAAACCAGTTGCTCGCATTGATCTTCAAAGGCATGTAACTTCATGCGCAAGTCACCACTACATGTAATATTTGAACTCAAATTGAAGGTGATGGTGTGTAGAACATGTTTGATGTTGATACAATGATGTAACAATGCCTCTAAGCATCTTAAATTGGTACATGAACATTCAATCACAAATTTGCACACTTGGGCCTGAAGAACATTGGCATGCCTAAGAAATTTGCTTGTGACTTGATCAGTGTAGGACCCTTACTTTGACCTTTCATAACTCACAATCCTTTGATCCAATGGAGAAACTTTGAACATCAAAATTGTAGGGATCATGTAGGGGAACAACTTTGTAGTTCACCAAAAATTGATTTGAAGCAATTTTTACCAAGAAAAATGGATTGAGATATGACCCTTCACCTATTTGATGATATGCCTTGCAGGGCGCATGCTAGCCTGCCACTTGCCTCGCCCATGGCCTAGTTTTGCCCTAATTTTCTTCCACTTTGCAAGAGCATATCTCTCTCATTTTTTATGCTATGGAAGAGTTCCACCCATGGATTTGGAGCTCAAGATGCCCTATTTAATTGGCTCAAAGTATAATTTTAATATCCCTCATATTTTTGGAGGAGGCCTCTCTCAATGATGCTACAAAAATGGCCAAAACTTGCCATTTTTGGAAACCCTAATTTTCCAAAAATGGTAAGTTTTGGTTTTTCTTGATTTCTCTTGATTCCTCCATCATTTCTTGATCAAATTTGAACCATAGGATCCTTGTAACCCTAATTTCATGATTTTGATCTCAAAAAGTCGGGAGTTGACTTTTTCTTCAGCATGGTTGACTTTTCCCCAAATCCCTTATTTTCAATCATCTGGCCAATTGAACCTCTTCCATAATGAATTTTTGGATGAAAATTGAACCCTAGGTATTTGTCATCATATATAAGACAATGGAATTCTCTTTGAATCAAAACTTATTGCAGAAGCCCAGTAGAAATGAAACCCTAATTTGGCCTTTTTCATCAGGAGATGTTGCATAGCTTGCCTTCCTTGATAAAACCAAATCTTTCCATGACTTATGGCTTCAAATGAGAACTTGTGGGATGTTGTGGACCCTTTGCACAATGTTTAGAAGCTTTGTGTCCCTTTGATGGCCCTTGTATAGCCTTCAGTTGCTCCAATCATTGACCACATGCCAATGCCTCAGCTATGCTACACATGATGCAGTATTTTTGGTTATTTTATGAACTCATGTATGCTAAATGCTATGCAAAATGTTGAGGAAATGAGAGGGAAAATTTTGAGGTATTACAGCTGCCCCTATTCAATCATCTGCGCGCCTGAATGAAAAAAAGCAAATGCTTTTAGACATTCAAGGTATTGAGTGATTGAATACTCGTATAAAACCTGGAAATTTGAACTCGATGAATAGTAGAAATGCCATCTGCTTTTTATTTATTTTTTCTTTTTTTTTAGATCTGAATAGGTAGAGGGAAAAGAACAAGGTAGAACGGGATCATTGTACATAAACGAGATCCCAAGCAAATAGGATCGTTGTACAAAACGATAACCTGCGACGCGACTGCTGAGCGAATTAAGCCACGGAAAGGGAGCTTGTTGTACAAAACAGGGCTTGGAACGAGACCATTGTACAAAACGGAACTCGGAGATGTGACTGCTGAGCGAATCAATCCACAAAGAAAACACGCGACTGCTGAGCGAATCAAGCCACAGAAAGGGAGCCTGTTATAAAAAATAGGGCTTGGAACGAGACCATTGTACAAAACAGAACTCGAAGATATGGCTGCTGAGCGAATCAAGCCACAAAGAAAACATGCGACTGCTGAGAGAATCAAGCCACAAAAAGGGAGCCTGTTGTACAAAAAAGGGCTTGGAACGAGACCATTGTACAAAATGGAACTCGAAGATGTGACTGCTAAGCGAATCAAGCCACAAAGAACACACGCGACTGCTGAGCGAATCAAGCCACAGGAAAAATGACAACATTGACTTGGAAAGACAAATATGCCTGGCAAATGGTATAAGTATCTTCTGTTAGGAGTATTTCCGGTTGAGAAGATGTTATAGGTTGTATGTAATATACCTCAAAACTGGCCCATGCTGGTATGCATATGTTTGAGTTTATGGTGTAATGCTCCATGATGGTGAAAATGCTACGCTTTGGAGGATGCACATGTAATGATGATTATGCATATGCAAATGCAAATGATCTCCTGACAAGGAGACTGCAAGTATCCCAGATGTCTTGACTGGGGAGAAACGATGATCACCGCATTGATCTGGTCCATCCTGATAAGGAGGAAACAACCCTGCGGGAAATGTTGTTAATGATACACCGGCTCTGAACTATCGTCATTGCCAAAAATAAATTGGACTTTGAGATTGGAGAGCCAAGACCCTGCTGGAGATGGAACCTTCTTGAACTCTGATGGGGACATGAAGACACTTCTGACTTGGCTGGGGAGCCAGATGTGTGGTACGGCTGAGGAAGCAACCTGTTGGGGATAAAGACATTCCTTGTACTGCTGGGGATTTCCCCTGTGTTGAAAGGGAACCTCTACTTGGGGAGGATAAGCATCTTTTGTCATTACAGCTGGAGGAGAACTTCAACTTCACTTCTACTGGGGATAACAGGAGACACCCGGGAAGAGATCTGTTCTTGTTCAAGTATGCTATTGAAAAATTCCTCTGGGAAATCTACTTTAGCTCTGTTAGCAACACATACACATGTACCTGCATAAACACAACTGATAGTGCTTGCAACAAGGAGAGTTAGTTTGGACCTGTATGCCCCAGGCTCATAGCATGAATCATCATCCTGGCCTCTAAACACCCTTTTTAGAGTTGTATTAAATGTTTATGTCCTCCTGCATGAGTCTGAAAGCATTCAAATGTTCACAACACAATATAAACCACAATTTACTGGATGTTTTTTGCACTCAAACAATGCTAGATGAAAAACAAAAAACAAGATGCAAATAGTCACAAGTTGACTGAAACTGAATTTTATTGATTTGGAACATGGCCATGAATAGGCGTTACATCAAGAGGAAGCAATTCCCTGGAAAGAGGAAATAGCCACAAAGGAAAACAAATTATCCTATTGGCAATGTGAGAAGTGGATCTCATCAAGTTTCGACACGGCTATAACTTGTATATCTTCAAGACTATCCGCTCGCTCTGCCCCTTGAGAAAGGTGATTGAACTGGTCTTCAACCCTTAGAAAAACCTCAGTTGCAGATGGGTTACAAATTTCGCAGATCGCAGTCGTTCGTGTTAGTCCCTCTTTTGCGTGGATCACCCTTTCGGGTTTTCAATCCACTGGGATACCCTTTTTTGCCTGAGCTGTCCGATGTGGCTTTTCAGCTCAGCGGGTGTACATTTTTTCCCAGTATTTCCCTAATTTTTGCCCGAGCCTTTATTCTGTTTTTGGCTCGTCGGGATGCCCATTTTTGCCTAGATCTTTATTCTGTTTTTATCTAGCGAGTCTTTTTACATGAAGTATTTTCTTATTGTGTCTGCGTTGACAGGGGAATGAAAGTCTTCTCCATCCATGGTTGTTAGCATCAAGGCTCCGCCCGAGAAAACCTTTTTAACCATAAATGGTCCTTCATAATTGGGTGTGCATTTTCCCCTGTGATTGTTAAGAGGAGGAAGAATCCTTTTCAGCACCAGGTCACCTGGTATGTACCTTTGAGGCTGTACCTTCTTGTCAAAAGCTTGTTTCATCCGCCGCTGATACAACTGTCCATGATATACAACTGTTAGGCACTTTTCTTCAATGAGGCTCAATTGATTGTACCTGGACCGGAGCCATTCAGCTTCATCTAGCTTAATGTCCATCATTAACCACAACAAGGGGATCTCCACTTCGATTGGTAGGACTGCCTCCATACCATATACAAATGAGAATGGGGTTGCCCCTGTTGAGGTACGCAACGACGTTCTGTACCAATGTAAAGCAAATGGTAGTATCTCATGCCAGTCTTTGTATGTTACAACCATCTTCTGCACGATCTTCTTGATGTTCTTGTTGGCTGCCTCGATGACACCATTCATATTCGGGCGATACAGAGAAGAGTTATGATGTTCTATTTTGAAAACCCGACACAAATCAGCCATCATATTGTTGTTGAGGTTAGAACCATTATCAATAATGATTCTTTCGGGAATTCCGTACCGGCAAATGATGTCTCTTTTAATAAAATGGGCTACCACTTGTTTAGTAACGTTGGCATAAGATGCCGCTTCGACCCACTTCGTGAAATAGTCTATGGCAACTAGGATGAAACGGTGACCGTTGTAAGTTATTGGCTTAATCTTGCCAACCATATCAATGCCTCACATGGCGAACGACCAAAGTGAAGACATGACACTTAAAGGGTTCGGAGGTACATGGACCTTATCAGCATAAATCTGGCATTTGTGACATTTGCGGGAGTATTTACAGCAATCGGATTCCATGGTGATCCAATAATACCCCGCTCTCAACAGTTTTCTTGGCCATAGCATGGGTACCGAAGAAGCCTTCATGAACCTCGTGCATCAACATGTCTGCTTCGTGTCTATCCACGCATCTGAGCAGAACCATGTTGAAGTTTCGTTTGTATAGCACACCATCTTGATTCAAGAAGAAACCACCTACTAGTCTTCTAAGGGTCTTCTTGTCTTTACTGGATGCCCCGGTCGGGTATTCTTGAGTCTTAAAGAAGTGCTTAATATCACGATACCAAGGTTTTTTATCTTCATCACTGTCAACTGCAAAGACATAAGCAGGTCTTTCGAGACGGGAGACCATGATTCGAGGTACGAAATTCTCTTGACAAACTTTAATCATAGACGAAAAAGTTGCTAGAGCATCAGCGAACTGATTCTCATCTCGAGGAATATAATTCAGCTTGACTTTGGTGAAGAAAGTTAGTAGCCTCCTGGTGTAATCCCTGTAAGGAACCAAGTGAGGTTGATGAACTAACCATTTGCCATTGACCTGGTTCACAACCAGAGCGGAATCTCCGAAGATTTTGAGGTTCTTAATTTGCAAACCAATTGGCTCTTCAACCCCCATGATACAGGCTTCATACTCAGCTTCGTTGTTGGTACATTCGAAAGTCAACCGAGCAGCGAAAGGCATATGAACACCTTCTGGTGAGATAATGACAACACCTACTCCGCTTCCATTTACGTTCACATCTCCATTAAACATCAACTTCCATTTGGATTCGGGGTCTGACCCCTCCTCCATAAGTGGTTCTTCACAGTCTTTCATCTTGGAGAACATGATGTCTTCATCTGGAAACTCGAATTTCATGGGTTGATAATCATCGATAGGTTGCTGAGTCAGGTATTCTGAAAATACACTCCCTTTGATTGCTTTTAGCGAAGTGTAATGGATATCATATTATGTTAAGATTATCTGCCATCGGGCTACCCTTCCTGTTAGAGCCGACTTCTCGAAGATATATTTCACAGGATCCATTTTAGAAATTAGGAAAGTGGTGTGAGTCAGCATGTATTGTCTTAGTCGGTGAGCAACCCATGCCAAAGCGCAACAAGTTTTCTCGAGTAGTGAGCAGCGTGTCTCACAATCGGTAAACTTTTTGCTAAGGTAATAAATGGCGTGCTCTTTTCGAATGGACTCGTCCTGCTGACCCAACACACATCTCATCGATCCTTCAAGCACAGTAAGATACATGATCAAAGGTCTCCCTGGAACTGGAGGCATGAGAATTGGAGGTTCTAGCAGGTACTCCTTAATTCGGTCAAAGGCTTGCTGACAGTCTTCATTCCATTTGATGGCTTGATTCTTCCTCGGAAGCTTAAAGATGGGCTCACACGTGGCTGTCAGGTGAGAGATAAACCGTGCAATATAGTTTAGTCTCCCTAAGAAACCCCGCATTTGCTTTTCAGTATTTGGCTCAGGCATCTCTTGGATGGATTTTACTTTGGCTGGATCAACCTCAATTCCCTGCTCACTAACAATAAAGCCCAGTAGTTTGCCGGAACGGACCCCAAAGGTGCACTTGTTCGGATTCAACCTCAATCTGAACTTCCGGAGTCTGTCAAACAACTTTGCTAGATTGACCAAGTGCTCTTCTTCTGTTTGGGATTTTACTATCATATCATCAACATAGACCTCAATCTCATGATGAATCATGTCATGAAATAGCGTCACCATTGCTCGTTGGTAAGTGGCTCCAACATTCTTAAGACCAAACGGTATGACCTTGTAACAGAAGGTGCCCCAAGGGGTGATGAAGGTAGATTTTTCCATATCATTGGGAGATATCTTAATCTGGTTATAACCTGAAAACTCGTCCATGAAAGAGAACACAGAAAACTGACCAGTATTATCAACAAGCACATCTATATGAGGTAAAGGGAAATCATCTTTAGGGTTGGCCCTATTCAAATCCCTGTAGTCTACACACATCCTGACTTTACCGTCCTTTTTAGGGACCGATACAATATTGGCAACCCACAGAGGGTAACTAGTCACGGCCAAGAAACCAACATCAAATTGCTTTTTTACTTCCTCTTTGATTTTGATTGCCATATCAGGGCGTGTGCGCCTCAACTTTTGCTTCATTGGCGGACAGTCTTCTCTCAGAGGCAGCTTGTGTGCCACAATGTCAGTGTCTAAACTAGGCATGTCTTGGTAAGACCAGGGAAAGACATCAACATATTGTCGAACATTGCAATTAGACGAGTCTTGATAGATTCTTCTAATGCAACCCCGATCTTAACTTCTTTCTTGTCTTCTTCGGTACCCAGGTTTATCACTTCGACGACTTCTTCATGCGGCTGAATCATCTTTTCCTCTTGTTTAAGCAATCGAGTTAACTCTTCAGGTAGTTCGCAATCTTCTTCACCTTCCTCATCGACGTGGTAAATCGAATTTTCAAAGTGATACTTAGCCATAACAGGGTCGTCATTGGTAAGATCCGGTGACGAGCACCTGCATGAATGGTGATTCATGCAAGGCTTTAGAAAGAGTTTGAGAAAATGAGAAACATTGCCACTTTAAAAATTTTATTTCTTTTTTTGAAAAACAAAAACAAAAATGAAAGACAGAGAACAACATGGATGAATTCGAAACGTCAGCTTTATTAATGATTATGAATTATGTTAAGAACAAAAGAACCCTTACAAAAAGCTATTATGCCCGGGAAAAACATAGTGCTTGAGTACATGACAGACAAAAGCAAAACTCATTACTCTTCGAAGGAAGTGACTGAGATAAGCCTTTCAGACGACCAATTGCTAAGCTGAGCCCCTAGAACAGCAGGTCTGATCCACTCATCTAAGTCGCAGTTACTATCAACTATGTCGTCCTGCACGACACTGATGCTTCCATAATCCACCATTCCCGCATTCGTGAAGGTAATCGGGCCTTGACGACCTCTAGCGCTCTGTTCAGATGATGACTGCCCAGGATGGTAGCTAACACCAAACATATCCTTCTTCTCTAATACTTCCACTAGACTTCCCCAGCCTTCTCGTATCCCCGACTCTACCACCTCTAGAGCTTGCTTATAAAAGGCTATGGAATCCCCCTTCTTTGATTCTTCAGAAGAAGCTGCTAATGAAGATGCCAATTCAGTTTTCAGGGGCTCAAAAGCCTGACATGGAGTCTCAACTATCTCACCATCCATCTCCACATATTTGAATGAAGCCAGATGACTGATGAAGATATCATCTTCCCCACAGATTGTTACAATTTGGCCTTCCCAAATGAATTTCAGTTTCTGATGAAGTGTGGACGACACTGCCCCTGCTAAATGTATCCAGGGCCTCCCCAGTAAACAACTATATGCAGGTTGTATATCCATCACATAGAATGTGGTATTGAAGATTTGTGGACCTACTTTAATTGGTAAATCCACCTCCCCAAACACTAATCTCCTCGACCCATCAAATGCTCTAACCACCAGGTCGCTGGGCTTCAAAATTACTCCATCATAATCCAACTTCATCAATGCCTTCTTGGGAAGAACATTCAGTGATGATCTGGTATCTACCAACACGTGAGATAATACTGCACCTTTACACTCTAAAGAGATATGCAGTGCCCGATTATGAGCACGACCTTCAGATGTTAAATCCATGTCTGTAAAACCCAATCCATGACTGGCATTGACACTGGATACCACCGTTTCTAATTCGTTCATCGAGATATCCTGAGGCACGTAAGCTTTGTTCAGGATGTTCAAGAGAGCTTTCATGTGGGAGTCGGAACACATTAGCAAAGACAAGATGGAAATCTTCGATGGAGTCTGCTGCAAATGGTCCACAATCTTATAATCGCTCTTTTTAATAATTCTAAAAAATTATTCAGCTTCTTTATCAAATGTAATGTCTGGGTCCACCACTGGTGTGGGCTCATTAGAAGTCACTGGTTGCTTCCCTTTTGCCCTGGCTTGGGTTTCTGCAGTGTCTCTGGGTGGTATTACACTATTTCTCAATGTCTCCGGCGCGAACAATCTCCCACTTCTAGTAAAGCCCCCTACTCCAACATTTTCTACTTGAGCCTGAGACGTACTAGATGTGGCTAAATCTTGCTTCTGGCCGTTACAATATATTTCACCACCATAATTCCAAGGAATAACCTTATCACTCTGATACATTACTGGCCCTGCAGTGGTGATAGTTATCGGAGCTACTCTAGCCTGTGGAGGAACTTCAGACGGATCATAGAAAATGGTTACTGTATAGACTTTTTTTTCTTTTGCAACCTTGTCAAACTGTAGAACCCATTCATCAATCATGCTTTGTATCCCCTTTTTCAACTGCTCACAACCATCAGGAACTTCAGCACACTCTGGACAATCATTTTCACAACCTGGAAAAACACCCCTCTGGGCCAAGCAAGCCTTAACAGCACTCAACGGAGTTTGCAGGTCGTTGACATCACACACCAGATTTAGACTTTCTCCATCATCAATTGCCCCAACCGTCGCCCCCGTGAGGAGTCATGGGGTTCTGTATCACATTAGGAGTGGGAGCGAAATTAATCGCTTTAGAATCTAATAGGTCTTGAACAACATGCTTCAGAGCTTTGCAGTTTTCTGTAGTATGACCGGGGGCTCCAAAATGAAACTCACATCGGGCATTTGGATTGTAACCTTCAGGGAGTTGCCCCGGCTTCGGGGGTTGCAAAGTTCTGAGCTTAATCATCTAGAGCTGGAGGAGATTCTTCAAAAGATGTGAGTAAGACATAGGTGGAGTTTCAAGATATCTCTCTCTGGTCTTCTGAGAATAATAGGGACGAGGAGCCCTTTGTTGCTGATAACCCTGTTGGCGTTGCTGCTGCGGTTGATTAGGCTGAGTTGAGATGGTGACAGGAGCCACTTGCTGATAAACACCTCTATTACCTCCACCTCTATGCGTGTACACTACCCCAGTCTCTCCTTCCCTCTTCTTCAAGAAAGGCTTCTTGATACCGGAAGTTGAAGCACCACCATTCTGGATTTTTCCCTGTTTAATCCAGCTTTTTATCCTTTCTCTAGTCAAAATGATATCTGAAAAGCCGCTCAAAGAACATCCGACCAACCTTTCCATGAATTGCCCAGGGAGGGTATCCAGGAAAAGGTCCACCATCTCTCTTTCTAGCAACGGTGGTTGCACCCTGGCAGCCACCTCACGCCACCGTTGTGCATAGTCTTTGAAGCTCTCAGAATTCTTCTGTGTCAAGCTCTGAAGCTGAGTACGACTCGGGGCCATGTCAATGTTATACTGATACTGTTGCCGAAAAGCTTCTCCCAGTTCTTTCTAGCTTCTTACAGAATTTCTCTCCAACTTCATATACCATTCCAAGGATCTTCCGGAGAGACTATCCTGGAAATAGTACATCCAGAGTTTTTCATCCTTGGTATGGGCAACAATCTTTCGGTAGAACGCCTGTAGATGCGTTTTAGGACATGAGCTACCGTTATACTTGTCAAAAGTTGGTGGCTTGAACTTGTGGGGAATGACCACCCCAGGGACTAAGCCCATATCAGACACATTTATCCCAATAGTGTCTCTACACTCGAGGGCTTTGACTTTCTCAGCAAGCATCAAGAAGTCCTGGAAATTTCCTTCTCCGCCAAACCCCTTATCATTGTTAAAAGGAGGGAACTGATCCTCCTGTCTGTCTTATACCGGGATGAAAGTTGTTGTGCCAGGTTCTGGAACTTGAGGTCCACCTAGGCCATTGTTGGTGTTGGGAGGATTCACTTGTACTTCAGGAGTGGTTACAGGAGGATTAGTCTGAGGAGGGTTGAGCCCCTGGATTTCATTTCTCAAATCTTGTTGTCCCTGAGCCATCCCTTGCATCATGACCATGAATTCCCCCATTCTGGTGCAAAACTCATTAAGCTTAGTTTGCATAGCATCCATGACTGTCCTCTGGTTGTTGCGAGTTGCGTAACGATGCGGGATACTTTGTCGGAGATACCGGGTCTTGGCAGCTCTCACAATCTTTGCTTGAAATGCAAATAAGTTAAGCAACCTGTAGAAAACTTGCAAAAACAAAGAAAAATACAAATGATGTGTATGACATGCAATGTGTTCCTTTTATCCTCAAGGTTTTGTTTACTTTCCCATTCTGGTGTTGAGAAAATATCCTTTGCAAGAAGATCATGTGTGACATTCAAATTTGAAGTGGTGGCATTTATTTTATGTCCGTGCAACAGATAATAACTAGAGACTTCAAGTAAATCAGAAGACAATTGGAATAGCAAAAATCCTCACAGGGTACAAATTCATATGTCATAAAGAAAAAAATACATCAAGAGGGAGGGGATTCCCATAACAAGCCTGTGGGTAATCCAAGTCATATGAATACAAGACTAAAGTTTAGGAAGATCTACATCCTATAACCTCCAACTAAGGCACTTGCCACCTTGCAACAACTGAGCTATATCTGGATGCGTAGGTTCCTGCACAAGCTTTTGAATTAGGATATCCCTAAGGTCAAAGGAGGCATGCAATTCCTCAATTTGTTGTAGGAACACCTTTTCACTTTCCTGGCTTGTAACAGAATTAGTCTTGGCTCTCTTGACATCAACTTTCAATTTCAACTCTTCTATTTCTTTCTGAGCTTCCTTTACTGCTTGTTGGCTTTCTGCTAGACTTTGGAGACGACTCCTCTCTTGACGATAAGCCTTCTGAATGAGCTCTTTCTGTCCATCCAAAGAATATTGAAGACCTTTGATTTCTAGCTTGTGCTTGACTCCCAGCTCTTTCTGCTTTTTCAAATTGTCTTCCCATTTCTCTTGACATAAGGTGATAGCTTCATTCAACTCTTTCTTCTCCTTCCAACGTTGGTCCGCCTTGTGAGTTTCAGCTAATCCCCTTTTCTTGAAGTAGAGCTCTCTCTCTTGAAAGTCCAGCTGCTTAAGCCTGACCATTTCTTCAGCTTTATGAGCCCTTTCCTCCAATTTCTGGTTTTGCATCTTCAATTTCTGGCATGAATTGTAGGCTTCTTGATTCTCCAACCTGAGTTGCTGAACCAAGGCTTCCAATTTTTGATATTCCTGAAGAGGCACTAAAATTATGGGTGCTACCTCCTTAGGGTAGAGAGGTGTTTCCTTAGAGAATGGGAGCAACAAAGTCTCTACACGATCTTCCAACCAGCTGGCAAAAGTATCATAATTATTGGGATCTACTCTCCCAAAGTCTTTCTTCCCTTTCATCACTCTAACCTCCCAAGCTTGGGATGCTAGTATGCTCGTCTTGAGATTTCGTTATGCTGGAAAGTATAAAGACTCATTTGTCTCTTCAATCAAAGGTACAACTCTTAGAGGATAACCAAATTGCTTCCTGGATAAGACATGATTGTAACTGATACCACCTTTCCTTCCTATCAAGGGCACATTTGGAAAGCTACCACAACTGACCAATATTTCTTTGCCCACAATATCCCTGTTGCATCCTGTAACACGGTGGGAGAACTGACTTTAGTTATGTTGCGGATAGCAAGAGTCGCCACCGACTTTTATTTTATCCAAAGGAAAGGGCATAAAAGAACAGGAAAGACCTTAAAAGATTTTTTGAGTTCGGGGGGTAGGTTATACAAAGGGAAGGTGTTAGCACCCTTTATATCCATGGTTATCCATGGGCTCTTAGTTACTTAGCTCACTTTAAACTGTTTTGAGAAGTGTAATGTGTGATTGAAAATTTTCTTAAGTACTTTATAATGATCCTTGTATGGATGTATATAAAGACTTTATTTTGAAAATTGTTTAAAATGTGAAGTGTAATGAAGTATTTTGATGAAAAGTGAGCAAGTACTTAAGAGGAACCTACCCTAAATTAAATCTTTTTTGTTCTTAAATGTTCTTTCAATGGTAAGACTATCCCTATCATTAAGGAATAGATAGTCATTACCTTGGATGTTATAAGGGACATGTGAAGGGTCATCTGTGTTTAGGCAACTGTAAGGTGTCTTAGCAATACGAAGGGACTTATCATCTTTTATTCGAAGGGACAAGATCATTTACCGTAGGCAACATCGAAGGGACTTGATCTTATAATCTTGAAGGGACTAGATGATTTGTTTATGAGAAGGGACCTTGCTTTTAGACACCTTACTTGACCTTATAGTTAGGCAACATGAGGGATAACCTTAGTGAAATTCTGTGATCAGGTACGAGATGTCGAATGAGATGTTTAAACACTTGAAGACTTAACTAAAACTTAAAGTGCAGGAAAATTAAACAACACAGGAATTTGTTAACTCAGTTCAGTGTATAACCACACTTACATCTGGGGGCTACCAAGCCAGGAAGGAAATCCAATATAAGTAATATCAATTCTAGACTTAAACCACTCAGTTTAATCTTTCACTTAATATCTACCCAATGCAATTTCTACCTAAGACACAACATAGATATGAGTACCAACTCACTCCCCCTCAATCACACAGTGATATGTTTACAAGTTTAATAAAATTGAAGTCATACTTCAAACAAAACAGCTTGATCTTACTTCACAGTTTCAATCAAGACACAAATACACTTTTGCTTAAAAGCTCATAAAGTGGTACAATTAAACAACCTGCTATTAAACTACAAACTCCCTATTTTGTCTTCTTATATCCGTACTCTATTCTGAGAGTTTCTGTTGCTTAAATAGGTGTTTGGATTTTGGGCTTTCTGTAGGTTTATCCAATCCTGATACGCATGCTGCCATCACCTTGAATTAGGGTTTGTTACTTCCTAGATTCTAGGTGATTCAGTTCTTCTGATTATGCTGAAGTCACATAACAAATCTCCCTACAGATGTGCCTTCTTCTGTTTTATACAACCATAATTAATTCCAGATAACTTCCTTGAATTTACTCAGTTCTGTT
Organism: Lathyrus aphaca; assembly: GCA_963966055.1. Classification (NCBI taxonomy): domain Eukaryota; kingdom Viridiplantae; phylum Streptophyta; class Magnoliopsida; order Fabales; family Fabaceae; genus Lathyrus; species Lathyrus aphaca. The sequence goes on along the minus strand of OZ014521.1, from coordinate 30,340,011 downwards.
AATCATTACCTAATTCTGGTAGCAGGTTTGAGATGTCACAACATCTGGTGTGACATCCTGAAAACTGAACTTACTTCATTAACTGATACAATGTCACAACATCTGGTGTGACATCCTGAATTCAGTTCTTTTACTTATACTCTGTTTGATAATGTCACAACATCTGGTGTGACATCCTGAACTAAATTCATTACTTCTTGTTGGTCAAAAATTCTGCCAATTCTAAACATCTACAAACTCCCCCTTTGGCTAATTTTTGGCTAACATACTTTTCTGGTTTATCAAAGTGCAGCAGAATTTCTTTTATCAGAGTACAACAGTTCTTTTCTGTTGAGTCATGTGAGAGGTTACTCCCCCTCAAACTTACATGTGTTCAGACTTGTTACAACAGAATATTTAAAAAAACAACAGCTTTAGTTCAGAAGCAAACAGAAGTTTTTCATTAATCAGTAAGCAGCATCATACATTGTTGTTGTTGTTCAGTTCTCTTCTCCCCCTTGTTAGACATAAATTGGGGCCAAAGTTACTAATTCAAAATTACAATGCAGAAGCAGACATTACATATTCCTCACATACAAGTTTCACTCAGAATCCTCATATTCAGTGTCTTCCTCTTCTTCAGTTTCTTCATCAGAAGCAGCAGCTTTCTGAGCATTCTCTTCAATCTCCAGCCTTTGGATAATCTCCTCAAGCTTCTGCTTCCTGGCATCCAGTTCTTTGCATGTGTTCTTCAGCTCAGCAATCAATGCAGCTTTGGAGATTGGAGACTTTGCCTTTGAAGGACCAGCAAATGTCCCAGAGGGAGCTTCAACATCAGCTGCATGATGACTTAAGAATAGCTTGTAGTGGAAGGCCAGAGGGCTTTCTCTTTTGCAAATTGAGTCCTTCTCAGTGAGGATACCTGGATACTGACTCAGCATTATTCCACACAGCAAAGAAGGGAAGGCAATAGGCAGTTTTGTAGCAGATGATCCAACATGCTTTAATGTCTGATGAAAAATATAAGCCCCAAAATCCAGCTTTGTTTGGGTGCCCACAACATATATAAACCTGCCCAATCCATTTGCTATTGAGGAGGTGTGGTTGGTAGGAACCCAGTTTGCAGTGCCAATCCTATGCAGCATTGCATACTTTCTTGTTAGCAAGCTAACAGAGAGTTTCCCTTTAACTGGCCAAGTCTTGACCTGATTTGCAGTGATGACCTTGCACACCTGGTTATCTGTCTTTCCTAACTCATTAGGTCCATTAAATTCTCTTCCTAGATAGTGGTTGATAACCCTAGGAGAGAATTCCACACATCTCCCTCTTACATATACTTTTCTGAAGTCAGCAGACTTACCATCAGCACAGTCTTCTTGGAGGTTGACAATGAATTCCTTGACTAGCAGCTCATAGCAAGGAGAGAAGTTTGACACTGTTTTGAATAATCCAGCAGAAGAGATGAGATCAATTACCTCAGTGCACTCAAGTGCATTGCTGCTCAGCTCTCTTTCAAGCGCTACCCTCCTTTGGTAGACAAATTTCCATCTGCTCACACTTGACACATGATGGAATGAAATGTTGTCCAGAGGAGCTTCTGGAACAGCAGCTGAGGACCTTGAGGGTGCTGGTTTCTTCTTTGGTGGGGATGTTGGGACATCCTCTTCAACATCTGAATCTGGAGGGGTGACAGCTTTCCTCTTCTGTGTATTCACCTTGCTCCATTGTTTTGTAGGACCAAAAACAACTTTAGCTTTGTCCTTCTTTGGTGTAGATTGCTTCTTCTCAGGAGTTGCATGTCCTGCATTCTTCTTTTCCTTCCTAGTCCTAAGCCTTTTGGCTATTCTAGGGTTTACAGAAGCAATGATTTCTGTGTCAGAATCATGCTCTGTGTTTACAACAGGAGGAGGTTGAGCAGTCTCCTCTTCAGCAGGTGGATCAACAGAGGCTTGATCTTCAGTGGAGGCCTTGTGCTGGTCCTCAGATGTTTCATCCTCACTATCAGTGGAGGCCTTTTGCTGGTCCTCATATGTTTCAACATCTATTGGGACATCCTGTTGAGCAGGAGTGTCCTTTTCAGCCTGATTTTGTTGTTCTTCTTGTGGAGCTAGCATGGTGTTCAGAGGGATAGATATGCCACTCACAACTCTTTGCTCAGACAAGATCCTGTTCACCAGTTCCTTTATTGAATCATCAACATATTCTGAAGCTTTTGGAGTGGTGTTTGATGATGAAGGCTTCCCTTTGACTTTGCTGAATACAGGTTCCTTTGCCCTTCTCACAGTAGGGGTTTTTGGCTTTTGAGCAAGAGGAACACTTCCTCTGATTTCGTCCATTAGAGTTGAATCCATGGGTACCACAGAGATGGGGGTTGCATGAACCACATCTTCTTGGTTGAGAATTTCTTCAGAGTGTTTAGGGTTTTGATGTTGAGACATTTTCGAAAGTGGTGGATAAAGAGTTTAGGTTTGAATGATTTTGATGAGTTCTGAAAAAGCAGTTAGAGAATGCAATTCGTTTTGAGAGGATGATGAGAAGATGGATAGCTGAGAACAAGCTGATATTTTTATAAGTAGCCGTTACTTGGAGAAATTTTAGGAGTGGAATACCCAGAGTCCTTGACCAGACTGGTGTTGCCATCTGGTGATCATGCCACACGATGTCATATGACATGTTGGCACATCTCCATAACTGTTATATTTCACATAAACATATTCCCAATTTACCCCTTAGGTTTTCAAATTGGGTAGCATCCAAAGCTTTAGTAAATATATCAGCCAATTGCAGATTTGTAGCTACATGTTCCAATGAGATCACTTTCTCTTCCACAAGATCTCTGATGAAATGATGCCTGATATCAATATGCTTGGTCCTGCTATGTTAAATAGGATTCTTTGATATGTTAATAGCACTTAAGTTGTCACAGTACAATGTCATGACATCTTGTGGGACATTGTACTCAGTGAGCATTTGCTTCATCCAAACCAACTGTGAACAACTGCTTCCAGCTGCAATATATTCAGCTTCAGCAGTAGATAAGGATACACAATTTTGTTTCTTACTGAACCAAGAAATCAAATTGTTTCCTAGAAAGAAGCATCCTCCTGATGTGATTTTTCTGTCATCAGCACTTCCAGCCCAATCAGCATCACAGAAGCCAGTGAGAATTGGTTTGCATCCATGAAAGTACATTATGCCATAGTCATAAGTACCATTGACATATTTCAGAATTCTCTTGACTTGGTTTAGATGACTGACTTTTGGATTAGCTTGATATCTTGCACATACACCTACTGCAAAGGCTATGTCTAGTCTGCTAGCAGTCAGATATAATAAGCTTCCAATCATACTTCTGTATAGGCTTTGGTCTACATTCTCACCCTTGTCATCTTTAGTCAGCTTTAAGTGTGTGGGGGCAGGAGTTCTCTTATGAGTAGCATTATCCATCCCAAATTTCTTGACAATGTTCTTAGCATACTTGCTTTGGGAAATGAACATGGAGTCCTCCATTTGCTTTATTTGCAGTCCAAGAAAGTAGGTTAATTCTCCTACTAGGCTCATCTCAAATTCAGATTCCATTTGAGTCACAAAATGTTTAACCATCCTGTCTGACATCCCAACAAAAACAATGTCATCTACATATATTTAAGCAATCATGACATTTCCTTCTTCATCTTTAACAAACAAGGTTTTATCTATTCCACCTTTCCTGTACCCTTGCTTGATAAGAAAAGTAGTCATCCTTTCATACCATGCTCTTGGAGCTTGCTTTAGTCCATAAAGAGCCTTCCTTAGTTTGTACACATGATTTGGACAGCTTGGATCAACAAATCCCTTAGGCTGTTCTACATATACCTCTTCATTAAGATATCCATTTAGAAAGGCACTTTTCACATCCATTTGAAATAGCTTGAACTTCAAGATACAAGCAATTCCCAAAAGTAGTCTAATTGATTCAAGCCTTGCTACTGGTGCAAAGGTTTCATCAAAGTCTACTCCCTCAATTTGTGTGTATCCTTGAGCTACAAGTCTAGCTTTGTTCTTTGTAACAACTCCCTGCTCATTTGACTTGTTCTTATACACCCATTTAGTGCCAATCACATTTATGTCATCAGGTCTAGGAACAAGATCCCACACTTCATTCCTTGTGAATTGACCTAATTCATCTTGCATAGCACAAATCCAGTACTCATCAGTAAGAGCTTCCTTGATGTTTTTAGGTTCTATTTTTGAGACAAAACAGGAACCTGAAATCACCTCTCTTGATCTAATGCTTACACCTCTGTTGGGATCCCCAATTATCAAATCTTTGGGATGATCCTTCTGGATTCTGATGGAGGGAGGTTTGCTGGATTGTTTTGTCCTTGCATTAGTTTGAGTGGAGTCAGGATGATCACTCTTTTCTTCAGCTTCAGTTTGGTTGTCAGCAGATGTTCCAACATCTTATGTAACATCTGCAGGAGCATCATCAATTATTACATTTATGGACTCCATGATAACTTTGGTTCTAGAGTTAAATACTCTATAGGCTCTGCTGTTTATAGAATATCCAAGGAAAATCCCTTCATCACTTTTAGGATCCATTTTTCTTCTTTGCTCTCTATCAGCCAGAATATAACAATTACTTCCAAAAACATGGAAGTACTTAACTGTGGGTTTTCTGCCCTTCCAGACTTCATAGATTGTGGACAAGGTTCCTTTCCTTAGAGTGACTCTATTATGAATATAACAAGTTGTGTTCATAGCTTCAGCCCAGAAATACAATGGTAACTTTTTAGCATGGATCATAGCTCTTGCTGATTCTTGAATAGTTCTATTTTTCCTCTCAACAATCCCATTCTGTTGAGGGGTGATTGGTGAAGGGTATTCATGATTTATTCCTTCTGAAGAACAGAAATCTAAGAATTTTTGATTCTCAAACTCCTTTCCATGGTCACTTCTTATTCTGACCACACAGCTGGCTTTTTCTCTTTGTATTCTTTGGCATAAGTCTTTGAATACATCAAATACATCAGACTTTTCTTTGATAAAATTTATCCATGTATACCTTGAAAAGTCATCAACCACCACATAGGCATACCTCTTACCACCAAGGCTCTCAACCTGCATAGGTCCCATAAGATCCATATGCAATAATTCCAAAACTTTGGAAGTTGTCAGATGTTGGAGCTTTGGATGGGACATCTTGGTTTGCTTGCCTATTTGACATTCACCACATATTTTGCCATCATCAATCTTCAGTTTAGGAATACCTCTCACAGCTTCCATATATATGATTTTCTTTATGCCTCTGAAATGAAGATGACCCAGTCTTTGGTGCCATAGTTTCACTTCTTCTTCTTTGGCTAAAGAACAAGTTGAAGTGAGACTGAAGTCTTGAGGTTCCCACATGTAACAGTTGTCTTTAGATCTGGCTCCTCTCATGACAACCTTCTGTTCTTTATTAGACACTATGCATTCAGTTTTGGTAAAGTTTACACTGTACCCTTGATCACATAATTGACTTATGCTGATCAAGTTAGCAGTCAAACCTTTTACCAGCAGCACATCATCTAGTCTTGGTACATCTGGACAGTCCAAGGTCCCAACTCCCTTGATTTCTCCTTTAGCTCCATCTCCAAAGGTTACATATCTGGATGAATATGACTTTAAGTCTACTAGCAGATTCTTCAATCCAGTCATGTGTCTTGAACATCCACTGTCAAAGTACCAGTCTTCTTTAGCTGATACTCTTAGAGATGTATGAGCTATATATGCAACACCCTTCTTTGACCATTTGTATTGAGGTTTCTTCTGATATCTCTGCCCTGTGTAGTGTCCATTAGTAGAGCTCCAAGGTTGTTTGTTGAACTTGTTCTTGGGCATGTAGCTTTTATCAGCATGAGGACTAGCTTTAGGTACCCATACTTTCTTGATGACCTCTGTCTTCTGCTTAGGGGGTTGCTGATACATCCGATTTGGATATCCATGCAACTTGTAGCAATGAGGTTTGATATGTCCAAACCTTCCACAATGATGACATCTCCATCTTTGATACTTCTTCTTCATTATGTTCTTTTCATGATGTTGAAGCATCTGTTGGGACATCTTGTTTGACTGTATGGAATTTGAAGTAGTTTTGCTGGTGCTAGCTTCAACCTTATGAACTTTGTTAAATCCCAGTCCACTTATATCCCATGAATGCTTATTGTTGTTGAGAATAACATCCAGTGTGCTTGAGCTACTGTTCAACATTCTAACAGATTTGGACATATGCTCCAACTTGGAGTTGAGAAGACTTACTTCACTTTTCAAGGTGTCAATGATCTCTAGATCACTTGTTTTTTCATCCTTTAGTGCCTTAATCTGCTTCTTTTGCTTTATATTCTCCATGCATATTTCAGTGCTCCTTTTAACCAGTTCTCTGTATGATTGCTCAAGCTCTTCAAAAGTAAGCTCCCCATCACTGGATTCACTTTCAGATTCACATAATCCAGCTAGAGCAGTGATATGCTTAGCTGATTCTTCTTCTGAATCACATCCTGAGTCTTCATCAGACCAGGTTACAGAGAGACCTTTCTTTTGTCTTTTTAAATAGGTAGGACATTCATTTCTGATGTGTCCATATGCTTCACATCCATGACATTTAATCCCTTTTTCTTGACTGGTCTTTTCATCATAATTTGACCTTCTATTAGCATCATAAGGTCTTTTGTTCTCAGAAGAGTTTGTGTATCTTCCACTTGGTCTGGACTTGTCTTCCATCTTTCTGAGAATCTTTTTGAATTGTCTTCCAAGCATAGCAATGTTTTCTGATAAATTTTCTTCAGGTTCTGATTCATTATTTTCTTCTTCTTTATCAGTATTTGACACCAAGGCTATGCTTTTGTTCTTCTTTACAATTGTGTCATTCATTCCCATCTCAAATGTTTGCAGGGAACCAATGAGCTCTTCAACCTTCATTGTGCATATGTCTTGAGCTTCTTCTATTGCTGTGACCTTCATGTCAAATCTTTTTGGCAAAGATCTGAGAATCTTTCTTACAAGCTTTTCATCAGTCATTTTTTCTCCCAAAGCACCAGAAGTATTGGCTATTTCTAAGATGTTCATGTAGAATTCATGAATTGTCTCATCTTCCTTCATTCTCAAGTTTTCAAACTTGGTGGTGAGAAGTTGAAGTCTTGACATCTTCACCTTTGATGTTCCTTCATGAGTTGTTTTGAGAGTGTCCCAAACATCTTTGGCCAGCTCACAGTGATGCACAAGTCTGAATATATTCCTATCAATGCCATTGAATAAAGCATTTAAGGCCTTGGAATTGCCAAGTGCTGAATATTCTTCCTCCTTGCTCCATTCTTCTTCAGGTTTCAACACTTTTGCTCCATCTTTGTTGTCTTGGGCAGGATGTTCCCATCCTTTGTTGACAGCTTTCCAGGCCCTATTGTCAAGTGATCTTAAGAATGCTATCATTCTTGGCTTCCAGTAGTCATAATTAGATCCATCCAATATAGGTGGTCTATTTACTGATCCTACATCTCTGTCCATGTTTCCAGAATTTGCAGTCCCTAGATCTCACCCAGTATAAACAGGCAGGGTGCCTGCTCTGATGCCAATTGAAATTTTGTGATCAGGTACGAGATGTCGAATGAGATGTTTAAACACTTGAAGACTTAACTAAAACTTAAAGTGCAGGAAAATTAAACAACACAGGAATTTGTTAACCCAGTTCAGTGTATAACCACACTTACATCTGGGGGCTACCAAGCCAGGAAGGAAATCCAATATAAGTAATATTAATTCTAGACTTAAACCACTCAGTTTAATCTTTCACTTAATATCTACCCAATGCAATTTCTACCTAAGACACAACTTAGATATGAGTACCAACTCACTCCCCCTCAATTACACAGTGATATGTTTACAAGTTTAATAAAATTGAAGTCATACTTCAAACAAAACAGCTTGATCTTACTTCACAGTTTCAATCAAGACACAAATACACTTTTGCTTAAAAGCTCATAAAGTGGTACAATTAAACAACCTGCTATTAAACCACAAACTCCCTATTTTGTCTTCTTAAATTCGTACTATATTCTGAGAGTTTCTGTTGCTTAAATAGGTGTTTGGATTTTGGTGCTTATGTTCCTTAATTCAAGTTGAGGATAATATGAGGCTGCCATATGTTGTCAATGCACTAACTGACTTTTAGAACCCTAGTTAACTCATCTTGGCCTTTAGAAAGTAGTGAGGTAACCGGCTTTGGTGCAGACTGAAGTTGGTTGACACTCGATGCTACGCTCATTGAGATCTTGAACTTGGAGGGTTTTGGTTGGCGAGTAAGTTGTCTTCTGAACAACCACCCTTGTGAAGGATCAATGATATTGAGATCCCTTAGCACCTGGTTACTTTTGTAGGACAGGATGAACCAACTAACTTCAGGGGAGGGTACTTACCTTAAACCTCATGCAAGCCTTTAAACCTAGGGCTATGGTGTGACTTGTTTGTGTGTGCCACATGTTTGTGATTGAGCATAACATCATAGCATCATCATGCATCATAAGCATAGCATTTTCACTAACCATTTCAAGGACCAAAGGATTTATCTTTGTTCTTTGTTGCAGGTCATGGCTTCTGCTCGTAGAAACACCATCAGGATCAACTTTGTAGGGATACCTCCCAAGCTTAAAGAGTTGGTTTCTCAGGTGTCTGATCACTCCCAGTTCATCAAGAGACATGGTCACCTATTGGATCTAGTCACTTCAGGGTTCAATGAAGACATGATGAGTGTGTTGTTTCAGTTCTTTGACCCTAAGCACCATTGCTTTACATTCCCTGATTATCAGCTGGTTCCAACCATGGAGGAGTTCTCTAAACTTCTGGGTATACCTGTTCTTGATCAAAGACCCTTCACAGGTTTGGAGAAAGAGCTTAAACCAGAGGTCATTGCTGCAGCTCTACATCTGAAGAAGTCTGATATTGTTCTAGAAACGAGAAGCGGAGTCAAGGGTATTCTTGCCAAGGTGCTAATGGATAAGGCTCAAATGTTCTTGAAGGCCATGAGCTATGATGCTTTTGAGGAGGTCCTAGCCTTGCTGATATATGGCTTAGTATTGTTCCCCAATCCAGATCAGTTCATAGATGTTCATGCCATCAACATTTTCCTGAGTCACAATCCAGTGCCTACATTGCTTGGAGACATCCTGCATTCTCTTCACACCCGTACTACAAGGGCAAGAGGAACTTTGATGTGCTGCATACCTTTGCTTTCTAGGTGGTTTATTTCTCACCTTCCTCGCTCAGTAATGAAGAATGAGCAAGGGTTCAGATGGTCCAAGAGGATCATGTCACTTTCTCACTCAGATATCCATTGGTGCTCCAGATCTATGGAGAACATCACCATCATTAACCGTTGTGGGGAGTTTCCTAATGTGCCACTACTAGGCATAAGAGGAGGCATCACCTACAACCCTTCTCTAGCTTTACGACAGTTTGGTTACGCTCGGAGTGATGGCCCACATGACATGTTGATTCAGGGCATTGTATTTGATTACGACAACGATCTTCAGGGTTACCGTCAGAGATTCATACGAGCATGGGGAAAAGTAAACAGGGTTGACAGCAAGACACTGGAGCCTAAGTACACTATTCCTATGGAAGCTTATCTCAGATGGGTACGATCTCGTGCTCAAACTCTCATGATGCCATATCCTGCCGTCCTACCAGTTACCATGGAACCTGTTGCTGAAGGAGACACAGCTTATACCATCCTTCACCCAGATATGCCTACTGATATGGAAGACTTGCAGAGATCATGGATCCAACTGAAGGAGCAAAGGGATACTTTCGAGGCTCATTACAAAGCAAGCCAAGCAAGAATCCTGGAACTAACAAAGCAACTTCATGAGGAACGAAATCTCAACTCATACCTCAACACAAAGAGGAAACGTCCATGGGAGACTTAAAACCCCATCTTTTGTACTTATTTCATTTCATTTTTTGTAAGCCTAAAAGGCAAAACAAATTAATTACTAATAAAAGTTTACCTTCTTGTTTGTTTAAGCAAATTTAAATCCTGCGGTCCTTGAAAACATTGCATATGCATTCCCATATCATTTCATTGCATCACAGGTTTATAATTATGCACAGGTTTCTCATCTTCTCGCTGTTTATTTCAGCAATGGCTCTTGAACAATCAGTTAAGGATCTCCAGGCACAAAATGCACAGTTCCAAGAGCTGATCTTGAACCTATCCAAGGGGCAGGATGAATTGAAGGCACTGCTGGCCAAGAAGACTAAGAAGACTAGAAGGTCAGCTGGTTTGATCAACATGGGAAGAAGGTTCAAAGGTCTTGCCAAGACCAAAGAACCAGCTGAGGACTATGAATCTGAGGAATCTGAAAAAGAGGGAGGCAGTCTCCACAACACTATGGGGGACTCTGACTCTGAGGCTAATTACTACCATGAGCCTAATGAAGACAAATTCAAGATGCTGGTGGATAGGATGGATGCCATGGAGTTGCAAAAGTCACCTGGGCTGGATTTTGAGGATTTGAGTTTGATATCTGGGGTAGTCATACCCATTGGTTTCAAGGTTCCTAACTTTGTTGTCTATGATGGGGTCTCTTGTCCCAAGCTGCATCTGAGGTCTTATGTCAGAAGGATTCAACCTCACACTGCTGATAAGAAGTTGTGGATCCATTTCTTTCAAGAGAGCTTATCTGGAGCTCAGTTGGAGTGGTATTATCAGTTGGAGAGTGTCAACATCAGAGACTGGAATGATCTTGCTGAAGCTTTCTATAAGCAGTACCAATACAATGTTGACTTATCCCCCACTCGCATGCAGCTTCAGAGCATGTCTATGGGTGCCAAAGAAAGTTTTAAAGAGTATGCTCAGAAGTGGAGAGATTTAGCTGGAAGAGTTCAACCCCCTTTGACTGACAGGGAATTGGTTGATATGTTCATGTGTACGCTGAATGGTCCGTTTTACAGTCATCTCATTGGGAGCTCATCATCTGGCTTCACTGAATTGATCATGACAGGAGAGCGAGTAGAGAATGGTATAAAGAATGGTAAGATCCAAGTGGGTACTTCTTCATCAGGTGCTACAAAGAAGCCTCCCACTGGGAAGAAAGAATCCAATGCTGTTTATGGTCAACCTGATCGTAACAGAAGACATCAGTCTGTTAGTGCAGTTCATATTTCAAATCCAACTCCTGCAACAACAGAGCAGCCACAGGGCAACCAACAGAGGGCTAGAAGACAGTTCACGAAGATCAACATGTCAATGGCTCAGGCATTGCAACACTTGTTGAAGGCTGAACTCATTACTTTGAAAGAGGCTCCTCGGAATCCTAATGTTACCTCTCCCAGGTACAATCCCAATGCACGGTGTGCATACCATTCAAACTGTCAGGGACATGATACTAATAACTGCTGGATCTTGAAGAATAAAATTCAAGATATGATTGATGCTGGAGAAATTGAGTTTGATCCTCCGGGTACTCCCAATGTGATTACTGCTCCAATGCCAAATCACGAGAAGACTGTCGATGTTATTGATGAAGATCTGCATGTCTATTCAGTTATGGAGTTGCCCACACCACTGTCTGTTATCAAAAAGAGGTTAGTACAAGCTGGGATCTTTCCAGGTTGTCGTGAAGATTGTTTATATTGTACCTATAAGCCGGATAGTTGCTTCATATTGAGAGATGGAATTCAACGTCTCATGGATAAGTATACTATAGTGTTTGAGAAGACTCCGTCGTCTGTAGAAAGTATGGTGGATCATCTGACTCAAGGTAGGAAGATTGAAGAGGTTGACATGGTTGACAAAGTACCAATAAGAATCACTTCAAAGGGTCCCATTAAAATCACTCATCAGGGTCCAATCAAAATTACTGCTGAAGGTCCCGTGAAAGTTGTTGCTGAAGCCAGAGTAGCTCCTGTGGTCATTACTACTCCTGGTCCTATCCCATATACGTCTGACAAAGCTGTGCCTTGGCATTATGGATCTGATGTTTACATCCATGGTGTTAAGCAAGAGCCTGTAGCTGATGGGCCTGTTGACATTGATAATATTGCTGGATCCAGCAAGATCACTCGTAGTGGAAGAGTCTTCTCTCCTCCAGTTGCTTCTAAGAATGCAGTTACTCCTGCTACTACCTCCACCACTGATGCTCGGGGCAAGGGTCCTGTTATTGAGCCTGTATCTACTGATGTGCCAGCTGCTGATGACCTCTCTAAGCAGATGGAAGAAGTATTGAAAATCATTTGCAAGAGTGACTATGACATTGTTGATCAGTTGGGGCATACTCCTTCGAAGATTTCTATGCTATCCCTGTTGTTATATTCTGAGGCTCATGCCAAGTCCTTGATCAAGTTTCTGAAGACTGCTCATGTACCCAGTGCAATTTCTGTTGACCAATTTGAGAACTGTGTTGCCCACCTGACCTATGACAATGGGTTAGGATTTTCTGATGCTGATTTGACCCCTGCTAAGAGGGATCATAACAGGGCCTTGCATATCTCAATTGAATGCAGAGGCACCACCCTGTCACATGTGCTGATAGACAATGGTTCCTCTTTGAATGTGTTGCCTAAGGAAGTCCTGAACAAGTTAAGTCCTGAAGATGTTGTGCTGAAGCCCAGTAATATTGTAGTAAAGGCTTTTGATGGTTCTAGAAGAGTAGTACATGGGGAAATTGATCTTCCAATCAAAGTTGGCTCCCAGGTGTTTACTGCTACATTTTTTGTGATGGATATTCGTCCTTCGTACTCTTGCCTGCTTGGTCGTCCCTGGATCCATGGGGCAGGTGCTGTAACCTCTACATTGCACCAAAAGTTGAGATATCCGGTGAATGGAAAGGTTGTTACTATCTATGGAGAAGAAGAATACTTTGTCAGCCATGTGAATACCTTCAAGTATCTGGAAATGGAAGGTGAATACATTGAAACTCCGTGTCAGACGTTTGAAGTGGTTCCTTGGGTTGTTAATGATTATGTAGCTCCTCCTGTTGTGAAGAAAGTTCCTGTGGTCACCAGAAAACCTCCAACAATGGCAATGGCTTCCCTCAATGATGCTAGAGCTGTGGTGGATGAAGGTGGTTGTACTATTTGGGGTCAGCTTCCTGATATTCCATACAAGTCTGACAAGTTTGGTTTGGGTTTCACTGCAGAGTCCCAGAAGGTTGTTCGTTGTGCTCGTGCTGCTCGTATCACTAATCAAGGGGTTGTGAAGAATCAGATCAATGCTGTGGGAGACTATGATGAAGACTATAACTTGGATGCATGGATTTTTCCTACTGTGGGTGCTGGACTCAATAATTGGAAAGCTGAAGATGTTATCCCTATCTCCTTTAGTCAGGAGTAAATACTATTACTGTGTTGTTATATTTTAAATTTCTTGAACAATAAAACTTTCAAGCCATGTGCCTTACCCGGGGCACAATGGTGTGCTTGTTACGGGCTGTCATTTCATTTGCATACTTCATTCAATAAAATCAGTGGACGTTTTGTTTTCGTAAATATTGTGTTCCTTGTCTTTCTTTTCTTTTATTTTTGTTTTATCAGCTATGTGTTCTTACACACACCCACATCACTAAAATGAAGATCCTCATCCACTCTGGATCCTGTTGATAACAGTTCTACTATTGCCAATTATAATTTCGAGAATCCGATCTATCAAACTGAAGACGGAAATGAGGACGATTGTGAAATACCTGTAGAGCTTGCTAGGTTGTTACAACAAGAAGAGAAAGCTATACAGCCACATGAAGAGCCAGTCGAAGTTGTGAATCTGGGAACTGAAGAAAACAGAAAAGAGGTCAAGATAGGGGCTGACTTAGAGGACAGTGTCAAGAACAGGTTGATTCAGATGTTACGTGACTATGTGGAGATCTTTGCTTGGTCTTATGAAGATATGCCAGGGTTGGATACAGACATTGTGGTTCACCGTTTGCCAGTGAAGGAAGATTTTCGTTCAAAGAAGCAGAAGGTTCGTCGTATGCGTCCTGAAATGTCAGAAAAGATCAAGGCAGAGGTAATGAAACAGTTCAATGCAGGGTTCTTAGCAGTGACTTCTTATCCTCAGTGGGTTGCAAATGTGGTACCAGTTCCTAAGAAAGATGGTAAGGTACGTATGTGTGTAGACTACAGAGATCTGAACAAGGCTAGTCCTAAAGATGACTTTCCACTCCCTCATATTGATATTCTGGTAGACAACACTGCTCAGCATAAGGTATTTTCTTTTATGGATGGTTTCTCTGGTTACAATCAGATCAAGATGGCACCTGAAGATATGGAGAAGACAACATTTGTGACACAGTGGGGCACCTTTTGCTATAAAGTAATGCCATTTGGTTTGAAGAATGCAGGGGCAACATATCAGCGCGCTATGGTGGCTTTGTTTCATGATATGATTCATCATGAGATAGAGGTATATGTAGATGATATGATAGCCAGGTCTCAGAATGAAGAACAACATCTTGATCATTTGCATAAATTGTTTGAGAGGTTGAAGAAATACAAGTTGAGATTGAACCCAAACAAGTGTACTTTTGGAGTTAGATCTGGTAAACTCCTGGGTTTCATTGTCAGTGGAAAAGGTATTGAAGTGGATCCTGCAAAAGTGAAAGCTATACGAGAGATGCCATCTCCCCGTACTGAGAAGGAGGTTAGAGGTTTCTTGGGACGATTGAACTACATTGCAAGATTTATCTCCCAACTAACTACCATTTGTGAGCCAATCTTCAAGTTGTTGAAGAAAGATCAGGTGATGGAATGGAATGATGAGTGCCAGACTGCCTTTGATGAAATCAAGAGATATCTGTTAAGAACCACCAATTTTGATGCCACCAGTTGATGGAAGACCCTTGATTATGTATTTAACAGTGTTAGACAACTCAATGGGGTGTGTGTTGGGGCAACATGACGAGTCTGGTCGAAAAGAGCAGGCAATATACTACCTTAGCAAAAAGTTTACCGACTGTGAAACAAGATACTCACTGCTCGAGAAAACTTGCTGCGCTTTGGCATGGGCTGCTTGCCGGCTAAGACAGTATATGTTGACCCATACTACCTTATTGATTTCGAAGATGGATCCAATCAAGTACATATTTGAGAAACCTGCTCTCTCCGGAAGAATTGCAAGATGGCAAATGATCTTGACAGAATATGACATACAGTATACTACTCAGAAGGCCATTAAAGGAAGTGTTGTTGCTGATCATTTGGCTCATCAAGCAGTGGACGATTATCAGTCAATGAATTTTGAGTTCCCTGATGAAGACATTATGATTATTACCAAAGAACCTGGACAATATGACGGACCTGAACAAGGATCCCGATGGACTATGGTTTTTGATGGTGCCTCCAATGCACTTGGTAATGGTATTGGTGTTGTGATTAGTTCCCCTGAAGGTTGTCATACCCCGATTACTGCCAGACTTTGTTTCTATTGTACCAATAACATGGCTGAATATGAGGCATGTATCCTGGGTATTAAAGCTGCTATTGATATGAAGATTCAGTTCCTTGATGTGTATGGAGATTCAGCCTTGGTGATAAGTCAGATTAAAGGAGATTGGGATACCAAACATGATAACCTCATTCCTTACAGAGAGCATGTGTTGTCTTTAATCCCACATTTCAAAGAGATTACCTTTGGACACATTCCACGAAGAGAGAATCAGTTGGCAGATGCATTAGCCACCATGGCATCTATGTTTGAGATCAGCTGGGATGATGAAGCTCCTAAGATTACTATTGATAGGTTTGAAAAGCCTGCATACTGCAATGAGATTGACACTGAAGGGGTAGAGGAGAAGCCTTGGTTCTATGAAGTGAAAAGATATCTTGAAGCTCAGGAGTTCCCTGAAGGGGCATCTGTCAAAGATAGGAAGTTTCTGAGAAGCTTTTCTGCTAAGTTCTTTTTGAGTAATGGCATTCTGTATAAACGTAGTCATGATTCAACTTTGCTTCGTTGTGTGGATAAGAAGGAAGCAACTGAGATTATGGAAGACATGCATGACGGGATCTTTGGCACTCATTCTAGTGGTCATACTATGGCAAAGAAAATATTGAGAGCGGGCTACTATTGGTCTACCATGGAAGCTGACTGCTATCAACACTCTAGAACATGTCACAAGTGTCAAATTTATGCTGATAAAGTACACATACCTCCATCACCATTGAATGTGTTGACTGCTCCTTGGCCCTTTGCCATGTGGGGCATTGATATGATTGGTGAGATCAAGCCTACTGCTTCTAATGGGCATCGTTTCATCCTGGTTGCTATTGATTACTTCACGAAGTGGGTGGAGGCAGCTTCATTTGCATCTGTTACAAAGAATGTTGTGGCTCGGTTCATTAAGAATAATCTCATATGTAGATATGGCATCCCTGAAAGGATTATCACTGACAATGGCTCTAATCTGAACAACACTATGATTACTGATCTCTGCACGCAGTTCAAGATTAAGCATCACAACTCTTCTCCGTATCGTCCAAAGATGAATGGGGCAGTTGAAGCTGCTAATAAGAACATTAAGAAGATTGTACAGAAGATGACTGTTACTTACAAATATTGGCATGAGATGTTACCATTTGCTCTTCATGGTTATCGTACCACAATACGTACTTCAACAGGGGCAACCCCATTCTCTTTAGTCTATGGTATGGAAGCAGTTCTGCCCATTGAAGTTCAGATTCCCTCCTTAAGAATTATGAAGGATGCAGGCTTGGATGAAGATGAGTGGATTCAGACCCGACTTGACCAGATAAATTTGATTGATGAGAAGAGGCTAGCAGCAGTTTGTCATGGCCAGATGTACCAGAAACGAATGATCAAAGCTTTTAACAAGAAGGTTAAGCCAAAGGTATATCAGGCTGGTGACTTGGTAATCAAGCGTATTATATTACCACAGGGTGATCCTAGGGGCAAGTGGACTCCAACATATGAAGGACCATTTGTAGTCAAGACAGTGTTCTCAGGAGGTGCCATGATACTCACTACAATGGATGGTGAAGACTTTCCACAGCCTGTAAACGCAGACATAGTTAAAAAATACTACGCATAAAAAGAGACCCGCTAGGTTGACTGGCCTAGGCAAAAGTAAGGGCATCCCGGCAAACCAAAAGGGTTTGGGCAAAAATTAGGGATATATATAAAAAGATGTACACCCGGCAAGTCGAAAACCTGAAAAGGCGGCTTGGGCAAAAAAGGGTATCCCGGTGGATTGAAAACCTGAAAGGGCAATCCAGGCAAAAGTTAGGGATTAAAGCGTATGACTATGTCTCATTTGGGATCACCCATGAAACTGCAACCAGTTGTGTTACTTAATCAAGCTTGAACAGATAAAGCTCAATCCAATTGTTTCCGTCCCGACAGTAGAAGATGAGATACTTGAAGATAATGGCAATAGTAGAATTGAAACTCAGTAGGATTGTTTCCCACATAGTTGATTTTCTTTGTAAATTTTTTTATGACAAAATCCTCTTACTAGGGTTTATGTCTCCTTGTACAAACTTACCCGTGTATGGGTCACTTTTTGATATAAATAAATTCCATCTTCTGAATCCAGATTTACTTTTACCCTATTTACATAAGCGAAACGTCCATTGGTTGTGTTTGAATGTATGCTTTTGAATATGATTGATGTTTACCAGAAATGCATGTATGCTTAATATGATTGATGTTTACCAGAAATGCATAAAAATGCAGTAATAGTATTTACTAAGGACGAACGAGGGAAGGATTTCAACAAAGCTTCGCCGGTTCCTCTCTACAAGAAAACTACAAAACCCTCAGTAGGACGAATCCATCTTCATAAAGTCTCATCTCCGCTGGAATTTATATCCATCTCTTTTATCCTCATACGAATATTCGGGAATTTACTTTCCAAATAAGGGCACGACGAACGAAGACGGGAGGTTATATCTGCACTACTATCAAACGAAGACAGGAGGTGATATATACCTTATTATCCCCAGCACCCGGGAGGTTATATATACCTTGCTATCCCCAGCAGACGGAAGGTTATGTATAATATATTCTTCAACAATGAATCGGGATTTATTTTCCCTGGCCAGCAGTGGTTATACAAAGACATCCAGACACTTCCGGCAGTATCATATCATACATACATCATTTACACCATACCATAACATACATATCCATAGATACATAGTACGTTATATAAGTGCATCATATTATACATGCATACATAAAGCATAAACTAATATTATTATACAGAATATTACCTTGTTTTCAGGATAATTATCCAACAAACAAATTTATGATCATCAGGACTGCTCTATCCTCCTGAAGACATGCTGTTACATCAGGATTACTCCAATCTCCTGAAAGCATATCATCAATCTCATCAGGACTGCTCTATCCTCCTGAAGACATGCTGTTACATCAGGATTACTCCAGTCTCCTGAAAGCATATCATCAATCTCATCAGGACTGCTCTATCCTCCTGAAGACATGCTGTTACATCAGGATTACTCCAGTCTCCTGAAAGCATATCATCAATCTCATCAGGACTGCTCTATCCTCCTGAAGACATGCTGTTACATCAGGATTACTCCAGTCTCCTGAAAGCATATCATCAATCTCTCAAGACTGCTCTATCCTCTTGAAATCATATTATTACCTCAGGATTGCTCCATCCTCCTGACAGCTTTTATTACATCAGGATTGCTTCATCCTCCTGAAATCATATCACTACCTCAAGATTGCTCCATCCTCCTAACTATTTATTATTACCTCAGGGCTGCTTTATCCTCCTGATAGCTATCATCATTACTTCAGGTCTGCTTTATCTTCCTGAAAGTTATCATTATACCTTCATACTTTGGACTACTTTATCCTCCAAGAAATGTATCTAAGAACTTTTCTCCAAGTGGCATCTTCAAGCCCACTCAATCATATTCAACTAGCCTTCTATATCACTTTATGCACCGGTGAGTGCAAATTTTTGGGCTTTTGTGTTCAATCCCCTTTAACCTTCCAGGTCACGACTGGCACATATACCAATCTGACCCCTCAGGTTTCATAAAATTGAACAGGGGCAGCTGTTGCACCCCAAAATTTGCCCTCACAATACAAGACTTTGTGTGCTAAGAAGGTTCGCAAGGTTCACAAATTTCACAATGCTTATATAACCTTTCATGAGGTTCATGAAGTCTACAAGTTACTTCTTGAAGGTTCACAAGGTTCACAAGATTCACAATGATTACAAAGCTTTCCTGAGGTTCATGAGGTCTACAAAGTCACTTTATAAGGTTCACAAGGGTCACAAGCTTCACAATACCTCCCATGAGTATCACAAGACATTTTGTGATGGTTCACAAGGTTCACAAGGTTCACAATTGGCCATAAGAGTTGACAATCCCCTCAGACAATGCACCTCCTAAGCAGTGCATCCAAAACTAGGGTTTTGACTTTAATCAGGCTAAATGAACTTCCAAGACTTCAAGTGAGCTTCATAATATCTTATATGTGTGTAAGAACCCCCATGACAAGTTTCAAGACTTTTCTCAGAAGTTTGCTCAGTCAGGTGATCAGATAAGTCAAAATCAGTCAATGCAGTTAAAAAGTCAAACTGAGGTCAACTGTGGTCAAATTAAAGTCAAACTTCATGATTTTTTGCCAACATCAAGTATATGAAGTAAAATTCATCAGGGAGATTCCAGATCATCAAGAATCAGGAATTTCTAAATTAGGGTTTCCTCAATAAAAGTCAACTGAACTTTGACCAGCCATAACTTTCACATACTTCATCACCAAGTCTCCATCCAAAGCTCATTTTGAAGGAAATTGAATTCTCTACAACTTTGATCTTACAAGTCAAGCCCAAAAATGCTTCATTTGGAAGATATGAGCTAAGACATTATAGGTCATTTCAAAAGTCAACAAAAAGTCAACAACTTCAAAAGGGCATAATTTGAGATTGGTAAATGATATGGACATGAAACCAATGGGGTTGTTTAGAGGACTCTTCAAGCTTTCCAAAATGTCCAAGAACACCCTCATACCATTAAAATTGAGGGAGATGTGCCCTTGCAAAGTTGGGAAATTTTGTGATGGTTTATGATGAAAATGGGGGTCTAGAACCAATTCTTTCCAAATGGGCTGGCCAAATTGTGATCCAATCCATACAATATCATCATGCACGACCCAAATGATTAAAAATCAGAATTTTTATTATTTTATTTTTATTTATTTTGATTTAATTCATAAAAAAAATCATTTTAAATAAATATAAAATATGAAAATATATTATTAAAGGGAGATTTGGTTTCTAGAACATCTTAAATATTGATTGAAGTTGAAAGGGAAGGAAATCATGAGATTGATCCAAAAATAGCAAGCCTTCATGAACAAATATTTGAACTTTAAGACATGATCAATTTCAATCTTTTTGAATCAAAATTTTCACACAACCAATCAAGTTTTTGACCTAGATTCAATCACATATAAGTACTGAACATAACCCTATCACTCATTCACGAATTGGCTGCCTCAAAGTGTAAGTTTCATTGCTCAAAAAAACCATCCAAAACTCACATTCGGATTCTTCAATCCAGTGCATTTGAAGGTAAAATAAGAACATAGAGATGTTCTTTGGACATCACTGAAGCATTATCATCACTCATACGCATCAATGCCTTGCTATATTGCTTAGTCCGAACTCATCTTTCTCTTGAAATTCAAATTTTCGAATCCATTAATATATGCATTATGAGTTGTTTTTGATGACTGATATGTGTTTATCTTGATGCCTAGAACGATTCTGGACAATTGGATTGAAGCTTCATGACCTATACTACCCGCGGCCATTGTTAGGGTTTAGAACTCAATTTTAGGGTTTCATGATTCAAGCCATATAAATGAATTTTAACAACGTAGAAAGATTGTATGAGTCATAAGGAACTCATTGATATCTTTAATTTCTTGAATCGTTACTGCTTTGTACAAGTTTCACTTTCGTAGGTTTGAAGCATTGAGGAATTCGCAGGAAAGGTCGTGAGTGATTTCGCAGGAAAAAGTGCAGGTATAAGGAAGAAGATGAAGCTGATGGCGCGCCCAGGAAATATTCAAATTGTGTTTAAAATATTTTATGTTATTTTGTTAATTTGTTATCACAACAGCTGCGTTGTCCCAGCGGAAGGCAAGGCGTGTGTTTGACAAAAGGGGAGGGGATCGAATCCTGCCTCCATCCAATTTTTGACATTTTTCATTTAAACCGTATTCTTAATATATTATTGTTTGTAGTTGTTTGATTAACAGATGGGCTCTTCCAGCCGGGTGGTGATGTGTGCGCTTGTGTGAGTAAAGGTCCTGGGTTCAACACCATCCCAGGCCTTTTTGTTTCTATTATTTTCCTGATTTTCCAGACAATGCACAAAACCACTTCCCCTCCCTATAATGACACGCGCGCGTTGATGGCACAGTGGTAGAGACTATTGTTGGCAAGCATAGGGGACTGGGTTCAAACCCCAGCCCCATCAGGTTTTGATTTTTTTTTTCTTTTGCTTTATTTTTCTTTAATTTAATTACCATTATATATAAAATAAATTAAAATTATATTATTCTATTATTTTCTATATTATAAAATATGTATATATTATGTGTTCTAATTCCTAATATTATTTTCTAAAAATTCTAAACTCTTGTTTTCT
This sequence comes from Lathyrus aphaca, assembly GCA_963966055.1. Classification (NCBI taxonomy): domain Eukaryota; kingdom Viridiplantae; phylum Streptophyta; class Magnoliopsida; order Fabales; family Fabaceae; genus Lathyrus; species Lathyrus aphaca. The sequence continues at coordinate 30,318,366 of OZ014521.1, read as the reverse complement.
CAATTTAAATTTTTATTTGTGTAATTAAATTATATATATATATATATTAGTTAAAATAATTTTGTATGTTATAAATTTAACCCTAAAAATATTTTCTAATAAACCATCAAAACCCTAATTTTAGAAACCCTAGTTCATTTTTCTCAATACTTATTAAAAACCTAATTGTTATTTTCTAATCCTTAATTATCATGTATATATTTATTTAATCTAATCTTTAATATAATTAATTTGTTGTAAATATAATTATGACCTATTTTTTTTATAATATGCAAATATATTTTATATACTATGCTTATAGCCTATTTTTCTTTATATAATATGTAAAATACTTTTTTTTAGAACTTTTTGTTTAGAAATAATCTAACTTATAATAATTAAATTTTGTAATTATAATACATTTAAAAATAATTTAATAATTTGTAAATTAAAATAATTATTTGTTCATATTTCTTTTTATTTCTAAATATAATTGTCTATATTAAAAAATTGTTAATCTTTTTCTTATAATATTTTGGCTAATTTTATTTATTTTAATTATTTGTTATTATTAACCATGTTATTACTAATATTTATTTTTGCTTATTATTATTTTACTAACCTTGTTTAATTATTATTATTATTATTACTAACCCTTATTTATTTATTTATTGCTTATTTATTATTTTTGCTTATTTATTTATATTTTGCTCATATATTTATTTTTGCTATTTATTTTTATTGCATATAATTATTTTGTAATTGCTTCCTGGTGTAATTTTGTAAAATATGTAATTTATTTAATTTTTATGCCATGGTTAGTAATTTAGGGAGTGCAAACATGTATTCTATTTAAAATAAATTTAGATCACTTTAATTAAAGATAAATAATATTAAACACTCACACACGTAAGTCGATTTTTAATCGCCATCCTACACTTTCTAAGGCTATCCCTCAATGTTGCCTAAATCATAAGGTCAAGTGGGGTGTATAAAGCAAGTCCCTTAAAAAGAAAAAATCATCAAGTCCCTAATGGTTGCCTTTAAAGATCAAGTCCCTTTTCGAATAATGATGATAGTCCCTCCTAAATGCTTAATACACCCCACAGTTGCCTGAATAACAGATGTCCCTTCACTTGTCCCATACATCCAAGGTAATGACTACCTATTCCTTAATAATAGGGATAGTCTTACCACTTAAAGGACAAAGAACAAGAAAGACTTAAACTTTAGGGTAGGTTCCTCTTATGTACTTGCTCACTTCATTCAAAACTTTTCAAACTTTTCACAATTTCAAACAAATTTTCAAACACAAGTTTTTACGCATCCGTACATGGATCATTATCAACTATTATGAAAAATTTTCTATTCACACACTACACTTTCAAAAACAATTCAAAAGTGAGTTAAGTAACTAAGAGCCCATGGATAACCATGGATGTAAAGGGTGCTAACACCTTCCCTTTACATAACCTACCCCCCGGACCCAAAAATATCTCTTGAGGTCTTTCCTGTTCTTTTATACCCTTTCCGTTTGGATAAAATAAAAGTCGGTGGCGACTCTTGCTATCCGCAACATAACTAAAAGTCAGTTCTCCCACCGTGTTACAGCCAGTGACCTTCTTCTTCCTCATAACCTGCGAAATTTCCTACGAGCTTTCCTGCGATTTTGTGTTCGTATGAAAACCTGCGAATGTCAAACTCCAAACAAACAGTACAATTTCATGAAATTGATAATGCTATTGAATTCCTAATGACATATACGACTTCTCCATGTCTTTAAAACTCATTTATATTGGCTAAATGATGAAACCCTAAATGAGGTCTGAAACCCTAATAATGGTGAAATTCGTTCTAGGCAGCAAAACTTCAATCGATTAGCCCAGATATGACCTAAAGCTCATCACAAACAAGAAAGTATCATCAAAAATCATTAATAATGCTTAGATATTAGAAATCGAAAACGAAAAAAATCAAGAACAAAATGGATTCGGTCAATGCATATGAACACGATTATGATGCTTTTGAGGATTGGGATAGGTTCAGTGATGTCCAAGGATCCTCTCCATGTCCTTAAAATACCTTTTATTGCCTTGCAAGAGTGAATCTGAATTTGGATTTTTGAATGAAATTTTAAAGTTTGAATGTGTACTTGGAGGCTCTGGATTCGTGTGTTTGTGATTGCTTAATGTTGTTTATATATCACACAATGAAATTAGGTCAAGACTTTCACAAAACTTATGGATTTTTGGACCTTGTGAGATTGAAAAAGATGTGACATTAAAACTTGAATTTTCTTTGATCTATCATTGCTATTTTGGTATCATCTGAATTATATTGGTATCAATCAAGTTTAAATAAGTTTTAAGACCTTCTAGAATCCAATTCTTTTCCAAATATATGATTTTCATATTTTATTTTAATTTAATTTGTATTTTAATGAATAAAATTAAAATAAATATTAAATAAAATATAAAAAATCAAAAATGGTGTGGGTTGGGTCGTGCTTGATGAGTTTGTAAAGATTGGATGGTAATTTGGTGGGCTCATTTAGCAAAAAATGGTTTTAAGGCTTTATTTGCTTCATAAACTTCCCCAAAATTTCCCAACTTTGCAAGTTCACAAATCCTTCAATTTTAATGCTATGAAGGTGTTCTTGGACATTTTGGAAAGATTAAAGAGTCCTCTAACCAACCTCTTTGGTCTCATGTCCATATCTTTTACCATTCTCAAGTTATGCTCTTTGGAAGTTGTTGACTTTTTGTTGACTTTTGAAATGACCTATAATGTCTTAGCTCATACCTTCCAAATGAAGAATTTTTGGGCTTGGCTTGTGAGACACAAAGTTGTAGAGAATTAAATTTCCTTCAAAATTAGCTTTGGATGGAAAAAATTTTATGAAGCATGTGAAAGTTATGGCTGGTCAAAGTTCAGTTGACTTTTCCTGTGAAAACCCTAATTTAGAAACTCCTAATTCTTGATGATCTGAAATCTCCTTGATGAATCATGATCAACCCTTGATCAAATGATGAATTTTACTTCATATACTTGATGTTGGCAAAAAATCATGAAGTTTGACTTTGGTTTGACCACAGTTGACCTCAGTTTGACTTTTTGACTGTCTTGACTGATTTTAACCTATCTGATCATCTGACTGAGCAAATCTTTTGGGAAAGTCTTGAAACTTGATATGGGGATTCTTGAACCCATATAGGATGCTATGAATCTCACTTTAAGTCTTGGGAATCCATTTAGCCTGATGAAAGTCAAAACCCTAGTTTAAGATGCATTGTTTAAGAGGATGCATTGTCTGAGGGAATTGTCAAATTTTCTGACTAATTGTGAACCCTGTGAACCTTGTGAACCTCATGAGATGTATTGTGAACATTGTAAACCTTGTGAACCTCTTGGGACACAATTTATTGTCTTGTGGAGGGCAAATTTTGGGGTGCAACACATCCCTAAGCAATGTCAGCTAAAGTTAAGCCCATTAATCTTTTGGACCACTTCCAAGATTGTTTCAAATCCTGGAATGGTCCTGATTTAGGGAGTTACCTTACAAACCAATCAGCAAATAAGGGAGCATAACAATTTACATGTCCCTTCCTATTTTCATTCCTATGGTGAACTCCATAGTAAAAGTCACCTAACAAAGTGGGCACTGGATTTCTTCTGACAAATATAGTGATGGCTTCCATGCTGATCAAACCCTTTTCTCCTGGAAACAAACTAGTCCCATATACTACCAAAGCAAGCAAGGTACTGAACTTAGCCCATTTGTTTTCAGATGCCAAATCCTGAGCTTTCTTGATAAGAAAATCCAAGAAAAGTCTTTTACCTTTGGTGGCATCCAGTCCTTTGCTAACCTTGGATAAGTCCAAAAGAAAGGAGTCAGCTATATCTTTGGATGAAGGCATCTTCTCTAAGCCATAGTAAGGAGCACCATTGTTTATGGGAATTTTGAGAATGCTGGATATATCTTATAATGTGGGAGCCAAGATGTAGTCAGGGAAAACAAAGATCCTCAGCTGAGGATCATAGAACTGCAGTAGAGAATGCAAGTTATCCCTCTGGTCAATGGTTGGATTGTTCACATAGTCTAGGATCTTTCCAAACTCTTTTCTGAAATCATCAAGCATTTTGTCACCCATCAAGCTAATTAACTTCTGAATACCATCTGTTTCTGGATGTGGGAAAGAATAATGGACATTTCTCTTCCTTGGAATCTCCACGTTGAAGCATCAAATATGACCAGGAATAGGAGGTAATGAACCCTGAGAATAAAAAGAACACAAATGGTTAATGATGTTATGATCTTATGCAAGGCAAGGCATGTGATCAGTGATCTGTCTGTGTAGTGAATCAGGTAATCAAGTGTCTGTGCAAGGCCACAACATCATTATAAGTATCTTTCTGATCAGGAGTTCATGATTTCAGAATCCATAATTAACAGAACAAGATCATATCACTGGAGTGTGTTGGCATAATGGGTATGTTGAAGTTTAGGGTTCCTGCAAACCTGTAAACCCCTCCCCATCTCACGGGTGTGCTACTCGGGTCAAACATCACGGACTCTCAAAGCCGAATAGCAATAATACGTTCACCATCTCTGAGAAATGGCTCGTGACCAAATCAGGGAATTGGTTTGTCATTATGTACTACTCAGGGAGGTCTCAGCTGAGTCCAAGGAAACATGCTTCCCTCACAAGTCCTCATCTTTAAGCACTTAATCGATAAACAATAGTACATTCATCCCGAAGGGTACAATACTATCGTCATACGAATAATTTGCCTTAACTGGATTCCTATGAGAGAACCAGATCATCCTATGCGAGTTCCCAGTGGGCCCTCGGATGCGAGTGGGTTTGCCAACAAATGTGTTCTGCCACTGTCATCACTGGAGAGGGATGTTTCCACAAAGGTTCTCAATGATCGGTCCCTTGACTGCACATAACTATTAAGGTAGTGTATTGCCCCAGAAAGATTCAGGCGTCAATACATTTCCTAGAAGGTCGCAAGTCAAGGCGTGGAACTCACTAATACCAACATAGCAAGATTCCATGAAGCCAAAGTGGAACCACTCTAAATCCTAGTTGCACTGAAGCCGGGTATCTGGCTTATCTCACAGTAACAAAGCCCATCCCACAGAAAAAATGAAACCAGCACAGTCCAGTATATGATGCATGGAAAATAAATACTGAAAGCAGTAAATAAATGCTGTAAAGTAAACTGTAAACGAAAACAGTAGATAAACACAACAACACACATATATAAACACCCAAAGAAACAAAAACATGCAGGCGCTAGGATTGACTCTACAAGGGAAACCAGAGATTCTGGATTCGTTCCCCAGCAGAGTCTCCAGCTGTCGCTCCCGGGATTTTCATCCTAGTACAAACGCGAAAGTGGTGCGGAAAAGGTAGAGTCGCCAGCCAAGCATTTTTATCCCGAATGAATGGGAAAGGTAATGCTGCACAAACCCGAGGAAGAAGGAAAAGACAAGGCCTTGTGAACCAAAGATCTGGGTTCGGGAGTCGGTTACGACTTGGGAAGGTATTAGCACCCCAGATCGTCCGTCGTACCCGACGAGATCCACACTTGTTTGTTTGTTTCAATGGGTGAGGAAATAAAATTGCTGCTGAATAAAGAATTTGCTAACTGGAATGGAATTGAAATGAGAAATGGAATTGGAAAATAAAATGGAACGAAAGAGGGAAATGTAGGGAAAATAAATAAGGTTCTCGAATGGGCCCTACCCCACTGCCTACGTACCTCATCGGGATAATGAGGATCAGAGTCGACGTAGTTCGCCTAACTAAGGCAGGAACTATTTGTTTGTGTTTTTTATAGCTGGAACTGTGTATGTCTATGCTCAGGCATTGCAGGCTTGTCTGGTATGAGTGCGTTTACCGTCTTGCATGCGAGACAAGTCGTCGCAAGTTCACGTTTAGAATGAATGAGATGAGGAGAGAAGTTCCCGCAGGAAATTCGCTTTTTGTTTGTTGTTTGCTTTTTAAGAGTTTTGTATGAATTTGGCACAAGGAAGTGAATTCAAACTCTTTTCCATGGAATGTGTACTTGCTACTACATTCCAAGATGGGATAATAGAACAAGCACACCAATCAAGGAGAATTTATCCAATATTTGTTTCCATAAATTAGGGTTTAAGTTTACTAGCTTGTTGAACTTTATTAAGTGTTTTTGTAGCTTTAGTAAAGAAACATCTTTTAGGTTTTTCTTTGTGAAACAACCCCTTGATAAGACTTGTACATCAGGCTAGACAAGCCTACACCATTCCAAGATGGAATGAATACAAGTGTCCCATGGAATAAGGCTATACACAAGGGATCCTTTCATGCTTTTATTATTTCTTTTTGGATTTTGTTTGAAGATGAGAAGAGAAAGACTCAAAAGGCAAAGGTCAAAGGTAATGGGGGACTAAGACACAACCCTAAGTTATCTTATTATGTACAAGTTTGGTCCTATGGTTAATGAGGTATTCTAACCTAAGAAGAAGAAAGGACAAGTTAGAATTCAACTTACTTCCTAAGGAAGTTAAGTTGAATCTAAGGAGAGAAAGGGGAACCTACGAACAAAGCACAAAGGTGATAATGCAAAACAAATAGATGCATAAGAGATAAGGAATGAATTGATTACCTCATCTTCCCCCTATAAAACAAATATGAGTATGATGAATAAAAATGAACATTAATTACATGGTAAATCTTCATAAACAATTCACACCATCTAAGGAAGATATTAGTGAACTCCTAAGACAATTACCTAAGCCTAAGGCAACTTGTAATATGGTAACCTTAAAAAGTCAGTAGCTAAACTCATCCTACTTATTCTAAAGCTACAAGAATGAACAACTTCAAACTATGCCCTAAAAGGAAGCTAACCCCTATCAAGATCTAAGGTAAAGTTACATGAAGAAACTTAAAGGATTAAGTAATCTAAAAAGGTATAAACCCTAAGGTGAATAGAAAATACAGGGGCTAACACATCATTAAAGTATCCTAAGAGGTCAAACTAAAAGGGAGGAAGAGATCCAAGTGAAAGAGATGCAAACTATATGAGGAATGGTGTGAACATAAGAAGGAATGCATATTAAACTTAAAAAGGAAGAAAGATTTAAAGTAAGACTAAAACATGAATAAGAGGATTTGAAATCCCTATACAAAGACCAGAGACTTGATGAAGTGCTAAGATGAGGTTTAAACATGCAATGGTCATCACCAAATAGGTTTTGATGGGTTAAGATGGGAGATGAAGAAGAATTATGTCAAAATGAAGGCAAAAGAAACTTAAGACTCAAGCAAACCCTAATATCAAAAGATAAAGACCTAATGATTGTACTCTACACTTAAGGACCTCTAATATGACCTACAAGACTCATAACCAAGACCTTAGATCAATGGCATGAATGCCTTATTCAAAGGGGGATGGAAGAAACTTCTAAAGGGCACCAAAAGGGACATAGGATTTAAGTAACTATGGAAAAATACCAAATGACCTAGAAAAATTATGACATTTGACACTATACCTCACAATCCAGAGAATTACATGTGTACAAAAAATTGCATGAAAATTCCTAATATTGAGTGGTGAAAGAAACCTTAGAATGTAATTAGGGTTTTTGTGACTAATGTGGAAAAATGGACTCAAAAAGACTCAAACTAAGACCTAAAAAAATCATAGAAATATATCTTAAGGAAATTCAATGAGTTATTTAGATAACACAAAAAGAATGGGACATTTATCCTATATGGTTTGTGAGAACAAAAATGGACAAATTTGTTGGTCAAAAATGAAAAAATAAGAAAATAATTAAAGTGAAAATTAATTCTGATCTAAAAAATGAATAAACATAAAATCTAAAACTATAGAAAATTAAATAAAATTAAGAAGATCCTATGTGAATTTAATTGTAATTTTTAAAGCTTTTTGGTATTTTTAATAATGCAAGACGAAAATGATATAAAATGAAAAAATAAAATAAAATGAACTAAAATGACATTGGGCCTGGGGGTGCATTTAGTGAAGAAATGAACATGACTGGGCTTGGATTCAATGCGCAGGGGCTGTCAAAAGAAAACTGAAGACTTTTGTGTTGACTCTGATCATGTGTTAGGCACGAGAATTTTAATGTGCTGGCACTCTGAGGATGCTTGGATCATGTTCATCTAACGGCTACGACTTAAAGTTACATAAAAGGTTAGGGCACTGTTCAGGCGCCAGAGAAGAACTCCGGTCACCTTCTCCGGCGAGGCTCTAGTTAGGGAAAAGTTTGAACCTCCATGAAAATGAAATATGGAGCTATGGTTGGGTTCGTTTCTTCACATTGAACACAAATATGGCCTTAGATTCTACTTAGGGTTCATGAATATCACAAATCGAAGCCAAACAAAATCAGACGTAAAATTGGATCTAAGCACCTAGGGTGCATATCAATTAAATAGTTCCATCATTGCTCTTATTGAGCCTTATAACACATGAAACCAACAAGAATCAATGAAATTGAATGCCTGAGATTCAAGCTCTAACCTGAAATGCAGATCTTTAGTTTGTTGAAGAAGGACCAGAGATGAGGTTCCACAGAGCTTGATGAAAGTTCTTGAGCCTCTGAAGAGTGAAATAAACCATCTGGATGCAAGATTCATGAGGATAATGGATCTGGTTCCCTACAATCCAGCAATACGCAATGGTGGATCTCTACTGATTTGTGATGATCAATCCATGAAGATGAAGCTAGACCTGATGCTAATTATGAATTGATGTAAATTGAAGCTCAAATGTTGAAGATAAAGGATCTTTGATCCAAAATGCAATGCAGTATTCAATGTTGTAGTAGCTTATCCTAGAGGAATCAAGCTTTGTAATCTATGGAGATTAAGCTTGAGGTGATGAAGATGATGAATTGAAGGAGAATGGATCAAGGAGATTGAGAATGGAGCTTCCCCGAAGCAAAGTGCAGTGAAGATACAGAGAGAACTTTGATGGATTTCTATGGTGTGAATTGAGCAAAATGATGAGAGAGCTGAAATTTGGCTTGAGCAACTCTTATATAGCTCTTAACACCCTTAGTTTTCAGTTAGAACTATGGTTAGTGGCATGGTTAACTGAGTTGAGTTTGTTAGAGGTGAGTCAAGTTGGTTAATTGAGTGAGAGTTAGTTATGCCGGCTACACACTCCAGAAGCTTCCAATGCTTGAATCAGATCCTATATGGTGAAGTGAATGACCACTATGGTGTACTTGAAGTGATGGATGGTGTATTAAGTCAATGCAGCCTTGAAGTGTGATCTTATGCAGTGATGAACATGTTAATTGGAGTATGCTTGAAATGATCAAGTGCATGATGAGTTTTAGTGAAATGCTTACAACCTGAAATCAATGAGGTGCATGGCAGCTAAAATGATTATGCACACACTTGATGGCAACTTGCTTGTGCAATAATCCACTGAGTTCAATGCTTGCAGGATCAGGATTCTTATAATGAGGTGCACTATGATGCAGGTTGGCAAAGACTTGAGAAATGTTGAAACACATTTGATCTCATTCTGTTGGATTGAACCTGGATGATGGTGTAGGGCAGGTGTGGTATGCAGGCAGCCATAGGATCATGTGCCATCTAATGCAATGCTTCATGGCCGAGTAATGTTGAATGATACAAATCAGTTGAATTGAACTGAAGCTTGAACACAATGCAATGCCTTGTCCTTTAAGAAAACCAGTTGCTCACATTGATCTTCAAAAGCATGTAACTTCATTCGCAAGTCACCACTACATGTAATCTTTGGACTCAAATTGAAGGTGATGGTGTGTAGAACATGTTTGATGTTAATACAATGATGTAACAATGCCTCTAAGCATCTTAAATTGGTACATGAACATTCAGTCACAAATTTGCACACTTGGGCCTGAAGAACATTGGCATGCCTAGGCAATTTGCTTGTGACTTGATTAGTTTAGGACCCTTACTTTGACCTTTCATAACTCTCAGTCCTTTGATCCAATGGAAAAACTGTGAACATCAAAATTGTAGGGATCATGTAGGGGAACAACTTTGTAGTTCACCAAAAATTGATTTGAAGCATTTTTGACCAAGAAAAATGGCTTGAGATATGACCTTCCACCTGTTTGATGATATGCCTTGCAGAGCGCGCGCGTTGGCCTGCCACTTGCCTCGCCCATGGCCTAGTTTTGCCCTAATTTGCTTCCACTTTGCAAGAGCATATCTTTCTCATTTTTTATGCTATGGAAGATTTCCACACATGGACTTGAAGCTCAATATGCCCTCTTTAATTGGCTCAAAGTAGAATTTCAATATCCCTCATATTTTGGGAGGAGCCCTCTCTCAAAGATGCTGCAAAAATGGCCAAAACTTGCCATTTTTGGAAACCCTAATTTTCCAAAAATGGTAAGTTTTGGTTTTTCTTGATTTCTCTTGATTCCTCCATCATTTCTTGATCAAATTTGAACCATAGGATCCTTGTAACCCTAATTTCATGATTTTGATCTCAAAAAGTCAGGAGTTGACTTTTTCTTCAGCATGGTTGACTTTTCCCCAAATCCCTAATTTTCAATCATCTAGCCAATTGAACCTCTTCCATAATGAATCTGTGGATGAAAATTGAACCCTAGGCACTTTTCATCATACATAAGACAATGGAATTCTCTTTGAATCAAAACTTCTTGCAGAAGCCCAGTTGAAATGAAACCCTAATTTGGCCTTTTTCATCAGGAGATGTTGCACTGCTTGCCTTCCTTGATCAAACCAAATCTTTCCACGACTTATGGCTTCAAATGAGAACTTGTGGGATGTTGTGGACCCTTTGCACAATGTTGAGAAGATTTGTGGCCCTTTGATGGCCCTTGTATAGCCTTAAATTGCTTCAATCATTAACCACATACCTATTCCTCAGCTATGCTACACATGATGCAATGTTTCTGGTTATTTTATGAACTCATGTATGCTAAATGCTATGCAAAATGTTGAGGAAATGAGAGGGAAAATTTTGAGGTATTACACATCCATACTTGCAAGGGAGAGATATTAGAATTGGAGGTTCCTGCAAGTATTCTTTTATCTTTTCGAATGCTCTTTGACAATCCTCATTCCACCTGACCGTTTGTTCTTTTCTCAATAGTTTGAATATTGGTTCACATGTGGCTGTTAGGTGAGATATGAACCGATCGATGTAGTTCAATCTCCCTAAAAAACCGCGCACTTCTTTTTAAGTTCGCGGTACAGACATATCTTATATTGCTTTAACCTTTACAGGATCTACCTCAATTCCTCTTTTACTAACAATGAAACCCAACAACTTACCAGAATGCACTCCAAAGGTGCACTTGTTTGGATTCAACCTCAAACGATACTTTCTCAATCTTTCAAACAATTTCTTGAGGTTAACCAAATGTTATTCTTCATCACGGGACTTGGCGATCATGTCATCCATAATTCAATTTCTTTATGGATTATGTCGCGAAACATAGTCACCATTGCCCATTGGTACGTTGCCCCGACGTTCTTCAAACCAAAGGGCATGACCTTATAACAGAATGTTCCCCAAGGGGTAATGAATGTTGTCTTCTCCATATCTTCCGGAGCCATTTTGATCTGATAATAACCGGAAAAGCCATCCATGAAGGAGAATACCGAGAATCGAGCCGTGTTATCCACCAATACATCGATGTGAGGTAGTGGGAAATCGTCTTTTGGGCTTGCTCTATTCAAATCTCGGTAATCAACGCACATCGATGCTGGATGTTTTATTAAATCAGATGATGATCATATTTGTGGATTAAGTATGGAGTATCTCATTTTAGATTTGGATTAAATGCATAAGTTGTAGGAGTAGTTGTTTTTTTATTGAATAAGTATGGACTAAGTTGTTTTTTTATTAAATAAGTATGAAGAAGAATTCCTTGTTATTGCCTTTTTTATTGAATAAGTATGGAGAAGAATTCCTTATTATTGCTAAAGAATAGGAATTGTGATTCTCACGTGCAAAGTATCTTAATGCTTTTTTTAATCGAATTCCTATTTGCTAAAGTTTCGGAATAAGCAACGAATAAGCAAGCAATATTGGATCACACTTAGGAAAAAATTAAAACTCATTCAATTAATGTCAGGAGTAAGCAGACAATAATGGCAATATTGGATCACATTTTTTAATGGCTAAATTAAAACTCATTCTATTAGGAAAAAGCAAGCATCAATTTGCAACGTCAGGAATAATTTTAAAAAATAAAAACTCATTCAATTAGGAAAAAACTTTATTTGAAAATTTCAAATGTGACCACATCCCATTCACAAAAAGCATTACTCCATGTTTAAGTGATTCTTGACTTCTTGTACTAATATTGGATCACACTTAATTTGAATATGTAATTGTCCTGTTCTTTCTAACCTTTCCTTATTTACACGAGGAATTTATATTTATTAGAACCTTTCTCTTTCATGATCTCTATCATGCATAATTGCAATGATACAAATATACGATTGGACTTAATTGAAGGAAAATTTTCAAATGACTTCACCACTGCACCGATAAGTTCATCAATAGTTTTTGGTGCTTCCTTGTATTGAAATGATTGTATATCCAAGAAGAACCCAATATCTAAGATATTCAAATTTGGGGAGTTTGTAGGCCGACACATTAAACGAATAAAGGATCATCATGGTTTATATGCGTCCTCGTGTTATCCTGCTGGATATATATGTTGACCCCAAGTCATCTCTTGACCATTTTTCTCTTATAGCTGGTAGGACTTTGTCAATAAGGAATGATCTTACCATGTCTCTTTTAACCTAAGTGATTGCTTTTGTTAGCATTCTTCCTGCAACTCTGTTAATACTTGACCTTAGAGCCGGTTCATGGGTAACAAATGGAAAAACACTAATTTTACCCGAAAAAGTTTCATTTTCTCCTGAGTCGAATCGTGGTCGATTTTAAGCAACTAAGAATATAACATTGGCAATGAAATTTTTGCTCTTACATGTCCGATATGGCTCATCTTCATCTGGGAGCAAATAATACTTCTCAGGTTTTTTAGTCATATAAAATCGTTTTTCATTGATATGAATAATATTGTGCATACTTTTAAACATTGGGTCATGTGGTGTACCTTCAAGCGTTGATAAACAAAACTCCAACCTAGATCTTTTGTTTTCTTCTTTCAACAATGGTTTTATGGCATTTGAATTACGCAATATAACCCCTAATTTTATAAGCATAAACACTGATGTTGGATTAGTTTTCAATGTAAAAGCTAAAGATCGAATATTTGTTCTTTGGTTGAAAGGAATTTCACGAATTTGATTCTCATCAATTGAAATTCTCTTACATCCATAATTTTTTGCATTCTTATGAGAGACATCGCGTGTTTCACTTTCTTTCGCTCTTTTCTAAATACGTTGAACATTTCTTAGAGGAACCGAATTTGATGAAGCCACCTCATTTGTAGCTCCTTTACGTAATTTTCCATCAACGCTTTTTTGTAGTAGCTCATGATAAATAGATATGCGTTCTTCATTACTTAAGATTCTTAATCTTTTTTTTTTCGGTTCAACATTGTCTGCAACATACACGGTAAATTTTAAAAAAATATTAGCCTTTAAATTTAAAAAAACATTAGCATGGACGATTTTTCTTATTATAATACGTTGTAGGAGTTAACATTACAAGTAATTACATATAAAACAAAAACATCAATATGCTAGTATTACTTGTAAGAGATATCCATTTGTTGAAATAGCTAAAAAATATAGCCCCCTAAAAGTAACAATTATCTGTAACATTGAAAATGAATTCTCCAAAAACTTTGGCCATATACATAAATGTTAAAGTAATCAAACACACATGAAATGAAAAATATTCCAGTGTCATTATTTGCTTCAACCCCCTCTTCTAAATTATCTTCATCGAACTCATCAATGTGATTGGTTGCTTTAACCTCGTCTTCTAAGTTATTTTCATTTGACTCATCTGACTCAAATATATGTTGGTTTATTAATGATGTTTCTACACTACTATCTAAATCCATATTTGATGAGTTATAAATATTTTGAACTTATCATATGAAACATTATTTATACTGGTTTTCATTTTTCTAGTGGGAAGCTTAAGTTTTGATTAAAAATGTTGGAGGGATTTTTTTCCATTTAGCTATTTGTTGAAATAGCAAGCAATACACATTCCTATCATAAAAGTGAATAATAATAATGATATGTATTCCTATAGAAATTCATAATTAATTCCCAATATTTAGGAGTAGTTGAAAAATGCATCGGAATAGAGTTATGTAGTACACAAAAAATAGGGAATTAATTATGGAGGTAAATGATTTAATGATTACATGTATCGGCGAGTTTTATTTGGAAATATAAAATAAATGGTGGATAAAATGGAAAAAAATTATAATAATCCCATCATCTTGGTTTGAGAGCTTTTTGCTAAAACGACAATTAAAAAGAAAAAGAGGGAGTATCTGTTTTTGACTTAATTCTCTTTGGTTTTGATGATAACAAAATATTGAAGAATAATGGTTTTTTTATATGTATTTTATTTATTGCATGTTCTACATCATTGTACATAAATAATAAGAATTTGTTCTACATGAACACACATGGGAGTTGCTTCATTGCTTCCTTCTGGTGGCAGAATCTGAAAAACAATAGCTAGTGTAGTATGGTGTAGACTCTGAGTTGAAGGACTCAACATCCAAATGGGTTACTACGCTTGGTTATTGCATATAAGCTTCTGGTACCATTCAAAGTTAGTGGTAAAGCTTTGGTTGTTCGTACTGTTAAAAAATAAGTTGTGTTAACTTATCAGCGTGTCAACTAGAGTATACTTTGTTCAACGATCAAGAAAAGCTGGAATATCCAATGGATGACTGCTTTCAACGACTCTATAAGTATAGAACCTCTTGAAGACTAAAAGGTTAAACATGTTACCTACTGGATTCATAATCTATTGTGGATCCATCTTCAATGGCTCTTGTACTATGGATTAAAAGCAAAGTCACTTGGTCAAGTTATCTTCTAAATGAATAGTTTCTGCAGATTGCTATAAATATGCTGAAGATTCAAAGCTTGGATTTTTAACGAGGTTTCTAGACGTGAAGGAGTATCAAGATCAAGCAATTATCAACTTCTTATAACATGCAAAAAAATTGTAGGTAGTTGTAATTGTAAAATCCTTCAGATTTCTTACCATCAAATATCTTAGAAATTTTAAATATTTTAGGTCTTTGTTATGGTGATTTCCAGTACCTTTGATACTTGTATCATGTATACCTTGTTCTTTATTCTGCTGAGCCTTAAGTAGTTTAAATTAAGTCTCTTGATATATGCTTGAGCAGAACTCTTGTCTCATTGGGATTTAAACAACAAGTTTTTATCTAAGATGCTTAAGCCACGTAAGTCTCATTAATTAAGTGCTTGAGTTGTGAAAGTCTTATTCAACTAGTCTAATTAAGAAAAGGAAAAGACTCCACCTGAGGGGTGAGAGCAATAAGTCTTGGGTGAAACATGAGCATGTTAAGTATCAGTCTGGATGACCTTTAGAGCAGGTGGCTCAGTCAAAGGATGAACACGAAGTCTTAGACACATGCTTTAAGAAAAGGAAAGACTCAGCCAAAGGATCTTGAAGCAGGTGGTTTGATCATAGGGCGTGAGAAAAGGTGAAGTCAAAGACATGTGCTACATGCAAGGGTAACTCTTAATCATGTGCTCTAAGAAAGGTAAAGTCTCAGACTGTAGGTCTGAGCAAGTGTAAAAGACTTGTGAAGAAGCACAAGCGGTTGTAATTAGTGTGATTATAATGAAAAATTCTTGTGAGGCAAGGGGACTTGACTACTCTCAGTTAAGGGAGGAACCAGGATAAATCTTTGGTGTCTTATGTTGTTATTTGTTTTACTTCTATTTTGTATCAGATGCCAGATGAACTAATTAGAATATGAGCATCAACTTTGATTCTGAAACTCTGTTTAGAAGTTAAAATAAGGAAAATTCAAAACACAATTCAACCCATTCTTGTGTACTTTTCACACCTTCACATAATTTTTCTCTAAGAAACAATGTATTGTTATCATCAAAACTAAAGGCCAGATCTAAAACCAAATCATGTTCTTACAATTCCCCCTTTTTGATGATGACAAAACCATGTATTTTGATGAACACTTTTTACTTGGTTAAATCATATAAAAATATCATAATGAGGTTTATAAGCTCCCCCTAAATTTTAAACTATTAAACTTATTTTTCAACTTAGAATTTCATGGTTAGGTTTGTAAGATCCCCTAAATTTAAGACTTCAAAATAATTTTAACATATAAAGAATATCTAAATTAGCATGAAAGAAATAATTTCCCATAACACATAAGCCTAATTACAAAAGTAGAGGTCTGGTTGCAGAAGTATTTCAGAATGAGTTTTCCTTGAGCATCAGAACTTCTCATTATCAGCCTTATATCAAAGTTTTACCTATCAGAACTTATATATATCTTGGTTATCGTCAAAGCTTATATACGCCTTGGTTATCGTCAGAGCTTATATGCGCCTTGGTTAGATCAAACTCAAATCAACTTGAATAATTTCTTATGAGAAAACATTTGATTCATGAAAAACTTGGTTAACTTGAAACATGTTGAACTTATTCAAAGTTCCCATAACAGTTAATCGGAGTTAGAAATAAGATTATTAAAGATAAATGTTTGGGTGTCAAAATGGGAATAATATATCAAAATCATATCACTCTTCTACCCTTTTATCATCAATAAAAAGATAAATAAAGATAGACAAAGTAAAATGACACACAATCTCATTCCATTAAATATGGAGAAGAAAAGGTATATAAGAAAGGTGCAAAAATGATAACAAGACAATAAAAATAACAAGTTTTAAAACAAGTGTCTAAAAATGAGGTGGTAGTCTTGATAAAATGGCTTGAAGCATCCCTTTAATCTTATTTTTGGTTACTATCTGTTCCTTGAAACTGTCATCTTACTTATCTAGAAGCAATCTAGTCACTTGATTCTCGCTCTTCAACTATTGTAGAGTCTTCAACACCAAAGAGGGTTCAAAGCCTGATTCTCCAACTTCTATAATGTTCTTTGTTCCATAAATGGATCCCAATTATGTATCTGACGGAGGAGGAAAAATGACCTCCACAACGGTGTAAGGAGCAAAAAGGTTGGATGAACCTTCTAAAGCACTGTTTCAATTATACCAAAAAAATTGGCATGGAAGTTCCTTCATCAGTAGACTTGGACTTCCTCTTTATCAAAGAGTAAATATCTCTGTATGTTTCAGGAAACTCCTCAAAGGAGTAAGCCACCGACGTTTCACCTTTTGTCATACAATAAACAATGTATAGTTGTAGAATTTACTTAGAGTCTTCCTGAGTATATGTGGGGAAATCATCAATTGGAATTTTTCTAGCACCAACTCTTGGCTTATCTAGAAGTTATGAAGGATAAACATCGGTTGATATCAAGGACATGTTTGTCAAATTTCTTCTGTTGAAGGGATTTCCAATATCAAATTTCAATTCATTTGTCAAGCCTATGTCCATCACTTCTTGAACCAACTTTCTCTAAAAAAGGACATCAGAAATAAGCCTTCGCAGAGGTATCCACTTTATGGGTTTAATGGATTAATTTCTAGTTTACTTAACCATCTCCCTTAGATACTTGAAGAGAATAAATTGCAGATTCATCTTTTCTCTAGTTGAAATGTAGTAAAACATGTACTTCCAGTCTGTGTTGATGTAAGCATGTGAGTTTGACAAAGGTCTATGATCAATGCATTCCAAAATTATCTTAAGCCAAACCTTAATATAATGATGCAGTTTCTTGACGTTGGAGGAAGGATTTCCATCCAGAAAGATTACTTAAGAAATTTTATCCATTTTATTCTTCTTAGCCAACATCTCAAATTAACATTTCTCAGAGCCATCATGATTGTGAAGTTTAACAACAGACTTCTCAGAAATTTTGATTTTGTGCCCTAACACTGTAGTTGTTACTTGAAGATTCGTGGCCAAAGCAAATATCCATAATTACTTCACTAACTTAATGTAGATCGGTCCTTTGAGACGATCAAAATAACTATCCTAACCTTGAGATTTAACTTCTTTAGTTAAATCATATCCATTGACCTTCAGATTCTCAACATCCACCATTAACTCACATATAACTTCTAACTTATCTACAGAGGTATAAATAGTTAGTTCAGGGATTCCTTCTTTTAACTGTTTTGGTTGCTATGAAATTTGTTAAGCAGATTTTTGTTGTTGAACTTATTCTTGAGAAGCCATTGTTGATGATGAATAATGGTTTAGGGTTTCAGAGAACTTAAAGGTTTGAAAGAGTGAAAGTGTGGGAAATGAGAGTAGCGAAAGTGTGTTTAGTGAGTGAAATGGGTTTATATAAGACTTTTTGCAATCATGAATAAAATCTTGAATAATGCATAAAATATCTTACAAGGGGTAAAGCGTGAAGATTTTACCTAATCCCAAGACATTTATTCACCCAATGTGTCATTCATCCATTCCTGAAGCGGTTCAGTTTTCTAAGACAATTGTCTTTTAAAATTAATCCACTTACCAAAACTAATTGACGGTTATTGAATGCAGACATTATTTAGTATCCAGAAGATAAAATGTTTAACCAAACAAATTTTGAATGGATGCTTCTGAACTAATGAAACCTTCTCACTTTAGAAGACTCAAATGTTCAGAATCTCAATATCCCATACTATCATTAAACCATTATGAGAAAATAAATATTTTGAGATAATCATCTTTTTCATTATGGACATAATTACATTGATAAATTTTTCAGAATGAAAACAAATCTATTTTCAGCAAGGGGTTTTGTAAAGATATCAACTCATTAATGGTTTGTATCAATAAATTTTAAGTTTAAAATTCCATTATGAACATAGTCACTTATAAAGTGATGTTTAATCTCAATATGTTTAGCTCTAGAATGTAAAATGGGATTCTTATATAAACATGTAACATAAGTATTATCACAAAGAATATGAATGTTACTCTCATATATCTGAAAAACTTCTAGCTGAATTGATAGTGCTATGGTTGATTGCCTCTTGTTGGACCATGAGATCAAGTTGTCTCAGACAACTTCCATAAGTGTTTTTTCTTTTAAGTCTATCTCCAACATAATCAATATCACAATAAGCCACAAGCTTGTACTCTTTAGATTTTTAATAACACAAGCCAAGGTTAATAGTACCTTTCAGATACATGAAGATCCACTTAACAACTATTAAGTGGGATTTTCTAGGATTTGATTGGAAGCGAACACACAAAAAAACACTAAAAAAAATTCCAGGTCTAGAAGCAATTAAGTATAAGAGAGACTCAATCATACCTCTGTGTAAACACCCCAAATTTGCCCTCACCCCCTTTAACACCATGGCTTGTGATATCCTCATATGAATAAGTTCAATCATAGCATCTCATATCACATTTGTGATTCATTGCATTGCTTCTAAGTCATCTGCATCTAGGGTTTGTGATCTGAGTAATCCAAGAGCCTTTTGAGCCACCCCAAAGATCATCAATCACTTCAAAGGGGTCCATGTATGTTCAAGCATCATATTATATCCCCTCAAAGTCAAGAATGTCAAAGAATCACAAGAACTGAGAATGACATGGAAGCAGAGCCAGGTTTAACTGCACAGATGACCTAAAATTAGGGTTTTGGTTTCAGAGGCCATAACTCCAAATTTTTTGGTCATTCTTGTTTCTATTGGTATCTATATGGTATAGGGATCATGCATATCAATTTTCATGAAGAAATTCCATGGGGAAGTCATCTGATCAAGAGTTGACTTTCTGAGCAAGTCAGTGCAAAATCAGGGTATCTGAGGCCCTCAATGACCCAACCAAAGGGTGTTGTTCATCTTTTTGATTATGTATGATCTTTATTTGATCATAGAAGATGTTGGAAGTTCACAAAATTGAATAATTTCAAGCCATTTGCAAAGTTGACTTTTTGGGAAAGTTGACTTATAATGAAAATTACCATTTTGGGAAACTTTTTCAACCCTTGCTTTTTGATTCAAAAATGCTTCAAATGGAAAAACTTTGGTCATGAAAGTTGTAGAATGGATCATTCTCTTTTCAAAAATTACAAGAACATGACCTAATTCATTTTGGATCAAAAGTTATGGCTTGTCAAAGTTGGCCAAAATCACATAATTTGAAGTTTTCTACCAAAGAGGCATTTTGCAAAATGGTATGATCAAGTGTTCTAAAGGCCTCAAATGTGTACAAGTTCTTCACAACATGATCACATGACCTCTAAAATTCAGAATGGGCCAAAGAACTTTGCATTTTGATGCCTTGAATCTCAAGAATTTCCAAAGGGGCCAAGCTTTGTGAAATTTGCAAAACACTACACAAACCTTGATCAACTTGCTGATTTATCTCATAAACAATTCCATGGCTCTCCCTAAACTCAGCTGAACCAAGACAAGCCAAAAAGCAAGTTGTACCATTGCCCATACCTCAAGAACAAGTCAAGTTGACATTTTGGCAACTTGCCCATACCAATCACAATAGGCCAGCACCCACTCTCTGACCTATCACACTTGTTTATACAAATCAAAAGCAAGCAAAAGCACATAACCATTCATGCAAAAACATACCCAAGCCCTAGTTCAAAGTTTATGCTTCATTTGCAAAACTCTTCGAAACTCATCACACAAGCTTCAAACACACAAACAAACTTCACAAAACATCTCCACATGACTTGTTGATCACAAACCAATCATTAAAACAGCCCAGAACCTCACATAAGCAAAATACGATTTCTGTCCCTCTTTGAACAGAACTTCAGAAATCTCTCAAACCAGCCATTTTAAACTCCAACCAAGTGTTGCAAGCTTCTCAGGAGGTCCATTAGAGGTGTTTTGGATCAAAGGGCCAGCCAGAAAGTTCCAGAAATCAAAGCTTCGATTCAGGTAGCCATGGAAATTCATTTTTCCAGAACTCTCATTTCTTGTTTCTAAAATGATCTACATGCTTCCCTGAGTTCACTGAACATTTTATTTTTGAAAATGATTGAGATTTGAGGTTGTATGCTTGATCTGAAAGTTTGCCCGTAAAAATGTTCTTGCTTGTTTCCTTTGATTCAGTGAAAATAAATGTTGTTTGAGTTAGGGTTTATGCTTAGTGATGTTCATAGATTGATTCTGGAGAGTTTGGTGAGGATTTGATGCGTATTAAGAGAGATAGGGATTTTGGCCTGCCGAAGAAGATGACCGGAACACTGTTCCGGTCATCTGAAAGTGATTAGGGCATTTAATTAGGGTTTAATCATAATTAGGAGAATTTGAATGTGAACCGTCCAAACGCGCGCGTAGTCAATACCCGCCCCTGCCAGTTTGAACCTCAGCCCTTGATTCTGTTGACTTTCTCATTTTTCAGTTTAAATTCATTTTTATTTCATTTAATTTCATTTGTTTTCTACAATTTATTAAAAATAGCAAAACATTTTTTAAAAATTCTGAATTTTTTTGTCAAAGGTTCAATTAATCTTCAGAGACCAAAAACATTTTTATTTTTATTTTTTGCATTAAAATTTATTTTTAAATCATTTAAAAGTTTATTTTTAATTAATTAATGAAAATTAATTAATTAAAAATACTTTTAGGTATTTAAAAATCACAAAAAAAATTCATGTTACCTTTAAAAACATTTAGAAACATTGTCCAACTCTCAAACTAAATTTCTTTTTTGATCTTGATGTCTTTTGACAATTTTCCATGGAATTAATTTCATTTCAAGGCATTATTTTGAGCCAATCTTCAAAAATTCATTTCTGCCTAGCCTTTAAGAGTTGGACCTTGATTCTCCTTGCATTGCATCTTGCATATCATGTAGTTTATAGGTTTAAATTGGCATGAATTTATCTTGCATTTTCAATTTGTTTTGCATTTTTCTTGACAAGGTACCTTAAAACCCTAGCCAACTTAGGAAATTCATGACTTACACTAGGTTAAGAATTGGATCCTCTCCTTTGGGCAGTGAGTTTGTATAGGTTTAGGGTTCCTCTGAATGCATTTTCAATTTTTTATCATGATGGTTGCTTCTGATTTTGGATTTTTTTGTTGTGTGCATTGATCATAAACCCTAATTTGGGCTTTCTTTTGCATTCATCCTACATTTGCTTGCATACCATGACTTGCCATGACATTTCATGCTTTCATTTGATTCATGATACATCTTAGGACATGTTAGAATCATGTGTGGTCATTGCATCTTTCATTTGCCATGTTGTATGTCATTTGCATTCCATAACTTTTCATGTATGATCATGGTTCTAAGCATGCTTCTCTTGCATCCATATGTTTGTATGATCATCCTCATGTCTTGCCTCATGTTTGCATCATCTCTTAGCATCATTAACATCATACTTATGTTTCTGGTTTTGGTTTGCATCATGACATTCCATCTCATTTGCATTGCATTTCATTTCTTTTGCTAACTTTTTAGGTGGTAAGTTACTTTGAGAAGTGAATTTGCCTTCACTTCTCACAATCTCTTTTCATCTCTCTTATGCATCATTGCTGCATTTTATCTTGTCTTTGAGTGAGCTTGCTCATTCATGCTCTCTCCCACCTTCTTTCCTCAAGCAACTTGACTTCTTAAGTGAAGCAAGTTGTTTTGCTTCTCTTTGCTCCTTTCATCTGCTTCTCTCCTTGGTGGTTCTTTGAAGATTTATTTTTTAAAACTCACAAACCCTAGGAATGACCAAGCATGATAACAATTAGGGTTTGATTAGTCCCCCACTTAGCTTTTACCTTTGTGTCTCTTTTGAGTCTTCTCTTCTCATCTCATAATCAGGGACTAAACCCTAAAGGCTTTAAGGCTTTGTGATTAAGCTCATGCCTGCATCCTTCTATTAGGATGGAGTGTATAACTTTAATCCTAAGTGTTAAACCCTTAATGTGTTTAAATCCTTTAATCAATTCACTTAATAATCATCAAGACATCAAGCTTGTAACTTGGGTCTTGCATTAGGGTTCTAATTCTTCCTTAATTGGTTAAGAAGGACTAACCCTAGTGTTAATGGACAAGTGTAACGCCCAAAAAAATTAATTACTATTTTAATATTTTAATATTTATTGTGGTTAGTAGGAATATTAGTGTCGTAGTTAAACTAATCGATAAGCGGAAAATTAGTCGGAAACCGTAGAAAATATTATTAGAATTAATTATAATAGTTGTTGTGTTATTTTAAGTAGTGGGCTTGAAACCGTGTTTGAATTAGTAAAATAAGGGGTGTTATGTTAGGCCCATTAGTGATTATAATAGTTATTAGTTTATTAAAATAAAAATAATATAAGTTATAAGAAACAAAAAGAGAGAGAAAGAGGGAAGTTAGAAAATTAAGGAAGAAAAAGAGGAATTGGAAACTACTGCACGAACGTGAGAGAAGGAGAAGCAAATTCCGGAATCCAACCGTAAGAAACTTCCAATCCAATCTAAGGTAAGGGTGGGTTCAATTATTATAATTGGATATGAAATCCAATATTTTGATTGGGTAGTTAGGTTGATACGTTTCGTCGCTTGTTAGATTGTTATGGAAATTTCATCAATAATTTGTGTTCATGTTGTGTTACAAGGTTGCTGAATTTTTGTGAATATACATAAAATTATAACTAAATAGTGCAATTATTATGTTAATTGGTATTAGAAACCATTAGAAGCAATTATTATGTTAATTAATATTATAATCAATTAGAAGCAATTATCATGTTAATTGGCATTGGCAGTAGAAACAAATTATGTATAATTTTAGGTAAGGGGCCACTTTGGGAGGGTAGGCCCCACACACCCTTAGAAGCATGGCGCAGGCCATGTATGTAAACATGGTGATGGCGCAGGCCATCAAATTGCTTAGAAGCAAGGCGCAGGCCGTAGCAGAGGTGGCGCGGGCCATGGGGGGATAAGGGGGGCAGTGAGGTGGCGCAGGCCTATAGGGTCCTGTAGCCACCATTTTTTTGTTATGTGTTCAATTTTCTTTCCTCTCATAAATAATTACTAGTTAATATAATTAGGTGAATTATTTAAGATTAATTAATACTTTAAGGACACTGGAAATATTATTAATTAGTAATATCATGATTTTGTCAACTAAATTAGAACCTGTATTTAAATGACTTTTTTTTGGCAGAATTTCTTAAAGGGTATTTTGGCAGAATTTCTTAAAGGGTTGCATTAACCTCAAAATGTTAAAAACAGTGCCGAGTTAGTCGGTTTAGCCGAATTAGGCGGAAAACTTAGTTCCTCGGAATTTAATGAAATTATCGGGATAAGTCGGGTAATATTATTGTTGATTTTGATGCGTTGTTTTTGTCGAAATTACGTTGTAAAGTTGTGTTACAGGTACAACTGATGTCGGTAAGTTGTTCCGGTTGCGGAAAGTCTTAAAGTTATTATGTTGTAGGCTTTAAAGCCAAAGTTGAATATAAGTTGATTAATTTGGAAAAGTGGTCGTGTTGTTATTGTTGTTATGTTGTATGGGTTTAAAGTCGTGTATAGCATTTAAGTCATGTGCATTGTCGGAGCCGTTGCTCACACCACGTTGGCCTGGATTGGCAATTAAAGTTGGACGTTGAAGGCTTATGCCTTGTTGCCTCGATAAATTGGCAGATTTTTTAAGTTGGGAGTTTACTCCGAATGGTACCACATGCATAATTAGTCGAGTCTCATTAAAGTTGCATTATTGTTGATTTGTTGTGTTGACATTTGATGTAATTTGTGAGTGGTGTTTGTTTACGATCCTTAGTCATTATATTGTTTTTCATATACTACTTATAATTATTGTAACTCACCCTTCTGTTGAATGTTGCCCTTATGGGGCAACGTGCAGGTGATCCTGAGGAGTAGCCGGTTACCATTAGTCGAGTCAGTGGTCAGTCGCTCTGATACGTAGCACTCGGGGGGGATTGACGCGTGTCTTCTTTGTTGATCTTTTATTATTGCTAAATTTTATTTAGTTGAAGAACTTAAAGTTGCTTATTTCTTATTTTAAAGTTGTTATTAGATTGAATAAAAATGCTATGAGATGTGATGTGAATCCGCTGCTTAAAGTTTTATGAAGTTGATTTATTTGAGTAAACTGAAGTTGTGTTGTGTTATTATGAAAAATACTATGTATTAAGTATGACTTCCTTAAGTTGAAATTTGTTTATAGTTGAAAATGTGATATCCCGTTTTGTGGAAAGTTTTTATAAACTCTGATTTCAGTTATATTCGCGGTTAGAAAATGGGGTGTTACATTAGTGGTATCAGAGCAGGTCGGTCCGTCCGGCCAATGTTGTCTAGCGTTGTTGATTCCTTAGTACGCGACATGTGTGTGAAACACTGTCGGTACTTGTTAGTTTCTAGTCGTTGTCTACAGGTGTTGGTTGGAATTAAGTGGGGGAGAAGCTTGACTCCCGGACTGTTGTTAGAAAGTCGGAGTTGGTTCAAGTTGATGTTGATTGCAAGAGTGCAGGGTTGTTGGAGAGACGTTGTTGCGGACCGGTGAGAGCATGGATTCATGAATTCATATCGGTCGGGTTGAGAAGTACGTGGATTTATGGATGGAGATTGTTTAAGAAAGAAGGATTTATTCCAAATAAAAAGACAAGATGATGAATTAAGTTGAAGGATCAAGTCGGTAGATTGCTATGCCTTGAGTGTAGTGGATTAAAGTCGAGTAAATTTCGAAGTTAGGTGTAGAGCAAGATTTTTGGTAGAACATGGAATTAAGATGGAGAGAGGTGGAATTTACATTCATCAATCTCAAAAATTCTGGTTTTGCAATCTTGGAGCAGCTGTCACGAGAAGTGGCATAACTTTTTAAACGTGATTCTTATTGAAGCGGTTCTAGAATTTTTGGAAAGCTTACGAAATTTCCTACAGTTTGCATATAAGATTTGAATTCAGGAGGTTTGTAATGAGGGAGATAAGTAGGTTTTAATAGTTGGGTCTGCTGCTGATTTTGGAAATTCTGCATACGAAAATTATTGACCAGTCCCATTGTGATGGGGATAACTTTTTACTCGTAAGTCGAATTCGAGCGATTCTTGAAGTTCTGGAATATACACAAATTTTTCTTCATGTTAGAATATAATTTTGTGATTTGGAGGTCTGTATTGGAGAAGATAATTGTGTTCAAAGTGGAGCGTGTGTTGCTGGAAATTTTAGAAAGATGAAAATGTTGGAAAAATAATAAGATATTGGTATTAGAGGGAATGCATAAGTATTCGGAGAATGAATAAATATGTAATGAGGATGATTAAAGTACTGATGTTAGATAGAAGTAATGTCGAGAGGAAGGCAGATGTTTGAATTGTGTTGTTAAGAATTATAATTTGGATGAAAATCATGATTGGAAGAGATAATTTGTGTTCGAAGTTGAACGTCTATTACTGAAAATTTGGAAAAATAAAAATGTTATTAAATAATGAAATGTTGGTATCAAAGAATGCATAGAGATACGATTTATGTTGAATGGGGACAATTAAAGTGCCTATTCTAGAAGATGGTGATGTTGGGAGAAAGATGGAAGTTGATTAGTGTTGTTAAATATTTTAACTTGGATGAAAGTGTAATTAGAACAGACAGTTTTGGATGGTACTTGTTGTAACGACTCCGGTGTTAGATGGATATTGAAAGTCGTGTGGTACTATGTGTGTACATGAGAGAATGTGTATT
The DNA here is from genome assembly GCA_963966055.1 of Lathyrus aphaca. Classification (NCBI taxonomy): domain Eukaryota; kingdom Viridiplantae; phylum Streptophyta; class Magnoliopsida; order Fabales; family Fabaceae; genus Lathyrus; species Lathyrus aphaca. Next base: position 30,291,633 of record OZ014521.1, on the reverse strand, counting down.
GGATTTTTGGATGTTGTGTATCGTTGATGAAGTTGGAATTAAGGGGAATAAGAAGAAGTTGATAAGTCGTAGAGAGTTGGCGGAGTATTATGCTTACGGACTCTGGGCACAAGTTGAAGTACGCTATGGCGTTGGGTAATGATGATTGATGCCTCTGTTATGGTTGCCGAATGTCTATCAACAAATTAAGGAACTGATCACCCTTAATCTATTGTTGATAGTAGGCGGAATCATAATTGATGGATAGATGTGTCATGCTAACTAGTATAGTATGTATGTTGAATTGGTTGAAGTCAAGCCAAGTGCTTTAGTATTGTTTGTTTTGTTGATGCAAGTTATTATATGAGAGTATTAGTTGGAATTTAAGAGGGAAGTATGAAATTGCATTTGGATTGAGCTGTAATAAGGAAACTCGTAGTTGAACTCTGAATAATTGGAATGTTGGTTAGTGAGGGAGTAATTCGCTTGAGATTTGAAGTTTTCTTAAGATGGTTAGAAAGGGAAGTATGTGGATATGTAAAAGGATGATTTGATAAGAATGTCAGACAAGGTTAAGTTGCAAAGTATTAGAAGAAGCGAAATTTTAAGTTGGACTATTATAGTACGATTTTTTATTGGAACAAGAAGAGTTGTTTGGTTGTATTGACTCAGATAAGAATTATGAAAGGTTGTGTCGGTATGAGTACGAAATCGAGTATTCGGTGGATTGATTTAGTCGGAAGTGAAGGGTATGAGTTATCTTGTGAGAATTCGTGGGAACCAAATACCTTATGTTGTTGTAATGATGTTGTGTATTTAAGGGGAAAGTCTATGAAAATGTAAGACCATGATTTGACAGGCATGTTGGCAAAGTTGTAATTATGTTGAGGATGACTGAGAAGTAGAAGTATATCTTATCTAAGATTTCGAAGTAGTCACGGTGGTAAGTGTGTCGAACGTTAAGAGGTATGTCTTATGAGTCTAAGTTGGAAGTATTCGGTAACTACGAAAGAGTTAGAATACCTATTAGGATGAAAATTATGAGGAATAAGTTGGAGGCTTTGTTAATATGTTGATTTTGGTGATTGTAAGCGGGGGTTAAAATTGGTAAACTTAATCAGAGTGCGCAGCGAGCGCGTGGTGTGGTGTCGTCATTGTACACGAATGACAACGAGGTTGGTAGCTTGGTTGTATTATATGTTATGTTTAAGTTGTGTGTTCTTGTGTTGATATGTCCTAAGTTTTAAGTTGGTTACTCGTTGTATCGTGTTGATAGTTGTCGAGCGTATTCCTTGAGAGTTCTTCGTTTCGTGCTTGACATCGAAGTTATGTATTATTGTTGGTGGTATATGTGGGTTGCCTTATAATATGAGAGTTGATTAGTTGGATGGAATAAGTAGTTTGAGCATTTGAATTGGATAAATTTCCGAGGACGAAAATATCTTAAGTGGGGGAGATTTGTAACGCCCAAAAAAATTAATTACTATTTTAATATTTTAATATTTATTGTGGTTAGTAGGAATATTAGTGTCGTAGTTAAACTAATCGATAAGCGGAAAATTAGTCGGAAACCGTAGAAAATATTATTAGAATTAATTATAATAGTTGTTGTGTTATTTTAAGTAGTGGGCTTGAAACCGTGTTTGAATTAGTAAAATAAGGGGTGTTATGTTAGGCCCATTAGTGATTATAATAGTTATTAGTTTATTAAAATAAAAATAATATAAGTTATAAGAAACAAAAAGAGAGAGAAAGAGGGAAGTTAGAAAATTAAGGAAGAAAAAGAGGAATTGGAAACTACTGCACGAACGTGAGAGAAGGAGAAGCAAATTCCGGAATCCAACCGTAAGAAACTTCCAATCCAATCTAAGGTAAGGGTGGGTTCAATTATTATAATCGGATATGAAATCCAATATTTTGATTGGGTAGTTAGGTTGATACGTTTCGTCGCTTGTTAGATTGTTATGGAAATTTCATCAATAATTTGTGTTCATGTTGTGTTACAAGGTTGCTGAATTTTTGTGAATATACATAAAATTATAACTAAATAGTGCAATTATTATGTTAATTGGTATTAGAAACCATTAGAAGCAATTATTATGTTAATTAATATTATAATCAATTAGAAGCAATTATCATGTTAATTGGCATTGGCAGTAGAAACAAATTATGTATAATTTTAGGTAAGGGGCCACTTTGGGAGGGTGGGCCCCACACACCCTTAGAAGCATGGCGCAGGCCATGTATGTAAACATGGTGATGGCGCAGGCCATCAAATTGCTTAGAAGCAAGGCGCAGGCCGTAGCAGAGGTGGCGCGGGCCATGGGGGGATAAGGGGGGCAGTGAGGTGGCGCAGGCCTATAGGGTCCTGTAGCCACCATTTTTTTGTTATGTGTTCAATTTTCTTTCCTCTCATAAATAATTACTAGTTAATATAATTAGGTGAATTATTTAAGATTAATTAATACTTTAAGGACACTGGAAATATTATTAATTAGTAATATCATGATTTTGTCAACTAAATTAGAACCTGTATTTAAATGACTTTTTTTTGGCAGAATTTCTTAAAGGGTATTTTGGCAGAATTTCTTAAAGGGTTGCATTAACCTCAAAATGTTAAAAACAGTGCCGAGTTAGTCGGTTTAGCCGAATTAGGCGGAAAACATAGTTCCTCGGAATTTAATGAAATTATCGGGATAAGTCGGGTAATATTATTGTTGATTTTGATGCGTTGTTTTTGTCGAAATTACGTTGTAAAGTTGTGTTACAGGTACAACTGATGTCGGTAAGTTGTTCCGGTTGTAGAAAGTCTTAAAGTTATTATGTTGTAGGCTTTAAAGCCAAAGTTGAATATAAGTTGATTAATTTGGAAAAATGGTCGTGTTGTTATTGTTGTTATGTTGTATGGGTTTAAAGTCGTGTATAGCATTTAAGTCATGTGCATTGTCGGAGCCGTTGCTCACACCACGTTGCCCTGGATTGGCAATTAAAGTTGGACGTTGAAGGCTTATGCCTTGTTGCCTCGATAAATTGGCAGATTTTTTAAGTTGGGAGTTTACTCCGAATGGTACCACATGCATAATTAGTCGAGTCTCATTAAAGTGGCATTATTGTTGATTTGTTGTGTTGACATTTGATGTAATTTGTGAGTGGTGTTTGTTTACGATCCTTAGTCATTATATTGTTTTTCATATACTACTTATAATTATTGTAACTCACCCCTTCTGTTGAATGTTGCCCTTATGGGGCAACGTGCAGGTGATCCTGAGGAGTAGCCGGTTACCATTAGTCGAGTCAGTGGTCAGTCGCTCTGATACGTAGCACTCGGGGGGGATTGACGCGTGTCTTCTTTGTTGATCTTTTATTATTGCTAAATTTTATTTAGTTGAAGAACTTAAAGTTGCTTATTTCTTATTTTAAAGTTGTTATTAGATTGAATAAAAATGTTATGAGATGTGATGTGAATCCGCTGCTTAAAGTTTTATGAAGTTGATTTATTTGAGTAAACTGAAGTTGTGTTGTGTTATTATGAAAAATACTATGTATTAAGTATGACTTCCTTAAGTTGAAATTTGTTTATAGTTGAAAATGTGATATCCCGTTTTGTGGAAAGTTTTTATAAACTCTGATTTCAGTTATATTCGCGGTTAGAAAATGGGGTGTTACAACAAGTCCTCCTCAAGTTGTCTTACAAACCATAAAATTCATTTCTTCATCTTATCATTAACTAAAATCCATCTAATAAAGGCTTTGTTTTGTCATGAGGTTAATCCCTAATCATGGATTAAGTTGAGGAGTCTTCCTCAGCTTAAACATTCTCATCTATTATCCTTCTATTGGGATGGTGTAATGAGTCTGTTTAATCCCTGATTATGGCTTAGTCTCATTACTTAACACTAAACATAAACAACAAAAATATCTAAATAATAACAAGTAGGTTAATGATCTTAATTCTACATCAAAAGGTGATTAAGTGTGAGATACTGACTTCACACTTAAGGTATTCTCATTACCCCTAATCAGAGGGAAGATGTGATGAGTTTACTAACCCTTGGTTTAGGCTTAAGCTCATTTTCTTATGACAAATTCAAAAAGCAATAAAAGACTGAAAACTCAAAAACAAACAATAATCGTCTCCTCCGGGATTCTTTTCTCATCTCACTAACTCACAAACGAGAACTTGCTCTTTCCGTCTAATGCAAGACAGTTTGCACCTGAGCCAGACAGGTCACACGCTTGAGCATAGGCAAGCAAGCAGTTCATCAGTCAACCCATCTTTCAGTCTCTTTGGGTCGAACTACGGTGTTCTGACTTCCTCATTGCACGAGAGGATACGTAGGCATAACTTAACAGTTATCGAACAAAAGTCTCTGTATATTCCCCCTCTTCTAGCATATTTTTTAAGCCTCATATTCTTGAGCATTTCATTCTTGTTCTTACACTGACACTTCACTTATACACTTCACTTCTCTTACACTGACACCTGTACATCCTTTTCCAGCTCCCTTGATACACAAATTGCACTGACACTACCCCTTTAAAACACAAATCTTTTAAGCGTGGATCCCGTCGAGTACGACGGACAATCTGGATGTTAATACCTTCCCAGGTTGTAACCAACCCCCTTTCTCAGTCTCTCTGGTTCGCAACCGTCTTATCCATATCTTTCTAGGTCTATGCAGCATTGCCTTTCCTCCGGGATAAAAATGCCTAGCTGGCGACTCTTTGTCTTTTCTTGTGAGTTCACTCCTGTGTGTTCTCACATCCTCCTTTCGCCGACCGTTCGCGTCTGTACCCCATTTGACTTGGCCTCATTTGGTGGGAGCGACACTCTGTATACATTTTCTCTACCTTACCGCTTACCTTATCCTTCTCAGGGATACATGTATGATGCATACGAGTCTTTGATATCTTGCATTCTGACATGTCAAACTTCTTCAGAAGTTCTTTGATATATTTACTCTAATATATGTACATTCCTTCTGGACTTTGATTAATCTGAATTCTTAGAAATAACTCGAGTTATCCCATCAGACTCATCTCAAATTCGGCATGCACATACTTAGCAAATTCCTTATATAAAGAAACATTAGTAGAGCCAAATATAATATCATCTACGTAATTTTGAACAACAAGAATATCATATTTTTTTTATGTTTTACAAAACAAACTTGTATCAACCTTCCCTCTAGTGAAATCATTTTCTAAAAGAAATTTGCTTCGTTTTTCATACCATGCTCTGGGAGCTTGTTTAAGACCGTATAATGATTTCTTAAGTTTGAAATGAAATTCGGGTTTTTATGATTTCAAAACCAGGAGGTTGTTGTACATACACTTCTTTAGTTATGTAACCATTCAGAAATGCACTCTTAACATCCATCTGATACAAGATGATGTTATGATTAACAACAAACGAACTCAAGATATGAATAAACTCTAACCTGACAACTAGTGCAAAGGTTTTTGTATAATCAATACCTTATTGCTGACTATAGCCTTGTACAACTAGTTTGGCCTTGTTTCTTACTACCTCTCCTTGTTTGTTTAGCTTATTTCTGAAGACTTACTTTGTTCTAATGACATGAGTTCCTTTGGGTCTAGGTATAAAAGTTTACACATCATTTATAGCGAATTGGTTCAACTCTTCTTGCATAGCCAAAATCCACTTTGTGTCCAAAAGTGCTTCATCAACGAATGTAGTTTTATCGGAGCTCCATAGTGGATGCCACTGTACTTGTAAAAAAGTATATGATATGCGTGTCCCCCTGAAAAGGCAATGAGACTTAAAGACCTTAATATGTATATAATAATTTAGGTAGTGAGGGCTTGCTCACGATGACGAGAAGCCCAATGTTGTGGTTTTTGAGGTTGTTTAAGGGATCATTTCACGTGAGGTGAGAAACCATGTTGGTGGCCGACGTTGCTGAGTTGCAGACAAGAGGTTAGGTTGATAGTGTGTTACGACTATTGGAGCGTAATGCAATTTGGGTAGTAGAAAGTGTGTATGACCTATAGTCTGTCATTTATCCCATTGAGGGGTCATGTGTTTATAGAAGTTTCCAGCACTTAAAGTTTCCTCGAGAAAACCACCACCTACCTAGTCAAATGGAGAACTGTTGAATCCCTATTTCTAAGGGAGAAGTGAGTCAGTAACGACTATGACTTTCTTTATCTCTAAGACACGTCTTATCCCATATTTTTTCCTCAATGACCGAGAAAGACTTAATGGTGAGGCGATACCTCTCTTCGGGAGACCTCATATTGTCGCCTTCTCCTAGTGCAATCCCTTAGACAAGAATTTTTGCAAATATGACACTACAATAACATATAACTTATATTTAAAATCTTTAAAGTTTTACAAAATATAATATTCCTATATGATAATTTTTCACATTTCACAATTGATATATTTTAAAAGAATATAAATCAATTTTAAATATAAAAATATAATAAACTTTAAACTATTTAAATTTAAAATCAAGAGATTATTTGCACAATTTTTTTTATATAAACTTAAACTTAAATCAATATTTTCAATAAAAAATCTTTGAACAATTTATCCTTTAATATAATTTTGAATAATTATTAAAATCGAATCACTTGACTGATACTCGTAAAAAATGTCTTATTTGCATTACATACATCTTTGAACAATTTATCCTTTATATTGCATTATTACTTCCTCTATCTTAAAAGAAAGTTTTATTTATATTTTTCTCTATCTCAAAATAAACGTCTCTTCACAATACCAATACAATATTCATTATTATTTTTCTCTACTATACTCTTATTTATTAACTTTCATTTTATTCAATTGCTCTATTAACTATAATTAATAAGAATATTTTAGTAACAATACTAAATTTACAATTAAAATCAACAAATTTAATTATTTTCATAAGAATCACGCATAACTAAAATAAGACATTTTTTAATGGTATTATATATTTGGGTTTTGTTAGGATATTCCAACTTATTTTTATGAATGTGTGTTTTAACAAGTTTTAATACAAAAATAGTTATATGTATCATAAGGTGCATGTTACTAAAACACTCATTATAAACAAATAAATGAGTGTAAATTAACATCTTTTATAAGCATTTTTTAAAAGAAAATGCTAAGAGTGTCCCAAAAAAATACTATTTAAAAACTTTAAAAAGTGATTTTTTTTTTGAAAAACATGTATTTAATGTATCGAAAATTGAAATATTTAATCTTTTAATTTTTTTTTTCTTATTTAGAATTCTCAAAGAGTGTTCTAGGAGCACTCGTGAGCATGGTATTTTTAAAATATACCTATCTATTTTTTAAAAGAAGTATATCAACAATTAATAATTAAAAATTCATTAAATATATTGTTGAAGCACATTTTAATAGAAATGGAGGATTTCTTAATACACCCATTGCATTACTTAGGCACCTTGTGTGCTTACACGTATTTGTAGATCCGGAAGAAAACCAGTGCATAATTACTTCATTCCAACATTTCTCACATTCATACCATAAAATCGGATTACATTCAATTCATCATTAAATTAACAGAAATTTAAATATTACAAAGATCAATAGCCCGATGGACGTTTGCATATCTCTAAGATATGGTCGGTCGTTCTGCGGTCGCCTCGAACTCGAGCGAGAATCGTTCTTCGTACAGGAAATACGTTTGCCACATCGCTATAACATCCTCTTGATTCTTGAGCTCAACAATGCTATAAGTGACGTTCCCTTCATTGTCAACAGAAGGTGAACGATACTCAAGCTCCGCAACATTCCGTTTGTCTCTGTAAGGTAGGAGAAGTTCAATCTCTTCAATGAACGAACCTATGGATTGGTGCACCATTAGCTTAGTCGTGCAACCAGGTGTTTTGTCGTCGGTGTAGGAAACATTTGCGACACACTAATGAATCTTAATTTCATACAATTGAGACATTTTGTGTTTGTGTGAAAGATATGAAATAAAACCCCTAATTTATAGAAAATCTAGGGTGAAGGAAATTCTGTCTAACTTCTTTCCGGATTTACAAATCCGAAAACATCCTATAAATACACGTTCCAGATGTGCATATCTGAAACCTTCCCAGATCTGCAAATCAGAATATTTTACTGATGTAGAATTTAAAAAAGAATTGGTTGTCTATATTACTATGTTATGCAATGCATTAGAATAAAAGTCATTAGTGATATATACCAAAAAGCACATGAATAAAAATCAATATATTTCACTTCAAAAAATCACATCCCCTTTTGGTGTTTGAACCCGTGGAATCGACGTTGAAGTCGGTTTGGAAATTCTAGCTCCTTTTATGGAACTTTTTAGAGATTTTGGAGTCGGTGATTTCGGAAAGAGTTTATCATTGTGCTCACAATTTAAAGGAGACCAAGTTGCCGAGTTGTCATTAGGTGTAAGCTTAAACTTCTTCGGAGCACCTTTTGTCTTCACCGGTTGAGACTACGGTATCATGTCAGTTGTTTCGGGAAAGGCAAGCTTCCTCAATTCTTCTTTGATGTGTAACTTCATGTTTTCATCAGCCTTCGAAAATCTCGCTTGAATCGCTTCCAATTCGGGCAAAATAGAGATATCCGATCTATATTCTTCCATACAACTGTCATCATCAAAACTAAGTCTCGCCCAATGAGGGAAAACTCCGTCAATTTGTATTGGCTCACCTAGTTTCAACTTCGTAGCAATAACACAAGCACACAAAAGACCGTATATTTTCACAATAGTGCAACCACACTTTGCACTATCGAATCCAACCGTTTCGTGTCGGTTGACCTCATGAAAAATATAGCTCAATCCTGCCCGAGATATGTTGCCGATCAATGTAGAGTAAAGAACATCACCTTTAAATCGATGTTCCAAAACAGTGATACTCCGACCAAATATGCACATCCGAAAATGTTCATAAAAAAGAGCTACCGAATGTGCACATCTGGGAGTTGCGTAACTTCATTTTCAGCAAAACTTGATTGATAATGTGAGGAATGTAGTGGATGAAGTTGAATATTTACATGAAATTCAATCTTCTCTTACTTCCTTTGATTTGTTGCACTAAAAAGTTGGAGTTTTTGAGTGAGAAATGATATTGATGAAGTATGATTTTTTTATGTTGGTGAGGGTGAGTGTGGAGGAAGAAAAATTGAGAACGGAGAGAAATAAGGGAGTGATCATGCAGTTTGAAATATATCAGCATTTCTTTTGGATCTGTATATACGGAGATCTTTCGGATATGCACATCCAAAAGAAAATTAATAAAAAAACGCAATGATATATCCCGATTTACACATTCAAAATAAGAGAAAATAAATGAAATTTCACATGGTATCTAAGTAATACAAAAAGTGTATTAAGAAATCCTTATAAATGAGTTTATCCTAACAAAATCCTATATATTTATTTTACTCATTGATTTATTATTTGTATAGAATTAAAATGGATAGCGCCACGTCAAAAAGCAACCCGAAAAAGAAGAGAAAGTAAAAAATAAATAATGCAAGATTGGGGTGACCGGAATATTCCAAACGGACGGACAATATGAGAAGGCAGTAGATGATTTCCCAAAAACTATATATACCATCTCTCAATCTCTTCCTTTTGCCCTAAAAATCTCTCAACAGCCGCAACAACACCAACAAACATGTCTCTCTTCTCTACCAAACTCTCTTCACTTTCTTCTCTATTCATCTTCAACACTAAAGGCTTGAAAGGGTTTAGGTTTTCTCTTCTATGCTTTCTTCTTTCCAATTAACTCTATTTCCCTTCCTACGGAACCTTCAGTTCATGGGATCCGAGGGTTTTGGCAGACCCGTGAACTCTACATCGTTCCAAAATGGTTTGTTACTCGATTTTGTTTCGTCAATTCATTTCGTTTCGTTGATTTTTTTAAATTACTTTATGGACTTGAGCTTCTCTGTCATTATCTGTGATATTCTGTTGTTTAATTGACGACACACTTTAAATTTATGAATTTTTTTTTTAGGTTTATTGAATTAATGTGAATTTTAAGATTGGGTGAAGTAAAGATAGTTTCTGTGATAAATTAGGCTTCGCTATTGTCTTTTTTTATTTTATTTTTATTTTTTAATTATATATAATTTATGATGGGTTATTCTGCTGTTTATGACCGGTATTCATGATTTTGGTACTTTGAAAACTGAAAATGAACCTGTGCATGAGTGTGCTCTAATTGTGACTGAGATAGTTTTCTTGATCCATTTGTCAGTATGTTTGGGTTAGATTTGAGGAAAGGTTGAACTTGATCTAGCATAAGGGGATTTCTAGTTGTTCCTATGCCGGTTAACGCGAAGGTTTATGATATATATTTAGCACCCAACAAATGTTAGTGGTACCGTTCGACACTGATGCATGTAGTTACATTCATATTCGGTGCTTAAGTGTATGTGTCATTGTCATCTTCGGTTTCTCTCTGTGTTTCATATTATAATATGCTCTGCATGCTATTGTTATGTTCAGTGTCTCTGATCGTGCTTCATATTATAACATATGTAGTTGCATTCATATTCGGGGCTTTAGTGTAAGTGTCATTGTCTTCTTCGGTTTCTCTCTTTGTGTTTCATATTATAATATGCTCTGCTTGCTATTGTTATGTTCAGTGTCTCTGTTCGTGCTTCATATTATAATATGCTCCGCTTGCTAAGTATATATGTCAGTTAAATGCTGGGTCATGTGATAAATCTTGCAAGTGTTCTTGGTTAGTTGTGGAGATTCTTGCATTTTGAAACAGTTGTTACTTTAACCGTTTTGACTTTTCTTCCGGTGCTACTTGATACATCTATGGGGGTGAATGCCACATATCATGTAGGTCGAAATGGCTGAATCATCCTTTATAGGATGTTTAGCCTATTCATGTTGGTCTTAACTTTTGATATGCTCGATATCTCTTTTTCTTTTGTATTGACTATTGCATGATCTTATGCTAGATGTTGTAAGTATGAAAAATTCTGCCGAGTTTTCTTCCTGTAATGAATTTCTAAAGACTCAACCATGTAAGAGTTCCAATCAGCTTCCCCATATCAAGTGCGAGGAGTTGATAAAAAATAAGCTCAGCGGTAATGGCAAAAATTGTGCTCTAATTACTTCGACAATGGAAGGTGTGTCGTTACAACGGAAATCATCAAAATCTAATAGGAGTAACAGTTCAGGTTCAAAAAGACCACGGATGTCCCAATCGGAAGGTTATACAAGTGTTAATGGAACTGAAGAGTCAAAGGATAGTTATGACAAGCTTGGATCACATAATCTGAAGTGTACTTCTCCAGGTATTATTTTCCTCTAACAAACAATCCATGGCTTTCTGTCTGCATGCTCTTAATTTGGTTTCTAATGATTTTCTTTTGGTACAGAGAGAAGTTCACCACCAAAGCAAAAGGGAAGTAATAGCAAGCGCAGTGATAAGAAGAACTTTAAAGTGCCTTCTTCAAAGGCTAAATTTGAGTCATCCTCTATGAAAATGGGTTCATCAATCTTCAGTTCTTCTAATGGAGGGAACAACTTTTTCGGTATGTAGATGCAATTATAGGGCTATGATGCTCTTTTTTTTTTTTGTAAATCTCTTGGCAGTTTCCCTTTATTCATAAATTTTTTTATTCACATATTTATTTTCTTTGCGTCTATCATATTGTGTTTGCAACTTATCAGTATATTCATGAAAACTCATCGGTGAGCTGCAACTTATCAGTGAAAGGGTGAAACAGTATGAGAGATGACCAAATGCTATTGTGTTTTTCAATTGAAAATAATCCCAAATTACCCAGTCAAAAAGCCATATCCATATCATGTCTGTTTTCATCATCTGCTTATCCTGCTAAAGAGCTATCAAACATTTTTATATTGCCTTTAAGAATGAATTTTAACCACTGTTTTTTCACAGTAATACCTTGTTTTCTCAAGAAAATTTTCCTTGTACTATTTTTCTTGAATCTTGAAATCAGTGTCACTTTTACTATATTATTTGTTCAGTTATTTTTGTTAAACTTCAGTATCATTTATTTTTGTTTAATTACAGCTCAGTTGTAATTTATAAGCCAACTTTTTATTCGAGCAATGCTGTGTTCTAATCTGTCATGACATCATTAACCTATCATTCCAAGTAACAAATATACTCTTCTATTTTATTGATACTTTATTTAGAGTTTAAAGTTGGTGCTATCTATTTTCTAGGCTTGTATGGTCTGAAACATGATTTTCATGATGTCACAAATCTCATGGATGAACCTCCGTTGGATGAGCTTCTTAAGGGCACGTTTGACTGTCCCATTATAAGCAAAGATAAGGGGAAGAAAGCATCAAATAACAATGAAAGTTTTTTGAGTTCAGTTAGAAAGGCTTGCTCTATCATTCAGTCCCCGAAACCTGTTCAGTCTCAAAACATGGAGATGGATTACTCCTCCAACAAGAAAATGTCCACTTGTCAATTTAGTTCAATTTGTGCAGTAGAAAACGATGTAAATGAAGATAAAGAGCAGTCTTGCTCCACAGATATGTCTTCTTCTCCGAAGGTCAGTATGAAATGGTTTCAAGCTTACATTCAGTTTGTGCTATGATAAAATAAAATTTGAATTTAGTGCACTGCTCATGAAGGCTGCACCATCATATTTGATTTCTTTGATCACTAAAAGGAACTTAGTGCATGTGCTTGGTCATTTATGCTTAAAATAATTTACGTCTACTAATGATTTATGTGTATGTAATGTTAATGTGATTTTGTACTTACTAGCGCTTGACATCCAGGATCCTTGTAGCGAAACAGACTGTAAAGCTAGTCCGCTTGACTTTCCATTACGTCAACCTAAGGATGTATTAGAACAGATTGCATTACACCCGTTCCGAGAATTCGAGTCTTTGCTGATTGATGTCTCCAAACTTGTGATTAGTACAAAAAATAGTAATGATCTACGTTCAGGCAAGCAGGTATCACGTCGACCAAGCTTGCCATCCTTCCCATGGTCACATGCTTTTGGTGGCAATTTTAGAACTAATTCTGACACAGCTAAGTTATCAACAAGTAGAAGTACGTGCCGAGGTAAATGGGCAAGGATAGGTCTCATTGCTAGCTCTACAGATATTGATCGCAGTTCGTTCACAGACCTCGATTCATTCAGTTATGATCAGAGCCTTGCTCCTTCATCTGGAAATTCAGACAGCAAACTTATTCAATCTCTTTTTGCCAGTCTTCCTTTCCGTCGGTTGGATTCTTCGTCATCTGTATCATGTTCTAAAGATTTTCAGGCTAACACAGGTAAAAGATCGTCATGCTACCTAAATTTGTCTCTCTTTATCTCTATTTTTCTTTGGGTGAACCTTTCTCCATCCCCAACTTCAGTGTATGTTATCATAATTGGTCCCTGGACTAAAGAATCATTAGTAAAGGAAAAAACGGAGATTGCGAATTGATGTTTCCGACAAAAACATAATGAACCAAGAACTCCTATTCATGTTTCTATAGTGTAGACCCTCCAGTCACTATTATAAGCATATTTGATTTTTTTTGGTTCATTTAAATGTATCCGGTCTATGTATAATCCAGATATATTAATTGTTGAATGAACCAAAAAAGTAAAACTTATTTATAATAGTGACCAGAGGATTTAGGGACTACTATATATGATGACACTTTTCGAGAGTGAAAATGGAGGTTCACTATTTTCCTTGTCCCTCTCCCATCACCCGTCACTTTCTCCTTTTGTTGGAATCATCTGACTAATCTCCTGAAAACTGCAGAATTTGGAGGCCAAGTTGATCATAAAGAAAATGGTAAGATCTTATTGAGTAAAACATATCCTTTACAAGTGGATACGTGTTTGAATATTTCTGTACATGGTGTTTTCTTTTACCTAAACAAGTTACTGAAATTGCTTATAACAATCCCTCCTGCTTGTCATTTTTGTTTACAACAGATGAGACAGTATTAGCTGCTGCACAAACTCTGTGTGAAATTAAAACGCGCTCACACAGGCAGAGCTCAGATGGAATTTTAAGATGGCAAAGGAAACCTTCACATAAGGCCATGAAAACTTGCTATTTAAAGTCGAATGAGAAACATGAAGACGTGCCTTCAACGCCAGTTTCAATGCTTGGATCTAACATGGTGGCCAGAAAAGTGGAGCAGATAACGCCCACGCCCTCAAAGAAGTCAAGGCTTTCAACAGTCGATAATAAGAATAGCGGTGGTCACTCCAATAATGTAAAGAAAGGAGGAGGCTGTCCGTGGCCAACTTCGAAATCAGGTAGATCATCATTCCCCAGTAAACTTTTTAGGAGCCGGATTGTACAAACCAAACGTACAAAAACAAATGCAAGCACTGTAAAGCAGCAACAACAACAACATTATGCGATGATGCCCCCACCTGCACGGGATTTGGATAAGGCTTATGATGGTGGAAAATTTGTATTGATGGATTGGAAAAGGGGAAGAGACAAGTCAGATTGATCATTCATTATCAACTGTCGACTCTCATCAGCAGCTAGAAGCTGTAGCTGTAGCTGTAGTGTGATTAGCAAATGTTTAGGCTCTTTGTATATATATTTATAATTATGTTGTAACTGTTAATGAATTTGTTGCCAGTGTTTTGTCCAAGGGCAAGCATGATTCAGATGTTGTAACATTTAAACACAGGTGTATAAAACAGCAGAATTCAGCGCTTTCTCTGTGCTATTGCTATTTCATATGGAAGAACATAATAAGTTTTCATTTAACAGAGAAATAGAATTCAGAAATGTAATATTATTACTACTCTATGAAGTATGTTATGAAAACATTTGATCAAGTACTAAAACAAGTGCCATAGCAAACCCAGGATCAAACCCCGGATGAACAACTAACTGAAAAATCTCAACTCCAAAAGACACATCCTTAGTATTGGTCTCTTTTCTCTTGATTTCAGCTACAGTTTTCTTGCACTCATCCAACACTTTACACGTTCTTCGTGCATACGAACCTTCAACTGTAAATGCTGCACGACGATTACCCGAGCCAGAAGCTACACGGTATACATACGCTTGAACATTGGAATTGCCGTTTAAAATATTTACACTCTTGGTTACACTACAAACCGGACTTTTTCTTGTCCTACACGTTCTTGTTCTCCTCGAACAATTGTTCCCTAAGTCTCCTTCATACACACACCAATTGTCTACCAATCCAAACTTCTGCAACCAAATCACAACAACATAAGATCTTAAATGTCATGAGTTATATCAAATAAAATAACATAAGATCTTAAATGTCATGAATTATATAAAATAAAATGAAGAGGAAGTGATTCTATACCCTGTGTCGACGCATGGTGAGGAGAGAGGTTCCAGAAGCATCCATAAGAACAAGTTCTTGGGGGTGCAAAGAGTAATTGTCAACCCGATATAAAAGGTTACCATACGAATCAATAACAGTGAAACCTTTACAATTCATGAGAAGCGATTTTTTCCAAACCGTGAGTGAAGATATACACAAACCTTCTTTTGTTACAATAGGATACATGTTTCTCTCCAAAACATGTTCATCTTGATTTTCTTCATGAACCACTGCTCTAGACAGAAACTTAAACCTAGGAAACACCTTCATGAATGTTTTCACCCTATGTTTCCTTCGTTTGAATCTTAGTATTTAACAATCTATGCGCGTGTTCACACTTATTGTGTTTTTTTCTAAGGTTAAAAAAACAGTGATGATGCAAGTTGGTCCACAACAATGCTCATAGGGTGTGGACTAGCAGTTAAGCACACGGGAATTATGGAAGAAAGAATAGACACGGAATGTTGAAGTGTGTCCTTATCACAAGTTTTACTGTCTACTAGGACCACATGCATTGTGATTCTTCATCTATTTTACTTTTTTTTCACCAAGTTGTAATTTAGAATCATAAAGGAGCTTTAAGAAATAATGTGAGGTACGTATTAAGACGGCTAAAAGGCTAATGTGTAGTGGATATATAAAATTATTCTATAGGTGTTTTGTGAAAATAATATTCTAGGTCATGTTCATTTGGTGATTAGTTTTACTTATATTTGGACTTTGATGTGAAAGGAATTCATGAATTAATAATTAGTGAAGGGGTTTAGTTGTGAAAGTTGCTATAAATCGTTGATGATAAGAATTCAAGAAACTATTCTCTACATTTCTGATATATTTTATTAAAATATCTGCTATAAGCATCATGCTACTAGTAGTACCCCTATTGCTTCTTATTTTTAAATTATAATTAGTCATTAGAATCGAACTGAGCAATTATAATTTCTTTTTTAGACCTCAACTAAACCAAATAATTAGTTTAATACATCAATTCTTAATTCTGAATCAAATTTTTAGTAACCATTTTACAACCGTTTATTACGATTTAATTTCAGTTCTTAGTTCTGAAGCGTATTAAACTTCTATTATTTGTTTGATAATTAGAATATTTTAAGTTCCATGAACTTCCCACATTTTTAGTTAATGTTCCGCCACAAAAGAGATACAAATATCAAGTAGTGAACACTAAATGGAGAACCACATTAAGAGTGTGAATTTAAATCATTAGGGAGCAAAGTGAGAATATTGACAAAAGTTTAGAATTAGAAAGAAAAGAATAAGTTGATATTGTAAACCAAGAATTATGACATGTATATGTGATAATGGATATTATTAGATGGGGGACAGGACATAGATATTTCTAGAGATTGTTGAGAATCCATTGAACAGTGACACGTAGGTCGGCAAAGTAAACACTGCTTGTTTTCAAAGGTTGGCTTGTTTATGTTTATCGGCAAAATTGGGCAGTATGTAATCTTTGGAAAGAGACGGAAAGCAGAACAATTGCGCACAAAATAAATGTCAAAAAAACATAACGTGGAGTGACCGACCATAGTACTACAGCCAGGCCTTCTGTTGGGTCCAGTAGCACCATGTGATATTTATGTCTATATTTCAAGCAGAGGGGGTCCAGTAGCAAAACAGTGAGTTTTTATATGGGTTTTTCAAAATTTCCGTACTTACATTGAAATATATATCGAAAATTTCAAATTTCCCGATATTTACATTGAAATGTATAAAAAAAATTTCAAAATTTATGATAGAAAATCCCATTCATTATATTGGAAATTTAAAAAATTTCGGTAGTTATAAGAACCTGGTTTTGTACGGGAAATTCTAAAATTTCCGGTATATTCTATAGTTTTGTACTTGAAATTTTTAAATTTTCGGTATGTGCAAAAAAATTGTTTTGTATCGAAAATTTTGAAATTTTTGATAGTTGTCAATATTTTTTTTATAAAATTTTCTTCTTTTGTAGTGAAATACAGAGGCAGAGACGACACTATTGCAGGAAGAGCTGTTGATCGAGCGACAAACTAGGGTAGGGCTTCCATGGGTGTTGATGTTGAATTTTCTCAGATACGGGTTGGACGAGTTGTCCCAACTGGTTCACACCATAAGCAGTTAGTTGAGTAGGGTCATTTCCGGTCACCTCATTGCATTCGACGCCGACCGCTCATAGAGATGAGGTGGTGCCAGATGCTGTTGTTGTTGATCCGGTGGTCCAGCATGTTGATCCAGTTATTGATCTGATTATTGATCAAGTTGTTAAGGAGGTTGCTGAGGAGGAAGTTTCTCGGGTGGTCCAGTTAGATGTTGTTGTTGTTGATTCGGTCTCACCAGTTACTACTGACACGAAGATTACGACTCCTTCGATCGAGTCCTCAGTGCACACTGATGGAGGATTCCCTGGAGGACTTATCGACCGATCAGTGCTTACTGAGTATGCTGATCATGTGGCGTTACGACTATGGCAGAGCGATGTATATATATTTTTTATGTTTAACTTTAATTATTATTTATATTTGTTTGTCACATGAGTTATCTACTAATTTGTTTATTTTTTCATAGGAGTGACCCACACTGAATGTTGCATCGCACGGGTCGAAGATGGCAAACTTTTCGAAGATTCTGATGCTTGAGCAGGTCAGTCGAATTATAGAGGAGTTCTAACTGCTAGATATTACCCACTTCTCTCTCACTATGCTCGACGCTCCACTACTTAATGTATTTGTTGGGAGGTGGCACAAGGAGACATCTTCATTTCATCTTCCGTTTGGGGAGATGACTATCACTCTGGATGATATCTCTGCATTGTTCCATCTCCCCATCGGTGGCAGATTCTGGATGGCTTCCGTTCTTAGCATGTCCCTTGTATGTCAAACTGTTGCACGAGATTTAGGATTGTGTGAGGCAGAGGCATCAAAGGATTTCGGAGTTAACAGAGGTACGCACTATAACACCCTTTCTACCCATCGAGAAATAAACAAATTTAAATTAATTATCAGAGTTCAACTCATCAAAGGGCATCACATTTACTTCTAAAACTCAAAAGTCAAACATCACATAGAGTCATGTCCCGCAACACAGGTTCATAAAAACATCAAATAATCATTTGTATTTCTTTTGAAACAATACGCAGCGAAACCAATAATTCATAAACCCCTCTTTAATAAAATAAAACTCAGAAATCATCACAAATATCATTTTATCAAAATACTTAAACAAAGTTCAACATCTTAATCCAAATAAAACATAAACACATTCAAGCGAAATCCATCCCGATGTTACTGGACACAGAGCAGGACTCCGCTTCTAACTAACTTAACGACTCACTATCTCCGAGCTAAGCACACACCGCGCTAACCTTAAATATCTGCAGGATGACATAATAGACCATCACCAGAAGGCATATAGGGTGAATAAATTCACATTCCATAATATAATATAGATATAAGAATTCAAAACAAAATTAACAATAACAACTCATTTATAACTCATTTATACATATCATTATCATCATCATTACATCATAAAAATACTTATCATACACATCTAATACACATCATAAATTACATCTCATCTTTACACAAAACACCAATGCATTCATGCTATGTCATTTAGAATGGAAGCAACCTCGTACTAATGCATGTGGTACCGAAACATCCTCATGTGATGGACACTGGGCCATCATCCCTCCCCAAAAGGGAGCACATCATAACATCATATCACTTCAATCCACACAATGGGAGTGAAGCTACCAATGGATTGAAGTCCCCTCATAAAATCAATGCCATGAATGCAAGACGCAATATATACATATCATCCTCAAAACATCTTAAAATTGCATCCGCATTCATTATTAACAATCATCCCTCAAACTCAAACATAACATCAAATACATACTCATAAGACATCATATAACACTCTCATCTTACCTCATATCTCTACATCATAAAATCATACATCCTAACTCAAAGAACATCAAATAAATCACAATTCGTCAATTAAATATTAACTCTACTCATATAGACTTCAAGGCGCATCATTTGACAGCTTCACATCACTCTAGCAACCTATAACATACTACCAAAAAAATAGTTTTTTAAAAGAAACATTTTTCCAAGATTTCTCAGGCTCGCTAAGAGAGACCTTACGCTCGCTAAGCGCCTAATCCCCTGACTCTTTTTGCTAAGCAAGTTGTAGCTCGCTAAGCAAGCTTCGCGATTTCTGCAGGAGTTTTCTACGATTCAGCCTTCTCCCTTCTGCGATTAAACTCCCCCAAAATCAAAAATTCAGCAACATTACACCAGAAAACCTCATTAACATCAACATTCATCCTAATAACATCATATACATTATCTACATAATTTATATTCATCTAATTCATCATAACATCATCATCAACAAACAAAATCATGAATTCAAAAACCTAAACTACACCACAAAACCCCCCAATTTCATTCCTACATTATATTATCGAAAGTAAAATACTCCCCATACCTCAATTCCGTAAGCTTTTCTATAACTTCTTCGCAAATCTCTCAATCCTTCAAGCTCTAGCTTCTTCCCCTTTCTCCAGAGCTCTTTTCCAATTATGCGATCGTTCTAAATGATCATTCTCTCCAACTTTTCCCTCTTTTGTCCCTGTTTCCCTTAGGACCTCTTTTAGTCTTTCCCCATAAAACTCTCACTTATCCTCAACCAAAACACCATAATGCCCTCATCCTCTAATTCCTTTTATTTTATTTAATTAAATCTCAAATAATCTACTAAACCCCATATTACTTAATTATTCTAATTATTATTAAAATATTAAGTTACCCCAAACTTCACAAAATATCAAATAACCTCATAAACATCAAAATTCACAAGAAAACACATCAACATAATTAAAATCGAATTTGGGGTATTATACGCACCTTCGTATGTCTTGGCTTCAAAAGACATATAATCAACTTATAGTTGCTGGGAGGTACAAAACTACTTCTAGGGCAAACATGCTATATATAGTAACATGTACTCTCTTTGCAGAGAAGTCTGATGTTTATGTCGACACCCGATACACGTGCCTCTTCAATAGCCTCAAGGAAACCAATTGGGCTTAAAGGTGTGTTTCTTTGACCCTTCTGTATACAACTCTTGGAGTGGCAACGATCTTTGAGACCAAACAACTTGCCGGCTATTTAATCTGTTACATGTATGCTTAAAATTGTTATTTTTTTGTTGATTTCTTATTTAATTTTTACAAATAACATTTCTTATTTATTATATGGTGTGTCTCTATTTTGATACTAGTGTTGGATATTGTTGTACCCCAAAATTTTCCCTCACATCTTCAAGACAATATGTCTCAAAAGGTCTCCTAATAGTCACGAGATTCTCAATTGCCCAAAGGGATTCAAGGTTTCATCAGACAAAGCCTTCTCCTAAGTAAATGTCATCTTTATTTCGACAGTTACCAAGAGAGTGAGGTGACAGATGTCAAAGCCATATTCGTTGGAGAGTGTCTGACAGTTTATTTTATATGTCTATATAAGTAAATGTCATCTTTATTTCAAGGACGCATTTCTTTACATTGTAAAGGAACACTCAAAGTACCGAGCATCAGAGAAACGAGTTAACCCCCTATGCAAAATGTATGATATCGTCCAAACAATTATGTTTTTCAAGTTATTTTAATTTCAAGTCAATTTAAATACTTGTGTTTGTCTTTATCTTCTTTTATCCTGCTTTTGTTTTTTCTTTTACCTTTTCATTCAAGCATTCCGCGAGAGCTTGCTAAAACACAAAACACCAAAAAATCTATAAAAACCCATTTACCATCTTACATTACAAGAGTATGTCGTATAACTAATCGGATATGACAGTCCTGAGACTCATTTGGCCGGTCCCACAAGTAAACCTCTCGCAGAGAAGGTCAATGAGTTGTTCGCGTGAAATCCATGTGCGAACAATAACACATCATATATTTTTTTATAAATTTGAAATGTTACAAATGAATAGTAAAATTAGTTTTTATTTAACCAAGATTAATATGGTAAAATTATAACATTTGGAGATGTCAGATTAAAGTTTTTGGTAGCATGACAAATTCTTCCAGAAAATTCTATCTTATACCCTTACAATTATCTCTATACCCCTACATTTTTTGGGACAAAAATATCCCTATATAAATATTCTATATTTAAAAAAAATATATATTTTTCCTTATTTTAATTTCAGCAAGAACGGTAAAAAAAAATCACACTCACTTTTCACTCCCATAAAACTCAAAATAGAGTAATCCGGTTTTAAGGTTTTTTTTTTTTAAATCCAACTATATATAATTAATGATGTGTTAAAACAAAAATAAAAAATCCAGCTGTATACAAACAACAATTCTATCAATTTTATTAAAATACATGTTCAGAATGTGAAATCAACTATGATATAAAAAATGTTAAGTTTCACTGAATAAAACGTTTGTCTACAACTATTTTAATATGTACAATTCATTATAGAATTAAACGAATCATCGATTGAAGTTGCGGAAAAGCATGAGTACCCCATCTTCAATATCTTGATTTTCTGCATGACTGTCGCCATTGTTGAAGGAAGATAAGTTTGGAAGCAGAGGAAAAGGGAATGCGTTTTGTTGTGGAGAGAAGTGAAGGGAGATTGGACTTGGATGACTCTGTGGTAGTGAATTGTTACAAGCACGTGATGTTGCAGTAGAGAAGAGAATGAGGACGAATATTGATAGGAAGTTTTCCTATCAAACTATAAGAGTAGGGTTTCAATGCTAAACAGAGAACAAATAAAATTATCTAAAGAAAAGTAAAATAAAAGATAAGATTTTTCATTTGATTCATATCCCAAATGTGTCAAAGACACTACATTATATAACTTCAATAATGGATAATAAAACTAAAAGCCCATCTTAACAATATTTGAAATAAAGACCCAACTAAGATATATTAAAATTAATTTCATATCCTATCATTACCAACCCCTTCAAAAACAACCTTGTCCTCAAGGTTGTAAAACTTTATGGTTGTAAAACTTTTCCTGGCTCATATGATTTCTGCAATAGATAAGGCAAATACTTCTACCAAAATGCTCATACCACAACATCAATGAAGAACCTGCTAATAAAAGTGGCCACCATTTCTTTCCAGCAAACTTTTCAAGTGCTTTCAAATAAGCATCATTTTCCTCAGAAGAAGAGTATAGGGGCGCAACAAAGGTAATGGACTTTTCAAAATTTGAGTACTTTGCATCCAAATCCAATGCAATTACATTTCCCATATAAAGTGTGAAAGCACCAGGATGTGTCCCATAGAGTGTGCAATTACATTTTAGAAACACTGTATGTGTCAAAAATGAAGAAGAACATATAAATCCATGTAAGATTATCACATTAGCATCATCATTGGTCTTCTCTTGGAAGGTATAAATAATACCATAAATATAAAGCTCTTCCAACAGTGGATCTATATCAGAGGATCCTAAGTTAATGACGACGGTCCCAATAAGTTCGAAAGAAATGACGATTCCGACGTTGTGTGTTTTGGCTGCAAAAAAGTTGTGTGGTTTGACTGCAGAGACCCCAATTAGTTGTTCTGAGGTGTGGATTGCTGATGAAAGTGTGGTATTTTCCCTGTCCAAATCTCTAACCCCAGCCTTAACAGCAAACCCCTTTGTCATTAATTGTTCAACTATTCTTTTTCCAGTGCTATAAGTAGCTTCATCAACAAAAATCTTCTTCAAACTCAAATCATCATCACCTACTCTTTCACTTCCTTGAGTGTATGCTAAAAGAAACGATACAATGGTTGCAACCAAAAGCATCTTCACTAACATGTTTTCAAATTGTTCCATAGCTAGTTTCCTTGACGACTTTCCCTTCTCTTTCGCTAGCTCGTTCCAACTGTATTCGTCACGCCACTTCTGACCCTCATTAGAACTTAAACACTTATCTAGTTGTACACCATACTCTTTCAAAGACTCCCCAAATGACCATGACCATGTATGAAACGACTTTTCCTCCATTGGAACTTTCATATGCATATTCACCACTGTAGAAACATTCCAATCAGCTAGTTTTCGCATCAGCGATTCCGATGACAAATTGAGAGCATGTGAAAACATAACAGTGCTCATGAGCTCCACATTAGGACAAACTTGGTGATATTTAAAATTGAATTCTAGCCAAGAAAAATTCCAAGAGTATGCATAAAAGTAGGAAGCCAAATTAATTGAGCAGTAGGTACAATTCTTAAATATACTTGACAGTTTGCATGCATGAACAATACTTTCATGTGTTGTTGTGACATCCTTATAAACACCTTCTTCCAAATCAATGTCAACTTTGGAGTTTTCTAATTCATGTTCTACATAGAGAGAAGATATACTCTCCATTGCATTTAGCCCACCATTATCTGCCAATGTTCTAGGAATCATCTCAAAACTTTCAGTAAATTTTGCTATAGCACACTGATCCAATCCCGTCTCCTTGAAAAATTTTTTTGTCACCCTCTTAGCTAACTCAACTTTAGTTGCAGCAGCTCCATGCACAATTTTACTATCCTTGCACATGGCCTTGTAAGTGTTCCCTCCAACATCAGATATACTACCAGTACTTCCTCTCAAGATATTCCTCTCAAGATAACAGTTGACACAAAATTTCCATCTTCTTTATTTTTAACAACGGTAACCCTTGCATCACCAATTTCCTCAACTGAAATAGAATCGACATACTCAAGATCATATGGGTTTGGTTGACTAAGCTTTATCATAGCAACAACACCGGTTGTACGAAAAAATCGATGCATTTCAAACTTAGAATTGATTTTCAGAACCATAAGCTTATAACGCTCACAAAAATGTAAAGCCATGTCTAATAAACCCTTAAGAAGCACAGTGGAAGGAGGAGGTTTGATGAAGAAATGAAAAACCACAATATGAAGGAGATGAACCAATGACGTGTTTGATTTACGGTGGTTGCCGAAAGTTTTGCTCTGCAAGGCACTTTGAAGCCTAGTATAAGTTTCAACAAAAAATCTTGTCGAAACCATCGTCGTGCCAGTATGTTGCAGACTTGTGTTTATTGTGATAATAGCTTCTATGGGAATATAGAGGAAATTGCAATCCCTCTTTAGCATTTGATCAAACACCTTACATGCAGTGGTAAAACTGATTGTCGTGGTTGAAGGTGGCAATGGATTTGAAGAAAACGATTCTGACATAGAACCAAGCAAGTCTATTTCGCCATAATTAGAGGTGGTTGGGGTAGCTGATGTTGGGCCGCGCAGATCAAAGAAATCATGAGTGGGCTCAGTTTCCTGGGTTCCGAAGGCAACGACACTGGTAGTAGCAGTTACTTCAGATGGATTGTTGCTTACGAGAAAAGATCTAGTGGGAGCAGAGGTTAGGATAGGATCATCACTTGCACGAGGGAATGATCCTCTTGGAGCAAATTCTGCTGAAGGTTCAACATCCCTTTCACCCTGCACAGGGCTCTGAGCTTCACCAACAACCTCTTCATATGTGGGAGGAGCACCCACATTTTGCTCAGAAAGCTTCTGTTGAAGTCTTGCTTCCAGTGATTGGTCTTCAACTTTAGCATTGCTACCTCGAGACGAGTGTTGGCCATCCTCATCAAAATCACGCTCTTTATAAGAACTCATACTTCTTGTATCATATTGGTAGTCAACACTTCGAATTATTCCCTTGTCATCATCTCTGTAATCGTCCCTACTATAACATTCCTCACAATCTCTACCATAATGATCTCCATTGCGACTGTACCGATCATTATCTCTAGAGTCAGTAGATGATTTAGAACCCGTACCACACACACCATATGGTTCCACTTTCCCCCCATGATAAGCATACACCCCATCTTCACAACCTTCATCACTACCACCACCAACACCATAATTGGATTTCACCGGATTCTTGTATTGGCTTTCGTAAGTCGGAATAGGAGGATCCGAAGAAGTAGAGTCAATATGGGAGTACGGAGCCAGATTATGTAATGATGAATTAGGATTGGAATTGGGATTGGGATTAGGGTTTGAAGTAGGATTTAAAACCATTTCTTGAACAACTACAGGTTCCATTGATTCCATTTCCTCTTCTGATTCTAAGAAAGAGGGTTTCCATTTGGGTTTAAAATAATAATAAAAAATTTCTGCAAAAGTAGTCCAAGACATAGATGGATGAGGTTTAATCCTCCATAACCACCATTTAAGAGCACAATCTCTCATTGCCATTCCAGCTACCTTCATCCTCTCTTCATCATTCATAATATTGTTGACTCTAAAATAGTTTTCAATAGAAAAGATCCACCAATATGAATCTTCTACTCCATAAAATCGCCGGAAGAACCCCATTTAGCAGGAATGAGATCGAAATGAAAGCACCAATTGATAGGAAGTTTTCCTATCAAACTATAAGAGTAGGGTTTCAATGCTAAACAGAGAACAAATAAAATTATCTAAAGAAAAGTAAAATAAAAGATAAGATTTTTCATTTGATTCATATCCCAAATGTGTCAAAGACACTACATTATATAACTTCAATAATGGATAATAAAACTAAAAGCCCATCTTAACAATATTTGAAATAAAGACCCAACTAAGATATATTAAAATTAATTTCATATCCTATCAAATATGCTAGAACAAATATACATAAATGGGTATGGTGGGATTAAGTTATCCGAAACACTCCGTGGCGGAACTTGCCTTAAATATTAAGGGTAGCCGTGAATATTAACTAAATTATTATAATTAAAAATTATTAAAAAATATAGCATATATTTATATTTTTTATATTTAATCATTGTCTTATTTTTAATGAATACACATATCAATTACTAATTATATATAATATAATGTTATGCATCAAAAACTTATTTATTTAACAAACAATGAGCAATTTAAATAAATAAAAATCAAACAATTATTTCCTATTAATTTCATTATGTTTAATCTTAAACCAAATTCAAAAGATCAATATTTTTCAATCAATTTATCAAGAAAAATTGTCTAAAATAGAAAATTCTAAAAGAAATATAACACACTTAGTATACTTTAGATATAAAATAAAGGTAAAATTACACAAGATTCTTTGATTTTTTTTAACATGTTGATTTTTAAGTTTTGTTTGATTTTTAATTGGAGTTTTTTGGTTTCATATATTTATAGAGAAGAGAATTAGATGTGCAGATGCCCTCACTAACTTAGGTCTCTCTATATCGGACACAAATTTTTTTCTCTATCTCGATGTGTATTATAACTGATTTTGTAAAGAACAGACTTGGTCAGCCGTTCTTTAGATTGACTTATCCGCTTGTGAGAGTTTTTGTCTAATTCCCTCCTTTGTGTGTCATGTTATCCTTTTTTTAATATAGTCAATTTGTTAATCTTAGGTGTAATTATTTTGAATGATATAAAAATGATGAAATATAATAAAAAAATACGACAGTCACACATTTTTAAATGTTTAAAATATGGAGAGAAAAAATGATATATAAATTACCCTAAAGAATCAAATTGTTAAAAAAAAAATTAAATGATCAATCTATTAAAAAGATAATTGAAAGGACCTCTAATATAATTTTATCGTTATCACTTTTTAATGTTCAACTGTAAATCCTGAAATTAAAATTTACTAGAAGAAATTCGAAAATTGAAAAAGATTTTAAAAAATTAATTTAATGTAAATTTTAAACTTAATTTTTTACTTAATTTTATTATCTAGATTAATATTCTTTAATTATTTTTTCAAACATCAATTTTCTAGTTTTTTAATTCTAATTATTTTAAATAATTTTTTTATTCCTAAACCTGCAATTTTCAACACTATACCACATCGATTGATTAAACTTATTCTTTGACTAATCCAAATCCTAATGAAAATGTAACTGTTTATTAGTTACTATTCACTTTTTGATTCCACCACATCCTTTAAAGTTGAATTAAACTGAAACTATAATATAAGATACATGTTAGATATGGGTAACTTTTCCTTTGAAAGATAAATAACAAATGTTAGATATCACCATCACAATGCCATATGTTTCTCTTATATTAAAAAAATAGTTTTTAATTTTTTTGAGGGGTGCAGTAGCACCCTCCCACCCTTTCCTACATCTGCCAATAGGAACACTTCCTTATAAGTTTTCTAAATATATAATCGGATTTCTTATTAACATGTTATCCGGTTTCATAAATTAATATTCCGGAAATCTTTAATTTATGTTATCCGGTTTTTGTAGTATTATGTTAAAAATTATTATTGAACCCATCAGACTGTGCGGTAAAATAAAAAATAAAAAATAAAAAAGAATAAAATTAGAATATTTAAAAAAATGTAAGGATAGGGGTACGAAGATAATTGTTGGGGCATGAAATTTTCATTCTTCCATTTTAGTCTGTTTGTAAAAGCCCACTTGAAAAAGAAATACATAAGCCCGCCAATTTACTTCAACTATCCATTTGAAGAATAATGCTATTGCGACACACACACAAAATGCTAGGAACACATATTCCAACACACTAAATTTTAGAGCAACTTATTCTATTTAAATATTAAGATCAGACCCCAAAAATTTATTACTAATTAGCACATTTTGAATTGTAAATTATTTTCGAGAAATCTTCTGCATCTCCTATTCATCAATGTCAAGAAATATATTCTTTATTGTAATTTTCTTTTTCATTTTCGTGTAGAACAACAACAAAACAAAATAGAAGGGTACGTAGGAACTTTGTATTTATGTGTAGGAGAAAAGAAAATAAAGACTACACACATTAGTAAATTATAGTTCACATTCTTAACTAGGAGTTATGTTTAACTTCATCACGTACAAAGATATCCACTATAGTCCCAGACCAAAATAAATTCGCATTTGAAAAAAAATATTTATATTAAAATAAATATCGTTTTAATTTTCAATGATTTTAATTTTGAGAATTTCTTTTTTCACTATATGTATTTCTTGCACACTGTGTGAATTTTCACTTATGTCCAATTGTTTCGGAGTTATATTTCTGGACGCTTCTCATTTATGAATAAATGTTAACATATTTTGGAGATATATCTTCGAAACTATTTTACATATTTAAATTCTCTTCATTCAAAGTCAGAGTCAGAAGCTTGAGCATGAACGTTCTTCAGAACCGTTGTCTGCGAGCTTTCTCTAACTTGACTGTTTTTTGTAAATATTTGTATCTCTTCAGAGTCAGAGTGTGTTGATTCCAGAATTTGATGACATCACCCATTATGGCTTCAGAGTCGGAACCTGCCAATCATAAGCTACACACTAGAAAAAATCATTAGTGTACAAAATTGTTCCATGTCAATCCACATATTGTTATCATAAAAACTTAAAGGCCAGATGTAAAACCAAAACTTGTTCTCACGCGCAAGCCACGCCCTTGTTATGCCAGACTAAGCTTAGGGACAACAACTCCAATATATGTTGATGGGTGTACTAAACAGACTAATGAAGGTTACTTGAGCGTTAGAGTACCTTGCAGATACACCACCCTCTCTCCTACAAGCACCGTCACAGTCTCAATTGAAGACCACGAGAACCTGTCTGGATTATTTTTGTACAGTGGCACCGTCAATGGGAATCAACAGCTTCCCCCGTCTTTCGTGAACAAGACCCTTTTTTTTTCAATGCAAGATCAAAGTTCATCCTTTCTTTTTTGTCTTCATGGCTTCCCAGCTCACCAAGACTGTGAACGACCCTTTCACCACCGTCGTCAGTGACAAAGACAACCTCGACAACAATAGAGCAACCCATCTCGATGTTGACCATCATGAGGGACATCCTCCCTCACCTTCTAACAATCTGAAACAACCATCTGTCATTCACGTAGATCATGTGTTTGAGCCGATCCCCGTCCTATCCGATGCTGATGTTAATACTCAGGCTCTCATCAATTCCCTTAATAAGGCAAACATTACTCTCTTCCAGCAAAATGAGCGCAACTAAATGCTCGAGGGTGATTGTCGCTCCCATTCTCCCATCAGGAGACATAACCGCAGGGACTTGCACAACTCTCCACGCCGCTCACGATCTCCTCTGCGAAAACACAAGAGGAAAGATACCAGACATCTTTCTCCCCCGACAGATCAAGATATGCCAGAAGGATCACACCCAGAAAAGGCCAAGAAAAACACTCGATCTCCTCCTTGAAATCCTAAACGCTCACCAGACGAGAGAGATCAAGTTACCAAGAAGTCTCGTTACGATGAGGACCATCGTCTTCATCGACGTAGCAAGAGCCCTCGCCGAATCCGGTCTCCATATCCTTCATCCAGAAGCAACAACGATGAGGATAATCGCGGCCCCCTCAGTCGTGAGATTTTGGAAACCTGCATTCCTCGCGGTCTCGAGAAGCCCCTCTGGCCACTTATGACGGGACCACCGATCCCGATGACAATATAAAGAACCTCGAGGTCATGCTCCACTATCACAACGCCGAAGGAGCCATCAAGTTTAGACTTTTCCCCATCACACTACGAAAAGACTCCATATCATGGTACAAACACCTCCCCGCAGGGTCAATCACATCATGGAGAGCCCTGGAGAATCAGTTCACTAGGCATTTCACTGTGTCTAGACGTCATCCCAAATCCGAGGCCACCCTCGAAGGGATCATCCAGGGAAAGGAGGAACCTCTATGAGAATACATAGACAGGTTCAACAAAGAAGATGTGGAAGTACAGACTACTGACCGCATGAAGCGATACATTTTGGAGAAGGGCTTGTGCCCCAACAACAAGTTTTGTAAAGCTGTGGGGATCGAGTTTCCTCGGTCACTCGCCAAACTCTTCCACAAGGATCAGGCTTACATCCAGTATGAAGAGAAAGAGGTCGCGTACAAGACAAGATATTCAAGGAATCAGGAAAATTCGCAGACTCACAAGCAAAGGGACGACACTGAAGCTCCTCGGCGCGAAAAACGCTAGGATGACCATCCTCGTGAAAGCAGGGGCCCTGCGGGTCGTTTCTTAGAGTATACCTTCCTCATATCTCCTCGTGAGAAGATTCTGACTGAGTGCATCAATATCAAATTCAAGCAAGGAGGCGTTCGCTTCCCAAACCAACTGTCGTTAAGGCCAATACTGATAAAAGTAAGTATTTTGGTTTTCATCGCAGCCATGGACACGTGACCGAAGAGTACATACACCTCAAAGATGTTATTGAGATCTTCATCAAGGAAGGGCATCTCAAGAAGTATATCAAGGACGAAGCTCCTCCACAGGAGGAAACCAAGAGAGTCGACGAGATTTCCGAAGAAGCTTCTCCCATGCCAGTCGCCTTGTCAGTCACCATACCCGAAGATTTCTTCATCCCTCAACAACTCAGAAGCACTAGGTATATTGCAGCACATAAACCCTAGTAGGTGGTCCCGTCGATCATGCTCATCTCAGGTGGAGGCTACAACGAGATGACCGTCATATCGGTCAAGAGGAGACTAAAGCATTTGGTCGATTCATCGCCAAATCAACTTTCATCCCTCGAGAAAGTCAGGGGTAAATCCCAGTTGATCACATTCTAAATGGAAGAACTCCTTTGTGGCTCTCCAAACTCGCACATCCTTTTGTTGATCCACACCCATATGGAAAAGAAGGATGTTCGTAGGATACTCGTCAACCAGGGAAGCTCAGTCGACATAATGTACACCTCCCTCTTCAGGGCATTGTAGCTAGATCAGAAGAACCTGTCCCCGTACGTTGGATCTGATCATCAAGGATTCAATGGGGTTACCGTTAAACCTTGGGGATATGTCGAGTTCATGGTCACGTTAGGGGAAGGAGATGCGCCCAAGACCATCAAGACACATTTCCTGGTCATCAACTTCCCATCATTCTACCAAATATATTGGGAAGGCCAACATTGGCCGAGCTCATCGTCGTCCCCTCCACCGTCCATCTCTAAATGAAATACTATACGTAGAAAGGACATGTAGCTACACTTCACAAAGACATTGAAGCCGCACGAAGATGTTTTGAGGCTGACACCAAAGGGAAGACCGTGATTGAAATCGCGCCTAAAGGTGACAAATGCCCAAGAGACGAGGACTTACCGGCCGAAGAAGCCCAGCCTTAGAAGAAGCCAACTCTTCAGATTAACACATTCGACCTTGACTCCCTCATTCTAGTAGATTCTGAAGACACCACATCTGCAAACAATGCGTACTTTTCACTCAGGCGAGTTCGAGGTCATAACCTTTGGGGATAACCCATACAGAGGAGTTCACATCGGTACAAGGCTTCCCAAAGATGTGAAATAGCAACTGAAGTAGTGTCTGCATAGCAATCCACCAGTACGCGGAATTGCTCAGCGCAGGCGCAATCACGAGCTCACCATCAATCCATCAACACACAGAATTTCTCAGCGCAGACACAAACAGTCCGAAGAGAAGACCTTAGCTGCTGAAAAATTAGTTAAAGTCCTTTTAGAGGCCAATTTTATAACTGAGGCCAGGTATAGAACCTGGCTCTCGAACACTGTACTCGTAAATAAATATAATGGGAAATGGTGCCTCTGTATTGACTACACCGATCTTAATCGGGCTTGCCCGGAAGATTCTTACACTTTGCCTAACATAGACAAACTGATAGACAATTCTACATGTTTCAAGCTCTTGTCCTTCATGGACGCTTATTTTGGGTACAATCAGATACCCATGGTCGAGAAAGATAAGAGGCATACCACATTCATGACCTTGACATGCAATTATTACTATAATGCAATGCTCTTCGGGCTGAAAAACACGGGAGCCACGTATAAACATATGATGGACAAGGTCTTCCAATCACAGATTAGGGACATGCTTGAAGTTTACATGGA
Source organism: Lathyrus aphaca (assembly GCA_963966055.1). Classification (NCBI taxonomy): domain Eukaryota; kingdom Viridiplantae; phylum Streptophyta; class Magnoliopsida; order Fabales; family Fabaceae; genus Lathyrus; species Lathyrus aphaca. Next base: position 30,259,481 of record OZ014521.1, on the reverse strand, counting down.
CGACATGATCGTCAAGTCCACCCAAGAATCCAATTACACATCTCATCTTCAGGAAGTCTTCAACCATGTGAGAAAGTGCAAAATGCGCTTTAACCCCGACAAATGCACCTTTGGTGTAAGGGCAAGAAAGTTCCTCGGTTTATATCTTATAAAAAGAGGAATTGAGGATAATCTTGACAAGTGTCGTGCTTTCTCAGAATTTACTCCTAACTCGAAGAAGTCGATTAAGTCCTTGAATGACATGCTCAAGTCATTATCACGCTTTGTGGAAAAATCATCCCAACACACCTCACCCTTCTTCAAGTTACTCCACAAGGATGCAACATTTGAATGGACAGAGGAATGCAAACAGACCCTACAACACCTCAAGCGAGCATTGTTAGAACCGTCGGTTTTGTCCAGGTCAACGACCGGGGAAGTCCTCTACTTGTATCTTTCTGTTAATACCGAGGCCATTAGCACAACTCTCATTAGAGTAAATCCAGAAGGGCAGAAACTCATGTATTTTATGAGTAAAGTGCTGCAGAGGCCAAAGCTCAGATAATAACAAATAGAGAAGGTCACACTCACCCTCATGAATGTATCCAGAAGACTAAGGTATTATTTCCTGGCACACACCATGGTCATTCGAACTGACCAACCTATCAAACAACAACTTGCCCGACCAGATATGGCTAGGAGAATGCTGAGATGGTCCCTAGAACTTTCCTAATTCGATATACACTACGAGAGCAGAAAAACTCTAAAAGCTCAAGCCCTGGCCGACTTCGTGGCCAAGATGACCCCATGAAAAGCTACACCTGAATACGCCCATAAATGGGTCATCTATGTCGACGAAGCATCTAGTACATCAGGCAGTGGAATGGGGATCATCCTCGAAAACAAAGAGGGACTCATGGTTGAGGTATCATTGGTTCTATCTTTCCCAACGTCTAATAACCAGGATGAATATGAATCTTTCCTGGTAGGACTACGCTTGGCCAAAGACATAGGCGCTCAGGAGATTAAAATCTACACTGATTCCAAACTCGTAGCATCACAAGTCAAAGGGAAATACCAAGCTAAAAACAATCATTTGGTCGAATATCTGGCATTGGTACAACAGAGGTTGGCGTAATTCAAGTCCTAGGAGGTACAACACATTCCCCGCGAACGTAACTCACGGGCGGATGTTTTGTAAAAATTAGCAAGCACATGAAGGACGGGTGGAAACAAGTCCGTCATATAGGAAACGCTTCCACGCCCTAGCATCGAGAAATCCACCGAAGTCATCAACGTCAACGTCACAGGTGACAATAATTGTTGGATGACTCAAGTATACCATTACTTAACAATAGGCAAGTTTCCCGAAGATAACAAGAAAACCAATGCTACCAGATGTCACACATCTTCTTACGTCCTGAAAGACAACAAGCTATACCGCTAAGGGTTTTCCATCCCACTTCTCAAGTGCTTTAAGTGTGTCGAAGGTATAAACACACAACATCTGGGCGGCAGATCTTTAGCCCAAAATTCTTTAAGGGAAAGCTACTAATGGACAACCATTAAGAACAATGCCAAATAGCACGTGAAGAAGTGCGACAAATGCCAACGTCACAGGGAGATGAACCTCGTGTCCCAAACACACTCAAAACAATGTCCTCTCCATGGCACTTCACACCGCGGGGCATGGACATCCTTGGACCCTTCACAGTAGCTTCATTCAACATCTTGCGATTTTATAAGATAAATATCCTAGCTAGGTTCGGCGTGACTCAATTCCTGATCACAGACAACGGTACTCAGTTCACAGACAAGAACTTTCAAGACTTCGTCACCAAGATGGGTACCAAACAGCACTTTGCGTCAGTCGAGCATCCCCAAACGAACAGGAAAGTCGAAGTTGCTAACAGAATCATCTTGTGAGCCCTTATATGAAGGATGGTCTAGGAAAATAAAAGATAGGTCGAGGAAATCCACAGTGTACTTTGGGCCTACCGAACAACTCCACACTCGACCACCGGGGAAAATCCATTCTGAATGACATATGGTGCGGAAGCAGTCATCCCCGTGGAGTTCAGAGAACCTTCTCGACAGACAGAGTCTCCTTTGGAAGAAGAACTCAACAATGAAGCATTGAGAGAAGAGCTCGACTTAGTCGAGGAAATCCGTTCAGGGAAACTCTCCGCGAAGAATCCCTAAAGAAAAATATCGCACTGTGCTACGAAGCCAAGATCATCAAAAGAGAATTTCATGTAGGAAGTCTTGTCCTACGCATAAATCAGAAATATTATCGTGAGGGCAAGCTCACAGCTAACTGGGAGGGCCCATATCGGTTCAAGTCAAAAACCGGAACATGGGCCTACTACTTTGAAAACTAAATGGGGAACCATTTGCTCGACCATGGAACACTGAGAAGCTTAAACAATATTACAGCTAAGTCCATCCAAAGCACGGAATAGTCGCCGATATATCTATCCCATTAACGGGGGGAAACGCCCGACCACAGGGATGTATTGTAACGCCCCAAATTTTATTTAATAATTTTTTATTGGATTGTTGTATGTTGTGTGTGGAGACAAGAAATATTATTTAATATAATATGTGTTTATATTGAATAACTATATGGAGAATAAATAAATAATTGGATCAACAATGATTCATCGATTTGAACCCGGATGCATCGTTTACGCTCCTACTGAGACATGGTCATCCCCCGCCCATTGATTCACAATGAATTCGAATAACCACTTACGCTCCATCCGAGACATGCTTATTCCACCAACACGTATGTGTATGCAAGACTCGATTACACATACATCAACATGAACATAACCATTTATGACACGATCCTCATGATCTTCACAATCATCAATCACACAGTTAGTATAATTCATATCATTCAAACAAGAGTCATTATACATAATTGAAACAATCTCATTTGATTCTTTTTAACAAAATCATTCATTTTAAAACAATCATATAAAACGTAACTACTACCTACGGGTCGTCAGATCCTATAACTATTCATAAGTACTGTCCTCAATGCCTTCGACTAATGGTAAGAAAGTTGACCAAAAGAACGGGACAAAATCGGCTTAAAACATCCAATTTTTTCCAAAATCAGAGGTCTTACACGGCCCCTCGTGTCCCCTGACACGGCCTGATACGCCATCCTGAAAATCTCATATTCCCAAGTATGGAAGGGTGACACGGCCACCCGTGTCGTGTGACATGGCCCGTGTGACACCCTCTGAGGCCCAATTCTTCAAAAATCATCCAAGAATCCCCTTCTCGTACCCTAACACGGCCACCCGTGTCGTGTGACACGACCCGTGTCAGGAGACCTGCGTCAAAAACTCAGTTTTTCATAAAAATCTCTTTTCTTACATCAGTCCATACCAATTCGAAATCCATTACTTATACCTTACTTTTATCACTCAAAATAGTCCAAATATTGTTCTTAAACTGATTTTATACCTCTAATTCTTTGTGAACTCCTCCACCTAACATTACTAATCAAATTAAGAAAATTCTAGGTTTTACTTCCAGTTCTCCATTAACATCATCATCAACAACATTATTCCTATAACCACTTTCATATTAATCCTGTCATACAATGTAGATCATCACTATTCCAAATACAACAATCAATCATACAATTAAACATTAATTTCACACAATCACAATCAATCATCATCATATCACAATTTCATCAAAATCAACAATATCATACAATCCCTAAGTGAGTAAGGAACTCCCAATTACCCTCCTATGTTAGATCACCAATATAAAACCCTTTCTCCCCCTTACCTCGAAATTGAACAATTCTTCACAAACCCTTGATCTTGGAGCTCTACAATCCTTGATCTCCCCCTCTTTTCCCTTTTCTCCAGAGCAATCTGTTATTCGTCAAAAACACGATATGAGGGAATAAGACTCGTTCCCCTCTTTTCATAACATAGCCAAATTACAACCTTGCCCCTCAAACCTCCAACTTATTATTTTATTTATTAAATAACAATATTCTAATAATAATACCACCTCATTATCATATTATTATTTAAATAAAATAATTTCTCTAATTATTATTCCAAATACACCACCATACTCTCATTAAATTATTTTATAAAATAATTTATAAAATCGGGGCGTTACACTCCACGCGATGAAAATGACCAGTACCATCCACAACCAACTTCATCCGTAAATCTCATACAAAGCACCGTCGCAATCCCAACTGAAGACCACCACTCTCCTACAAACATCGTCGCAGTCCCAACTGAAGACCACGAGGACCTATCCGAAATATTTCTGTACAATCCTCTTTATCTCTTTACACAGACTAAGGATTCACTGATCGAGAAAAATACTACTTATGTGATGTCAGGTCAGTGACGTTGACCTAAAGGTGTCATTCCTTCACCTATCTACCAAACATGGTTGACACCTTATAAAAAATATTTGTTATTGCATGGACCAATCGAATCACACATTTAGAGAACACGACAACAAACCGGTACATTCTTGTTAATTTGATTTTGTTACATAAATATTTATTAAATTATTTATTACATATTTCTCTATTATTGTTTTATAGGTTGAGTCATCTCATTTGAGAGTTAAAAACATGTTAAATAGTAGTCTTGGTTTATAGATTTTTTTTGTTAGTTTTTCCCATATATATACCAGATTTTTATCGGAAGAGTGCCAAGTCAAAATTCTTTGATTTATTAGCTACATCCGGCCCACATTTATAATACTCAAAGCTTTATTTAAGAAGATTTATCATGCTTTGTCAAAAAAGTTCTTTTTTCATGCCACCCTAACAATTTGACTAGGCACCTCATAATTTTTTTTAGGGATAAATATATAAAACCCCCCTGTCATTAGGGCGGGTTTTGGTTTTACCCCCTTTAAGATTTTTTTTTATAGACGCACCCTTATAAAAGGAAAACTCAGATTCTACCACCCCCTATTACTGCCCTGCTGATGTGGACAATGATGACTGGGCTATGGGGTGTGACTGGACAATTTCTAGGGTTTCCATAAAAGATCCCAATTTCTAGGGTTCCAATCTTCTTCTCATTTTGCATGTTTCGATTCACAATCTCCAATCACAATCTCCATTCTTCTTCTCCTCTTGCATCGTTTTCGCTTCACAATCTCCAATCACAATCTCCATTCTTCTTCTCCTCTTGATTATGTCTACTGCAAGCAGTGCTTCGGTGTCGATTCCAGGGTTACCCGTTTGTGGTTGTGGGAGATCAATGAAGTTATGGGTTTCAAGTACAAGCAAAAATCGCAATCGGAAGTTCTGGAAATGTCGCAATAACACTAATGGTTGTGAGTTATTTGCATGGGATGATGAAATGGAAAAGTCAGTCAAAGATATCGGGGCTATGCAATCTGTTTGCAAGAATTGTGTAATGGAAGAAGTGAAATTTGAAGCATTGAGAGTCAAACTAGAGAAGGTGAAGATGAAGCTTGATGTGCAGAGAAGTGTTAATAGGAAGCTTAAGATAGGAATTATAATGCTCTGTATTTTTTTTGCCTTATTGTTTAACCATTTGTAAAGAATTAATGACAAAGTTGTAATGTTGATGACAAAGTTAAATAAAATGAGATTGTTTCTGGTTTATGATAGTTGGTTGTTTCTGCATTATTTGTTTCTGGTTTATATTAGTTGGTTGTTTCTGGTTTATACATTATGCTTGTTGCAGGGCCATTATTTGTTCATTGTTTCTGGTTTATGATAATGTAATAATGCATGATTCTGGTTTATACATTATGCTTGTTACAGGGCCATCATTTGTTGCTTGTTTCTGAATTATTGATTCTGTAATAATGCATGATTCTGGTTTATACATAATGCATGATTCTGGTTTAATGCATTATTGTTTCTGCATTATTGTTTCTAGTTGTAATATTGGTTTCTGCATATCACATATCACATATGACATATGACAGAACATTACAAGATTCTAGTTGTAATTCTGGTTTATACATAATGCATGATTCTAAAGCAGAATTGAACAAGTAACAATATGGAAGAAGTAACATAAAGCAGAATTGAAGAAGTAACAATATGGAAGAAGTAACATAAAGCAGAATCTTGTTTACCAAAATGGAAGGGTCTACATTAAGCATCTTGATTACAAAATATTCAGAATTGATCAAGAATACAAAATATCATGTTGTTTACAAAATATCATCTTGATTACAAAATATTCAGAATTGAAACATAACATAAAATGTAGTTAGAGCCCATTGATGCATTTCTCCTTTTGTTTCTTCCTTGTAGCCTTCTTCCTCAGGGCATGTCCATCTTCTTCAGGGAAAGTCAAAGGCTGTTGTGGGTCTGAACCTGGACCTGAGTTGGGTTTTGGTTTTTTAAACCAATTTTCCTTAATTCTCTCACTTTGCCTCTTTCTCAATGGCTTGACCTCCTTTTTTGCTTTTCCCTTAGCCATTGCAGATGCTTGCACACTTTGTTCAACATTAGGCTGATTTTGAGTGATCCCCACACTAGGCTGACTTTGATCTTGTTCTACATTATGCTGAGTTTGGCTGGTCACCACACTAGGCTGAATTGGTTCAACACCAGGCTGACTTGGTTCAACACCATGCTGACTTGGTTCAACAGCAGGCTGACTTGGTTCAACACCATGCTGACTTGGTTCAGCACCAGGCTGAGTTTGTTCAACACCAGCCTGACTTTGATCTTGCTCACCTTGTGGTCTATTCATCTGCTGCACAGGCAGTAGAAACAGAACATTAGCAGAAACAAATCATTAGCACCTAGGCAGTAGAAACATAACATTAGCAGAAACAAATAATTACCTTTCTTTTTAGTGCATTTGGATGTTGTTTCTTGGCCTTGCATGATTTCACATTATGCCCAGTCTTGTCACACCTAGTGCATCTATAAGATACACCTGGTAGCCTTCTTCTTGCACCTTCCTCCCCACTCTCCCTAATTCTGAGTTTTCTAGGTCTACCAGGACCCTTTTTGTACTTAGGAGGCAACAATTCTTCACATTCAACCTCAGGCCACATATCAATGCCATTTATAGGACTGATAGCAAAACCATAGGCCAATGCATACTTCTCTCTTGAGTAACACTCATGTACAAACAGCTCAGGTGATTGTTGCCTAAAGCCTAATGCAGCAATAGCATGCCTGCATGGGATGCCAACCAATTCCCAAAAATTACAGCTGCATGCTCTTTTGGCTATGTCCACAATAAACTCTTGTCTGTTATATGCATGACTGACTTGAAATACTTCATCCTTAGACCAAGTAGGTAACCAATGACCACTATTAGCAACCTCAGTATCTAACCTTCTCCTAGGAATGGGCATTACCCTATGTGGCCACTTATCCAGTTTCACAGTGGAGTTACTACATCTATTCATTAGATACATCCTAATCCATTCACACATTGTCACAATTGGTTTATCTCTAGCAAGCAAAATAGTTGCATTAAAAGATTCAGATATGTTGTTCATCAATACATCACACTTAGAATAGAAACTAAAAGCATGCTTACACCAACTTTCCTTTGGAATTCCCATGAGCCAAGCCCAAGCCTTAGTGTCTATTGCCTTTAACTCATTCATCTTTTGCTGCCATGCTTGCTGGTATGTTGCCTTTGCTGCCCCCATCATAAGATCTCTAATTAGAGCTCCACCACCAAACTTCTTCTTGAAGTTAGCATACAAGTGCCTTAAGCATAGCCTATGCTCGATCCTAGCTTCCATTTCCTCAAAAACTGACACCAACCCCTGACAAAAAGAAGATAAACCAGAATATCAGCTATCTCAGAACATTACCAGAACATATGACAGAACATTACAAGAATATCACATATCATATATGACAGAACATTACAAGAATATCACATATCACATATCACATATGACAAGAACCAGAATATCACATATGACAAGAACCAGAATATCACATATGACAAGAACCTGAAACTTTGGCTGAGTCAGTGTGTGAATCAGTTGTTGTACATAGCAGAAAATGCATCATCCATGTGCAATGTGTCTGCATTTCCATAAGACATGGCACAATACTTGGCAATGACATAATAACACCCACCTTTCAATTCTGACTTTATAACATGCATAATATATTCTTAATTTGACAAATGATGAATAAACAAAGTCAATGCAGACAAGTTAGGTAGTTTGAATATCACATATGACAAGAACCAGAATATAATATGACAGACAACATATGTTTACCTTTTGCTGGTCAGAAATAAAAACATATCTGTTTTCAATGCCAACATCTTCCATCACCAAATTTATGAACCACCTCCATGATTCCTTAGTTTCAGTTTCAACCACACCAAATGCAAGTGGAAAATATTGATCATTGGGATCCCTTCCAACAGCAATCAAAAGCTGACCTCCATATCTAGTTTTCAAGTGACACCCATCAACTCCAATGAAGGGTCTACAACCATTCTTGAAACCCTTCCTACATCCATCAAAACAAAAATAAAAGGATCCAAATCTTGGTTGAATGGAGGATGATGCTCTTTCTGTGTTTATCTTTACAGTATTCCCAGGATTTGCCCTCTTCAACTCAGCTGCATATCTCCATAGGCTAGCATACTCTTGATCTGCATCACCTTCTATGATTTTCTTGGCAATCATCTTAGCCTTCCAAGCCCTAGCAACAGTGATACCAACTGCAAAGGTTTGCCTAATATGCTGAATGATATCAATGATTCTCACCTTCTCTGAAGTTTGAAGCATCTTAACCACAGCCTTTGCAACCCACTTTGAACTAGCTGTTTTGTTATCTAAAACCCTAGCACATGTGTGGGTATCCTTTATAGTCTTTATAGCATAAGTGTGCTTGTGGCCCACTTTGGAACAAAGCATTAAAAAACCACAATTCACTTTACATTCCACTCTCACTCTATACCCCTCATTTTTCACAAATCTTATTTCCCTCCCATTCAAAATAGTCCACTCACGAATTGCTCCCCTAAACTCATCTAGGGAATTGAACTCCATACCCCATTTGAACTTGAATTTTTTATTCATCTGTTCTTTTTTAAACTTCTCAAACTTTGGTTTTTTCTCTCCATCTGAGTTATCAACATCAGAACTCAACAACTCTTCACTCACATAAGCATCATCATCCTCATCATCCTCATCTTCCACACATTTCTTACTACTACCAGTTAAGAAACCACAAATTATTGGACCTTGACTGACTGGTAGAGAGACATCTATACCTTCAAAACCATCTTCAAAGGCAGTGGTTCTCTCATCCTCACTATCGTCCAAACTATCTACATTATCTTCATCACTATCCTCTGACTCAGACCAATGATTGACACACCTAGGGTTTATTGCACTACCACTAGCATTATGTTCAACAAAAAGCTCACCATCAACTTCATTTGCAGAATGGTAACATGCGAAATCATATGCATCCTCATCGTTCTTAATCTGAAAATGACTGGGAGCAATTTCAGGGATCCTAGCCCACAACCGAAACGATCCTACATGGTATCCCCATCCACTGACTATGTTGTTAATATGTAAAGTGGTAAATCTATCTAAGTGTTCCCCAGAAACTAGAGTAGAAACACCACCCCTATATATTGTTTCGGTTGCACTGTGCTTCACAAACTCACCTCCATGTCGAAACACCACATTAAACAGAAGTTTTTTTTTCTGAAAATAGAAACAGAAGAAGATGAAGATGCCGAAAATATAACTACCTAACATCATCAACATTGCTAAACAAACCTGTAAATCCGTTGATTCGTCTTCTTCCTTGCGTTCTTCCTTGCGTGAATCACTGCGTTCTCCCATGGAGTCACTTCGTCTTCCTGCTTCTTCCAAACTGAGATTGGGAACCCTAAATCACGGGGGGGAATTTCAAATAGTTTTAGCAAGGTTTCACAATTGTCCAGTCACACCCCATAGCCCAGTCATCATTGTCCACATCAGCAGGGCAGTAATAGGGGGTGGTAGAATCTGAGTTTTCCTTTTATAAGGGTGCGTCTATAAAAAAAAATCTTAAAGGGGGTAAAACCAAATCCCGCCCTAATGACAGGGGGGTTTTATATATTTATCCCTTTTTTTTAATATCCATATTACACGACAAAATTTTAACTAAAAAATACGTATGAAAAATTCGGTAGAACAAATGAATTTTTCGATAAAAATTAAAAAATTCGATTGTGTATTTTAAAAATAAGGTATGTATTTTTATCAATTTTTTAAAATTGAATTTAACAAACCAGATTTTTGTTAATTTTTCAAATTTATGAAAAAACCGATAGTTTGTACTCGATAGATAAAAATAAATTAACACTATTTTTGAAATATCGGTATGTTCTTAAGTTTTCCAATATATTTGAAAATCCTAATAAAAAATCATTTTTTTTTATATTTTATACCGCATGCTTTGAAAAATCTTGTGTTAAAAAATATGATTCTACACTGACTTTTTTCGAAATATCTAATATAAAGTCATAGATTTCTGAGAAAATATACGATTTCACAATTGTTTTTTAAAAAATAGATGTAAAAATATAGTTTTTCAGTTTTTAAAAAATCAGATAAAAATTCTTGGATTTTGAAAAAAAAGTCCGATAAAAGCTCATATTCCTTTAAAAATTTGGTAAAATTTAATAAAATCTATTAAACACAATTAAAACTATTTATATGGGATGTCACAGGATAATCCTATCTATTTATTTAGTTTAATTATCTTTAACTTTAACTTTCTGAAACACATGGAATAACAACTTTTCTAGTACATGAATCCTACAAAAATTTATTACTATTTTGTTTTCAAGACGTGTATATGGATCCTTCTTTCCCCTTTACTACCTTTGAATGAAACAACTAAAGACATGCACTATATCAATACGCGTGGACTAGGATTATAGAAGGACCTTTCCAAGTATGTCTTCACACACAGTCAAGGTCAACCAATTCCATGACTCTCTTCTCACTTCATTGTCTTGCATTATAGTCTTGACGTATTTGGTCCTCTATCTTTCTAAATGAAAGTGATATCCAACACTTTATTTTTGGACGTACAACAAAAGCCTTATCTTTGTTTTGTTTTCATTCTTTTCAGTCTTTATATGGAAGACTTTTAGGGTTCCAATAATGTTTTGTTTGCATGGTGAAAATGAGAGTAATGGTTCACAATGCTACTTATTTATGTGTCCATTTCATCCCATTGGCTATCGTGAAACTTACAGTTATATATGCTCTTTGTTAATCTATTCAAATGATTATGAATGGGTTTCGAAATTAATGGGTTCTAGCTTTTCTTTGTAGCAATATTGCCCATATCACTTTTATGCTTACTTTACTCTTTAAAAGAATTCATATTGGACAAATTTGACATGCAATCTTAAACAACAAGCTAACATATTTCGACAACATGCTAGAACAAGCTTTGATGACAACACACACGTCTTCTACTCCTGCATGTTTGTACATACTTCGACTATAACATGCACAATTCTTTTCAAAAGATGAAATTATCTCTATCGAGACTAAAGTTCGATCCAAAATACCAAAAATCTCCACCTTGGAACAAACTCTACAACATTAACGGAACAAACTAGCTTTTATCATGCAACTTTATCAATTGCATACAGTAGAAGAACTTTCTACTTGGCAATGACTTGGTGATCATATCAGCATCATTGTCATCAGTCGAAACCTTCAACACTTGGACTTCTCCATGCTCAATTATCTCTCTGACGAAATGCAACCTCCCATCGATGTGTTTGGTTTGATCATGATAGACTAAATTCTTCAACTTGTGTATTGCACTTTGACTGTCACATTTAACAATGATGACTCAACCGTAAAGTTTAAGATCCTTAGCAAAACCTTCAAACCACAATTCTTCTTTCACATATTTAGTAAGGGCAATATACCTCACTTTAGTGGTTGTTAAGGAAACATCCTTTTGAAGTGTTGTTTTCCAACTGATTGTTATGCCAAAGATAGTGAACACATCCAGAAATAGATTTTCTGGAATTCATACAACTTGCATAATCAGAGTCGACAAATACATTGATTTTGACTTTGTTATCATCATCACAAGCTTCACCATAAATCAGGACTCTGCTTAGAGAGTTATTTATGTACCTTAGAATCCACTTCAATGCTTGCCAATATACCTTTCCAGGATTGTCCAAGTTGTTAGACGCTGTGGCGAGTGATCTAGAGGGGGGGTGAATGGATCACCTCCTTGTTTTCAAGGATTTAAAAAGTTTTTCAGAGTTTTCAAAGTATTATGGAAGCAAAGGTCCCGAATAGAATAAGCGTCTATTCTGAACCGGCCACTAGAAGACCAGACAAGCGATAACGTGCTGGATTTTACGATTGCTATGATAAAGAATAAAACACACGATATGAAAACAGTTGAATGCACCTATCACTAAATCAATTTCCAATGAATCGAAAAAAAAATTAAAACGAAAGTAAAGATAGAGAGGAGAAACAATACGCCGAGATTTGGTAAGGAAGTTCCCCACGGTCGTCCTCGCGTGTGGGTACGTCTCCCTCTCAATTTCAAATCGAAATTGAGAATTCTTATATCAAAGTTGCTGAATCCGTTGATTACAAGGTTCGAATACAAAAACCAGAATTCTAAACTCCTAGAATTTCCTATTGTATCAACCTCCACTCGATTTGAGCCCAATCGAGATTTCCTACAAGTTTCACAATCAAACCACGGTTCCACGACCTATTTGCAAAATCCACCGATTCCCAAAACTCTCGCTGCGGTTGAATCTGACTTGTAAACGTGACTCACAAAACCCTCAAGAACACGCCCGTTCTTGAAGGATAACCCAGCTGGTTTTACACTTGAAACCTTCTATCAATCTTCAACTCAGCTGGATCTACGATCGTACCACTGAACGTTGTCTCGAAAGCCTTCAATTCACAGGACAGCAAACAATTTTGTTGATGTTCTTGAATAAGATATTTGAGAAGATGATGAAGATGTCTTGATTCTAGGTTTCAAGCTTGCTCAACAAATTGAAGTTCCAACACTCCAAAAACCCTATCTTGATGTGTTCTTCAATGTTCAATCACTACAAAATTCGTCTCACCAATTTCTTTAATCTGTGATCTATCTGAAAAATGAAAAACAAACACACATATATATATATATATATATATATATATTGCAGAATCTGTTAGGCAAATAACAGAAGAATGAATCGATTCAAGCTTGGATGAATCGATTCATACTGATTGATTTTTAGAAAAACAGAATTAGTTAAACTGTATGAATCGATACATCAAAGGATGAATCGATTCATTTTGCGAAATCCAGAATCCACACTACAGCATGAATCGATTCAAGCCATAATGAATCGATTCATTATGCGTATTTTTCAACAAATGCATAAACAATGAAGACCAAGAAAACCACAACAGTATGAATCGATTCAAGCCATAATGAATCGATTCATTATGCGTATTTTTCACCAAATTTATAAACAATGAAGACCAAGAGAACCAAAGTGATAAAGGCATATGTCTTAACATAGAACAATCACAAAAATCTTTAAAATTCATAATCGATCAAAAACTAAGGGTGCTCACACAAGTACCTACTCACAAGGCTCACTACATATGTTATATCTGGCCTCTGTCGTACCTCGAAAAATACGATCCTAAAACAAACAACAGAGTCGCCACCTAATTCTATTTATTCTACGAGAGAAAAGGGAGATATAGACACAACCTAAATAAAGGATAAGAATGGTCAACGAAACCACTAATCTAAGTTCGGGAGTCAGTTACACAAGGGGAAGGTATTAGGCACCCCTCACGTCCGTTGTACTCAACGGGAACCTCTTAGTATAGTTTGCGCTTAAAATGTTAACTTGTATTATTGTCTTCTTTTAATGATTAAAGTTACTAAGATTGTTTATTAAAGGGAAAGTTTCAATTATTATTTGTTATAGGAAAAGGTTAAGTTTTTTGTTATTGTGATGGAGAGATAGTTAATTTTTTATTATTGTGCTCGCGAAGGATTAAAATCCCCGTGCCTACGTATTCTCTTGTGCAATGGGAAAGTCAGAGCTTCGTAGTTCGTGCAACTACGGTTTGTGATTTTTAATTGAACGATTGTTTGAAAATGCATTCTACTGCTAAGCGTTGGCTTATCTGCTCGCGATAGGAGGCTGAAGCGCTAGCTTGTTTGCGAGATAGAAAGATTTAAACAATGTTCGTTTTGAGAAAAGATGTTTGATCTTTGTTAAGGGTGTTTTAAAACGAGAGGGCGAATGAACCGCATCGCGTGGGGCTAGCCCAGGAGTGATTGCATTCAAGAACGTGCGGAGTGCTAGACTCCAGAGTTCAGTTACTCGTTGATTAATTGTGGAAAAAAAATAGTTTATATTGGTTGGTAGGTTTTAAATTGTATTTGAAAGAAAGAGACAAGTCGTCATCTTTAAGGGGAGGTATCCCGCCTAATCCAACACAAACATTTGAGAAAGAGAAATCGAAAGAAGCTTTAAACTTGGATATAAGGATCGACAAGCAATGCCACATTCTTCCTTTGAGAATAAATAAAATCGGAAGAAGCTTTAAACTTGGATATGAGTATCGACAAGCAATGCCACATTCTTCCTTTGAGAATAGATAAAAATCGGAAGAAGCTTTAAACTTGGATATGAGTATCGACACGCAATGCCACATTCTTCCTTTGAAAATAGATAAAAATCGGAAGAAGCTTTAAACTTGGACATGAGTATCGACAAGAAATGCCACATTCTTCCTTTGAAAATAATTGTTTGTAAGATTTTTGTTTGTGTTTGTGGGGATAGGAGGAACACCTTTCCTAAGGAGATGAATCATGCCTAATCCTTTAAGGTTGTTGAATTATTTTGAATACGAAAGAGTGAACGAATTGTCTAATCCTTTCAGTTCTTCGTATAATTTATTTAAACGATTCCGTGTTTTAGAAATGAGAGGGTGAATAAACCACATCGCGTGGGGCTAGCCCAGGAGTGATTTGATTCAAGAACGTGCGGAGTTCTAGACTCCGGAGTTCAATTACTCGTTAATTAATTTAGAATTTTATGTGTTTTAGAAACGAGAGGATGAATAAACCACATCGCGTGGGGCTAGCCCAGGAGTGATTTGATTCAAGAACGTGCGGAGTGCTAGACTTCGGAGTTCAATTACTCGTTATTTGATTTGCGAATTAAGACGCATAACGTGCAGACGGCGATCACAAGTGACCGATTTACGTGTGTGTAAATGTAGACGAGAATGAATTGTTCATTGATTTATGAATCGAGTGTTTTAAATACGAAAGGGGGGAATGAATCCACAACACGTGGGGCTAGCCCAGGAGTGATTCACTCAAGAACGTGCAGAATGCTAGACTCCGGAGTTCAGTTCTTTCGCAGATTAATTAGGAAAATAATTTAAATTGGTTATTTTGATATACGAATGGTGATTGAACACATCGCGTGAGGCTAGCCCAGTAGCGGTCCAATCCAGAACGTGCGGAGTGCTAGACTCCGGAATTCTGTTTTCGTATATAAATTAATTAAATAGGTCAAATAATTGTTTTTTTAGATGTTTGGAATCGATGTAATTAATAACGAAGGAGTGAATGAAACATTACGCGTGGGGCTAGCCCAGTTGTAGTTCGTTTCAGAACGTGCGGTGTGCCAGACTCCGGAGTTCTATCCCTATGTTAAATTAATTAGTTTGAAAGTTCTTTTAAGTGTTTTATGGTTTCGACCCGATGGTGATGTACTAGTAATTAGTCAAACGTAAATGTGGCATCAAGATCACAGTGAGGCGCAAAAGAGATAACATTGAGTTTTAGTGATACCTAACGGAGAAGGTCCGTTGCCTCTTTAGTATACGCACACAAACACAAGAAAAGATAAGGCCCATTCCTCAAGCGGGTACCAAAATCCACGGAATCACGGATCAGAATAATTAGCTCAAACGAAATTCCAACAAGAGAAAGTCAATGGTCTAAGCACCAAGCAGGAAGAATTCAACGATGGCTGTCGAAATATTTAACCACAAACCAAATTTATTATAATAAATCTAAAACAAAAGTTCAACTAAAACTACCAACAGTCTAAAAAAACAAAACACTAATCAAGAATCTAAAGAATTTCTAATCAATATTAAAACATAAAGTAAACAAAAATAAGTTATAAAAAGTAATTATAAGAATAACAGCAAAAATTAATAATAACTAACAAGTAATTATATTCAAACAAAATAAATAAATCAATCGTTTAAAAAATAAAAAAGAAAAAAAAGAAAAAAATTAAATAGAGGGGGAGACCGCTGGAATACAAAGTGTGTTTGATAAGAAGTTCTAATGGGCTTTCTAAGCCCATAACAACAATAACATAAGTCTTCCTACATAAACAAAAGAAAGAAAAAAAGAAAGGTTAGTAAAAGGATTATAAGAAAAATAACAAATGAAAAAAAGCTTAAAATCAGATACGACGAGTTTTTTAAAAAGAAATTGAAAACATAAAAAATAAAGTTAGCAAAACAACTCTCGATCTCCTCTTGTCAACACTGCATTCACCATCTAACACGTGTCGTCTCGTTCATCATCTTCTTTGAGAAACGGTGTCGTTCAACCTCTGTCACTATTGTTGCAGCTCTCTCTGTTCAGTTTCACGATCTCATCTCTTTTGTTACGGTACTGTTCCTCTTCGTCTTCGATTTGAAATCGCGCCGACTTGTACTTTTGCAGTGGAGACGAGGTTTGCAGGTTGTGTCTTCGTGTTCTGTGTTTTCGGCGGTGGCGATGTTGACGGTGTGGCTTCGTTGGTGGTTGTGATGGTGGCGGATGGGATCCACAAAGACGATTTAGGGGGCGGATTTGGTGGAGAGGAAAAGGGTTTGTTCGCGGTGGCGGTAGTAATAGAAAAGAGGGTAAGAGGGTTGATGTCGAAGAGGAGCGAAAGTGAGATACGGAGGGTGAAGTTTTGCACTTGGTTGATGAGGTGAAATTGACGGTGAGTTCAACGGGTTTGGTGTGTTTGAGTGGTTCGCGGCTTTCACGTAAAACCAAAAGGGAATTGAACGGCAATGGATTTAAGGTGAGGGCTTTGGATTTTCTGTTTTTGACTGTTGCGATTTGTTTTGAGAATGATGTTTTCGATTTTTTAAAGGATCTCTCTCATCTCCGCCCTTTTGATTTTTCCTTTGATGCGGTTCAGGTTGTTTTCAGTTTGAAGATTGTTGAGGTGGGGGGTTGAGAAAGGTTGTACGGCTGGTGTTTTGTTCTGTGAGGAAAGCTCTGAAAGTTGTGGTTTGAAATTAACGAAAGATTATGGCAAGCGGTTGAAAGTGGTGTTGGAGAGTTTGTTGGTGGTGATTGGTGTTTCAAACAGTGGCTGGAGGTGATTCGTTTGAAGGATGGGGTGATGGCTGGTGTTGAGATGGTTGTTTGGAAAGATGGAGTGATGTGCGAGCTGGATGTTTCGGTGATATCGTTTCGGTTTCGGGAAGTGGCCGTGTTTGGGTGATAGTGGTTCGAAAGGAGGGTTGTGGTAGGTTATGTGTATGTGTGCGGATTCGTATTGTTTCGGTTTGAAGTGGTGAAGGATGTGTTGGTTCTAAAAGGTTTTCTGTGTGTTTGGCTTGCTATCAGAGTTTTTGTGTGGAAAAAACTTTCTCTGTTTCGGGTGCGGATTGCGACTTTGGCATCAACGGTTCATGGCGCGTTTTGGTTGCTTCTGTTGGTTGTGGGGTTCATGAGGGTGTCGGACGGTTTGCACGCGGTTGGTGAGCAACGGTTTCGAAAGGATTGTTGTTGAAGAGTTCCATTGAAGGTGGTTGGGTGAAAAGATGAGATATGGGAAGAAGGTGGTCGTGTATTGGCAGCGAAATGGTGAGGTTTAAGATCGAAGAAGAGGATTGAAGGGTTTGATGGGTTAATGGTGATGGATTTTGGGTATTCTGGTTTTTTTTGCAGGTGAGTGTTTGTTTTTTCAGGTTTTGTGAGGTGTTCCCCCCCTTTCGTGATGTTTTTTTCCAGTTCCTCTCTATAACATACTGTCATTCCCCTTTTTTTTGTGAACCATCCCCCCCTGTTTTAAGAAGAAGTGGGTTTACTAAAGGCCGGTCTTTTTTCGGCCCTTCCCTTGAAATTCCAGTGTTATTTTAATAATTTTGTGGAGACAGTGAAGTCAGGTTTTAGATTTGGGATTGTGTTCCCCTTTTTCTTTCATTTGTTGGATCCTTGTGTATGGTCTATATCTCCTTTTCTTTATGCAGGTTTTCACCCATATATTGATGTAAGGATACAGGCTGGGTGTAGCAGGAGTTTATTTCTTTTGGAAATTAACAGGGGTCCTTTTGTTGCAGGTTTTGTGCAAGGCTCAATTTGGTGTAAACTTATAGCTGTTGTTATGCAGAAAATTGGAGCAGTGTGTTTGACTTGGACCAAGAATATATATAGAACAAAACTTTTAAAACTAACTAAACAATTCTATCCCAACCAAACATAGACCAAAACCAATTACACTAATCTGATAAATAAATAAATAAATAAAATAGCAGTAAAATAAAATAGATATAAAATAAAACAGATATAAAAATAACCAAGTGAGGAAAGATTAATTATGATATACACTAAAATTAAATTAAATTAAATTAAAACTAAATTCAAGTGAAATTGAGACTAATTATTAATAGTCTAAAAATAAAAATAAAGAATAAAATTAGTAGAAATTAGTAAATTAATAAAAATGACTAAATTGATCTAAATTGGCCTTAAAAAAGTAATAATTAAAATCTAAGACAAAAAACTAGATTTAAAGATAAACTTAAATTATAATAACTAAATAAAAGGAAATAATTTTAAGAGGAACCAAAAACCTACCCAAATTCTAAAATTAACTTAATTCTTCGAAATCAAGGATAAAATAAAAACGATATAAAATCGAACAAGAATACAATGACTAATGATTAATAATATGTTTCAACTTAAAATGCAAAATGATGATTTTCGATATACTGACGAAAACACGTCAAAAAATGAACAAAAGTTTAAAAATTTTTGGTCAAAATTTAGGGTATGACAGCTGCCCCTATTTAATCATCTTGAACTTGAATGTACGAGTAACAAAGATTTTTTTTGGACATTCAAGGTGAAAGATGATTAAATAACAAAATACCTAAAATTTTGACTGAAAATGCAAATGAAATGATATGATGTGCAATGTAAAAATGCAAGACAAAAGCTATCACGCCGCTGGGCAGAAAACTGACACTACTGGGGCTTAGACACACATGACCGGAGTACAAACCACACGAGAAAATTTCTCTTGAGCGAAGCCGGAAGACAACTGTCTACAAGTCCTAAGATGACTCGAGATCTTTGAACAAAATTCCACTTTGAGGAAATCTACTGCCGAGATTTGAAACCTCATTTGGAAAAAACCTTCTGTTAGTGTATCAAAACGAACATAAATCTACTGCCGAGATTCTGAAACGAGAACCAATTCTTCCGAAGTCTACTGGAGATCTAACTGCCGAGATGACCAGAGAATCTAAAAGATGGAATACCTTCTGCCGAGGTATACTAAAAGAACCAAAAATCTACTGCCGAGATCTTGGAAAGAACAAAATTTGTCGAAATCTGCTGGAAGTCTACTGACGAGATTACCAGAGAAATCTAAGAATGAAATACCTTCTGCCAAGGTATCAAAATGAACCAAATATCTACTGCCGAGATCTGCTAGAAATAAAAGGAATCACCCGTTGCCAAATCTTCTACCGAGATTTAACTAAGGAGGCCATTGGAGATCATAAAAAGTAAATACCTTCTGCCGAGGTAGACTGGAAATCTTCTGCCGAGACTTGCCAGAAATAAAAGGAATCACCTGTTGCTAAATCTTCTGCCGAGATTTAACTAAGGATACCATTGAATAGAAATCTCATCATATTCCCCTTCTTCTGAAAGAGATAGCCATATGATGGAGAAACAACTTCACGCTCAAACTTCTCAACTTGTCTGGAAGAGATAGCCATTTGACGAAAATTGGAACATCACGACAAACTTCCCACCTTGTCTGGATGAGATGCCATTTGCCGAGAAATAAAAAGATTCATACCAAACTTCTCAACGTGCATTGGAGAGACGGCCATTTGATAGAACCCTCACCATACTTCCCTTCTTCTGAAAGAGACAACCATATGATGAAGAACAACTTCACGCTCAAACTTCTCAACTTGTCTGGAAGAGATAGCCATTTGACGGAAATTGGAAAATTCACAACAAACTTCTCAACTTGTCTGGAAGAGATAGCCATTTGTTGGAAAAATAAAGAGATTCGTATCAAACTTCTCAACTTGTATGGGAGAGATAGCAATTTGATAGAACATTCATCATACTTCCCTTCTTATGAAAGAGACAGCCATATGATGAAGAACAACTTCACGCTCAAACTTCTCAACTTGTCTGGAAGAGATAGCCATTTGACGGAAATTGGAAAATTCACAACAAACTTCCCACCTTGTCTGGATGAGATGCCATTTGCCGAACAAACTTCTCACCTTGTCTGGATGAGATGCCATTTGTTGAAAATTGAAGAATCACGACAAACTTCTCACCTTGTCTGGATGAGATGCCATTTGCCGAAAAATAAAGGAATCACGACAAACTTCCCACCTTGTCTGGATGAGATGCCATTTGTTGAAAATTGAAGAATCACGATAAACTTCTCACATTGTCTGGATGAGATGCCATTTGCCGAAAAATAAAGAGAATCACGACAAACTTCCCACCTTGTCTGGATGAGATACCATTTTCCGAACAAACATCTCACCTTGTCTGGATGAGATGCCATTTGTTGGAAAAGTAAAGAGATTTGTATCAAACTTCTCAACTTGTATGGGAGAGATAGCCATTTGATAGAACATTCATCATACTTCCCTTCTTCTGAAAGAGACAGCCATATGATGAAGAACAACTTCACACTCAAACTTCTCAACTTGTCTGGAAGAGATAGCCATTTGACGGAAATTGGAAAATTCACAACAAACTTCCCATTTTGTCTGGATGAGATGCCATTTGTTGAAAATTGAAGAATCACGACAAACTTCCCACCTTGTCTGGATGAGATGCCATTTGTCGAACAAACTTTTCACCTTGTCTAGATGAGATGCCATTTGTTGGAAAAGTAAAGAGATTCGTATCAAACTTCTCAACTTGTATGGAAGAGATAGCCATTTGACGGAAATTGGAAAATTCACAACAAACTTCCCACCTTGTCTGGATGAGATGCCATTTGTTGAAAATTGAAGAATCACGACAAACTTCCCACCTTGTCTGGATGAGATGCCATTTGTCGAACAAACTTCTCACCTTGTTTGGATGAGATGCCATTTGTTGGAAAAGTAAAGAGATTCGTATCAAACTTCTCAACTTGTATGTGAGAGATAGCCATTTGATAGAACATTCATCATACTTCCCTTCTTCTGAAAGAGACAGCCATATGATGAAGAACAAATCCACGCTCAAACTTCTCAACTTGTCTGGAAGAGATAGTCATTTGACGGAAATTGGAAAATTCACAACAAACTTCCCACCTTGTCTGGATGAGATGCCATTTGTTGAAAATTGAAGAATCACGACAAACTTCTCACCTTGTCTGGATGAGATGCCATTTGTTGAAAATTGAAGAATCACGACAAACTTCTCACCTTGTTTGGATGAGATGCCATTTGCCAAACAAACTTCTCACCTTGTCTGGATGAGATGCCATTTGTTGAAAATTGAAGAATCACGACAAACTTCTCACCTTGTCTGGATGAGATGCCATTTGCCGAAAAATAAAGAGAATCACGACAAACTTCCCACCTTGTCTGGATGAGATGCCATTTGCCGAACAAACTTCTCACCTTGTCTGGATGAGATGCCATTTGTTGAAAATTGAAGAAACACGACAAACTTCTCACCTTGTCTGGATGAGATGCCATTTGCCGAACAAACTTCTCACCTTGTCTGGATGAGATGCCATTTGTTGAAAATAAAAAATCACGACAAACTTCTCACCTTGTCTGGATGAGATGCCATATGCCGAAAAAATAAAGAGAATCATATCAAACTTCTCCACCGAACATGGTTGATGCCATTTGATAGAACATAAACTTTGCTGAGGATGAACAAACTGCTCGAAAAGAGAATGCCATCTGTTGATTTACTGGAAAATCCGTGGACAAGAAACAAGCTTCTCAAATAAAGAGACGGCCACTTGTTGATTCCGGTTAGAGGTCCAAGGATAAGAACAGGCTTCTCCAATAAAGAGACTGCCACTTGTTGGTTTACTCAGAAGTTCAAGGACAAAACAAGCTTCTCGAATGAAGAGACTGCCACTTGTTGTCAGGTGTAAATACTCCAAGAGAATGTTGCAACAACACTGCTGGAGAGCACAAATTTGTCTTCAATGGGGGAACCTTCAATTTCTTCTGGAAGACCAAGTAATCAAAGGTGAAAAATGAATTCACTTTCCATCTGGAATCATTGGACATGGATTGACTGATCGGAAAGAGACTGCCATCTGTTGACTTACTCAAAAGGTTCAAAAACAAAACAAGCTTCTCAAATAATGAGACGGCCACTTGTTGATTCCACTTGGAAGTTCTAGGACAAAACAAGCTTCTCGAATAAAGAGACTGCCACTTGTTATCAGGTATAAGTACTCCAAGAGAATTTTGCAACAACACTGCTGGAGAGCACAAATTTGTCTTCAATGGAAGCCTCCAACAAATTCCTCCCGAGAGACAAATCATTAACAGGTGTAAAATAAATGCACCTTCCATCTGGTAGTTCAATCATCAAAATTGCCAAAGACCAAAATTCAATCCAGGAACGAGCTGGAAAGAAACTGTCAAGCAAGACACTAACCCATGAGGAATAAACTCAATTGGGGATTAATCCTATCCAAGTGTGGAAAGGGGAACTAAAGCAAAAATCTTCCATGAGGGTAAAAACTCAATGGGGAATTAGAAAGAATGTACATTTTCTGCCTAAGGCTGACAACTCTATTTTGAGAGAAACACATCACTTAGGGGTAAACACGACCAAGGTAGATGAAGTATGCATCAATGAATGCAACATGAATATGAACATGAATTCAATTATGATGTACACGTATGTATATGCGTTATGTTAATGCTGACAGACAGACAAAACAGACACAAGAGGTGAACTGGTGATGAAATAAACATCACAACCAACGGATACTCGACCACTCTTGTCAAAGTGTACGCAATCACTGAGGATAGGGTAAAGAGCCATCTATGGAACGAGTCTTGCTACAAGACTCAAATCCCTTCGAGGAGAGAAAGATACTTCATTCGAGAAATAAACCCAGACAAGTCTTCTAACTTCAACATCTATCAGAAGGAAGCAACCATACAAACTACGTTTGCTTAGGATGAAGTAAATTTGTACTCCGTTGGGGAAGAAAATCACATTCAGCTGGAGAAGCTTGAATAAAGGCTCAATTGGGGGTACTAGACATAGTAACTCACTGGAAGCACTAAGTAGTAAAAAGACATCCACCAGAAAATACTGAGTCATGCCCCTGATATATCAAAGCAACTTGGTGTGAGGACCCCGTTATCTGGAGGTACTTGTAAGGTATATTCCAAGAGCGTCTTTCTTAGGGGAACATGTGGTCATGCATCCACGAAATGGTTTGTGAAGAGATCATCTCAAGAGGATTTTACAGAAGACTTGGCATTCAAGATGCCCCAGTGTCTTCAAACTCTTGTAGAGATTCGTCGAATCTCGACATCACTGCCTCAGATTAATTGTGTTTGGCTCAAACAAGTCTTCAATGCTTGTCTTTTAGGGATGGTCAAACTGTGTAAGCACAAATCGGGAAATGACTTGCCCCTGTTTAACAAATTCTTCAAGTAACATGCCCCTGTCTGTCAAAGTGTTCAAACAAAATGCCCCTGTATGGCAAAGTCTTCAAGCAAAATGCCCCTGTATGGCCAAGTCTTCAAGCAACATGCCCCTGTCTGGCAAAGTATTCAAACAACACGCTCCTGTCTAGCAAAGTATTCAAACAACACACTCCTGGGGATGATCATTCTCTAAAATGGTCGTTCAACTACTCGTCAGAGTTTCAAATATCAAGAGATTAAGCTCATCACTGGTACTCATACATAGGCTTCTATGATATCAAGCAAGTGTTAACAAGCAAAATGTTAATGCTGAGACTGCTAATGCAACCCACATGTTTGTCTCGAGTTTTTTTTAATGTTTTTTTTTTAAAAGATTTTCACAATAGCCTGTAACCGAATCACTAGCTAGGATGTGATATTCATTTTTTTTATAAAGCCAACACCAATTTTTGAGCATAGCTCGTAGGAGTCGGGAAACACTATCTCATCGAGTGTGCTTTCGAAATAAACCCTACTTCAATTAGGACTTTTGAGGGTTGTAATGTGGTTTGGTTCACGGTTTTAGAAACAAAGGATAAAGGCTCAAAGTTTATTTGGTGCCCACCCACTCTCCGTGATGTTCTCCAATCCTAGGTCCAGCTAAATTGACACATACATTCCTCTTGTTAGTGTAAAGATGAAGATCCAAGGTTTGCTTGAAATGACAGTCATCTTATTTGTCCTCTATGGATATCAGTGACCCCTTTGACTTTGATATGGTGATCACTAAATCTTATGGATTAGGTTGAGGATTGAAAGGCCTTTTCTAACTCGAATTTCTCTTTGGTCCCTGATTTTTGCCTAAGTCTCCTTTTGGGTGCTTGACTTAGCGGGATTTTATTTTCTCTTTTTTTCATTGGAAGGCTGAAAGTTGTGACTGTCAAGTCATTAATTGTAGTGGATTCCCTGATGGGATGTTTCATCTTATGATTTGACTGTGTAACCAGATTAACCGAACACTACCCTTCCCCAGGTTAAGTGTAAGGGTTTTGAAATATCTGAAAGAAACTCCTACTTCTAGGCTCGAAGTGGTTGACTAGGGATTAACTCCTTATTTCTCCAGTGTTTGGGAATTTGAAACAATGCCTATACACCGTTAGTAGGGTTTTAATCAAAAGCATTCAACTAGAGAATTTGTGTTTTAATTTCGTCATCCTCCCTCCAATTCTCTGCCTAGGCAAGAGATGGGATAATATTGGCATTATAAAGTTGAAAAAGCATTATGAGTGAATACAAATGGATTACTTCAAGACAAACATATTCATTGCATTAATCATTAAAAACAAATAAGTTCTTACATGCCAAGACAAATGCATTAACAAACAAAGAAAAATACATATGAAAAGTAGTGAACGAGCTAATCATCTGAGAAGATAAACTTCAAAGTATCGAACGATCGCGTGCATTCAGGAACTTGTCCTATGCTCCAGCAACAGATTGACTTGGACATGACTCTCTTTGAGTTTTTATCAGCACAAAGGCACTCCATCCACATATGGGATTCCTCCATTGAAGACCAACACCCCGTAGTCGATCATCTCTTGAAACTTTTCCTGGAAGACTTTGCACTCTTCGATCGGATGCCCCAGTACTCCATTATGAAACTCACAACTGGTATTTGGATTAATCCCACAGGGCTGAGACCTCGTGGCTCTGGTCTTTCTGGGTGTTATTATTGAGTTCCGGGCAAAATGAGACCACAATTGACTGTAAGTCATTGGGATTGGGTCAAACTGGTGGGTCGCTTCTTCGGGACTATTTGGAGATCTCCGCTGATTCTGACGTCGCTGACGAGTAGTAGAATTTGACTGACGCTGAGAAATGACCAGATCTTTGACCAAAGAAATCAGTCGCCCTCTATCAATCTTCAAGCTATGAATCTCTTCTTGGAGTTCAATGTTCTCCTGCACAAGGTTGTCTACTATGGTCTTCATTGTAGTCGAGAATATTCCCATATGATTTCTCAAAGTCGTGACTTCATTTCTAAGCTCCCTGTTTTCCTGCTCAAGTTGGTCCATCTTTCTCTGGTGACTGGTCGAGTACAGTTGACTGACTGAGAATAAGACATGTGTGAGTTGGATTGTTGGAAGATGATATGCAATGCAAATGCATATGCAAATGACACACGGATGAATACAAAGCTCAGAATGCTCAAAATCACAAACATAAACAGCTCCAGAATTGGATATAAAGGCAAAGTGTTGGATCCAAGGTACAAGAGCAGCTTGGAATCTCCTAACTGGTAAGCCTTAAATGGAGAGTTCTAAATTCTTTACTCATAAAGCCCACTCACAGGATAGCTTCTATGGTGATGGTATAAGGATACTCAAGGTCATGGACGTTTATCGTACTAACGCCCCGCCGCAGGCTGGTTGCATTGTGACGATAATGACGATAAGGTCTACCTTAAGTGGAGTTCTCATGCTAGGCCAACAAAGGGGCGAGCCCTCGGAGCCTAACATTACGCAACTACCAAAAATGAAACAGGTTATAGGGGGTCTCAGAATCACAGCCCTTTCGTGAATCAGGTCACGCGACAGGCTAGCGGTGTTGTGACAAGATCTACGAAAAGTCTAACTATCTGGGGGAGCTTTCATGCTAGGCGTGCAAGGAGAGAGTCCTTGGAGACTAACACTAATAACATCCAATTCTAACTTAGGTGTTCCCTCTTCTTTTTCAAAACTCAAGTACAAATTCATACCCGTGATATCCCGAGATCCAACAGGCAGATATAATGAGCAAATAATAAAGAAGGAAGCAATAGATAGAATATCAACAGTAAATAAAGAAGACAATCAAACAAGTCATCAAACAAACGCAAAATATCCTAAGCTAGGCTCGACTCTCTTATGCATCAAGCATGTCTACTCCCCAGCAGAGTCGCCAGCTGTCGTACCTCGAAAAATACGATCCTAAAACAAACAACAGAGTCGCCACCTAATTCTATTTATTCTACGAGAGAAAAGGGAGATATAGACACAACCTAAATAAAGGATAAGAATGGTCAACGAAACCACTAATCTAAGTTCGGGAGTCAGTTACGCAAGGGGAAGGTATTAGGCACCCCTCACGTCCGTTGTACTCAACGGGAACCTCTTAGTATAGTTTGCGCTTAAAATGTTAACTTGTATTATTGTCTTCTTTTAATGATTAAAGTTACTAAGATTGTTTATTAAAGGGAAAGTTTCAATTATTATTTGTTATGGGAAAAGGTTAAGTTTTTTGTTATTGTGATGGAGAGATAGTTAATTTTTTATTATTGTGCTCGCAAAGGATTAAAATCCCCGTGCCTACGTATTCCCTTGTGCAATGGGAAAGTCAGAGCTTCGTAGTTCGTGCAACTACGGTTTATGATTTTTAATTGAACGATTGTTTGAAAATGCATTCTACTGCTAAGCGTTGGCTTATCTACTCGCGATAGGAGGCTGAAGCGCTAGCTTGTTTGCGAGATAGAAAGATTTAAACAATGTTCGTTTTGAGAAAAGATGTTTGATCTTTGTTAAGGGTGTTTTAAAACGAGAGGGCGAATGAACCGCATCGCGTGGGGCTAGCCCAGGAGTGATTGCATTCAAGAACGTGCGGAGTGCTAGACTCCGGAGTTCAGTTACTCGTTGATTAATTGTGGAAAAAAAATAGTTTATATTGGTTGGTAAGTTTTAAATTGTATTTGAAAGAAAGAGACAAGTCGTCATCTTTAAGGGGAGGTATCCCGCCTAATCCAACACAAACATTTGAGAAAGAGAAATCGAAAGAAGCTTTAAACTTGGATATAAGGATCGACAAGCAATGCCACATTCTTCCTTTGAGAATAAATAAAATTGGAAGAAGCTTTAAACTTGGATATGAGTATCGACAAGCAATGCCACATTCTTCCTTTGAGAATAGATAAAAATCGGAAGAAGCTTTAAACTTGGATATGAGTATCGACAAGCAATGCCACATTCTTCCTTTGAGAATAGATAAAAATCGGAAGAAGCTTTAAACTTAGATATGAGTATCGACAAGCAATGCCACATTCTTCCTTTGAAAATAGATAAAAATCGGAAGAAGCTTTAAACTTAGACATGAGTATCGACAAGCAATGCCACATTCTTCCTTTGAAAATAATTGTTTGTAAGATTTTTGTTTGTGTTTGTGGGGATAGGAGGAACACCTTTCCTAAGGAGATGAATCATGCCTAATCCTTTAAGGTTGTTGAATGATTTTGAATACGAAAGAGTGAACGAATTGTCTAATCCTTTCAGTTCTTCGTATAATTTATTTAAACGATTCTGTGTTTTAGAAATGAGAGGGTGAATAAACCACATCGCCTGGGGCTAGCCCATGATTGATTTGATTCAAGAACGTGCGGAGTGCTAGACTCCGGAGTTCAATTACTCGTTAATTAATTTAGAATTTTACGTGTTTTAGAAACGAGAGGATGAATAAACCACATCGCGTGGGGCTAGCCAAGGAGTGATTTGATTCAAAAACGTGCGGAGTGCTAGACTTCGGAGTTCAATTACTCGTTATTTGATTTGCAAATTAAGACGCATAACGTGCAGACGGCGATCACAAGTGACCGACTTACGTGTGTGTAAATGTAGACGAGAATGAATTGTTCATTGATTTATGAATCGAGTGTTTTAAATACGAAAGGGAGGAATGAATCCACAACGCGTGGGGCTAGCCCAGGAGTGATTCGCTCAAGAACGGAGGAATTCTAGACTCCAGAGTTCAGTTCTTTCGCAGATTAATTAGGAAAATAATTTAAATTGGTTATTTTGATATACGAATGATGATTGAACACATCGCGTGAGGCTAGCCCAGTAGCGGTCCAATCCAGAACGTGCGGAGTGCTAGACTCCGGAATTCTGTTTTCATATATAAATTAATTAAATAGGTCGAATAATTGTTTTTTTAGACGTTTGGAATCGATGTAATTAATAACGAAGGAGTGAATGAAACATTACGCGTGGGGCTAGCCCAGTTGTAGTTCGTTTCAGAACGTGCGGAGTGCCAGACTCCGGAGTTCTATCCCTATGTTAAATTAATTAGTTTGAAAGTTCTTTTAAGTGTTTTATGGTTTCGACCCGATGGTGATGTACTAGTAATTAGTCAAACATAAATGTGGCATCAAGATCACAGTGAGGCGCAAAAGAGATAACATTGATTTTTAGTGATACCTAACGGAGAAGGTTCGTTGCCTCTTTAGTATACGCACACAAACACAAGAAAAGATAAGGCCCATTCCTCAAGCGGGTACCAAAATCCACAAAATCACGGATCAGAATAATTATCTCAAACGAAATTCCAACAAGAGAAAGTCAATGGTCTAAGCACCAAGCAGAAAGAATTCAACGATGGCTGTCGAAATATTTAACCACAAACCAAATTGATTATAATAAATCTAAAACAAAAGTTCAACTAAAACTACCAACAGTCTAAAATAACAAAACACTAATCAAGAATCTAAAGAATTTATAATCAACATTAAAACAAAAAGTAAACAAAAATAAGTTATAAAAAGTAATTATAAGAATAACAACAAAAATTAATAATAACTAACAAGTAATTATATTCAAACAAAATAAATAAATCAATCGTTTAAAAAATAAAAATGAAAAAAAAGAAAAAAATTAAATAGAGGGGGAGACCGCTGGAATACAGAGTGTGTTTGATAAGAAGTTCTAATGGGCTTTCTAAGCCCATAACAACAATAAAATAAGTCTTCCTACATAAACAAAAGAAAGAAAAAAATAAAGGTTAGTAAAAGGATTATAAGAAAAATAACAAATGAAAAAAAGCTTAAAATCAGATACGACGAGTTTTTTAAAAAGAAATTGAAAACATAAAAAATAAATTTAGCAAAACAACTCTCGATCTCCTCTTGTCAACACTGCATTCACCATCTAACACGTGTCGTCTCGTTCATCATCTTCTTTGCGAAACGGTGTCGTTCAACCTCTGTCACTATTGTTGCAGCTCTCTCTGTTCAGTTTCACGATCTCATCTCTTTTGTTACGGTACTGTTCCTCTTCGTCTTCGATTTGAAATCGCGCCGACTTGTACTTTTGCGGTGGAGACGAGGTTTGCAGGTTGTGTCTTCGTGTTCTGTGTTTTCGGCGGTGGCGATGTTGACGGCGTGGCTTCGTTGGTGGTTATGATGGTGGCGGATGGGATCCAAAGCGGCGATTTAGGGGGCGGATTTGGTGGAGAGGAAAAGGGTTTGTTCGCGGTGGCGGTAGTATTAGAAAAGAGGGTAAGAGGGTTGATGTCGAAGAGGAGAGAAAGTGAGATACGGAGGGTGAAGTTTTGCACTTGGTTGATGAGGTGAAATTGACGGTGAGTTCAACGGGTTTGGTGTGTTTGAGTGGTTCGCGGCTTTCGCGTAAAACCAAAAGGGAATTGAACAACAATGGATTTAAGGAGAGGGCTTTGGATTTTCTGTTTTTGACTGTTGCGATTTGTTTTGAGAATGATGTTTTCGATTTTTTAAAGGATCTCTCTCATCTCCGCCCTTTTGATTTTTCCTTTGATGCGGTTCAGGTTGTTTTCAGTTTGAAGATTGTTGAGGTGGGGGGTTGAGAAAGGTTGTGCGGCTGGTGTTTTGTTCTGTGAGGAAAACTCTGAAAGTTGTGGTTTGAAATTAACGAAAGGTTATGGCGAGCGGTTGAAAGTGGTGTTGGAGAGTTTGTTGGTGGTGATTGGTGTTTCAAACAGTGGCTGGAGGTGATTCGTTTGAAGGATGGGGTGATGACTGGTGTTGAGATGGTTGTTTGGAAAGATGGAGTGATGTGCGAGCTGGATGTTTCGGTGATATCGTTTCGGTTTCGGGAGTGGCCGCGTTTGGGTGATAGTGGTTCGAAAGGAGGGTGGTGGTAGGTTATGTGTATGTGTGCGGATTCGTATTGTTTCGGTTTGAAGTGGTGAATGATGTGTTGGTTCTAAAAGGTTTTCTGTGTGTTTGGCTTGGTATCAGAGTTTTTGTGTGGAAAAAACTTTCTCTGTTTCGAGTGCGGATTGCGACTTTGGCATCAACGGTTCATGGCGCGTTTTGGTTGCTGCTGTTGGTTGTGGGGTTCATGAGGGTGTCGGACGATTTGCACGCGGTTGGTGAGCAACGGTTTCGAAAGGATTGTTGTTGAAGAGTTCCATTGAAGGTGGTTGGGTGAAAAGATGAGATATGGGAAGAAGGTGGTCGTGTATTGGCAGCGAAATGGTGAGGTTTAAGATCGAAGAAGAGGATTGAAGGGTTTGACGGGTTAATGGTGATGAATTTTGGGTATTCTGGTTTTTTTTGCAGGTGAGTGTTTGTTTTTTCAGGTTTTGTGAGGTGTTCCCCCCCTTTCGTGATGTTTTTTTTTTCAGTTCCTCTCTATAACATACTGTCATTCCCCTCTTTTTTTTTGTGAACCATCCCCCCCTGTTTTAAGAAGAAGTGGGTTTACTAAAGGCCGGTCTTTTTTCGGCCCTTCCCTTGAAATTCCAGTGTTATTTTAATAATTTTGTGGAGACAGTGAAGTCAGGTTTTAGATTTGGGATTGTGATCCCCTTTTTCTTTCTCTTTGTTGGATCCTTGTGTATGGTCTATATCTCCTTTTCTTTATGCAGGTTTTCACCCATATATTGATGTAAGGATACATGCTGGGTGTAGCAAGAGTTTATTTCTTTTGGAAATTAACAGGGGTCCTTTTGTTGCAGGTTTTGTGCAAGGCTCAATTTGGTGTAAACTTAGAGCTGTTGTTATGCAGAAAATTGGAGAGTGTGTTTGACTTGGACCAAGAATATATATAGAACAAAACTTTTAAAATTAACTAAACAATTCTATCCCAACCAAACATAGACCAAAACCAATTACACTAATCTGATAAATAAATAAATAAATAAAATAGCAGTAAAATAAAATAGATATAAAATAAAACAGATATAAAAATAACCAAGTGAGGAAAGATTAATTATGATATACACTAAAATTAAATTAAATTAAATTAAAACTAAATTCAAGTGAAATTGAGACTAATTATTAATAGTCTAAAAATAAAAATAAAGAATAAAATTAGTAGGAATTAGTAAATTAATAAAAATGACTAAATTGATCTAAATTGGCCTTAAAAAAGTAATAATTAAAATCTAAGACAAAAAACTAGATTTAAAGATAAACTTAAATTATAATAACTAAATAAAAGGAAATAATTTTAAGAGGAACCAAAAACCTACCCAAATTCTAAAATTAACTTAATTCTTCGAAATCAAGGATAAAATAAAAACGATATAAAATCGAACAAGAATACAATGACTAATGATTAATAATATGTTTCAACTTAAAATGCAAAATGATGATTTTCGATATACTGACGAAAACACGTCAAAAAATGAACAAAAGTTTAAAAATTTTTGGTCAAAATTTAGGGTATGACAGCTGCCCCTATTTAATCATCTTGAACTTGAATGTACGAGTAACAAAGATTTTTTTTGGACATTCAAGGTGAAAGATGATTAAATAACAAAATACCTAAAATTTTGACTGAAAATGCAAATGAAATGATATGATGTGCAATGTAAAAATGCAAGACAAAAGCTATCACGCCGCTGGGCAGAAAACTGACACTACTGGGGCTTAGACACACATGACCGGAGTACAAACCACACGAGAAAATTTCTCTTGAGCGAAGCCGGACGACAACTGTCTACAAGTCCTAAGATGACTCGAGATCTTTGAACAAAATTCCACTTTGAGGAAATCTACTGCCGAGATTTGAAACCTCATTTGGAAAAAACCTTCTGTTAGTGTATCAAAACGAACATAAATCTACTGTCGAGATTCTGAAACGAGAACCAATTCTTCCGAAGTCTACTGGAGATCTAACTGCCGAGATGACCAGAGAATCTAAAAGATGGAATACCTTCTGCCGAGGTATACTAAAAGAACCAAAAATCTACTGCCGAGATCTTGGAAAGAACAAAATTTGTCGAAATCTGTTGGAAGTCTACTGCCGAGATTACCAGAGAAATCTAAGAATGAAATACCTTCTGCCAAGGTATCAAAATGAACCAAATATCTACAGCCGAGATCTTCCAGAAATAAAAGGAATCACCCGTTGCCAAATCTTCTGCCGAGATTTAACTAAGGATTCCATTGGAGATCATAAAAAGTAAATACCTTCTGCCGAGGTAGACTGGAAATCTTCTGCCGAGACTTGCCAGAAATAAAAGGAATCACCTGTTGCTAAATCTTCTGCCGAGATTTAACTAAGGATACCATTGAATAGAAATCTCATCATACTTCCCTTCTTCTGAAAGAGATAGCCATATGATGGAGAAACAACTTCACGCTCAAACTTCTCAACTTGTCTGGAAGAGATAGCCATTTGACGGAAATTGGAACATCACGACAAACTTCCCACCTTGTCTGGATGAGATGCCATTTGCCGAGAAATAAAAAGATTCATACCAAACTTCTCAACGTGCATTGGAGAGACGGCCATTTGATAGAACCCTCACCATACTTCCCTTCTTCTGAAAGAGACAACCATATGATGAAGAACAACTTCACGCTCAAACTTCTCAACTTGTCTGGAAGAGATAGCCATTTGACGGAAATTGGAAAATTCACAACAAACTTCTCAACTTATCTGGAAGAGATAGCCATTTGTTGGAAAAATAAAGAGATTCGTATCAAACTTCTCAACTTGTATGGGAGAGATAGCAATTTGATAGAACATTCATCATACTTCCCTTCTTATGAAAGAGACAGCCATATGATGAAGAACAACTTCACGCTCAAACTTCTCAACTTGTCTGGAAGAGATAGCCATTTGACGGAAATTGGAAAATTCACAACAAACTTCCCACCTTGTCTGGATGAGATGCCATTTGCCGAACAAACTTCTCACCTTGTCTGGATGAGATGCCATTTGTTGAAAATTGAAGAATCACGACAAACTTCTCACCTTGTCTGGATGAGATGCCATTTGCCGAAAAATAAAGAGATTCACGACAAACTTCCCACCTTGTCTGGATGAGATGCCATTTGTTGAAAATTGAAGAATCACGACAAACTTCTCACCTTGTCTGGATGAGATTCCATTTGCCGAAAAATAAAGAGAATCACGACAAACTTCCCACCTTGTCTGGATGAGATGCCATTTGCCGAACAAACATCTCACCTTGTCTGGATGAGATGCCATTTGTTGGAAAAGTAAAGAGATTTGTATCAAACTTCTCAACTTGTATGGGAGAGATAGCCATTTGATAGAACATTCATCATACTTCCCTTCTTCTGAAAGAGACAGCCATATGATGAAGAACAACTTCACACTCAAACTTCTCAACTTGTCTGGAAGAGATAGCCATTTGACGGAAATTGGAAAATTCACAACAAACTTCCCACCTTGTCTGGATGAGATGCCATTTGCCGAACAAACTTCTCACCTTGTCTGGATGAGATGCCATTTGTTGGAAAAGTAAAGAGATTCGTATCAAACTTCTCAACTTGTATGGAAGAGATAGCCATTTGACGGAAATTGGAAAATTCACAACAAACTTCCCACCTTGTCTGGATGAGATGCCATTTGTTGAAAATTGAAGAATCACGACAAACTTCCCACCTTGTCTGGATGAGATACCATTTGCCGAACAAATATCTCACCTTGTCTGGATGAGATGCCATTTGTTGGAAAAGTAAAGAGATTTGTATCAAACTTCTCAAATTGTATGGGAGAGATAGCCATTTGATAGAACATTCATCATACTTCCCTTCTTCTGAAAGAGACAGCCATATGATGAAGAACAACTTCACACTCAAACTTCTCAACTTGTCTGGAAGAGATAGCCATTTGACGGAAATTGGAAAATTCACAACAAACTTCCCATTTTGTCTGGATGAGATGCCATTTGTTGAAAATTGAAGAATCACGACAAACTTCCCACCTTGTCTGGATGAGATGCCATTTGCCGAACAAACTTTTCACCTTGTCTAGATGAGATGCCATTTGTTGGAAAAGTAAAGAGATTCGTATCAAACTTCTCAACTTGTATGGAAGAGATAGCCATTTGACGGAAATTGGAAAATTCACAACAAACTTCCCACCTTGTCTGGATGAGATGCCATTTGTTGAAAATTGAAGAATCACGACAAACTTCCCACCTTGTCTGGATGAGATGCCATTTGTCGAACAAACTTCTCACCTTGTCTGGATGAGATGCCATTTGTTGGAAAAGTAAAGAGATTCGTATCAAACTTCTCAACTTGTATGGGAGAGATAGCCATTTGATAGAACATTCATCATACTTCCCTTCTTCTGAAAGAGACAGCCATATGATGAAGAACAACTTCACGCTCAAACTTTTCAACTTGTCTGGAAGAGATAGTCATTTGACGGAAATTGGAAAATTCACCACAAACTTCCCACCTTGTCTGGATGAGATGCTATTTGTTGAAAATTGAAGAATCACGACAAACTTCTCACCTTGTCTGGATGATATGCCATTTGTTGAAAATTGAAGAATCACGACAAACTTCTCACCTTGTCTGGATGAGATGCCATTTGCCGAACAAACTTCTCACCTTGTCTGGATGAGATGCCATTTGTTGAAAATTGAAGAATCACGACAAACTTCTCACCTTGTCTGGATGAGATCCCATTTGCCGAAAAATAAAGAGAATCACGACAAACTTCCCACCTTGTCTGGATGACAATACATGGAATTCTATTCATATAAACTATTTTAACTTCAGTACTAGTACTTTTAGTCACACCTAGCTTGAGTTGAGGATTACACGGTGTTACCACAAGTTTTGAATTCGACATACCAAACTTGTCGAGTATCTTCAGTAGATATGTCTCTTGAGATAAGCATAATCTCAACTGCACTTTATCTCTCCGGATGTCAATCCAAAGAATCCTGGAGGAAGCACTCATATCCTTTATGCCGAACTCATTATCAAGTTCAACCATCAACTCTATAACATCTTTGACATTGTTTATAGCTATGAGGATGCCATACACATGAAGAAACAAAATAACAAGTGAATTTCTAGGACGAAATCTGAAGTAAACACAATGGTCGAGCTGGTTTAAGTGAAACTTATATCTGCCATGAACTTATCGAATCTCCCATTCCATTGTCGAGGAGATTGTTTCAGGCCATATAACGACCTATTCATCTTGCACACATAAACTTCCTTTCCTTTTTCTACAAACCTTTCAGTTTGTCTCATCAGGATTGTTTCATCTAGATCACCATACATGAAGACAATCTTCACATCCATATGTTCTAGTTTTAGGTCAAACTTTGCCACCAGAGCAAGCAACATTCAAATGAATATATGCTTTACAATAGGTGAGAACATATCATTGAAGTCGTCGCCTTCTTTCTGAGTGAACCCCATAGCAATCAACCTTGCCTTAAATTTATTCAACATCAATCCTTTGATTAAATCCATTGACAACCGACTAACCTGGCCTCTACAGGTTTCATGATCAGCTCCAATTGTTATTATCATGAAGATATTTCATCTCATCATCCATGGGTTTCATCCATACACTATTGTTTCAACTCGTCTCAAATTTCTTATAATCTCTAGGTTCATCATCAAGGACCTCACTTGTAGAAATTAAGGAAAAATCTATGAGGTCTGCATAACCAAGTCTCTGAGGTCGCTTGATGACTCTTCTTAACTTGTCTCTTACCAGCATGTAATCATTTCCAGACTCCTTATATGCATCATCAATTTATGCATCTTCTTCAACTTCATATGGGTTATGCATTTCAGCATCACTATGTTCCACCTTAATAGGAATCTCTTCTTGTTCTAGCTCCTCATCTGAGATCTCTGCATTTTGACCAACATCACCAATTTTCTTGAAAGTCATCTCTACTTCATTGAAAACTACATCTCAACTTGTGATACACCTCTTGTGACATGGCTCTAGGCACCACATCCTATAAGCTTTGAGTCCTTCAAGGTATCCAAGAAAAATACATCTCATAGATCTAGGTTTGATCTTGTCTTGCCTAATGTGAGCATAGGATAAACAACCAAATACTATAAATCTCTCGAAATTAGCTGGATGTTTGGAC
Organism: Lathyrus aphaca; assembly: GCA_963966055.1. NCBI lineage: Eukaryota > Viridiplantae > Streptophyta > Magnoliopsida > Fabales > Fabaceae > Lathyrus > Lathyrus aphaca. Next base: position 30,222,449 of record OZ014521.1, on the reverse strand, counting down.
CAGCCTTCTTTAGGTGTTTTCATTCCCAAGACATCTGATGGACACCTATTTATCAGGTAAGTTGCAGTAATGACTGCCCCATTCCAAAATACCTTTAATCCGGCACTAACCAACATGAACCTCACTCTTTCCAGAATGGTTTGATTAAACCTTTCAGCCAAACCATTTTGTTCGAGAGTACTTGTAATAGTTTTGTGTCTTGCAATACTAGATGCATTATAATAGCTGTCGAAAACCTCATTTTAAAATTCATGACCCTTGTCGGTCCTCAAACTATTGACCTTCCTGCAAGTTTGGTTTTCAACACGAGTCTTCCAAATTTTGAAATTTTAAAAATTTTCACCCTTAGCGTTCTAAATAAATACACATAACTTTCATGAGTAATCATCAACAATGGATAGAAAATATCTTGCACCTGAGTCTGAAGGATTTCTTACAGGCCCCCAAAGACCAACATGGATATAATGAAGGGATCCATGTGTTCTTTGTTTACCTTTGTTAAAATTAACTCTACAATATTTACTGAATACACAAGGTTCCCAAAACTATAGTTTTTCGACCTTGTCCTCGCATATCAGATTTTGTTTCGACGATTCAACCAGGTCACTTTCACTGACATGTCCAAGTTTCTTGTGCCATAGTTAGTCTTTGATACAGGTTTTATGGATTTCGCATCCGCTGAACAATAACCTTAGCCTCAAGGGTATACATATCTTGCCTCTTGATTCCTCCCAAGAATTCCTTTGACCCGTTCATTACCTTAGGATATTTTTCTCTCCTTTGAAAACATATTCTTTCATGTCAAATCACCAAGAAAAATAAAAAATTCTTAAGGTCAGGTACATACCTGACACTAGTCAATAACTTTATTGACTCATCATGGAATTTGAATCTCACAGATCTAATACCTACAATCTTATAGGCTTAGTTGTTTCCTAGCACCAATGATCCACCATCTTGATCACATAATTCCTTAAACACGTCCTTGTTTAGAGCATGTGCCAAGTACAACCTGAATTCATAATATACTACTTTCTAAGGTTGCTGCTTGAAACCACCGTCACATTAGATGATTCAAATTCATCTTGCATAATGGTTGTATTACCATTATACTTTCCACCATGATTATTGAAATGCTCGAGTCACACCTTTATTGTATGACCCTCATTCTTACAATGATAACACCTAATTGCATGAGAATTACCACCATACTAATCAAGTTGAACTTTACCCATCTTCTTCTCAAACCTACCATCTTTCTTTATGAATTTTCCTTTTACAGACAATCTTTCACCAACAGAAGATGGTTTATGCTCTTTTCTTTCGTTTAGATCCTTCGAGTACAAGGTTGATTAAACTTCTTCAAAGGTTAGAGACTTTTTTCCAAGCAAGAATATTTCTTTGAAGTGAGCATGAGATCTTGGTAAATCACACAATAACAACAATGCTTGATCTTCATCATCAATCTTGACCTTGATATTTTCAAGATCAAGAATCAGCTCGTTGAACTTATCCAACTACTCAACCAAGACTTTGTCTCCGCTCACCTTGAATAAATACAAAGCTTTCTCCAGGTAGAGACGATTGACCAAGGATTGGTCATATATAAACCTTCATGTTTGACCCATATATCCGTTGTAGTTTTCTCCTTTAAAACTTGTTGGAGAACCTTATCACCAAGACTCAATACAATGGCGTTATAGGCTTTCTTGGTCATTGTCATCTTCTCCTTATTCGTTAGGGCACCATCTATCTTCTCTTATCTTTTCAACGCTTCTAACAAATCTTGTTGAACCAATAGAGCTTGCATCTTCAAGCCCCACAAACTAAAACCATTCACACCAGTGAATTTCTCAATCTCATACTTTATTGACAACTTTTTCTTCTCCACGTTCATCGTACCAATTTGTTGTGAAACGATGCCCAAGAAAACAAAGTTGATTGACCCAAAAAGTATGTTATTTATAAGAAAACTAAACCCTAGTTTGCAACTAACATACTAAACAATTTATTCAACAAATTGGCCCAATTTGACTTGCTAACTTAAACAACAAGCTAACATATTTCAACAACATGCAAGAACAAATTTCAACGACAACACACATATCTTCGACTTATGTATGCTTGAACAGACTTCGACTACAACATACACAATTCCTGTTAAAATAAGATAATTTCATATCAATTGGCTTATAAGATGAGAAGTGTTATTCTATATACACTATCAGACTTTACATTATTGAGTCTGATGCATAAATATTATTAATTAACATATTCAATTGATAGATTATAGTGTTATATTAGAGTATGTGAGTTGAGTTTAACTCATCTCTTTAATATTAACTTATAAAATTAAGAATGTCAATCTATATAAATATTTGTCAAACTCTACCTCTTATATGCGGAACTATTAAAATTTTCTCAATATTTATCTTGTTAAATGAATTGACAAAAAGTAGATATTCAAATTAAGAGACTTCAATCTTGTAGTAAAAATTTTGTAGTTTCTTATCATTATTTTCTTCACATGATAATTGTCGATTTATTAATTTGTTTGAAAAATACATATAGGAAAAAAATCACAATCACAATAAAGAAATATAGCATACAATTTTAAAATAAAATAAAAACTATAGTTATCCTACATGACAATCAAAAAATGATATTGTGTGAAAATTATTATAATAAATAAACTAATTTCAAGTACTCTAAAAATCTTCTATTTACTAATAATCTCAAAAATAAATAAATATAAATATATTTTAAAATACTCTACGATAAGAATATAATATAAAAGCGAAAAAGTTCAATGAAAGTTTAAATTAATTCTACTTGATGCATTTTCTAACTAAAAATCATAACATTAACACATACATTAGTCTATTTCTTCTCTCACAACAGTAAACAATGAAAAACTTTCCAACACCTAAAAAAAAACCTATATCTTATAACTGAAAATAATACATTAATTTTTATCGTCTATCCAAACAATCATAATTTAAGATAGTATAATACTTAATACTTATAAAACTAAACAATTATAATTTTAAAAAATATATTTCACTTAAAAACTAATTACTCTATAAACTTTCACATTGTTTTCAGTGATATTAATTACTCTTTAAACTTGACTTGAAATCAAATCACTTGAAAATTTTCCTCATATAAAAAGGCAAATAAAATTAAAAGATATCCTGACTAGATATTTTAATTTTTGAAGGAACAAATAGCTAGTTTTAGTTGCACGTGCTACCCAAAAAATGAAGCCAAATATAGACAAGGGACAGTAAAGGAAAATGATATATAGCCAATAAAATTGTCGGTTTAAGTGGGTGCCAAACTGCCAAAGCAAACCACATACACTTTACAACACATTCATTTTAATTATTGATTATTAAACATACACTTTACAACACATTCATTTTTATTATTGATTATACGAGGAAGTTAATAATCTCATATGAGTGACAATAAATTGGAAACTTCAATAACGATAAAAGAAATATCATTATCATTCTTTTATTTTTATCATATTATTAGTATTATTATCTCTACCTATAAGAGATTCTTCTGCACCCATAGGAGAGTTGGTGAGCAGTTGACTTGAAGGAATTTGGTGGACCCATGGGCTCTATGGGCTTTTTTCGTAAATCTCTTCTAGAAGCCCCACCTGCTCACTTAATCCTTTATTTTCTCGTGTCACGGTCAGGTACTCCTATTGTTCCTTGTAAAACAAGCTAATAACTTTATTTAGGTGAATCTATAAGACTACAAACTAGAAATAGAAATAGATTTTATGTTTGAACATAGTTTATGTTTTCTATATTTTATATTCAAGAATTAGAAACTAGGGAAGGAAGGATAATGATGGCAGATTGTAACTTCTGATATGGTAGAATAATGATGACAGATTGTAACTTCTATATGATAGAATGAGAGATTTATAAAATTAATACTTTAACATTCAAGTTATAATAAAAAAATAGTAAAATAAAATTATATTTAAAATTTGTTATCTCAATTGATATATATATATATATATATATATATATATATATATATATATATATATATATATATATATATATATATATATATATATATATATATATATATATATATATATATATATAAACAACTAGATGTATTTTGCAAAGAGTCGTTGGATGTGTTTTATGGTTGATATCTCTTGTGATCATAATGATGGCCCTTTTCGGATACGAGGGAAATTTTGGAAGAAAGGAGACCCGCTACTATAAAATATACCTTTTGTAACACCAATTTTACAATAGTTTTTTTTATTAAATGTGGTTATAGTTCTTTTTTTGGCGCTTTTTTTTTGTATTTACTAAAGGACGTCTCACAACGGGCATAAGTACCATCCGTAGTGAAATGTACCTGGAGTGAAATGGCTCGTATCCAAACACCAATAATTTTTTATTTATCGTGATATATGGGCCTGACCTTGTATATCACTATGGTTTTTATAATAAACCGTAGTGTAAGTTGCAATCATTTCATCATGGTTCGTACCGTGGTGAAATGTGTTACTTATTTATATATAAGAGAAATTATCTCTCGCTTCAGTACATTACATTTGTCTCTCTCACTCGTCTCTCTCAAATCAAACCCCTAATATCTCTGTCACTCGTCTCTCTCACTCTGTCACAGTCAACTCGTCTTCTTCGAATAATACCTTTGTTGCATCGAATCTTAGTAAATGTATACTTATAGGTTCGTTTTCACTATAGTTTATGTTTCAAAATCTGTTTATGTATGATTGTTTACGTTTCAATAGTTTGTTTCATAATGTTTAAACTTCCAGCTTGTTTTGACTTGTAGGTATGGATGTTTGTTTCAATAACAAGGATGAAGCTAAAGTGAGTGTTGCAAACTTATGTGAACGACCCAGAATGACATCCATTCAAAATAGACACAAGTTTGCAGTTGTAACTTCAGCTTCATCCTTCTTTCATTCTGGATGCCATTATGGGACATGTATGTATCTGAAATATTCTATGAGTTGATATGTTTGTTGTATCGTGTGCGTTATTTATGGTTTGTTGTTGATGAATGTTTTATATGAATGTTGTTGTTAATATTTGTTTAAAAGATGAGTTTATTATATCTTATGTAATTTGAGTATTTTTCCAATCCCTTACCGAATATATAACTTTTCATATTGGATTAGAAAATTATAATATGAGAGATAAAATTATATTAGAAAACAAGTACACGTTCAATTGTAGACAATAATTCTTTAGTCTGTTATCTGCATATTATTCTTGAAGAAGAAGAAGAAGAAGAAGAAAATTTAGCCTAATTGATTAAATGGTCCTTACATTTCAAATTTCAAATCAAATCAAATTGTATCTTTGGCTCAAAACAAACCAAATAAGAGCATTTACGGAAAAATGTGTGGAATCTTCAAAATCATCATTACCTAATTGATTAAGGCCTAAATATAATCGATTAGATGACATCTTTTGGAAAGTTTTGTTTATGATATTTTCTAGGTCAAATCTTCAATGAGTTTGTGGAATTTTGGCACACTTAAACTGTCAGAAGGAATGATACACATAGGTAATTTTATTCTCTTATTTTGCATCATTCTCTTTCTCTCTTCTTCTTCTTGTGTTTTTGTTTGAGTTTTACTCTACGACATAAATATCATCATATATGGCTTCAACAAGAAGCCTTCAATCTAGAAATTCTTCATCAAGAAGACTATTCGTGGTAGGTTCAACCACAAAAAATCAAGAAATGAGTGTGATATCCAACTATAAGGTGATACAAACCATTGTTATGTAGAAAAATTTCCTGAAGGTCATCAAGTCGTACGTTCAAATATTCCAAGGATTGCTAAGAGAATTCTTCATAAATGTACTGGATCGAGTTTTGCCTAATATTATGAAAGAGTTATACCCCAACCTAACGCTTGAATATCTATCTTTAAAGTCAACTGTAAAAAGAATAGGAATTGACATTCATAGAGATCAATTGAGAAGAATGTTTGAGTTGCCTTTATATGGGGTGTCATATACCTACGAGGGCTTATAAAGTTTAAAAAGATCAAATTTTCCATTACCATCATCTCCATTTAACTAATTCATTTAATTTAATTTAATTTTTTTTATATTAAAAATATATTAGCTGCGAATTTACCTTTAAACTCTGAAATTCTTACGAATTTACATGGAATATTTTCTACAGGTTTACGTATGGATGTTTTTTTTATATGTTACCTACAAATTTACCATAGAATCTACGTTCTGGCATAGTTTTTTTTTGGTACAAAGGGGGGCACAAGGCCTTATACAAAAAAACTAGGCTAAAGGCCTCTAGGAGATCCTAGTACTATCAATCCGAAGAAAACTCCGCAAAGTAGGAGGACGCTTTTCCAACCAATGCACTCCAAACGAGCTTGTAACACCAATCTTCGCAAAAGAATTAGCACTCTGATTAGCCTCTCTGAAGATATGTTGAATGCGTATGTCGCTCCCACCTGATGACACAGGGCCAGGAGGGGTACAGACGTGAACGGTCGGCGAAAGGGAAGAAACGAAAAGAGTCGCCAGCTAGGCATTTTTATCCCGAAGGAAAGGTAATGTTGCATAAACCTAAGGAAAGATGGATAAGACGGTTGCGAACCAGAGAAACTGAGAAAGGGAGTTGGTTACAACCTGGGAAGGTATTAGCACCCAGATTGTCCGTCGTACTCGACGGGATCCACGTTTAAAAGATTTGTGTTTAAAGGGGTAGTGTCAGTGTTATTCTGTGTATCAAAGCTGGAAAAGAATGCAAGTGTCAGTGCAAAAGAAATGTGAAGTGAAATGAAGGAGTGTCAGTGCAAGGAAAGAGTGCAAAGCTCAAGACTATGAGGCTTAAAGAGTAATGCTGGAAGGGGGGAATGTACAAAGACTTTTGTTCGATAACTGTTAAGTTATGCCTATGTATCCTCTCATGCAATGAGGAAGTCAGAACACCGTAGTTCGACTTAAATAGATTGAAAGGTAAGTTGACTTGTGAACCGCTTACTTGTCTATGCTCAAGTGTATGACCTGTCTGGCTCAGGTGCAAACTGTCTTGCATTAGACGGAAGAAGCAGGTTCTCGTTTATGAGTGAAAGTGATGAGGAAAGAATCCCGGAGGAGACGATTATTGTTTGTTTTGATGCTTTCAATATTGTATTGCTTTTTGTGTTTGTCATAAGAAAATGAGCTTAAGCCTAAACCAAGGGTTAGTAAACTCATCACATCTTCCCTCTGATTAGGGGTAATGAGAATACCTTAAATATGAAGTAAACACCTCATACTTAATCACCATGATGTAGGATTAAGATCCTTAGCCTACTTGTATTTATTTAGATGTTTTTGGAGTTTTTGTTTAGTGTTAAGTAATGAGTTTAAGCCATAATCAAGGATTTAATGGACCCATTACACCATCCAAATAGAAGGATGATAGATGAGAACATTTAAGCCGAGGAAGGCTCCTCAACTTAATCCATGATTAGGGATTAACCTCATGACAAAACAAAACCTTTATTAAAGTGGATTTTAGTTAATGGTGAGATTAAGAAATGGATTTTATGGTTTGTAAGACAACTTGAGGGGGACTTGTCCATTAACACTAGGGTTAGTCCTTCTTAACCAATTAAGGAAGAATTAGAACCCTAATGCAAGGCCCAAGTTACAAGCTTGATGTCTTAGTGATTATTAGGTGAATTGATTAAAGGATTTAAACACATTAAAGGTTTAACACTTAGGATTAAAGTTATACACTCCATCCTAATAGAAGGATACAGGCATAACCTTAATCACAAAGCCTTAAAACCTTTAAGGTTTAGTCCTTGATTAAGAGGTGAGAAGAGAGACACAAAAGATGACACAAAGGTAAAACTAATGGGGGACTAATCAAACCATAATTGTGATCATGCTTGGGTATTCCTAGGGTTTATGAGGCTTGCAAGAAGTCTTCAAGTTGAGCCACCAAGGAAGAGGAAAGATGGAAGGAGAAGAAGCAGGAAGAAGCAAGTCAACTTACTTCACTTAAGAAGATAAGTTGCTTGAAGAAAGAAGGCGAGGAGGGAACATGAATGAGCAAGCTCACTCTAATACACAAGTAAAATGCAGCAATGAATGAATAAGAGAGATGAGAAGAGATTATTAGAAGTGAAGGAAAATTCACTTCTCAAAGTAACTTACCACCTGAAAATTTAGCAAAGGAAATGAAAATGAAATGAAAATGAAAAGTATGTAATGATGCAAACCAAAACCAGAAGCATTTTCATGATGCAAATGATGCCAAGAGATGTTGCAAATGTATGTCATGAGATGTGAATGATCATACAAGCAATGAGGATGTAAATGAAGCATAAAGGAAGCATGAAAGTTCATGAATGCATATGAAATGAAATGAAGACATAACATGGCAAATGGATAATGCAATGACCAAACATGATTCTAATGTGTCCTAGGATGTCTTATGAGTCATGTGAATGCACAAAATGTCATGGCAAGTTCATGGATGCAAGCACATGCAAGATGAATGCAAATGAAAGCACAAAATTAGGGTTATATGAACATGTGAGATGCAAAACTCAAAAACAGAAGCAAATCAAAGGATAAAAAATTGAAAATGAAACCAAAGGAACCCTAAACCTATACTAAGTTACCATCCAAAGGGGGAAGTCAGAAGCTTAACCTAGAAGGACTTATGATTTTCCTAAGTTTCTAGGGTTTTAAGGGTGATCCTAAGGGTAAAATGCCAAACAAATTGAAAATGCATTATAAAAATGAAACAAAAATGTTTTTGGATGCTTGAAACCATGCATAACACAATGCAAAAAGAATCATTCACAAAATCAACTTGGTTTAAAAGTTATGAATTTTTGAAGTTAGGGTTAGAAATATGCAAATTTAAGAACCCTAATTCAATTGAAAAATGTCAAAGTGTGATCAAAACCAAAAAGAAATTTGTGTGGTGGGTTTGTAAATGTTTCTAAATGTTTAAATATGCTCTCTGAATTTTTTTGTGATTTTTAAATACTTAAATGTATTTTTAATTAATTAATTCTCATTAACTAATTAAAAATAACATTTAAATGATTTAAAAATATTTTTTTAATGCGAAAAATAAAAATAAAAAATATTTTTGGGTTCTGAAAATTAATAAAAGGTTTGATAAAAAATTTCAGAATTTTTTTATGCTTTTTACTATTTTTAAAAATTCGTACAAAATAAAATAAAATAAATGAAATAAAAATGAGAAATAATGAAAGTATGCACAATGGAGAGCTCAGATTGATTCTGGGTTTAAAATGTTTGACTGGGCGCGCATCTGGACGGCCCAAGTTCAAACTTCATTAAACTGAATTAATTAATTATTAATCCTAAAATTAAAACTAATGATTCAATCCTAGCCATCAGAACACGCGCCAATCTCAAATCCAAGGGTCCACATTCAAACCTAGCCCTAACCCTAATTAATTAACTTAATCACTTTCAGGTGGCCGGAAATGACCTCCGGTCATCTTCTCCGGCCACACTCTCCCCTGAAAATTGTTATCTCTCTCAAAACCTCACCCCAAGCCCCCTAAAGCTCCAGAATCACTCAACAAACATCAAGGAACAAGAATCCAGGCATGAAATCCATTTATTTTCAGAAACAAGCATGAATCGAATCAATCTCTTTTTAGGTCAAAAATTTCAGAGATTCGGTTCATGCTCATTTCTTCACCATTTTCAAAAATAACAAGTTCATTGCACTCAGGGGATCAAACTTAACCAATTAAGAACTTAAAACAAAGCTTCTGGAAAAATAATTTCGCATGGCTACCTGAGGTGAAGCTTTCAACCCTAGAGGTTTCAGGCTGCTTTCTTGCTTCAAAATGCCTCCAATGACCTCCCTGGAGAAGCTTTGATGCTTGGTTGGAGTTTTTTATGGTTGGTTTGTGAGTTTGTGTTCTACTGGCCATAAAATCGTATTTGGTTTGTGAGGTGTTCTTGGCTGTTTTGAGGGGTGGTTTATGATCAGTGATGAATTTGGAGATGAGTGGTGGAAGAAGTTTTGAGAATGAGTGGCTGAGTTGTGTGTTTCGATAAAAAATGCACAAGAGGGAGTTTTTGTGAATGCTGAGTTATGGGAGAGTTCAGGCTTGCTTCTTGTTGTGTTTGGCTTGCTTTGGATTAGTATAAACAAATGCAATTGGTTCAGAGAGTGGTTGTGGCATAGTGTGATAGGTATGGGTGAAAATGCACAAAGTCAAGATTATGTGTCATTTGAGGTATGGGCTGTTTCAGGCCAAGGACAAGGGCATGTCTGGTGCAGCTGTGATCAAGGAGGACCATGGAAATGAGATTGAGGCAAATCAGCAAGTTGTGACAAAGTTATGGGGGTTTTGCAAATTTGTGAACTTTTGCCCCTTTTGAAATTTCTTCATGTGCAAGTCATAAGATCTTGGGATTTTTGGGCCAATTCTGAGTTTTAAGGCATGCACTATGATGTTATGATGTGTAGAAGTCACTTTGAAGTCACAAAATAGCTTGGCATGAGGTTTTGCAAAAATCCCTCTTTGGCATGAAACATGAAATTATGTGATTTTTGCCAACTTTGGAAAGCCATAACTTGAGTTCAAAAATGAATTAGATCTTGTTCTTGTACTTTTTGAAAAGGGAATGATCCAATATACAACTTTCATGACCAATAATTTTTCATTTGAAGCATTTTTGGTTGAGAAAGAGGAGGTTGAAAAACTTTCCCAAAATGAAAAGTTTACATTACAAGTCATTTCCATTTTTGACAACTTTTGGTTTTGTTCACTTTTCTTCAAATTTATGAACTTCTAAGCACTTCATTGATCAAATAAAGACCATTTAACTTCAATTTGATGAAAAATCCACTTTGGGTCCATTGATGGGGGCCTCAGATGCCCTGATTTTGCTCTGACTTACTCAGGAAGTTACCCAGTGATCAGATGACTTCCACAATGAATTTCTCCATTAAACTTGGTATGCATGATTCTTATAACATATCAAGACCAATAGAAACAAGAATGACCAAAAAATTTGGGGTTATAGCCTATGAAACCAAAACCCTAATTTCAGGTCATCTGTGCAGTTAAACTTTGGCTCTGCTTCCATGACTTGCCAGTTCTTGTGATTTTCTAACTTCCTTGATCCTTTGAGGATATAATATGATGATTGAACATACATGGACCCTCTTGAGATGATTGAAGACCTTTGGGGTGGCTCAGATGAATCCTGGATTGCTCAGATCACAAACCCTAGATGCAGATGAACTTGAACCAATGCAGTGAAGCAAAAATGCAATATGATATGATATGATTGAACTAATGAAAATGAGAAAGATCACAAGCCATGGTGTGAACTTAGTGAGGACAAATTTGGGGTGTTTACAGCGTATTTCTTCAATAATTGTAAAAAGACGGAAAATTTGTCTAATCAAGTTCAAACCTTGCTTGAGTTGTTGAGAATCGCCATTGAGAGCTTTCGCCACAACCTTGTTGTCGGTATGAACAACCACTTTCTTGAAACTATACTTACAGGCCAAATCAAGCCCTAAGTACACACCCAAAAGCTCTGCGCAAGCGCTGCTACAATCGCCAAGAAAATTATGAAAACCACCCAACAAATTACCAAGGTTATCACGATAGATTCCACCATAGCTGCACCTAAATTGACATTAGAAGTTCCATCAGAGATTAAACAAATCCAATTTAAATCCGAAGGCTGCCAATGGAGGCCTAGTGAATTCATTCTTCGCACGATAAATACTACTTTATGGCACATTAAGTGCCTCTGAACAATTAAACCGCCCATGATAAAATATCTAAGTTTTATTTGCGAACCTCTCTTTGCACAACGAACTTAAGGTTCTAATCTTTCTGCCAAAATAGTGTTTCCCCTTGCTGGGACTTCGCGCAACGAATATTCTTTGGATGTTCGTATAACGAACATGCTGAATTCTTCATATTTTCTTTGGCTTCCTTGTACAATCAACTTGTGTCTTAAACATTGATGTTTTATGCCTAAATCCTGCACAATAACACATATATCAAAGCAACCAAAGGTATTTATAAATAATTAAATAATCACATTAAAACATGGAATAAATCCATTGAAACTTACTAAAAGAGTTGACAAATGACAAATATAATGAATCAAAATAAAACATGTTTGGCATTCAACAAACTCCGTAATCTAGCCTCACCAACAAATGTGCAATATACATATTAGGGTCACTAAGTCTCCCAGCCCTTGCAGGGGGAACATGCACACCCTGTACTTTTTGGACCATACAACCTTGTTTCTTACTTCTCTAAGTAACAAGATTAACTCAAACATAGGTACAATATCCATATGTAGGTCTTTGATATGTTATTGATCTTGCTCAATCAACATTCATGAATATAGAGACATTTTTTCACTGATCTTTTTAAGATCAAGTCCTTTCCTGGATTAGTTTTCAGATACCTTATTAGTTTTTTTAACAACTTTAAGAAGTTCCTCAAAAGGAGAATGCATAAATTTACTTAACACACTAACTAAAATATAAATGTTAAGTCTTGTATGGAACAACTGAATTATATTATCAACCAATATTTGATATATTTTGGTGTCCAAAGGAACCTGTCCTTTTTGTTAAAGTTTTGTGTTAGGTTCCATGGGAGTATCTACTGGTTTACAACCACTCATTCTAGTTTCTTTTAGGAGATCTAGAATATAATTTTGTTGGGAAACAAAGATTCCCTTCTTTGATCAGGAAACCTCCATACCAAGAAAGTATCTCAATAATACTAAGTCCTTGATTTCGAAGTTGGCATCTAGTTTCTATTTTATTCTAGCCATCTCCTGTTAGTGCATACAAAGATTTCTCCAATTTATATATATTATATCCAAATTATATTTAAAACTAGGAGGTATATCTACATATACTTTTTCATCTAGATCTCTATTGACAAATTTATTTTTAACATCCAACTGATGTAGAGGTCAATCTAAGTTTACAAAATGAGATAAGAGAATTATTATAGTGTTCAACTTTGCAACATGAGTAAATGTCTCTGAGTAACAAAGCTTTATATCTTTCAATTTACCCATGTGAACTGTATTTCAGGGTTGATAACACTCTATCATTACGTAATAGTTGTGAGTATTTTCGTCCGAATCGATGGAATTATGAGGAAAAGCCAAGAAAACATGTGGAATAATTGAGAAAAGTTTCAAAAGAGAAAGAAAAGGGGACTTGGAAAAAATTCAGAAGAAAAAGGAAGAAGAAAAGCAAGATTTCTCCCCTAGAATTATCGCGAATGCGATGCCTCCATCGTGGGCATGATGAGCAGGTATTGTGATCACAATGTTGTCTAAGACGGTCGCGATGAGACAATTTCCTGACACGATTTTGCATCTTTTTAAAAGAAACTTTGCTACTTTTTTATGGTTACGAATTCTAGGCAGTGAAGTGACGAAAAAAGTATTTGACTATGATTTTGGAGAGCATTAAAGCCATTGGAGAGCTTATTTTCCATTTATTTTCATGAATTGTTCTTACCAACTCATGGTAATCATATATTCAACTAAGAGTAGCTATGATATTTTTTATTAGGTATTTAGAGATGAACATAATTGTACTATGTTGGATCATATGAATGTTTGATATTATTTGAATACTTTTATATTATAATTATTATTCAATTGTTCTTTTTCTTACTGCTCTTTGTGTGTTGACGAGTGCGCGGAGTGATTTTAGATGAGTAGAGATTATTGATTGTAAGTCTACCTATCTAAATTAAGGAAATTGTTCAACTTAGTAATTCATTAAGAATAGGAAATTATAACACTAAATCATAAACCCTAAAGAACCACCACGACACAGCTAATCGTAATTCTCTAAAATTCTGCAATATCCAAGTTGCAATATATTTAGCTCATTTCTTTAAATAGCCTTCAGACCTTATGGGCTTTGGCTTCTTGAAGTGCAAAAACATCAGGAATCAGTTTTCATTCATTAGCATAATTTCCTACACAATAATATGAATAAAATACAAACTTTCCTAAAAAGGTTCAAAGATCCTTTTTATGAAAACCAACACAATCTGTCAAGACAGAAGTTTCCAAAATATCCTTCATTGGATAACACAAGCGTGTGAATTAAATCACACTCAAAACACACACTAAAATACCAAAACAATCATGCCCTAACTTTCTAGTATGACATGTCCAGGAACATGTCACAACATCATGTTGATCATGATATCTGACTCACATCTGACTTAACATCTTGTTGTTAACATGTTTTACCAAAATGTTGTCAATCCAAAAACCACAAAACTTATAATCATTGATGAGGAAGATGTTGCAGATGATTTTAATGTGTATGATTTTAATGAAGAAGGAGATCCCAACATTGAAACAATATTTCCTTCTTAATTAAATTTATTAGACACTACAATTATTTTGTTATTCAATTTAGGTTTCAATTAGACTTTGTTCAAAACTTATTTGGATTTGTATTTTGTACTATTTTGTTGTGTGTGATGACTATGCTTAGAATTTGAATTTAAAGAATGAACTTGTGAAATTATGTTATTTTCAAATATCCTCAACGGTTCGATGACCGGTCCAATTTTTAAAACATCGATTTTTTTACTTCTGTTTTTTTTAAGTATGGCTTTATGTAGCTGGTTCTGCTATTGCCCTATTAAAAACCAATCTTCCCTTTGTTATCCATTACCAAAATAACAATTCAAGTTAATTTATTGTAGTTTTTACCATTCATCTTCAGATCATTAAGTTTAAGGGAGGTTGAATAATCCTCTCGGTCATTGAAACATGTGTTAAATTGGCCATGACTGTTGATTTTATTTCTATCAACGAGATCACGGTCTAGACCACCATTGTCATTATCATTGTCACGACCTCATTTTTTGTTGTTACTACGACCTTCACCGTTGTCAATGTCTCTATTGTGGCCGATGTCGATTGGTGGAATATCATCGTCGTTTTTGCTCACAGTCGAATCAGTGATGGCTATTGTCGATTGAGTATAATTTTTCGCCATTAAATTCAGTCGTGTCATGATAGTGTCAATTTATAATGGAAAGTATTCCAACAAGTTATTGTAATATAATGGTATGTATTCTCACCAGCAGTTATGGTACACTAGTGAGTATTGTCATTAGTTAGGAAAAATCCTAACCGATACTCTCATATCATAATAGTAAATTCAAAGTTATGGTACACTAGTGTGAGTATTTTCATTAGTTAGGAAAAACCCTAATCGGTGCTCCGATCATATCATAATAGTAAATGAAAGAATATTATTATAACAAAAAAAAATATTAAATATAAAAATAAATAAATAAAAAGTTATATGGATACACCTCTATTTAATTTATTTATCATTTTATATCACTTTTTATTTTAAATAGTCAATTTATACTACAAAATATCAAAACTATTAACTTATATTTTAAATTAAAAGATAAGTAATTTAAAAATATTTATATTGTTGTAAAACGATGCCCAAAAAAACAGAGTACGGTAAGTTTCTTGATCAATAAGAAAACCACAAACTAAAGGAAAAGATAAAAGAAAAGAGAAAAATAATTCAAAGCGGTTAAAAACTAGATTCTTGATTCAATTACACATTAAAAACAATATTTATAATTGAATCTCAACCACACCACTTTCTTCATTTGATTACGATTATCAGAGATTGAGAGAGAAGTAAGAACTAGTATGTTATTTATAAGAAAACTAAACCCTAGCTTTCAACTAACATACTAAACAATTGGCCCAAGAGACTGACCCAATTCAACATGCTAACTTAAACAACTAGCTAACATATTTCTGCATGCAAAAATGGACTTCGACTACTGTCGAACCATGAAGCTAACCTTGTCTTGGCAAAAGTTCGATCCAAATACCACAAATCTCCACCTTGGAACAAACTCTACACTAGCAATGGAACAAACTATCTTTCATCATACAACTTTATCAACTACATGCAATGGAATAACTTTCTACTAGAAAATGTCTTGGTGATCATATCAGCAACATTATCATCATTTGAAACCTTCAGCACTTGGACTTCTCCACGCTCGATTATCTCTCTGACAAAATGCAACCTCATATCAATGCACTTGGTTCACTCATGATAGGATGAATTATTTGATATATGTATGTCACTTTGAATATCACATTTAATAGTGATAACTCGACCTTGAATTTTTAGATCCTTAGCAAAACCTTCAAGCCACAATGCTTCTTTCACAGCTTTAGTGGAGGAAATATACTCCATTTCAGTGGCTGATAAGGCAATGACCTTCTAAAGTGTTGCTTTCCAAATAATTTTTGTGTCAAACATAGTGAACACATATCCATAAATATATTTCCTAGAATCCATACAACCTGCATAATCAGAGTCAATAAATCCTTCGATTTCAACTTTGCTATCATCACTAAAGGATACACCATAAATCAGAACACTGTTCAGAGACCAATTTATGTACCTTAGAATCCACTTTAATGCATGCCAATCTGCTTTCCTATGATTGGCCATATACCTGCGTACAAGGGTCACTATGTACGCTATGCATGGCCTCATACATACCATATCATACATTAAAGAACATACTATAGTAACATATGAAATGTTATTTGTATAGGATATTTTGACTTTAGTACAAGGACTTTTAGTCAAACTCAGCTTGAACTCAATAGTAGTTGGTGTTACAACATGCTTTGAATTCTTCATACCAAACTTGTCGAGAATATTCATTAGGTATGTCTCTTGAGATAAGCATAATATCGACTACTTTCTATCTCTCTCGATGTCAATCCCAAGAATCCTAGATGCATCTCCCAAATCGTTCATGTTGAACTCCTTATCGAGTTCAACCTTCACATTCATAACATCCTCGACACTTTTTCTTTCTACGAGGATGCCATCCACATAAAGAAACAAAATAACAAGTGAATTTCCAAGTCAAAATCTAAAGTAAACATAGTGGTCATACTGGATCCTAGTGAAACCTATGTGTGCCATGAACTTGTCGAATCTCTTATTCCATTGTCAAGGAGATTCTTTCAAGCCATACAAATACATATTCATCTTGTACACAAATCATCCTTTACCTTTTTTGCATACCCTTCAGGTTGTTTCATTGGGATTGTTTCATCTTGATCACCATATAGGAAGGTTGTCTTCACATCCATCTGCTCAAGTTCTAGGTCGAACTTTGCCACCATGGCTAATAACATTCTAATGTATTTATGCTTTAAAATAAGTGAGAACACATCATTGAAGTCGACACATTCTTTTTGAGTAAACACCCTAGCAACAAACCCTCCTTAAATCTCTTTGACATCACTCCTTCAGTTTCTTCCTTAACCTTGAAGATCCACTTACAACTGACTAACTTGGCCCCTGCGGGTTTCTCGATAAGCTACCACGTGTTATTATATTGAAGATATTTCATCTCATCATCCATGGCTTTCAGCCATTCAATCTTATTTTGACTCCTCATAGTTTCCTTGTAATCTCTTGTTTCTTCATCAAGGACCTCACTTGTAGAAATCAAGGCAAAAGATATGTGATTTGCATATCAAAGAATCTGAGGTGGCTTGATGACTCTTCTCGACCAGTCTCATTCTATCAAGTAGTCATTATTAGTATCCTTATCTTCATCAGCAACTTTTGATTTTTCTTCGACTTCATATGGGTTGTGCAATTCAGCATCATTATGCTCTACCTCAACAGGAATCTCTTTATATTTCATCTCTTCTACAAAGATCTTCGTACTTCCAAAAATGTCATCAGTTTTCTTAAAAGTCATTTCACATTCAATGAAAACTACATCTTGACTTATGATACACCTCTTCTAGCCTGGCTCGAGGTACCACGTGCTATAAGCTTTGACTCCTTTGGAGTATCTAGGGAACATACATCTTAGAGCTCTAGGTTCGACCTTGTCTTGCCTAATGTGAGCATATATTATACAACCAAATACTCTAAGTCTGTCAAGACTATGTGGATGCCCCGACCAAACTTCTTCAGTTATTCTCATCCCCAAGGTAGTTGAGGAACACCTATTTATCAAGTATGTTGCAGTCACTACAACCTCAGCCCAAAACACCTTCTTCAATTATGCACTAACCAACATGCATCTAACCCTTTCTAGAATGGTTCGACTAAACCTTTCAGTCAAACTATTTTGTTGGTGAGTATTTGCAATATTTATGTGCCTTACAGTGACATAACACAATAGTTGTTGAAAGCCTTATTACAAAATTCAAGACCATTGTCAGTCCTTAACCTATTACCTTCCTACCAGTTTGCTTTTCGATCAGGTTCTTCCAACTTTTTAAATTTTCAAAAGTTTCATCCTTGGCTTTTTAAATGATACCCATGACTTTCGTGATTAATCATCAATTATGGATATAAAATATCTAGCACATGAGTTTGAAGGGTTTCTTGCAGGACCTCAAAGACCAACATGGATATAATCAAGGGATATATGTGTTGTTTAATTACCTTTGTTAAATTTTACCCTACATGATTTACTAAATACACAAGGATCACACAACTCTAGTTATTTTTATCTTTTCACCCCACATAGTAGATTTTGTTTTAAAAATTCGACCAGACCTATTTCACAGACATGGCCAAGTCTTTTGTGCCATAGCTCGGTCTTCAAGACAGGTTTTGTGGATGCCACATCAGCTGAACCACTTACAACCTCTGTCTCAAGGGTATACAAGTCTTGCATCTTGATGCCTCTCAAGACTTCCTTCGAATCCTTCATTACCCTTAGGATACTTTGCTCTCCTTTGAAAACATATCCTCTCTTGTCGAATTCACCAAGAGAATTAAAATTATTCTTAAGTTCAGGTACATACCTGACATAAGTCAATAGTCTTATTTTGGACTGGCCTAGAAGGTGCCCTGCGACCAATTAATGAGTACCAATCCAGTCCAGCTTTGGGCACAAGCCTAACAAGTAATCCAAGACCTTGTGACTATTGAGAATAGAGTCGTTGGAATATAGCTATTGGGGATCTCTCCCACACGCATTTTAACGGACATCACGCGACCAACTGCCCCTCCGAAATTACTGGAGGCAGTTAGACTTAGTCAAAACCCACGCGCCCGCTGTTTGCTGGTGTTTTTGGCGAACAACCTCTGGTTTACCAATTCCTTGGAGCTGGGTTACTTGCAGGACTAACCACACAAGTCCTAGGACACATGTGCTAAATTCTTGGGGTTTGTTTCTTAATATACAAGTCTTACTAGTTTTTTGTAAGTCTGTCGAACGATCTCTAATGAAATTGTTCTTGTTTATATCAAAGTGTGGATATGCTTGTATAATAAAACTAACAAATAACTTGAAGTTTGCATTAAAAGATTTCTGGAATGTAAATTTTATTGAAAGTAAATTGCTTGAAAAATGACTGAAAGCATAAACTTGAACAAGGAATAAAGGAAATCTAAATTTTATAACTGAAATATAAATGGTGTTTACACGTACATTTCCCAGATAATTCTCTTTTCTCTTACACACGAGTATTAGAGTAACTTTTACAGAAATGTTGTACAAAATTTCACACACTTAAAACAAAACAAAGCTATCATATTTATATACAAATAAAATAACCGTCGAATAATGGTCAATTTTTAAGAATTCGCCACTTGGCATTCTGCATGCTACTAATCTCTAGGAATCCTCCATGTATCTTCTACCAAGAGAGGTCGTTATTCATATAAAAACTCCCATTTAAATGGCGAAGCGACATAACTTCTCGCCACGTCGAATTCATTTGAAATTCAAATATAGTCATAACGTCTCCTTCGTCGAATTCTTGCCTTCATATCCCTTGTCGAAAACACAAGAAGACTTTTTCGTAGTGATGTGAAGAACTTTTAGCTGGCATCTCAACCGCTCCTTCGACAGTCATCCCTTCATTATATCACGAACCAAATCGTCATAAACCTTCTCATGATTCTAGACATGTTTGGAAGAAAGAGTGATCCTAATCTGTCGAATATCTTCACAACTAAGTACATCATTGTTCAAAGCACAATGAGATGAGGAGTGCTGAGAAACTTCAATGTCGAATAATGGTGACTTGTGGAAGAATAGCTGACGAAGCTACCAGCTGCTAAGGCTCTTATTTATAAAAAAACCATGGTGTTGAAATTGTGTGTATACACCCGCATACCACGACCAGATGCCCTTATAAATATCTTCCACCTTTTGAGGGTCAAGTATTCAATCCTAATCATTTACATACTTTCTTAGCATTTTAGTTTTCCTTCACATAGAAAATTACTTAAGCGTCAGAGTACCTTGCAGGTACACCACCCCTTCTCCTATACCCATCGTTGCAACCTCAGCTGAAGGCCACAAGGACCTGTCCGGATCATATCTGTATAGTGATCAGGTGACCATCTCTTCATCCTCGACATTGTGCTTACTTAAGTCACTGCCTCACACGAGCACAACAACTTAGGAGACTTTTGTTCTGGATTGGCCTAGCAGGTGTCTTGCGACCAATTAAGGCCCAATCCAGTAGAGCTTTTGGCACAAACCCAACAAGCGATCCAAGACCTTGTGACCGTTGAGAAAGAGATTCGTTGGAATATAGCCGTTGGGGATCTCCCCCACACGCTCTTTAACAGTCATCACGTGACTAACTGCCCTCCGAAATTATTGGAGGCAGTTAGACTTAGTCAAAAGCCACGCGTCGCATACCACGACCATGTGTCCTTATAAATACCCTCCACCTTTAGAGGGTCATGTATTCAATTCTAATCACTTACATACTTTCTTAACACTTTAGCTTTCCTTCACAATGAAACTTACTTAAGCGTCGGAGTACCTTACAGGTACACCATTCCTTCTCCTACACCCATCGTAGCAGCCCCAACTGAAGGTCACGAGGACCTGTTCAGATCATATATGTATAAGTCTTATTGACTCAACATGGAGCATGAATCTCACAGATCCAATACCTACAATTGTACAGGCTTCATTATTTTCCAACAACACTACTCCACCATATTGATCACATAATTCTCAAACACGTCTTTGTTTGGAGTCATGTGCCAAGTACACCCTGAATCCATAATCCACTCCTTGCTATAGTCTCTTCTTTAAACCACCAGGACATTAGATGATTTATAATTATCTTGTACAATGGTTGCACTACCATTATCCTTTCCACAATGATTATTTAGTTGATTAGGGCACACCTTTCTTGTATTTCCCTCCTTATAATGATAACACCTAATTGCATGAGCATTATCACCATAAGAATTATGTAGAACTTTACTCTTCTTCTTCTCAAACCTATCATCTTTCTTCAAGAATTTCTCCTTATCGAACAAACCTTCACTAACAGAAGATGGTTTGTGCTTCTTTCGTTCATTCAAATCCTTAGAGTACAGGGCTGATTAAACTTCTTCAAAAGTCAACAAACCTCTTCCATGCAAGATAATATCTTTGAAGTGAGCATGAGATCTCGGTAAAGCACACAACAACATCAATGATTGATCTTCATCATCAATATTGACCTCGATATTTTCAAGATCAAGAATCAACTTGTTGAACATATCCAGCTGCTCAGCCATGACTTTGTCTTCACTCATCTTGAATGATTACAAAGCTTGCTTCAGGTAGTGACGGTTGACTAACGATTTGGTCATATACAAACCCTCGAGTTTTCTCTACACACCCGCTACAATTTTCTCCTTTGAAACCTACCTCAGAACCTTATCACCAAGGCTCAAGATGATTGCCTCAGTAGGGCTTGCATCTTCAAGTGTCATAACCAAAATCATTCACACCAATTATTTTTTTCAATCTCATACATTTTGACGACACCTTCTTCTCCCGCTCACTGCACCAATTTGTTGTGAAACGATGTCCAAGAAAACAAAGTATGATTGATTTCTTGATCAACAAGAAAACACAAGGTAGAAGAAAAGATATAATAGAAGAGAAAGACAACTCAAACTGAATTCTTGATTCAATTACACATTAGGGAACAATGTTTACAATTGAATATCAACCACACCCCTTTCTTCCTCTAATTAGGATTATCAAGAATTGAAGGAGAAGTGATGACTAGTATGTTATTTATAAGAAACCTAAAACCTTATATTTCAAGTAACATACTAAACAATTGACCCAACAGACTGATTCAATTCAATGTTAATTTAAAAAACAAACTAACATATTTTTGCATGCAAGTATATCTTTGATTATTGTCGAACCATGAAACTAAGATCAAAATATCACACATAATATATTTTAAATATTTTATAAACTCCAATAATTATTTAATATAATTTATTTATGCATTATTGATAGATATCCCGTTCTCTTTGAATCCAGAATCTCAATTATCAACAATATTGAAATCCAATCGATTCGTTTTCTCACTTTAGGGACAATATGAAACCTATTGTATTTCAAAGGAAAAGTGAAACCTTAATTTGGGGCTATATTTGATCGTGTCCACATTATTAGATTAATTAGACCCTTATCTTAAGTTAAGTTTCAGAAAAGACCAAATCAATGTGTTACGGATTCACAACCACCACACCCTATATTTCATATACTACTATTATGTGGCTATTAGCAAAGACTTCATTAATATAACTGAAAATAATATATATATATATATATATATATATATATATATATATATATATATATATATATATATATATATATATATATATATATATATATTCACTTAGAGAAAAAAGAGAACGGGAGAGAAAAAAAAAAGAGAGATTAAAGGTTTTATTATCGATATAGGACATAAAACAGAGAAATTACAGAATAAAATAGAACAATATTGTAAAAAAAAATATTATCCGGATAATTTTATTTTAGCATACTATATTTTTATGCAAGTCTTATAATGAGATGATATATTATATCATATTTATATAATAAAAATTATTGAATAATTATTGATGATATATATTTTATAAATTAAAACTCAATATGATTGTTTTGTTGATATTTATGAGTTCTTAAATTCATTTGTTTTAACTTTTTCTTTTTTTTTTTAAATTTATAGTGTAGTATAATTTTGTATAAAAAAATTTATAAGAAGATTTTTATAAAATTTTAAATAAAAGTTTGGATTAAATAATTATTATTAAAAAAATATTATATTAATTTTAAGATATTTCAAATAGTTTTTCATAAAAATTATTTTTAAGATACAATTTTTTAATTAATAATATATGTTTATATTATAGAGTATTATACATAATCTTTTAATTAAAAAAATATTTAAAAACTTAAAATATTTTAAAAAACGATGTAAAATTTATTTATAAAAATTAAAATAAAAAAGTACATTTTTAAAGCTAAAATAAATATGGCCCTTATTTATAGTAAAAAATTAATTCAAAATAAATTTATAATATTTTTTATTTTATTTTATTTATCAAATACTAAGAGTATTTCTAATAAAAGAATTAATTACGATTGTTTGAGATATGTGGTCCAAATTACCTAACTGTACTTGCACAATATTTAAAAAAATTAAACTAATTTTATTTCAATAAATAATTTATATTCATAAACTAAAAACTTAAAAATAAAATAATATTTATATTTAATTTTATTTATTTAATATTTATTTATTAATGATAAAAAAATATAAATTTTTAATGATATAAACAACACTTTTTTTTGTAGTTTTTATCAAGCAATTTACGTTAAAAATGCAAGTAATAAGAAAACACTCTAATGTTAAAACATCAAATTATATAAGTAATAATTCCACATATGGAATAATCAACGTGTATGAATCTAAGATAGATTACGTCATCTACATAAGTTTGTAAGCAAATTCTTAATTAATTGGGTAGATCTATAAGGTTGGTCCATTTGTATCATTTTCTTTTTTGGTTAGTGGAGAAATAAATGTGAATCGAAATTCAACAGCTCCCTAAACTTCATGATATGGTATATAATGCAAATATTTAGATGAAAAAAAATTAATGAATTTAATTACTACGCAGTTTTAGATGAAAAATTATTTGTAGTTTTAAAATTAACTTATCTGAATTCAACTGAATTTTGTTAATTCATTTTGATTTATTGGTAGATGTAAACGTATATTTACAACCATATTAATATTAATCAATTGAAGAATGAATTCAAATATTATAAATGATGGTTTAATAGATATGTGGTGTGAATCTAGACAGGACTCGTACGATAGCACGAATTTCTTACTAATTTTACTTTAAGATCATAAATTAAAAATTTTAAAAAACTAAAACAAATTATATTGAAAAAATAAACTTTAAATTTATCGCACGGGTTCCTTATTAGTTTTACTTTAAGATCATAAATTAAGAAATTTAAAAAACTAAAACAAATTGTATTGAAAAAAATAAACTTTAAACTTTAAAATATTCGATGCACATTTTTTCCCAGATAAAATCAATGCACAATTTATAAAGTCAAATTTTTATATATAATTTCTTACATTATAACTTATAACATAAGTTAACATTTTTTACAATAAATTATAAAAAAATACATTTATTATAAAACGAAAAAAATTAAAGACGATCGATTAGTGCAACGTGTTGGGTTTAATGGTTCAAATGTGAAAAGTCAAGTCTCATATAATTTATAGAATGTTTAATTTTATATGTCGTCTCTCTTATGGTGATGAAACAATGTTTCGTTGTTGCTTCTAACTTTCATGAACTTCCTATAATTATGCTTGATTGAAGTAGCAGAAATTGAGTTATACAAACATAATAAATAAGTTTGTAATACACCAAAGTAAGGAACCACTCTACAGACGAGAGACTAGAGCTTAGACAAAAGAGCTACTATCAATAGAAAATCATCCTCCAATGTATCCCTAAGAACTTTCCACCACTAGGACAGAGTCACTCTACTGTCTATTGATGCAAATGATAGGGTTTTACAAGTCAAAGACAGTAGAAGTGTTACTCGTATGTCGGCCAAGATACCGATTCCAAATTAGAAAAATACTCATACCCTCCACATCCTTCGCACTGATAGATGCACATGAAAATACTATATTGTTCCAGAAGTTTCATATAGACAGTATTGATATAATTTTATTTGAACTCAACAATTGATTGTTTGTAAGGAAGGAAAATACAATAGTGAGAGGTGAGTTACTCTCTGTCGCCATAAACCGTCTGAAATGGACCTTAATGTCGTCTAGATTTTAGTAACAGCCTGCCAGATTGGGCTTTTTCTACATGCACTTATTCCAACTGTCCACTTACCTAATGAACGTGGGAGATAACATGTCCCACCATAATGACTCGTTGGAAAAATTTAGTCAATAGAGGAAATTGTCTCCTCCATGATTCTAGGAACATGTTTTCCCATGACCATTTCCTAGTTGTGGAGTTAGGGTAAAATCGTCTCAATAATTTTACAATTCTGATCAAAAAGAGTCTTTATAAATACCATAAAAATACCTCAAATTTTCACTAAAACACATGTATATAGTTTCTCACACTCTATGCGAACTAGCCCTACCTAGCATCCAAATATCCTACACATTTAAAACAATCTTACAAATACAAATTTACTTTAGTGTACTTTTTATGCAAGTATATAGGCCATAATGCTACATTTCGGATTATAGACAACTCCACTAATTCTAGGTCTAATTCTCAATGAAATAACTAATAAAAATATAGTGGTGAGATTCCTAAGAATGAAACATCACACAACCACTTAAAAATCTCATACCAGATATACACAACAAACAAACAAATAATTGTTCTAGTTTAGAATTTTGTTTGTTATTTATTGTTTACCTTTGTTTTATTTTTATGTTCAAGTTTGGTACTTCTTGTGCCATATCAAATTTTATCAATACTCGAAATCTTTAGTTGTGTGTCAATCCTTTATATACCAAAATAAACAATCAACAAATTTTCTAATATATCCTTTTCTTTTTAAAATATTGTACTAACAAACGAACATATTTGTGATTAACAAATGATAAACAAATTGAAAATGCCTCCTTTTGCCACATCATTTATTTTTCACCTTTTACTTTTTCATTCTTTTTTTTTTTTTCTCTTAATTCAAATTTCAAATTTGTCTTGCATTTTTTTTCTCACACTTTCTCATTTTTATTTTATTTTTCTCTCTTTATTTTTCTTTTTCTTATTTTATTTTGTTAAGTATAAATAAGCAAATTAAAATCTCTTTTTAATTTAATGAAGAAGAACAAAAAAAAATAATGAATTTTTAAAACACATAATTAATCTAAAATAGAAACATAATATTATTAGAATTATTTTATATTAAAAATATTCATAATTTATATGATTATGATTTGTTTTATATTTAAATATATTTTATATCGTATCAAATTGGATAGTACTTAATAATAATACACATAACTAACTTTTCATTTCACATGTCATTATCATGACGATATCTATTTTATTTTAATCAACAATTATTTTTATTTTAGAGATAAATTTTTTATTTTTAAATGTGAATTTTTTTTCTTCTCTATCTCACGAGTCTCTCTTTTTTATATGTTTATTGAATAAATGTTGAATTTATATGATCATTGTTCTTTTTATAAGATCATTGTTCATTTTACTGTGAAGTAACACAATATAAATTGATATGTGTATTTAAAAATATTTTATATTATATAAAATTGAATATATTTCAATAATGATATACATCATTAACTTTTCATTTCACGACTCACATCAGGACAATATGTATTTTATTTTAATCAATAATTATCTTTAATTCAGAGATGAATTCTTTATTTTCGAATGTGAAATTTTTATTTTTTTTTCTACAATTTTTTTAAATTAACAGATTTCATAAACTTATAGATTATTTATTATATTAAAATGATTTAAAAGCTTAAATTAAATCGTTATAATACTAATTTGTTTATTAGTAAAAAATGACCATTTGTTTTCACTTTCATAATAGTTTAATTAGATGAAACCATGAAAGTACTTGCGTTGTTCCTCTGTTGGTAGAAAAATGAAGCTCATGTGTGGCATGGGTGGACATTTTTATATTTTATGGTGAAGTGGTTGGTGGATGATATATTTGTCAAATGAGCTTTCTTTTTCTTTAGTTCATCTGCCGTGTGTCTTTTTGTTTCTTTCTTTTTATGTTTATGACTACGTGAATGACAGTTTTCTGTGCGTGATTTGATTTTCTGAAAGACAGCAAAAATACCTTAAGATACAAGTTAGACACTCTATTGGACGTAGGTTATATTCTGACCTAAAAAAATAACAGTATGTCTATAAATTCCTTTTTGAATTATGAACTCTATGGTTCGAGTTGATTATAAATATACATATTTAAAAAATATGGAATAACTTAATTTTGTAAAAATAGAAGGAGTATAAAATTTATTACAACTCACATCTCCATTGAAGCTACATTTTGTAGCTTTTTATTTTTCACGGTAAAAGTTAATCCAAACGTGTGGTGGTAGTGGGAAAATTAATCCAAACACACCAATATTATTTATTATAACTCTTATTAATTTTACTTATTTATCCTCTTTAATTTTCATCAATTATTATTTTTTTATTTGTATGAGAATTGATTACCCTTTTGGTAATTATACCATTCAAAATAGTATGAAATAGAGGCGATTTTCGGCAGGGTGCATTTGACTATTCCGGCGAACTGCGCAACCTGAATTCTGACTGATCTGTACCCGTTGACGATTGAGACTGAAGCTAGATGGTGGTTTAAATTCCTATTCTTAGGAATAGGGACCAAAATCTAGTGAAGGTTTTAGTTGAAAAGGGGTAGCGGAGGATGGGGAGGGGGAGAGGACGGCCAAAACGGAAGAAGGTGTTATCTCCCGTTGTTCGAACTCTAGATCTAGATAAGGGGACGAATAGTGGTAGCGCTTCGAGAAGTATTCAGCAGGATGAACAAGATATCATAAGGGAGGACCCTGAGATTAATAGGGTTATACATGAAGCTCTGATGAAGGAGAAACAAAAAATTGAAGAGTAACAACCTAAGAAGCTATGGGTTGATGTAATTAGTGGTAATCGTGTGGCATCTAATGGAATGACTATTGGATTTGTGGCTCCAAAGCTTTTTGATGGTGAGGTTGTCGTGGAAATTGGAGAAGAAGATGTGGAGTCTGAAATCAAATATTGGGAAACGGCAGTCATCATGTATGCAATTGGGAGAGAGCTTAGTATGAATGCAGTAAAACAATTCATGAGCAAATTCTGGAACTTTGTCAAACTTCCAGATATGTTTTACCATGAAGAAGGTTATTTCATACTGAAGTTTCATTCGTTTATTGAGCGAGATATGGTACTCACTAGAGGTCCCTTCACTATCCAAAGTATGCCAATGATACTTAAGGAATGGTCTCCAGACTTTAACTTCAAAAGGGACATGCTGCGCACATTGCCTATATGGATCAAACTACCTCAACTCCCTCTGAAAATGTAGGGAGCTAGTAGTCTTGGGAAGATAGGAAATGCAATTGGAAATCCCCTGTTTATAGATGAATGTACTGCTAACAAATTGAGGGTTTCATATGCTCGAATTTTGGTAGAAGTTGACATAACTCAGCAGCTAAAGGAGTCCATTGTTTTTGAGGATGGAGAGGGGAAGAAAATGGAGCAAAAAATGGAATATGAATGGAAACCTAAATACTGTGAGTCCTGTCACAAAATAGGGCATACTTGTGTCAATGAAAGGCCAACTGTGTTTAAGAAGTGGCAGCCTAAAGTGGTGGAGGTAACTGAAGTGAAACAAAAGCCAAGAAATGGTGTGGTTATACCAGCTGGGAAACAGTCTCATGTAGAAGTGGTTCAAAACATGACAGAGGAAGTAACACCAAAGCAGAATGAAAATGGGGTAGGCACCTCTTGGACACATATCTCAGCTAGTAGGAAAGGTAAGAATAAACTGGTTGTGAACTCTAGTTCAGTTATGTGTGAAAATGGATTTCAAACTATTGGGGATTGGAATGGCCCTAATGGTAATGAAAGAGTAACATGATAGTGTCTTGGAATGTTAGAGGAATAAGCAATGCAGGAAAAAGTAGAGAGGTCTTTCAAAGACTGAATAAGTTGAATCCCGTGTTAGAAATCTTAGTGGAAACTAGAGTGAAACAACATAAAGCTCAAAATATCAGAAATAAGATGGGATCCAAGTGGCAACATTTAGATAACTATGAGAAGCATAGTAATGGGAGAATCTGGATTATGTGGAATGAGAATAAGATTAGGGTGCTAGACAGTTCTGATCAATTCATGCATTTGGAAATAGAAGACTTGAAAGACAATGTTAAAAGCTGGTGCACTGCTGTTTATGCTCATAATTCAATTCATCAAAGAAGAAAATTGTGGGAAGACATTGAGAAACTTCAATACAATGGAGCTTGGTGTATTATAGGGGATTTTAAATAATGTTTTGACATCCCTTGATAGAACTGGAGGCAGGGAAGTTCAAGAGAGTGAGTATGCTGACTTAAATACTATGATGGAGAATTTAGACATGGTGGAAAAAGATACAATTGGATACCACTTTACATGGTTCAACAAACATGACCATGGTGCCATCTACTCAAGAATAGACAAGTGCATTGGAAACCTTGAATGGATGTTGAAAAATGCCAACAAGATTCTGAGAATCATGGAAGCAGGTGTATCAGATCATGCTTTATTATGTCTGGAGGAGGAGGATAACCCTAAAGTTAATAGATATGCTTTCGAATTCCAAAATGTTGCTGTCAATTTAGAGGGGCTAAAGGAGGTCATTAGTAATCATTGGAACCAACATGTTAGTGGAACTGCTATGTTCAGACTGTGGAGAAAGCTGCAAATGCTTAGGAACCCCATAAGGAACATTTGCAGGCAGTTTAAGGGGATTGGTGATCAACTGAACATCACCAGAAACCAATTAAATAAGGTCCAATCAAAATTGAAACATGATAGGTTGAATTGTCATCTGATTGAGGAAACTAAGCAGCTAACTGAGGAGGTGATCAGACTGAATAACCTAGAGGAGCAATTGTTGCATCAGAGGGAAAAAATTAACTGGATAAAAATGGGTGATGGCAACAACAAGTATTTCCATGCTGTTTTAAAAAGCAAATACCAGCACACAAGTATGAGAGGTTTACTGAATAATGCAGGGGAGTACCAAGCTGATCAGGGAGAAATGGAGACTATTGTAGTGGAATTCTACAGGGCCTTAGTGGGTACTACAACTCAACAATTGAAAGGCATTAACATAGTGGATATGAGGAAAGGTGTTCAACTCAATGACATTCAGAAACAAGAATTAACTAGCCATGTTACTGAGAAAGAAATAAAGGATGCTTTGTTTAGCATTGATGAAAACACATCACCAGGCATTGATGGCTATGGGTCCAAGTTTTTCAAGACTTATTGGGAGATAGTGAAGAAAGAGGTTTGTTAGGCTGTCTGGGAGTTTTACAACTCAGGAAAAATGTTGTCTGCCATCAACTGTACTCTTGTGACATTAATTCCTAAGATCCCTACTGCTGCCAAAGTATCAGAGTACAAACCCATCTCTTGTTGCACCACTGTTTACAAGATTATCTCTAAAGTCATGACAAAGAGATTGAGTAAAGTTCTTGCTAGCATAATTGATATGAGCCAAGCTGCCTTCATCCCTGGAAAACATATTCAGGATCACATCCTTCTAGCTTATGATCTCCTCAAAGGATACAACAATAACTATGGTCCTCCCAAATGCATGATTCAAATGGATCTTCAAAAAGCCTATGATTCATTAGAATGGATAGCTCTTGAAAATATTCTGAAAGAGATGAACTTCCCTAACAAGTTCATTCAATGGGTAATGCTGACTGTGACAACTGTTTCCTACAGATACAAAGTGAATGGGGAAATGACTAGTATCCTCAAAGCAAAAAAAGGGCTAAGGCAAGGGGATCCATTATCCCTCTTGCTCTTTGTAATTGTCATGGAGTACTTACATAGAAAATTGCAAAGACTCAATGAGATACCAGACTTTAATTTCCATGCTAAATGTGAGAAGATCAACTTGATAGAGGTCAGCTTTGCTGATGATTTATTGCTGTTTGTGAGAGAGGATAGGGGCTCAGTGGAGATTCTCATGAAGGCTTTTACAGAATTCTCAGAATCTACTGGTCTGGTTGTGAACCCGAGTAAATGTAAAGTATTTTTCAGCAATGTGGCAGATGAAGTTCAGGAGCAGATCCTGCACACAACTGGTTTTGTGAAAGGGCAAATCCCCTTCAAATATCTTGGGATCCCTTTGTCTAATAAGAGATTGTCAGCTGGTTAATGTTTAATGCTTGCAGAAAAATTGACGAACCGAATTAGGCATTGGAGCACTAAATGTATGAGCTTTGCCGGGAGACTGCAACTAATAAATAGTATATTATTTGCAACTACTAATTATTGGTTACAGGTGATACCATTACCAAAGCCAGTTATCAAGAAGATTGAAGCGATATGTCGGTCGTACCTGTGGTCTAACAGTGAGAACATTACTAAGAAATCACGTATTTCTTGGAAAAAATCTGCCAACCAAAGGATAAAGGAGGGTTGAATGTGATTGACATTGAAACGTGGAATGTGGCATGCTTAGCGAAGCTATTGTGGAATTTGAGCGGGAAGTAGGATAGCCTTTGGATAAAATGGGTGAATACCTATATTCTGAAAAACCAGGATATTATGCAGACCTCCATTAGAAACTCTCAATCTTGGATTATGAAGGGGATTATGCCGGTGAGGGGAAAAATTGAGCATCTAGTATAATGGGAGAAATTAAGACACAGTGAGAAATATAACACTAGCAGCATTTATGTGGCTTTAAAGGGTGAGCAACCTAGAGTTGATTGGCGACATGTGGTGATAAAGAACCAGGCTAGACCAAGGGCGATGTTTACGTTGTAGATGGCATGCCACAAAAAGCTTGCTACGAAAGACCGACTCTTGAGATTTCATATGATTCATGAGGATAAATGTTGTTTTTGTAATGAGAAGGAGTCCATTAATCACTTACTTTTTGATTGTCAGGAAACCAATCGGATATGGATGGAGGTGCTGAATTGGATTCAAATCCCGCACGCGGTTAGTAATTGGAATGAGGAGTTAGAGTGGCTGAGCAAAAAATGCAAAGGGAAGGGTTGGAAAGCTATGGTGTTGAAATGTGCAATAGCTGAAACTGTCTATCATGTATGGAATCATATGAATAGAATTGTTTTTGGGGGGAGAGCAAAATGCAACATGTAATAGATAACATCATAAACTGTGTAAGTCAAAGGCTTTGGGGTAGCTCTAGATTGAGAAAGCACATTAGCTTGTTAATGTTGCCTTAGGATTGGTTGGTTTGTTGGCTGGATCTTTGGATCGCCTTGCGTGTAATTGTTTTTGGGTGGTAATATATTTTACGTTTTCAAAAAAAAATAAAAAATTATACCATTCAAAATCAATTTTGATAAAACTATCCAAACAACAGTAATTGGTAACAATCACTTCTATATTATTGTATCCAGACATAAATCAATTATATTAGACTCAATTTTTTTAAAATCAATTCTATCAAGCTCAATTCTTTCAAAATAAATTCTTTCCACCATCAATCCAAACACACACTTAGTATGTTATGTGGTTGCCAATTTGTTTGATCTTCCATATTTGAAAATAATGGTGGTGTTTTGAGCTAGAAAATCTTAATGGAATAATCGATTTTGACATGTGGAAAATTCAAATCAAATATGTGTTGATACAAACAGGATTCAAGGTGTTGGTTTGTGGTTAGTACATGAACATTGATTGACATTGATGCAAAGTGTATTATAAGATTATGTTCGTCGTTCAATAGCTTCCTGCTAACATGAAAGTTGCATCATAAGGACTTCAATCTAATTTTCGACATGTGAAAGTTCTTGGAGTGGTTTAATTTCAAGTGAATTGTACTCTTTATGGTGGAGTATGATAGTTATTTTGAACTATGGTTGTCGATAAAGACAATGTGAAATTTCTTAGAGTGATTTATCTTCAAATGATTATATTTTTTTGTTGGAGTGATGTTATGCCCCAACTTTGTCCTACCTGTATAGCATCTGTGTTTTTGTTCTGTTTACTAACTTTTATTCAAAAAATCCAAAAATATGCATTTCCTTATTGTTAGAGCTCAGGTGTTGCAAGGTTGAATCATGATTTAGTCAAGGTTTTCAGGTTAAATGTATGTGTGGTGATGGGTGAGATTTAAGTTGAGTTTGACTTAATCTTGGTCATACAAAAGGTTTTCCTCATTATCAAGTTATCAGGAGATGATCTAAATTCAAGTGATTTGTGATTAAGAGATTATCAAAGACCAGTTTCATTTCAATTAGGATTTGGTATAGTTGCAGTACAGTTTATATATCAAGTCACAATGCTCTGATTTCAAGATATTCCTACTCATTTGGATTATGGTAAAGGCTTTGCCTTATCAGTATTCAAGTAGCCAGTTTCATATGGATTTATTAATTTCAAGACACGTTCATGAGTCCATAATATTGTCCAAGAAGATTCAAATGAGGATTATAGTTCATCATGATGCAAGTCAAGATCGATTATTTTTGGATTCATTCCTCAAGGTCTTTATTTATTTTTAAGAGAAGATTCAAAGATTGGAAATTTGGTTCAAATGTGAGTATGGTATAAAAATGAATTTCAAGTTTTAATAGTCATCATTTTTAATCAAGTATTACAAGTTTCAATTATCATCATTATTCATGAAAATCATCATTCAAGAGAATGGTATTGTAAGAAGCTCTGAGGTGTAAATAATATATAAGCCCATTCCAAAATTACTTCACAAAGGGGCCCATGAAAATTACAAAAAGAAAAGAGATTAAAAAACAAGTCCATGGAAATACTACCCAAGTTAAACATGAGCATCACATGAAAAGTTGCTACTACACTCCAAAATTGTCTTCATGTACGCATATAACATAGCTACATCCGAACTACATGAAGCAAAAAGGGAAAAATACCCCTCTAAAGACGAAAATGACACAAGCCAACAATACAATTTTGAAAACTTATGCACAAACCGACCTGCTACATTAGGCAATAACCTGCAATAAAATTGTACCATGTCAACACACAAAACACAATCCATGCATACAAGATGAAAACTACGACAAACACTCCAAGTCATAAACCTCACACAACCTGCAAACAAAACACATAACATGCAACACAACAACCAACAAAGACCTACATTGAAAGTGACTTGATACAACAACAAGAAAATCCTCAAAACTTAATGAACAAGTTTATTTTGTTTTAAAAGAAGGGAGGAAGATACATAAAGAAGAAGAAAAAAACCGAAACTTACATACTTATAACAACTCAAAACCTAAAAAAAGAAAGAATTCCTCAACAAACCTTCACTCTCCAATCTATAAGATTCACCATCATCAACCAAATACATAACCTTAAAAAAACACCATCAACCTTACAATTTCATCACACTTACTATTCACCTTCATATTCAATTCACACCACATAAACAACCTACATCAGTGTTTCTTTCCATCCACAGCCTCAACAATCTTCAACCCTCAGTTTCTCTGTGATACAATAACAAAAATGAACAGACACCAACATTCAAATAAACAACAACAAAAACATGAAATAGGTATGCGTATCGAATGAAGGTGTGAGAAAAACCCAAGAAATGGGGGATTGAATTGAGATTTTCACTCTTGACTATTTTTCGTACTTTGATGAGTTGCGTCAAGCTATGCTATAGATGTGTTGCGGAAGCATAAATAAAGTAAAGCATAAAGCAAGAGTAAACAACACAGGATATATCTTGGTTCACTTGAGAACTTCTCAAGCTAGTCTAGTTCACTCGCCAAGGTGATTTTGTCTTAAACAAGGGCTTAATCCATTATAACCAAGATCTATGCTTGTAATTGAATAACAACATTGTGACTAACTCATCTCCACTCAAGCTATACCGTTTAGGGATCCCGCAGGATATAACGTCTATTTGAGGAGGAACCTACGTGACAACCTGTCGTGACTAACTGCACAACACCAAGTGTCATGACTTCCTGCGCGACCTACAGTTGTGACTAACTACACAACAAACTATTGCGACTTCATGCTCCAGAACCAACCGTTATGAGCTGCACCAGAACCTTAGCCCCAAAAAATATCATCATAACATATATTTCTATGAATATGCTGACCACTAACATCTGTGTCTTCTTCTTCTTCAAAAGCTTTTCTAGCTTAATCTTCGTTGAGGCACAAGAAGGACTTCTTCGTCTTGATTCACATAAGAACATTTATGGACAACATCCCATGTTCTTCTTCAATCCAATGATCACTTTAGTAGTTGATTTATTGTTGAAGCTTCCATGATCATCTTCATTGTCTTATGCGACTTTTCAAGTCTTTTACAGCATATAAAGTTAAACACATTGTGAATTCAAGATCTCTCTGCTTTTAGCAGATTATTGTCAAAGAATAATCAGCTAAAAGAGCTGCATATTCAGGTAGACTCTTTGTGGCTTGTTCCATTGTTATCTTTGTTTAACATCAATCTTATGTGATTGTATGACAACATCAACAACATGGTTCAAATAATATTTGACAACTTTGTTGTATGTGTGTTTATGAGCCTTTCAGTTATATCAATCAACATCAACACAAAAACCAAATGGTTGTATCCTTGATTACTTCATATAGAAGAATATTTAGTTTATAGATAATCAACCAAGTTGCGCTTAAGAAAAACCAACAATAGTTGGGATCCTATCAGAACCTTCAACACTAGGGTTCACTCGCACCAATAACATCACAAAGCATGTGATGTTTTCCTTTTATAGCCAAACAAAAAAAGAGCCGTTACAACCCAATTCGGCTACTAAGGAATCTGTTACCTAAGGAACCAAATAGTACAACCACACACTGTCCTTTTCCATAATTCAAAGACAGTGGAGAGGTAGTGGGATAAAACATTATCGTATTGTGTACTATCCTTGCCAACGGTAACATTGTTATCTAAACTTCATAGGCTTTTGATTATAAATCAATAAATGAAGCATGAGTTAAAGACAATGATACTTGGGTATTCAAAAAACCTAAGTCTTTAGTCTTCAGCACTTTTTCACATAGAACTACGTTATTCAGGGCTTCAATGTTTGGCTTGAAACCCATGATCTTCAGAACATCAAGTCTTATATTCTTCAGAACATTTTTCACATAGAACATTGTGTTCAGAGTCTTCAACACTTGGTTCTTCAGAACTACATTCTTCATAACTTTAAGTCTTAGAGTCTTCATAGCTTTGGTCACATAGAACACTGTCTTCAGAATCTTCAGAATCTTCAGAACTTAGTTCTTCATAATCTTAATCTTCAGAACTCATAAGTCTTCAGAATCTTTCAGAAACTCGATCTTCAGATGGAAGTCTTCAAAACTTCAAGTCATCAGATTCTTTAGAATTTAGTTATTCAGAAAATTAATTTCATAAGCTTCGCTTCACTATCTAATCAAAACCACGTTCAGAACATCATCCACAAGAGCATTTCCAACTCAATATATGCATCATTGGATCTTTCTGATTGTGTTCAGATTCAGAAGCACACTTGCTTCCTTAGCACACTTGCGACTATTGTTACATATAGTAACTTAGCATAATAGCATTTGCATACTCATTCATAATGTTTGTTTGATCTTAATATATAAAACATTCATGATATGTTCTTTAACAAACATCAGAACATAAAATGGTTCTTTCATAAATACTCCATTGTTATCATCAAAACATAGATATGGAATGCAAGGAAAACGTTTGTTCTTACAATATCCCCCTTTTTGATGATGACAAAACCATGTATTTTGATATAACATTTTATACAGGCAATCACCAAACGTAACAAGGTAATAACCGGATAATCACCGGTGATAACATATTCAGATTTTCTTAGAGTAAGAACTCCCCCTGAATGTGTTATCCCCAAAATTGTATTAATGCTTGATTAGAGTCTCCCCCTGATTCTAAGACTTACAAAATACAAATTTTGAGGTGTTCAGAACATATGATTGAGTCTGAATATAAAAGATGCCTTCATATCAGAACCTTGTTACTATTAGAACTCTATGATTGTTCTAAGTCTGATACCAAATGCAATACCATTTCTTAGTCTATTAGAACTTCCTCATAGTTCTTCAAGTACAAAACATTATGCTTCTAGAGTATCAGAGTTTGTCTTGACAAAACTTCTTTCTTTGATCTTCATAACCTATTTATAAGAATAACTAGTGAAGTTGTTAAGTTCCTCGGATAAACATCAAACATCAAACGTTAGTGATAAACAATTTATATCATTTTATTTGTTTGAGTTACATTCTTTAGGTTATGTTATCAAAATCATATTTCTATTTCTCCCCCTTGTTGACATCATCAAAAAGTTAGATCAATATAGCGATTAATATGATAATGATTCTGATTCAATGCACATGTATAATGATTAGTTATATTGTGCAAGAATTGAAAATTCTCAGGTTTGAGCCATGCATAATGATTTAACAATATCAGATTAAGCATTCATACAAAATAAGCAATTCATAACAAAACGAAAGTTTATTGATTGAAGAGCAAAATACAATGAACAACAACAGACACAACCCGACAAAACAAGAAACTGGATAAAACATTTATCCTAAACAATATCACTGTTCAAAGTTTTCCACATCCTTCACCCTTATGCACTCTTTCTTAACTAGGGCAGTCTTTGGTTCAATTCTACGGACTAATTCCAGACATTCCTCCTTAAGAAAAAGTTCAAATGTAATCCTTTCGTAAGGAATATGGTATTTTCTTTGTCTTCTAGATGTTTCAATGGAGCGCTTCAAATGATTGAAGATTGTTTGAGGAAGATTGATGTCAACATGATGCATAAGAATATAGGTTAAGATTCTTTCATTATGCGACACGATACAGCTAGTTTATCTTCTTGGACGAAGATTGGAGAGGGAGAAGTAGAACCAGATCATAGTGGCAGGAAATAGAGAGAATGGATTGGTTGGTCCATAGACTTGAAGAGACTCATCATGCAGAACTTTTAGCTCTTTAATGAGCTTGATGTCTGAATGACAGTCCTCAATTGTTACTCCAGAAGCAGAACAAGTAATTGCTTCAACAATGGAAAATGGTGTAATCTTAAAAGGAACACCAAAGACCTCAGAGCACATGGATTTTCCTCTGTTTCCAATTAATGCATATTTCCAAAATTCTTTTACAAGATTTGGAAAAATGGATCCATTCAGAGTAGCAAAGTAACCTGTCCTAGCCTGAAAGTGCATGCTCTTACAGATTTCTAACCCATCTTTCCTCAGTTCATCAAACACCGGTAGTGTTTCTGGGATGAGCTCTATAAGAGATTCCTCTCCAAGGAATGTTTTTGAAGGCATGCTGAGAAAACACATTGTATAACTTTACTGAATGTCTAGATACAAAGACTTAGGAATGAAAATAGAAGGATAAGCGGTTGGATATTTAAATAGAATTATGTACATCTCAGTTAATAACTCTTAGGTAGGTTATGATTACTTAAAGAGAATTAAAAACCGACTTGACTTGGAAAAGAAGGTGAGTGGTATACATTTATGGTGAAAATCAAGTGATGAGGTAGGTGACGGTTTTACCATAAATGAGACGAAAAGAAAACTGCTTACTTTCTTAATTACTTAAGTCTTGATGTATATTTTTATCATGAATGCATATAAGAGGAATGCGTAAGGATCTTAGAATATCTTATGAAATCCAATGTGTCATGGCATGATTATGCATGGTTAATATTTATGACAAATGTCATTATATCTTTTCACACAGTATCAAAAATTAATTGTTGTGACTGTTCAAAATCAAAAGAATAAAATCAAAATATTTTTCTTATGGAAAGAACATGTCCCGTCAATCAGAACTTTCATAGCACTGAAGGTTTAGATTGTATAACTACACTTAATATGTGACTAATCATGCATCTGACTTAAGACTTCATCTAACTTGTAGATGTATCTTTATCAGAGGACACAACTCAAACATAAGTAAAGAGATCATACCTTTGAGGTTGAAGGTTCTTCATGATGACTCTTTATCTGAGTTTTTCCATTCTGATTCTGATTTTGACTTGAGCTTCTTCTTGCAGAGATTCTGATCAGCTTTTTTTCATCCATATTCTGAAGGTTGATCTTCTTCTAAATGATGACTGCAAGCTTGATGATCAAAACTAGTCTTTAGATCAGAATAGATCTTAGAACTTTTGAAAGTTTTCTTGTAGCATCCTTAACATCAAAACATTCATCTTCTTATCAAGAACTGTTTTACATGAGACTGAATATCAGAGGATCAATAATTGCATTAGCTAGAACATACCTTTGAGGGGTTATGCGCTAGGTAGAATTAGTTGATATCTTCTGATCTTTTGACTTTTCTTCCTTGTACAGATGCGGATCTTTGTCAGATACAGGTATAAACAAACCTTAGATAAGTTTGAGTGACAACTTTGTTCTTACAATACTGAGCTAACTTGATCAGAGTTAGTTCAACAAAGATTGACTGCATATCTACTTTTGAAAAGGATATCTATTGATTTCTTTAAGGTGAATAATATCAGTGATTTAAATTCTTCCATCTCATAATAGATGACTTCTGTCCCAACATCTTTGATTCCATAATCCTTTCATCATGAATTTCTGAGTAGAATGTTGGATAAAATCCTAAACAATTTTAGTTTGTTAAATTGAGATAGAGACTCAATTTAACAGAACTTTAACTGTCAGAGTTACTTCTAGCAAGTTCTCATAATACTCAATTAATGAAGTTCTATAGGAACTACTAAGATTTCTTCTTTTGAACACACAAAGTATTACTTAGAAGTGTAGCAAAGGAAACACTATTAAATTTGCATTGAATCTTCTAACTGTTACAACAGTCTTCTAACTGTTACAACAGTCTTCTAACTGTTACAACAGTCTTCTAACTGTTACAACAGTTAGCTTTTGGACATTCTGACAAAAATAATTTTCAGAGTTTGACATCCTATGTTCATTATTTCTGACATCTTCTACAAACTTCAGGATGAAGTTCCTTATAAATCGAAATCATACTTTAAAAATCATCCTTTTCACTTCAGAAAAAACTTCCAATGAGCTTAATATGAGAAAGTCAAGGGTGGACTAATCCGTTTCTTGAAAACATCCCATACTCATTCAGAAATAATCTTCATCAAATAAGATTTCTTATTTTCCGATGATTTG
This sequence comes from Lathyrus aphaca, assembly GCA_963966055.1. NCBI lineage: Eukaryota > Viridiplantae > Streptophyta > Magnoliopsida > Fabales > Fabaceae > Lathyrus > Lathyrus aphaca. Next base: position 30,182,069 of record OZ014521.1, on the reverse strand, counting down.
ATTCTTGAGAAAAATACGTTGATCAATCAATCGTATTTAAGATAAGAATTCAACAGATGTTATCTGAAGAATCTATCTTGTAAGCTAATTCCACCAAATTAGTGACTTGCTCAAATGTAATCCATCTGGCTACAATTCAACATCCACTCAATATCATCAACTGATATGAGACTAAAATTATAAGTGGATTCACCTCAGGTGTTTTTAATCACACAACAATGTATCATTATATGACACAATTAAGTGTTTGATATCCATCAATAACAGAATCATAACTCTGATATAAATTGAAGCTGTGAGAAAAACACAAGAAATGGGGGATTGAATTGAGGTTTTCACTCTTGACTACTTTTCGCACTTTGATGAGTTGCGTCAAGTAACACTATAGATGCGTTGCGGAAGCATACATAAATTAAAGCATAAAGCAAGAGTAAAGAACACACAATATATCCTTGTTCACTTTAGAACTTCTTAAGCTAGTCCGGTTCACTTGCCAAGGTGATTTTGCCTTAAACAAGGGCTTAATCCACTATAACTAAGATCCATGATTACAATCGCATAACAACAATGTGACTAACTCATATCCACTTAAGCTAAACCATTTAGGGATCCCGTAGGATATAACGTCTACTTGAGGAGGAACATGCATGATAACCTGTCGTGACTAACTGCACAACACCAAATGTTATGACTTCCTGTGCGACCTACAACCGTGACTAACTACATAACAAACTATTATGACTTCATGCTCCAGAACCAACCATTCTGAGTTGCACCAGAACCTTATCCCCAAAACATATCATCAGAACATATAGTTTTATGAGTGTGATGACCACTAACATTTGTGCCTTCCTAAAGTTCTGAACTTCACATGTCCTTCAAGGAAATATTCTTTACAAATGTTGTGATTCTTAATAAGCAGATTGTAAACTGACTTATGTACATCAGAAGAACCTAAATACACACTAAGAATATTACATTTTATTCTTGCTCCATTATGTTATTTTCTTCTTCTTCAAGTTGCTTCTTCATTTTGCACTTGAAGGTTGAAGTCTTCTTCTTCTTCAAAAGCTTTTCTAGCTTGATCTTCTTTGAGGCACAAGAAAGACTTGTTCGTCTTAATTCACATAAGAACATTTCTGGATAGCAACCCATGTTTTTCTTCAATCCAATGATCACTTCGGTAGTTGATTTGTTATTGAATCTTCCATGATCATCTTCATTTTCTTTTGCGATTTTGCAAGTCTTCTGCAACATATGAAGTTAAGCACATTTTGAATTCAAGATCTCTCTGTTTTTAGCAGATTGTTGTCAAAGAGTAATCAGCTAGAAGAGCTGCATATTCAGGTAGACTCTTTGTGGCTTGTTCCATTGTTATCTTTTTTTTTTATCATCAATTTTATGTGATTGTATGACAATATCAATAGCATGGTTCAAAGACCATTTGACAACTTGGTTGTATGTGTGTTTATGAACCTTTCGATTATATTAATCAACATTAACACATAAACCAAATGGTTGTATCCTTGATTACTTCATATAGAAGAATATTTAGTTTATGGATAATAAACCAGGTTGCGCTTAAGCAAAACCAACAATGGTTGGGATCCTATCAGGACCTTCAACAGTTGGGTTCACTCACACAACAACATCACAAAACATGTGATGTCTTCCTTTTATATCCAAACACAAAAAGAGCCGTTAAAGCCCACTTCAGCTACTAAGGAATCTGTTACATAAGGAATCAAATAGTACAACCACGTATTGTCCTTTTCCACAATTCAAATATAGTGGAGAGCTAGTGGGATAAAGCATTATCGTAGTGTGTAATATCCTTGCCAATGTTAACATTGTTATCTAAACTTCGGAGGCTTCTTGATCTGACCTGATCAGGAAGGCCTTTCAGGAGATAATGGGGGACAGTTGGGTAACGTGGCAAGTGGAATGGAAGACATGTTCTCTGCCCGTTTCGCTGAGTGTATGCCCGACTCATGAAATGCATTCCGATCGTTATGTGGTTTTCGCTCGTCCAACAAGTATGCTTGCCTGAGCGTATGGGCATCTACTTGACGTATTGGGTCACGACCCAATACAGTCTCTGGATGCCCAGTCCATAACAGGAGCCCCCCAAGTCGAGTCTCCGAGTCAGAGCGATGAATTATAAAAAAGCCGAGCACACATCGTGTCTAGGGAGGAGTCATGTTAGATTTCGAGCATATACCCGTGTCAAAACGTGATATTTTCAAGTCGCTCCGGACGCCGTTCAAATCTTTGGGCACATGGTGTTCTCAGGGGCCGAGGATGTCTCTTTATAGTCGGGGAGACCTGCGGTTGCTCGACGTTGTTCAGAATTCTCTTAAATTGACGTGTCTTAGGCATTGATGGTGTGTTGCTTCGTTTCCTGTGCCAGTGTCGGACTAGGGGCCTAGGTAATGATTACATAGCGCGTTTGCCCACGCGCTCTTTTAGTATATAAGGTGGAGGGTCTACTTCATTTTAACTTTTCGCTCCTACGTTTAACCGGAAGCTCTGAGAAGAAACTTTCCTCCGCCCGTAACCGCCGACAGCATCGCCGCTTTCTGCCCATGTCCCACTGCAACCTCCCTGTCATCACTATGTCAGGTAATCTCTCATAACCTTTTTTTTACGCATTTTTCCACTTGTTAGGTAGCGAAATTCGTGATATTCCTGTTTAGAGTAGGTAAATCCTTGTTTAGAGTAGGTAAATCTCTATTTTATGTTAGTTTTAGGTTTTAAACATGAACGTCTCGGGCAAGATTAGCATGCCACGGGCGTAAAAACTCATATACGTATTAATGAACCGGCCATGATCTTCATACGGTCGATGAAGATCGCGGGCGTTCGATGCTTTCGCTGGGCAAAATCTCTTAATCTTCTAGGGGTTTTTTAAGGGTTTTGTATGCACTCGAGTGGATTCGAGCACCGTCCCTTCGTTGATTTTAGGGTAGTTTAGTGGGATTTCAGGGCGTTCTGCTCTTCGCCCTTTCACTTGAACTACGGTGGAAGGATGGATTTGATGCGACGTCGAATTCACTTTTCCTTTCTGCTTTTCAGGTACGGCCGAGCAAAGACGAGTCGAGGAGAGAGAGAGAGAGAGACCGAGGAGGGGAACGAGCACGTCTCCTCGTCTGGACGTAATGACCTGTCGTGGGTCGCGGACAAGCCGTTAGAAGAAAAGTAGTATTTCATGGACGAGGAAAATACTGCGTACGCCGTGGTCGAGGACATTGGCCCCGAGGATACCGCAAATTGGCAATGTCTTGCTCCTCGGGAAACATATCAGATATGCCATCGTTTTCCGGGGAAGCAGTTCGCCATGTATGAATTTTCCTTCCGAGAAGCGAGGGTTAGGCTCCCCTTTAATGATTTCCAGATGGGGGTCTTCAAGTGGCTCAGGCTGGCGCCCTCGCAGTTGCATCCAAATGCCATCTCTTTCCTCCGGGCATTCGAATTAGTCTGCCGGTTTCTCGGGGTCGGGTGCACACTGCCCCTTTTCTTTCATATCTTCCATCTGCAACGGTCAGGTGTAAGGGGGCGTCATAGTTGGGTGTCCCTCAAACAACCTGTGAGATTATTCAAAACGTTTGTTGACTCTGCCCGTCATTTTAAGGGGAGGTGGTATGTGGTGAAGCCGCTCACCCAGTACGCCCTCAACACTCTTTATTATTATAAGCGCGATGCCAGTGGCAAGAAAAAGCTTATATCGAGGATCCCCTTGAGATGGGAGCCCGACCATTTCAACCTGTCGACCAGCCACTACCGAGTTAAATATTCGAGCTTGGGGGTCGAGGATCGACTGGCCTACAAAAGGCTGGTGGAGTATGTTCAGAGCCTTAGCTTGGCGGTCTGGGTGGACCGGTAAGACAGACCCTATGTCGATGACGTTGGGATGCCCATCCATGAAACGCGCCTCATAAATACAAGGGCTCTGCTCGCGTGTGACACAGATGAGGAGGCCGTAGAGTTGTTGCGTAGGTCCTTCTGGCCTTACCCTCTTTCTCGATTTTTATGCCTGTTTAACTGATGTTTATTTGTTTTTGTTTTGCAGGAACAATGCCCGCTCACCGAGAACGAGTCATGAAGCTGGCCAACCAAACCGGGGGCCCGGACAGGGTTTCTAAAAAGAAAAAGAAAGTGGCGCCCCGCATTCAGGAGGTAACTAACGAGCACGGGGTCGGCAGTTCTGGTACCCCCAGCTCGACCACCAACTCCCCTTAAGCCATCGTCTAGCAAACTTCCCCGATACATATACGGGACAACCCTCCGACCTCCACCTCTCCTCTTCTGAAACGCAAGCAGCTGGACGAGTCTCTTGCCCAGTCTGCTGCCGTGGGTGGCAATGACTCTGGTGCACCTGGGAGCTACCTGTTGCCTCCCTGTTATTTGGAGCGGGAATTCTTCAAGTCCGAAGGTTCCGTCGTGGTGGCGGCGCCCCAGGCGAAGGCCCTTCTCAATCAGGATGCGGTCACTAGACGGACAGATCTGGCCGGGGATTTAGGTGTTGTCATCCGGGTGATGGAAACAGCCATGGTTCTGTCCGAGACCGCTGTCTCGACAGCTACGTTGGAGGATGCTCCTGAGGCTGCTCGGACTGAGAAAGATAAGTTAACCAAGGACCTGTCTGACTATAAGACTGGAAGGTACAGTTCGTCCTCGGGACGATGAGACTGAAGATGAGCTGGCCCTCTGCACTCAGGGTGAATTGGTCGGCCATATCAGCGAGCTCAACAAGGAACTTCTTGTGATGTTCAAGGATGGGTTTGACATTGCTACCGAACAACTCAAGGTTCTGAACCCGGGGCTTGTGACTGAGGGGTCGACTCACAACTACTGTGTGGTCGACGGTGAGATCGTATGTCCTTTCGCTGCCGGGGAGGAGTTGGTGGATGAGGACGAGGGTGGCGAGGAATAGCTCTGGGCGGAGGCCTTTTTCTTGAATTTTTCGGGCATGCGTGCCTTTGTGTTGGCTTGTGTGCCCTGTACTTTTGTAATGGCCTTTGTGCCTTTTGTTTGAATATTGGCCTTCGTGCCTTTCCTAATGAATATTTAGTGGCTGACTTTGGCCGTTTTTATCTACTTGTTATTTTCATCGTGTTTGATTATTTGACTGTATTTATATTTGAAATCTTTGTGCTCGACCTAGTTGGACTTGTCGGTTTAGGGAACCGACAAGGTGGCGGGTTTTACGTCCGCCCTGAGTCGAGATTAGGGTTGCGATTGGATACCCTAACCTCGGGGCTTGGGCTTTCCCATCGCGAGCTGGGTGCCCTATCGATGCGGTACTGCGACGTTGGGGCTCGTTTTGATATGTCCGACGTCGGGAGGGTTGTGTTCTCCTCATATGGTCGTTGTCCTCCTTTTCGTTTAGTGGTAAAGAGCGTGGCCGTACCTTCTGTTGCACCCCAAAATTTGCCCTCCACAAGACAAGACATTGTGTACTAAGAGGTTCACAAGGTTCACAATGTTCACAAGACATCTCATGAGGTTCACAAGGTTCACAATTGGTTGACAAGTTTGACAATTCCCTCAGACAATGCATCCTCCTAAGCAATGCATCCTAAACTAGGGTTTTGTCTTTCATCAGGCTAAATGGACTTCCAAGACCTCAAGTGAGCTTCATATAATCTTATATGTGTTCAATAATTCCCATGTCAAGTTTCAAGACTTTTCCCAGAGGTTTGCTCAGTCAAATGATCCGATAGGCTAAAATCAGTCAAAGCAGTTAAAAAGTCAAACTGAGGTCAACTGTGGTCAAACCAAAGTCAAACTTCATGATTTTTTGCCAACATCAAGTATGTGAAGTGAATTTCATCATTTGATCAAGGGTTGATCATGATTCATCAAGGAGATTTCAGATCATCAAGAATCAGGAGTTTCTAAATTAGGGTTTTCACAGGAAAAGTCAACTGAACTTTGACCAGCCATAACTTTCACATGCTTCATCAAAATTTTTCCATCCAAAGTTCGTTTTTAAGAAAATTTAATTCTCTACAACTTTGTGTCTCACAAGCCAAGCCCAAAAATGCTTCATTTGGAAGGTATGAGCTAAGACATTATAGGTCCTTTTAAAAGTCAACAAAAAGTCAACAACTTCCAAAGAGCATAACTTGAGAATGGTAAAAGATATAGACATGAGACCAAAGAGGTTGGTTAGAGGACTCTTTAATATTTCCAAAATGTCCAAGAACACATTCATAGCATTAAAATTGAAGGATTTGTGCCCTTGCAAAGTTGGGAAATTTTTTAGAGGTTTATGAAGTAAATGGGGTCTTAAAACCATAATTCTTCAAATGGGCTGACTTTTTTGTGATCCAATTGGTTCCATGACATCATGCACGAAATTAACTTAATATTTTCATAATTTTATTCATTTTATTTTTATTTATTATGATTTTTTATATTAAAAATCATTTTAAATTCAAATAAAATATAAAATGGTGAAGATTTAAAATGATTTGTCTTCTAGAATGTCATAAAGTTTATTTGGATTTGATTGATACAAGAGTTATGAAGATCGTCCTAAAATAGCAAGCTTATATCAAGAATATTCAAAATTTAAAGGCTAATCTTTTTCAATCTCAAACTATCCAAATATTCAAAGTGTGATGCAATTTTCTGACCTAATTCAATTGTATCATATATATACAACCTTTAGCAAGCAAGAGAACACGAATTGGCAGCCTCCAAAGTCATCTTCAAACTTCACAAAATTCATCAAAATTCAATTTTCGGTTTCTTCATTACAAAGGGTTTTAAGGTATTTTAAACACACAAGAAGGATCCTTGGACTTCACTGAGTCGAAACCAACTCTCAAACACATCCAATTCAAGCCCATATGCATAAACCGATTCATTATATTCATGTTCTTGTTGATTTTTGATTCTGAATATTTATTGGTTTTCAATGAATTTTGACTTAAGTTTCTTGTTTATGATGAGTTATAGATCGATTCTGGACAGGTTTCATGAAGAACCATCACCTAATGTGGATTTCACCATTACTTGGGTTTTTTCGGCCAAATTAGGGTTCAATGATTTAATAAATATAAATGATTTCTAAAGACATAGAGTAGTTGCAAATATCATTAGGAATTCAACGATGTTCTCAATTTTGTGAAATTTTGTTGTTTTGTTGATGTTTCAAGTTCGTAGGTCTTGTACATGGGGAAATTCGCAGGAAAACTTGTAGTAGATTTCGCAGCAAGATACGCAAGTCCAGAGGTAGGAGATGAAGCAGTTTGGCGCGAAAATTATATTTGAAATATGGACAAGGCTTAAAACAAATTGATGTTGCTTATGTATGACAATGAGCGCGTAGCTCAGTTGGTTTTGGTGTACGCATGATTGACTGAAGGGCGTGGGTTCGAAACCAGCCAAATAATTTTTTTATCTTTAATTTCCTTTGTTTTTCCAGGATGAGAACAAAACAAAATGGAGGTGGAAAGCTATCAGCCAGCGTGCGCTAGCCCAGTGGCTATGCTCTTATGTATCCAGGTAAAGGACCTGGGTTCAAATCCCAGGTCCTGTGTTTTTGTTTTTTTGTTTTCATTTATTTTTTTATTTTCTTTTATTTCATTAAAACAAATTTCTAAAAAATATTTAAAAACATATTCTAATTAGACTTTATTTTCTTTTAAATTTACAAACCTAAATTAATATATTTGTTTATTTATGTTTTTTTAGTAATATTTATTAATATGTATATGTTTATTTAATTATTAGATTAATATTGTATATTAAGTTAAGAACCCTAATATTTATATATATATATATATAAAACCCTAATTATTTTTAAACCCTAATTTATTTTCTAATAACTCAAAACCCTAATTTTCTTTCACAATTTTAATTTCTTATTTTTATTGTTCTTGTTTAATTATACTTAATAAATATTTCTATTATATATATAATTGAATTATTAATCATGTTTATTCACGTAAATAAATTAGTATATAATTATTATTATTATTGTATTTTCATCTTAAAATTATTTAAAAATTGTTTATTTAAAAATCTAAAATTTTTTAATTGATTTCTATATTGTATATTATTGTGCTAACCTCTTTTTCTCTTATATTTATTTTTATTGCTAATCTTTTATTTATTTACTTATATGCTTATTATTTAAATTACTTTCTTATAATGTAACTGTACAAACTATGTAATAGTTGTAGTATTTTAATTGCTTATTTATTTATAAATTGTTATGGTTAGTAAATTAGGGAGTGAAAACATGTTTGTGTTTAAAATTAACCTAGATCACTAATTATAAGATAAAAACATATGAACTTGTACACGCACACACGTAAGTCGATCTTTGATCGCCATCTCACTTCTTAAGGATACCTCTCATGTTGCCTAAACCAAATGGTCAAGTAAGGTGTCTAAAAGCAAAGTCCCTTCTCCATTAATATCATCTTGTCCCTTTACGATTATAAGATCAAGTCCCTTCGAATGTTGCCTTCGTGAGTGATCTTGTCCCTTTCGAATAAAAGATGATAAGTCCCTTCAAAATTGCTAAGACACCTTACAGTTGCCTAATCACAGATGACCCTTCGTTTGTCCCTTAACATCCAAGGTAATGACTACCTATTCCTTAATAATAGGGATAGTCTTACCATTGAAAGAACATTTAAGAACAGTAAAGATTTAACTTAGGGTAGGTTCCTCTTAAGTACTTGCTCACTTTTTTCATCAAATTACTTCATTACACTTTACATTTTAAACAATTTTCAAAAACAAAGTCTTTATATATATCCGTACAAGGGTCATTATAAAGTACTTAAGAAAATTTTTAATCACACACTACACTTCTCAAAACAATTTAAAGTGAGCTAAGTAACTAAGAGCCCATGGATAACCATGGATGTAAAGGGTGCTAACACCTTCCCTTTACATAACCTACCCCCCGATATCAAAATCTTTTTAAGGTCTTTCCTGTTCTTTTATGTCCTTTCCTTATGGATAAAATAAAAGTCGGTGGCGACTCTTGCTATCTGCAACATTTAACTAAAGTTAGTTCTCCCACCGTGTTACAGAACTGGCGACTTTGCCGGGGATTTAATAAAAGAGGGGTACCCTTAGGAATGAGATCACTTTAAAATTGTTTGCCTTGTTTGCTTTATACTTATCTTGTTGGGTGCTCTTATGTGTGAAAGATCCTAACCCGGATCTAGTGTACCTTAGGTAAATGGCAATAGACCAAGAAAATTGTACGGTGTATACCGATATGGTTGATCTGGTGGCCATAGTTAGTGTGACTTCTTGGTTGGTGCTTATGTTCCTTAAGTCAAGTTGAGGATAATATGAGGCTGCCATATGTTGTCAATACACTAATTAACTTTTAGAACCCTAGTTATCCCATCATGGCCTTTAGAAAGTAGTGAGATAACCGGCTTTGGTGAAGACTGAAGTTGGTTGATACTCGATGCTACACTCATTGAGATTCTAAACTTGGAGGGTTTTGGTTGGCAAGTAAGTTGCCCACTGAACAACCACCCTTGTGAAGGATCAATGATATTGAGATCCCTTAGAACCTGGTTACTTTATAGGACAGGATGAACCATCTTAACTTCAGGGGAGGGTACTTACCTTTAAACCTCATGCAAGCCTTCAAACCTAGGGCTATTGTGTGACTTGTTTGTGTGTGCCACATGCTTGTGATTGAGCATAACATCATAGCATCATCATGCATCATAAGCATAGCATTTTTGCTAACCATTTCAAGGACCAAAGGATTTATCTTTGTTCTTTGTTGCAGGTCATGGCTTCTGCTCGTAGGAATACTATCCGGATCAACTTTGTAGGAATACCTCCTAAGCTTAAGGAATTGGTCTTTCAGGTTTCTGAAAACTCCCAGTTCATCAAGAGACATGGTCACCTACTGGATCTAGTCACTTCAGGGTTCAATGAAGACATGATGAGTGTCCTGTTTCAGTTCTTTGATCCTAAACATCATTGCTTCACATTCCCCGACTATCAGCTGGTTCCTACAATGGAAGAGTTCTCCAAACTTCTGGGTATACCTGTCCTTGATCAGAGACCTTTCACAGGCTTAGAGAAAGAGCCTAAGCCTGAAGTCATTGTTGCAGCTCTACATTTGAAGAAATCAGACATTGTCTTAGAAACAAAGAGTGGAGTTAAGGGTATTCTTGCTAAGGTGTTGATAGAGAAGGCTCAAGTGTTCTTGAAGGCTATGAGCTATGATGCTTTTGAGGAGATCTTAGCCTTGTTGATTTATGGCTTAGTGTTGTTCCCCAATCCATATCAGTTCATAGACGTTCACGCCATCAACATATTTCTGACTCATAATCCAGTACCTACATTACTTGGAGACATCTTACACTCTCTTCATACCCGTACTACGAAGGCACGAGGAACTTTGATGTGTTGTATACCTTTGCTATCTAAGTGGTTTATTTCTCACCTTCCTCGATCAGTGATGAAGAATGAACAAGGGTTCAGGTGGTCCAAGAGGATTATGTCACTCTCTCATTCAGATATTCATTGGTACTCTCGATCTATGGAGAATGTTACTATCATTGACCGTTGTGGGGAATTCCCTAATGTGCCACTCCTTGGCATAAGAGGGGGCATTACCTACAATCCTTCCTTGGCTCTACGTCAGTTTTGTTACGCTCGGAGTGATGGTCCTCATGACATGTTGATTCAGGGTATTGTGTTTGACTACGACAACGATCTTCAAGGTTACCGTCAAAGGTTCATACGAGCATGGGGTAAAGTGAACAAGGTTGACAGCAAGACTATGGAGCCCAAGTACACTATTCCTATGGAAGCTTATCTCAGATGGGTGCGATCTCGTGCTCAGACTCTTATGATGCCATATCCTGCCACCCTGCCAGTTACTATGGAGCCTGTCGCTGAAGGAGATACTTCTTATACCATCCTTCACCCAGACATGCCCACTGACATGGAAGACTTACAGAGGTCCTGGATCCAGTTGAAGGAGCAACGGGATACTTTTGAGACTCATTACAAAGCAAGTCAAGAAAGAATCTTGGAGCTAACAAAGCAACTTCACGAGGAGCGGAATCTCAACTCATACCTCAACACAAAGAGGAAACGTCCATGGGAGACTTAAAACCCCATTTTTTGTATTCATTTCATTTTATTGTAAGCCCAAGTGGAAAACAAATTTATTACTAATAAAAGTTTACTTTTTGGTTGTTTAAACAAATTTAAATCCTGCGGTCCTTAAAAACATTGCATACGCATTTATACACCATATCATTGCATCACAGGTTTCTTATGTACAGGTATCTTATCTTCTCGCTGTTTATTTCAGCAGCAATGGCTCTTGAACAAACAGTCAAAGATCTTCAGGCACAGAATGCACAATTTCAGGAGCTGATCCTAAACTTGTCCAAGGGACAGGATGAATTGAATACACTGCTGGCTAAGAAGACTAAGAAGACTAGAAGGTCAGGAGGCCTTATCAATATGGGAAGAAGGTTCAGAGGTCCTGTCAAGACCAAGGAACAGGTTGAAGATTATGAGTCTGAAGAGTCTGAGAAAGAGGGAGGCAGTCTCCATAATACAATGGGGGATTTTGATTCTGAAGCAAATTACTATCATGATCCTAATGAAGATAAGTTCAAGATGCTGGTGGATAGAATGGATGCTATGGAATTGCAAAAGTCTTCTGGGCTGGATTTTGAAGACCTGAGTTTGATATCTGGAGTGGTTATACCTATTGGGTTCAAGGTCCCTGCATTTGTAGTGTATGATGGTGTCTCCTGCCCCAAGCTGCATCTGAGGTCCTATGTCCGGAGAATCCAACCCCATACTGCTGATAAGAAGTTGTGGATCCATTTCTTCCAAGAGAGCTTGTCTGGAGCTCAATTGGAATGGTACTATCAATTAGAGAGTGTCAACATCCGTGATTGGAATGATCATGCTGAGGCCTTCTATAGGCAATATCAATACAATGTTGATTTATCCCCTACTCGCATGCAACTACAAAGCATGTCTATGGGTGCTAAAGAAAATTTCAAGGAGTATGCCCAGAAGTGGAGAGACTTGGCTGGAAGAGTACAACCTCCTCTAACTGACAGGGAGTTAGTGGATATGTTCATGTGTACATTGAATGGTCCTTTTTATAGTCATCTCATTGGAAGCTCATCATCTGGCTTCACTGAGTTGATAATGACAGGAGAGCGTGTAGAAAGTGGTATAAGGAGTGGCAAGATACAAGTGGGTACTTCTTCATCAAGTACTGCAAAGAAGCCCCCTAGTGGGAAGAAGGAGTCAAATGCTGTTTATGGTCAACTTGATCGTAATAGGAGGCACCAATCTGTGACTGCAGTCCATATCTCCAATCCTACTCCGGCAATACAGAGCAACCACAGGGCAATCAGTAGAGGCCCAGAAGACAGTTCACCAAGATCAACATGTCACTGGCCCAAGCCTTGCAACACTTGTTGAAGGATGAACTCATTACTTTGAAGGACCCTCCTCAGAATCCTAATGTTACCTCTCCTAGGTATAACCCTAATGCGCGGTGTGCATATCATTCTAATTGTCAGGGACATGATACCAATAATTGTTGGATATTGAAGAATAAGATTCAGAATATGATTGATGCTGGAGAGATTGAGTTTGACCCTCCTGGTACTCCAAATGTGATTACTGCTCCAATGCCAAATCATGAGAAGACTGTCAATGCCATTGATGAAGTTTCACATATTTCCTCAGTTGCAGATGTGACTACACCATTGTCTGTTATTAAGAAGAAGTTGGTACAAGTTGGGTTCTTTCCAGGTTGTAATGAAGATTGTTTCTATTGTGCTTATAAACCGGATAGTTGCTGGAAATTGAAAGACGGTATTCAACGCCTCATGGACAATTATACCATATTGTTTGAGAGGACACCTTATGTAGAGAGCATGGTTGAACATATAACTCAAGGTGCGAAGGTTGAAGAGGTGGATATGGTTGATAAAGTGCCAGTGAGGATTACTTCCAAGGGCCCTGTCAAAATCACTCATAAGGGTCCAATTAAGATTACTGCTGAAGGCCCTGTGAAGATTGTTGCTGAAGCTAGAGTGGCTCCTATGATTATTACCACTCCTGGTCCTATTCCGTATACTTCTGATAAAGCTGTGCCTTGGCATTATGGCTCCGATGTTTATATTCATGGTGTTAAGCAGGAACCTTTAGCTGATACACCTGTTGCTGATGAAAACCTTGATGTTGACAATATTGCTGGATCTAGTAAGATCACGAGAAGTGGAAGAATTTTCTCTCCTCCGGTTACCTCCAAGAATACAGTTACTCCAACTACTACCTCCACTGCTGATGCCCGGGGCAAAGGTCCTATTATTGAACCTATACAAACTGATGTACCAACTGCTGATGATCTTTCTAAGCAGATGGAAGAAGTACTGAAGATCATTCGCAAGAGTGATTATGATGTTATTGATCAATTGGGGCATACTCCCTCCAAGATTTCCATGTTGTCTTTATTGTTGTGTTCTGAGGCTCATGCTAAAGCCTTGATTAAATTTTTGAAGTCTGCTCACGTACCAAATGAGATTTCTGTAGATCAGTTTGAAAATTGTGTTGCACACTTGACCTATGATAATGGGTTAGGTTTCTCCGATGCTGATTTGACTCCTGCCAAGAGAGATCATAACAGGGCTTTACATATCTCTATTGAGTGTAGGGGCACTACCCTGTCTCATGTGTTGATAGACAATGGTTCTTCACTGAATGTACTTCCAAAAGAGGTTTTAAACAAGCTTAGTCCTGAAGATGCTGTGTTGAGACCAAGTAATATAGTGGTGAAGGCTTTTGATGGTTCGAGAAGAGTGGTGCATGGAGAAATAGATCTCCCAATCAAAGTAGGTTCTCAAGTCTTCAATGCTACTTTTTATGTAATGGATATTCGTCCTTCGTACTCTTGTTTGCTTGGGCGTCCCTGGATCCATGGGGCAGGTGTTGTAACCTCCACTTTACATCAGAAGCTGAGATATCCAGTAAAGGGAAAGATTGTCACTGTTTACAGAGAGGAAGAATATATAATTAGTCATGTGAATACATTTAAGTATCTGGAAGTGGAAGGTGAATATGTTGAGACTCCGTGCCAGACGTTTGAAGTAGTTCCTTGGGTTGTTCCTAATGTTGAAGCTCCTCCTGTTGTCAAAAGAGTTCCTGTGGTCACCAGAGTACCTCATACAATGGCCTCCCTCAAGGATGCTAGAGCTGTGGTGGATGAAGGTGGTTGTACTATTTGGGGTCAGCTTCCTGACATTCCTTACAAGTCTGAGAAGTTTGGTTTGGGTTTCACTGCAGAGTCCCAGAAGGCTGTTCGTCATGCTCGTGCTATTCGTATCACCAATCAAGGGATTATGAAAGATCAGATCAATGTTGTGGGTGACTATGATGAAGACTACAACTTGGATGCTTGGATTTTTCCTACTGTGGGTGATGGGCTCGATAACTGGAAGGGTGAAGATGTTATTCCTATCTCCTTTAGTCAGGAGTAAATACTATTACTGTGTTGTTATTTCTTAATTTTGTAATTTTTGAATAATTGAACTCTTAAGCCTTGTGCCTTACCCGGGGCACAATGGTATGCTTGTTTCGGGATGTCATTTCATTTGCATACTTCATTCAATAAAAATCAGTGGACGTTTCATTTTCGTAAATATTGTGTTCATTGTCTTTCTTTTATTTTATTTTTTCTTTTATCAGCTATGTGTTCTTACACACACCCACATCACTAAAATGCAGATCCTCATCCACTCTAGATCCTGTTGATAACAGTTCTACTATTGCCAATTATAATTTCGAGAATCCGATCTATCAAGCTGAAGATGAAAAGGAAGATGATTGTGAAGTACCTGTAGAGCTTGCTAGGTTGTTACAACAAGAAGAGAAAGTTATACAGCCACATGAAGAGCCAGTCGAAGTTGTGAATTTGGGAACTGAAGAAAACCAGAAAGAAGTCAAAATAGGGGCTGAATTAGAGGATGGTGTTAAAAGCAGATTGATTCAGATGTTACATGATTATGTGGAGATCTTTGCTTGGTCCTATGAAGATATGCCAGGGTTGGATACAGACATTGTGGTTCACCGTTTACCGGTAAAAGAAGATTGTCGTCCAAAGAAGCAGATGGTTCGTCGCATGCGTCCTGAAATGTCAGAGAAGATTAAAGCAGAGGTAATGAAACAGTTTGATGCAGGGTTCTTAGCTGTGACTTCTTATCCTCAATGGGTTGCAAATGTGGTACCGGTACCTAAGAAAGATGGTAAGGTACGTATGTGTGTAGATTACAGGGATTTGAACAAGGCCAGCCCCAAAGATGACTTTCCACTTCCTCATATTGATGTTCTGGTAGACAACACTGCTCAGCATAAAGTATTCTCTTTCATGGATGGTTTCTCTGGTTACAATCAAATCAAGATGGCACCTGAAGATATGGAGAAGACTACATTTGTTACACAGTGGGGCACTTTTTGTTATAAAGTGATGCCATTTGGTTTGAAGAATGGCGGGGCAACATATCAGCGTGCTATGGTGGCTTTGTTTCACGATATGATTCATCATGAGATAGAGGTATATGTGGATGATATGATAGCCAGGTTCCAGAATGAAGAGCAACACCTTGATCATCTGCATAAGTTGTTTGAAAGGCTGAAGAAATACAAGTTGAGATTGAACCGAAACAAGTGTACTTTTGGAGTTAGGTCTGGTAAACTCCTAGGTTTCATTGTCAGTGGAAAAGGTATTGAAATAAACCCTGCAAAAGTGAAAGCTATACAAGAGATGCCAACTCCTCGTACTGAGAAGGAAGTTAGAGGTTTCTTGGGACGATTGAATTACATTGCAAGATTTATTTCCCAATTAACTGCTACTTGTGAGCCAATCTTCAAGTTGTTGAAGAAAGATCAGGTAATGGAATGGAATGATGAGTGCCAGACAACATTTGATGAAATAAAGAGATATCTTCTAGAACCTCCAATTTTGATGCCACCAGTTAATGGAAGACCCTTGATTATGTACTTAACAGTGTTAGACAACTCAATGGGGTGTGTGTTGGGGCAACATGACGAGTCTGGTCGAAAAGAACAGGCAATATACTACCTTAGCAAAACGTTTACCGACTGTGAAACAAGATATTCACTGCTCGAGAAAACTTGTTGCGCTTTGGCATGGGCTGCTCGCCGACTAAGATAGTATATGTTGACTCATACTACCTTATTGATTTCGAAGATGGATCCAATCAAGTACATATTCGAGAAACCTGCTCTCTCCGGACGAATAGCAAGATGGCATATGATCTTAACAGAATATGACATACAATATACTACTCAAAAGGCCATTAAGGGTAGTGTGGTAGCTGATCATTTGGCTCATCAAGCAGTGGATGATTATCAGTCAATGAGTTTTGAATTCCCCGATGAAGACATTATGATTATTACCAAAGAACCTGGACAATATGACGGACCTGAACAAGGATCCCGATGGACTATGGTTTTTGATGTAGCTTCTAATGCGCTTGGTAATGGTGTTGGTGTTATGATCAGTTCCTCTGAAGGTTGTCATACCCCGATTACTGCAAGACTTTGTTTCTATTGTACCAATAACATGGCTGAGTATGAGGCATGTATCATGGGCATCAAAGCTGCCATTGATATGAAGATTCAGTTCCTGGATGTATATGGAGATTCAGCCCTGGTAGTAAGTCAGATCAAAGGAGATTGGGATACTAAGCATGATAATCTCATTCCTTACAGAGAGCATGTGTTGTCTTTGATCCCATATTTTAAAGAGATTATCTTTGGACATATTCCACGAAGAGAAAATCAGTTGGCAGATGCACTAGCCACCATGGCATCTATGTTTGAGATCAGCTGGGACGATGAAGCTCCCAAGATTACTATTAACAGATTTGAGAAGCCTGCATACTGCAATGAGATTGACACTGAAGAAGCAGAGGAGAAACCTTGGTTCTATGAAGTGAAAAGATATCTTGAAGCTCAGGAGTTCCCTGAAGGGGCATCTGTCAAAGATAAGAAGTTTCTGAGGAGGTTTTCTGCTAAGTTCTTTTTTAGTAATGGAATTTTGTACAAGCGTAATCATGATTCAACCTTGCTTCGTTGTGTGGATAAGAAGGAAGCAACTGAGATTATGGAAGACATGCATGATGGGATCTTTGGCACCCATTCTAGTGGTTATACCATGGCAAAGAAGATATTGAGAGCAGGTTACTATTGGTCTACTATGGAAGCTGACTGCTATCAACATTCCAGAACATGTCATAAGTGTCAAATCTATGCTGATAAAGTACATATACCTCCATCACCATTGAATGTGTTGACTGCTCCTTGGCCTTTTGCCATGTGGGGCATTGATATGATTGGTGAGATCAAACCTACTGCATCTAATGGGCATCGTTTCATCCTGGTTGCTATTGATTACTTTACAAAATGGTTGGAGGCAGCTTCATTTGCATTTGTTACTAAGAATGTGGTGGCTCGATTCATTAAGAATAATCTCATATGTAGATATGGCATCCCTGAAAGGATTATTACTGACAATGGCTCTAATCTGAACAACACTATGATTACTGATCTCTACATACAGTTCAAGATTAAGCATCACAACTCTTATCCGTATCGTCCAAAGATGAATGGGGCAGTAGAAGCTGCTAATAAGAACATTAAGAAGATTATACAGAAGATGACTGTTACTCATAAGGATTGGCATGAGATGTTACCATTTTCTCTTCATGGTTATCGTACTATAATACGTACTTCAACAGGGGAAACCCCATTCTCCTTGGTTTATGGTATGGAAGTAGTTTTTCCCATTGAAGTTCAGATCCCCTCCTTAAGAATCATGAAGGATGCAGGCTTGGATGAAGAGGAGTGGATTCAGACTCGACTTGACCAAATAAATTTGATTGATGAGAAAAGGTTAGCAGCTGTCTGTCATGGCCAGATGTACCAGAAATGAATGATCAAGGCTTTTAATAAGAAAGTTAAGCCAAAGGTATATCAGGCTGGTGATTTGGTAATCAAGCGTATCATATTACCACAGGGTGATCCTAGGGGCAAATGGACTCCTACATATGAAGGGCCATTTGTGGTCAAAACAGTATTCTCAGGAGGTGCCATGATACTTACTACTATGGATGGTGAAGACTTCCCACAACCTGTAAACGCAGACATAGTTAAAAAATACTACGCATAAAAAGAGACCCGCTAGGTTGACTGGCCTAGGCAAAAATAAGGGCATCCCGGCGAACTAAAAGGGTTCGGGCAAAAATTAGGGATATATATAAAAAAATGTACACCCGGCAAGTCGAAAACCTGAAAAGGCGGCTTGGGCAAAAAAGGGTATCCCGGTGGATTGAAAACCTGAAAAGGCAATCCAGGCAAAAGTTAGGGATTAAAGCGTATGACTATGTCTCGTTTGGATCACCCATGTAACTCCAACCAGTTGTGCTACTTAATTCAAGCTCAAACAGATAAAGCTCAATCCAATCGTTTCCGTCTCAACAGTAGAAGATGAGATACTTGAAGATAATGGCAATAGTAGAATTGAAACTCAATAGGATTATTTCCCACATAGCTGTTTTCTTTGTTTTGTAAAAATTTACGACGAATTCCTCTTACTAGGATTTTTGTCTCCTTGTACAAACTTGACCATGTATAGGTCACTTTGTGATATAAATAAAGTTTCATTTTTGAATCCAGATTTACTTTTACCCTATTTACATAAGCGAAACGTCCATTGGTTGTGTTTGAATGTATGTATGCTTTTGAATATGATTGATGTTTACCAGAAATGCATAAATGCTTGAATATGATTGATGTTTACCAGAAATGCATGAAAATGCAGTAATAGTATTTACTAAGGACGAACGAGGGAAGGAATTTAACGAAGCTTCGCCGGTTCATCCCCATAAGACAACTACAAGTCCCCAGTACGGCAAATCTACCATCATAGATACTTCAAGATACATCTCCCCTTGGATTTATGTCCATCTCTTTTATCCTCAGTCGGGATACTCAGGAACTTATTCCTTCAATAGAAATACGATGAACGAAGACGGGAAGTTATGAATACTATACTATCAAACGAGACGGGAACGAGTTCCTCATATTCTTCAGCAACGAATCGGGATTTATTTTCCCTAGCAAGCAGTTGTTATACAAAGATATCCAGACGCTTCAGGCTGCATGATTCATACATACATCATTTACATCATACCATAACATATCCATAAATACATAATACATTTACTTAGGTGCATCATACTATGCATGCATACATATTGCATAAACTAACATTCTCCTTGCAGGAAAGTTATATACAGGTAAAACAATATCAACAATCCACAACAGGTCAGAAATGATCCATACATTACTCAAGATGTCCTCGGAGAGTAGGCAAACGGTCTGTAAGAAGATCCATTCCCTAATCCAGGATATTTCCAGAAGATTTCATCTATCTGGCCCTTGAATAGCAGGCAAACGGTCTGTAAAAAGATCCATTCCCTGGTTCAAGATATTTTTCAGAAGAACAAATCCTGACGTTCTTTTGGCCCTTGAATAGCAGGCAAACGGTCTGTAAAAAGATCAATTCCCTGGTTCAAGATATTTTTCAGAAGAACAAATCCTGACGTTCTTTTGGCCCTTGAATAGCAGGCAAACGGTCTGTAAAAAGATCCATTCCCTGGTTCAAGATATTTTTCAGAAGAACAAATCCTGACGTTCTTTTGACCCTTGAATAGCAGGAAAACGGTCTGTAAAAAGATCCATTCCCTGGTTCAAGATATTTTTCAGAAGAACAAATCCTGACGTTCTTTTGGCCCTTGAATAGCAGGCAAACGGCCTGTAAAAAGATCCATTCCCTGGTTCAAGATATTTTGCAAAAGAACTAATCCTGACGTTCTTTTGGCCCTTGAATAGCAGGCAAACGGTCTGTAAAAAGATCCATTCCCTGGTTCAAGATATTTTTCAGAAGAACAAATTCTGACGTTCTTTTGGCCCTTGAATAGCAGGCAAATGGTCTGTAAAAAGATCCATTCCCTGGTTCAAGATATTTTTCAGAAGAACAAATCCTGACGTTTTTTTGACCCTTGAATAGCAGGCAAACGGTCTGTAAAAAGATCCATTCCCTGGTTCAAGATATTTTTCAGAAGAACAAATCCTGACGTTCTTTTGGCCCTTGAATAGCAGGAAAATGGTCTGTAAAAAGATTCATTCCCTGGTTCAAGATATTTTGCAAAAGAACTAATCCTGACGTTCTTTTGGCCCTTGAATAGCAGGCAAACGGTTTATACAAAGATCCATTCCCTGGTTCAAGATATTTTTCAGAAGAACTAATCCTGACATTCTTTTGGCCCTTGAATAGTAGGCAAACGGTCTATACAAAGATCCATTCCCTGGTTCAAGATATTTTTCAGAAGAACTAATCCTGACGTTCTTTTGGCCCTTGAATAGCAGGCAAACAGTCTATACAAAGATTCATTCCCTAATCCAAGATACTTCCAGAAGAGATAATCGTCACAAATATTTATTTCTACTGGTCCATTCAACCATTCAAATCATGTTGCATAAACGATTCAGAGACGGCCTATGCGAAGACCTAATATTGATATCCAGTATGAACATAAAAACATCATCACATCCTGATATTTTAGATGGCATCTCTAAGCCCATCTCCAATTCTTCCAAGTGGAATCTTTAAGCCCACTTAAGCATATACAACTAATCATCATTGTTACTTTACGCACCGGCGAGTGCAAATTTTTGGGCTTTTGTGTTCAATCCCCTTCAACCTTCCAGGTCACGACTGACACATACACCAATCTAACCCCTCAGGTTTCAGAAAATTGAACAGGGGCAGCTGTTGCACCCCAAAATTTACCCTCCACAAGACAAGACATTGTGTACTAAGAGGTTCACAAGGTTCACAATGTTCACAAGACATCTCATGAGGTTCACAATTGGTTGACAAGTTTGACAATTCCCTCAGACAATGCATCCTCCTAAGTAATGCATCCTAAACTAGGGTTTTGTCTTTCATCAGGCTAAATGGACTTCCAAGACCTCAAGTGAGCTTCATAGCATCTTATATGTGTTCAAGAATTCCCATGTCAAGTTTCAAGACTTTTCCCAGAGGTTTGCTCAGTCAAATGATCAGATAGGCTAAAATCAGTCAAAGTAGTTAAAAAGTCAAACTGAGGTCAACTGTGGTCAAACCAAAGTCAAACTTCATGATTTTTTGCCAACATCAAGTATTTGAAGTGAATTTCATCATTTTATCAATGGTTGATCATGATTCATCAAGGAGATTTCAGATCATCAAGAATCAGGAGTTTCTAAATTAGGGTTTTCACAGGAAAAGTCAACTGAACTTTGACCAGCCATAACTTTCACATGCTTCATCAAAATTTTTCCATCCAAAGCTCATTTTGAAGAAAATTTAATTCTCTACAACTTTGTGTATCACAAGCCATGCCCAAAAATGCTTCATTTGGAAGGTATGAGCTAAGACATTATAGGTCCTTTTAAAAGTCAACAAAAAGTCAACAACTTCCAAAGAGCATAACTTGAGAATGGTAAAAGATATGGACATGAGACCAAAGAGGTTGGTTAGAGGACTCTTTAAGCTTTCCAAAATGTTCAAGAACACCTTCATATCATTAAAATTGAAGGATTTGTGCCCTTGCAAAGTTGGGAAATTTTTGAGAGGTTTATGAAGTAAATGGGGTCTTAAAACCATAATTCTTCAAATGGGCTGACTTTTTTGTGATCCAATTGGTTCCATGACATCATGCACGAAATTAACTTAATATTTTCATAATTTTATTCATTTTATTTTTATTTATTATGATTTTTTATATTAAAAATCATTTTAAATTCAAATAAAATATAAAATGGTGAAGATTTAAAATGACTTGTCTTCTAGAATGTCATAAAGTTTATTTGGATTTGATTGATACAAGAGTTATGAAGATCATCCTAAAATAGCAAGCTTATATCAAGAATATTCAAAATTTAAAGGCTAATCTTTTTCAATCTCAAACTATCCAAATATCCAAAGTGTGATGCAATTTTCTGACCTAATTCAATTGTATCATATATATACAACCTTTAGCAAGCAAGAAAACACGAATTGGCAGCCTCCAAAGTCATCTTCAAACTTCACAAAATTCATCAAAATTCAATTTTCGGTTTCTTCATTACAAAGGGTTTTAAGGTATTTTAAACACACAAGAAGGATCCTTGGACTTCACTGAGTCGAAACCAACTCTCAAACACATCCAATTCAAGCCCATATGCATAAACCGATTCATTATATTCATGTTCTTGTTGATTTTCGATTCTGAATATTTATTGGTTTTCAATGAATTTTGACTTAAGTTTCTTGTTTATGATGAGTTATAGATCGATTCTGGACAGGTTTCATGAAGAACCATCACCTAATGTGGATTTCACCATTACTAGGGTTTTTTCGGCCAAGTTAGGGTTCAATGATTTAATAAATATAAATGATTTTTAAAGACATAGAGTAGTTGCAAATATCATTAGGAATTCAACGATGTTCTCAATTTTGTGAAATTTTGTTGTTTTGTTGATGTTTCAAGTTCGTAGGTCCTGTACATGGGGAAATTCGCAGGAAAACTTGTAGTAGATTTCGCAGCAAGATTCGCAAGTCCAGAGGTAGGAGATGAAGCAGTCTGGCGCGAAAATTATATTTGAAATATGGACAAGGCTTAAAACAAATTGATGTTGCTTATGTATCACAATGAGCGCGTAGGTCAGTTGGTTTTGGTGTACGCATGATTGACTGAAGGGCGTGGGTTCGAAACCAGCCAAATGATTTTTTTTTTGCTTTAATTTCCTTTGTTTTTCCAGGATGAGAACAAAACAAAATGGAGGTGGAAAGCTATCAGCCAGCGCGCGCTAGCCCAGTGGCTATGCTCTTATATATCCAGGTAAAGGACCTGGGTTCAAATCCCAGGTCCTGTGTTTTTGGTTTTTTTGTTTTCATTTATTTTTTGATTTTCTTTTATTTCATTAAAACAAATTTCTAAAAAATATTTAAAAACATATTCTAATTAGACTTTATTTTCTTTTAAATTTACAAACCTAAATTAATATATTTGTTTATTTATATGTTTTTTTAGTAATATTTATTAATATGTATATGTTTATTTAATTATTAGATTAATATTGTATATTAAGTTACGAACCCTAATATTTTTATATATAAAACCCTAATTATTTTTAAACCCTAATTTATTTTCTAATAACTCAAAACCCTAATTTTCTTTCACAATTTTAATTTCTTATTTGTATTGTTCTTGTTTAATTATACTTAATAAATATTTCTAATATATATATAATTGAATTATTAATCATGTTTATTCACGTAAATAAATTAGTATATAATTATTATTATTATTGTATTTTCATCTTAAAATTATTTAAAAAAATTTTATTTAAAAATCTAAAATTTTTTAATTGATTTCTATATTGTATATTATTGTGCTAACCTCTTTTTCTCTTATATTTATTTTTATTGCTAATCTTTTATTTATTTACTTATATGCTTATTATTTAAATTACTTTCTTATAATGTAACTGTACAAACTATGTAATAGTTGTAGTATTTTAATTGCTTATTTATTTATAAATTGCTATGGTTAGTAAATTAGGGAGTGAAAACATGTTTGTGTTTAAAATTAACCTAGATCACTAATTATAAGATAAAAATATATGAACTTGTACACGCACACACGTAAGTCGATCTTTGATCGCCATCTCACTTCTTAAGGATACCTTTCATGTTGCCTAAACCAAATGGTCAAGTAAGGTGTCTAAAAGCAAAGTCCATTCTCCATTAATATCATCTTGTCCCTTTACGATTATAAGATCAAGTCCCTTCGAATGTTGCCTTTGTGAGTGATCTTGTCCCTTTCGAATAAAAGATGACAAGTCCCTTCAAAATTGCTAAGACACCTTACAGTTGCCTAATCACAGATGACCATTCGTTTGTCCCTTAACATCCAAGGTAATGACTACCTATTCCTTAATAATAGGGATAGTCTTACCATTGAAAGAACATTTAAGAACAGTAAAGATATAACTTAGGGTAGGTTCCTCTTAAGTACTTGCTCACTTTTTTCATCAAATTACTTCATTACACTTTACATTTTAAACAATTTTCAAAAACAAAGTCTTTATATATATCCGTACAAGGTTCATTATAAAGTACTTAAGAAATTTTTTAATTACACACTACACTTCTCAAAATAATTTAAAGTGAGCTAAGTAACTAAGAGCCCATGGATAACCATGGATGTAAATGGTGCTAACACCTTCCCTTTACATAACCTACCCCCCGAACTCAAAATCTTTTTAAGGTCTTTCCTGTTCTTTTATGTCCTTTCCTTATGGATAAAATAAAAGTCGGTGGCGACTCTTGCTATCCGTAACATTTAACTAAAGTCAGTTCTCCCACCGTGTTACACCTTCCATGTCTCCCCGGATTGTCTTTAGCTATAATATTGTCTATGTTTTTCTGCGTTCCATGGTCGAGCAAGTTCTTCCCCTTGTAGGTTTTCCAGATAATAGGCCCCGTTGCCCATCTTGTCTCGGACACGGTACGGGCCTTCCAAGTTGGCAGCCAGTTTGCCTTCTCGTGGGTTTTTCTGGTTTCGTCTGAGGACCAGGCTGCCCACCTGGAACTCTCTTTTTATGACTTTTGCGTCGTGGCACAAATCTATTTTCTGTTTGAGGGAGATTTCCCTAAGGGCTGCCCCGTAGCGGATTTCATCGACGAGGTCCAGCTCGGCTCGAAGTGCTTTGTCGTTCAACTCCTCGACGAGGGGTGCTTCTATGCGCCTCGTCGATTCTTGAATCTCCACCGGGATGACTGCCTCAGTGTCGTACGTTAATATGAACGGGGTTTCCCTGGTCGTGGAATGTGGTTTTGTGCGATATTCCCAAAGGAAGATGTGTAGTTCCTCGACCCATGCCCTTTTTCCTCGCCGAGCCAGCGTTTCAGTCCGCATAGGATTACCCTGTTGGCTGCCTCGGATTGCCCGTTAGTTTGAGGGTGCTCGACAAACGTGAAGTGTTATTTTGTGACTAAGCTGGCGACGAAGTCTTGGAATCCTTCGTTCGTGAACTGCGTTCCGTTGTCGGTGATGAGGACTTGGGGTATGCCGAAGCGTGCGAGGATGTTCCGTTTGAAGAATCAGAGAATATTCTGTGCCGTTATTTTGGCCAAGGCTTCTGCTTCGATCTACCTAGTGAAGTAGTCCATGCCTACAATGAGATATTTGTTTTGATAAGAACCAGTCACGAAGGGGCCGAGGATGTCCATCCCCCGCCAGGCGAAGGGCCACGGGGAGGAGAGCGTTTTTAGTTTGTTGGGAGTTGGGAGATGCATGTCGGCGTGTCTTTGGCACTTGTCGCATTTTTTGACGTGTTCCTTAGAGTCGTGCTGCATCGTCGGCTAATAATAGCCTACTCGTAGGGCCTTTCACGTTAGTGAACTTCCGCCAGGGTGTTGGTCATTGATTCCCCAATGTATTTTCCCCAATATGCCAGGGACCTTTTCCTCCTCGACACATTTGAGCAGAAGGATGGAGATTCCCCTTCGGTTGAGTTTTCCCTCGATGAGGACGTACGAGCATGCCCTCATCTTGGTCGTGGCCGCCTCTTTGGGGTCTGCGGGGAGTTCGTACTTTATGAGGTAGTTGTAGATGTGTGTCATCCAACAATGATCGTCACCGATCACGTTTACCTCAAACGGAGGTGATGGTCATTCGGTACTTGGCCGAGGAAGGATTTCCTTAATTACCGACTTGTTTCCGCCCTTCTTTCTCGTGCTCGCGAGTTTGGATAAGACGTCAGCCCACGTGTTGTGTTCGCGTGGAACGTGTTGGACCTCCCATTTCTCAAATTTTTCGAGCTTTTCTCTCACTAAGGATAAGTATTCGATGAGGTTGTCGTTCATAACTTGTTATTCTCCTCGCACTTGTGATGCTACTAGTTGAGAGTCTGTCGATATCTTCACTTTCTTTGCCCCTAAGTCCTCGGCTAATCTTAGACCTGCGAGGAAAACTTCATACTCGGCTTGGTTGTTGGAAGTCGGGAAGGATAATTCCAACGAGACCTCGATCAGAATGCCGTCCTTGTTTTCGAGGATGATTCCTGCGCCGCTTCCCGCCGAGATGGAGGCACCGTCGACGAAGATCGTCCACTTGTGGGCGCCGTCCGCTGGTATCAGGCTATGTGTCATTTCTGCGACGAAGTCGGCCAGGACCTGAGCTTTCAGAGCTATCCTGTTTTCGTATTGGATGTCGAATTCAGAGAGTTCCAAAGACCACTTTAGCATTTGGCCGGCCATGTCTGATCGACCGAGGAGCTATTTTATTGGTTGGTCGGTTCTCACTTTAACTGTATGGGCAAGGAAGTAGTGTCATAGTCTCCTCGCGGCATTAATAAGGGCTAACACGACCTTCTCGATCTGTTGGTACCTGAGCTCGGAGGCCTTGGAGAGCTTTGCTCGTGAAGTCGATGGACTTTTGTCCTTCATCGGTTTCTCAAATGAGAACGACGCTAACGGTCTCGGTTGCTACAGATAGGTATAGGTACATGGTCTCCTTTTCTAGTGGTCGGGACAGGACCGAGGGCTCGGAGAGTGCTTTCTTCAGGTGGAGCAATGCCTGCTCACACTCGTCGGTCCACTCGAAGGTGGCCTCTCTCTGCATTAGTTTGAAGAAAGGTAAGGCGTGTTGGGCGGACTTGGCGACGAAGCGGGATAAGGAGGCGAGCACGCCGTTGAGGGACTGAATGGATTTTTTTTCGACTTTGGGGTCGGGAACTCCGAAAACGCCCGACATTTATAGGGGTTGACCTTAATCCCACGCTCGGTGAGATAGAAGCCGAGGAACTTCCCTGCCCGGACACCGAACGTGCACTTTTCAGGGTTAAACCTCATTTTGCATTGTCTCGCCTGCTCGAAAACCTTGCAGAGGTGTCGCGTGTGGTTAACCTCCTCGTGCGATTTTACGATCATGTCATCCATTGATTTGTGGCCCCGACGTTCTTTAGCCCGAAGGGCATTACGTTGTAATAATAATTGCCCGTCGGGGTCATGAAGGTCGTATGTCTCTTGTCTGCGTACGACATAGGGATTTGGTTGTATCCACTATATGCGTCCATGAAGACAAGAGTTTGAAACCTGCAGAGTTGTCGACCAATTTATCTATATTAGGGAGAGGAAAAGCATCTTTGGGACAAGCCCTATTAAGATCGGTATAATCAACACACATACGCCATTTTCCATTATTTTTCTTAACGGGGACTAAATTAGAGAGTCAGGTTGTGTACTAGGCTTCAGAAATAAAATTTGCCTCTAAGAGGTCTTTTACAGCTCACTCAACAGCCTCCACTTTCTCGAGAGACTGTTTGCACCTACGTTGTGCTATGGGCTTAACTGCCCGGTCTAAAGCTAACTGATGACAAGCAACCTCAGAATCGAGCCCGACCATTTCTGCGGCGTTCCATGCGAAGAGGTCAGCATTCTCCTTGAGGCAGATTGTGAGCTGCTTCCTCATTTCAGCAAGCAGACCCGTGCCTATCTTCACAGCTTTGTCGGGGTTGTCTCCCAGTGGGATGAGCTCGAACTCTCCATCAGGGACCGGGCAGAATGGATGTGTTAGGGCTTGCCCGTTGATGGGTCTCTGCTCTTCAGCTTCGTCCATGTCGATGCGGCTGTCGAGATCGATGATGTTGATTCCATGGGGGGAGGTTGTTCTTTGACCCTGGGTTTCTTTCTACTCTTGGTGTTAATTATGGCTTATCCTTTTACTGCAACATCATAACATCTCCGAGCAGCCTCAATGTCGTCGTGGATCGTGACCATGCGGCCTAGCTTGGTGTAGTATTTCATCTTCAGGTGGACGGTGGAAGGGACCGCAGTCAATTCGGCCAGGGTTGGGCGGCCGAGGATGCAGTTGTAAAGGGAGGGGCACTCTATCACCAGGAATTTGATCTTGACTTCTCTAGCTGTTTCTTGCTCCCCGAAGGTGACGAGGGGCTCGACATAACCCCATGGCTTTGTTGTGGCCCCATTGAATCCTTGGAGGTCGGATCCAACGTACGGGGATAAATTGGTTTTGTCCAGCTTGAGCGTCTTGAATAGGTGGACGTACATGATGTCTACTGAAATGCATCGGTCGACCAAGATGCGTCAAACATCAAAGCGCGCCATCTTGACTTTTATTAGTAAAGGGATGCAGAAATTGGGGGAACCTCCCGGAAGCTCCTTTAGGAAGAAAGATATTGGATTGGACTTTCCTCAGTACTTTGTCAACGTAGCCATCTGCTCGGGCGCGATCAACATGAGTTCGTCAAACTTACGCTTCACGGAAAGGCAGTGTTTTCACTATTCAGCCCCCCATGATATAACAAGAGCTGTTGGGAAGTCTTCCCAGGGACTGAGGGTCGTGAGTCGCCCTTCTGGTTTTGAGTCGGGGAGACGGAAGTCCTCCGGGCGTGATATGTACATGGCCACTTGATAAGAAGAATCGTCGGGCGGTGTGTCCTCGCGAGGCCGTTTCTTTTCTTGCTCCTCATATCTGGGGTTTTCATTCCTCTTAGTGTACTGTTTGAGGTAACCCTATTGAATCAAGATCTCAATTGCGTACTTCAGGTGGACGTAGTCTTCAGTCACATGCCCGTGGCTTCTGTGAAACCTGCAGTATTTGGATTTGTCCGTGTGGGGCTTGGGTGCAGAAGGTTTGGGGAACCTTACCCTGCCCTGTTTGAAGTCGGAGTTGATGCATTCGGCGAGGATGTGCTCGCGGGGAGCTGTCAATAATGTATACTCGCTATAGCGGCCCGCGGGTCCTCTTCCTTCCCAGGGTTCGCAGGGCTTTCCCTCCCTTCTCCTATCTTCGTTGCGGCGGGGAGCGTTGGGGTCCTCGCGCTTGGGATGGTTGGTCTCCCCGGTGTTGCGACTGCTTCGAATGTTGTGGGTGACCTGTTTTTCTTCATATCTAATGTAAGCTTGAGCTTTGTGTAGGAGCTCGTTCAAGGTGCGGGAGGTTCTATCCCGGCTGCCTGTTGAGTTTGCTTCCGGACAAGAGTCCTCTCTCAAGGAGGTATTTATTCATGTGTTTCATCGTGTCTACCTCGACGGCTTCTTGGTTGAATCGCTCGATGTACGAGCGCAATGTCTCATTCTTCCTCTGCACAATAGCTTCGAGGGTCGCCTCAGTCTTGGGATGGCGTCGGGATGCTGTGAAGTGTCTCGTAAACATGGCTCCTTTCCCGAGAGTTGTTAAAAACAGTCTGCACTTGAGATGCCCGGTGATGTCGTTGCGGTAGTCGAGCATAACGTTAATGTTGTCGACGTGATCGTCGGGGTCAGTGGTCCCGTCGTATATGGCCAGATTCGGGGGCTTCTCAATGCCCTTAGGGAGTGGTGCCTCCATAATTGCCCGTGAGGGGGGGGGGGGGCAATGTGGGTCCTCCTCTTCACTTCTCAATGGGGAGAGCTCATCATTTCCAGGGCTCTCTTCGTGTCTAGGTGAGGCCTCTGACCGGTTAGTCTCATTGTAACGCCTTAATTTTTATATTTATTTTTGTGAAATAAATATTAAATAATTTAATGGCATAATTGAATATTTGGTGAAGAAAGTATTTTATGAGAATAATAATAATAATAATATAAGGTGTATTATTATAATGTTGTTATTATTTAAATAAAATAAAAAAAATGGTTAGTTAGAGGTTTAAGGGGCAAAGGTGGAATTATTGTTTCATAAAAACAGGAAATAGGGAAACAAACCTCATTCATCGTATTTTGACGAAGAACAGAGAGGTCTGGAGAAAGAGGAGAAGAAAGGCAAGGTCAAGGATCGTTGATCACCAAGACCCAAAAGTTGTGCAGGAAAGCTTCGATTTTAAGGTAAGGGGGAGAAAAGGGTTTATGATTGGTGATAGGACATAGAAGGGTAATTGGGAGTTCCTTTCTCCCTTAGGTATTTTAAGAGATTATGATAACAATGATTGAATTGATGCAATATTGTGAAATTGTTGATGAATATGATTATACGATGTACTTTGAAAATATATTTGGTGTTGTGTGTTGGGTATTGGGAAGATTGATATATGAAGGTTGTGGGAGTTAGAATGAACAAAGAAGAGGATTAAACCTCATAGATTCCTTAATTGATCTAGGAAAGTGTATTAATAAAACTAGTTGATGTTATATGTATAAATGGATAATAAACATGTGAATTGGTTGGTTTTTAGTGTTAAATTTGACTTAGAATGGTTGGGATTCGTGCATGTGAGGAAGAGGGAAGAAATTGGGACTTTTGGAAAAATTGGATTTTTGGGGTACAGGTGCCCTGACACGGGCAGTGTTGTACAACACGGGCAGTGTCAGGCTACGGGCATTATGCTAAAAAGTGGAAATTTGGGAAGTTGGCTTCAGGAGGCCTGACACGGGCAGTGTTGTACAATACGGGCGGCCGTGTCAGCCTCCTGGAAAATGTGTTTTTGATGAATTGGAGGGCCGTGTCCCAGGCCACCTGACACGAGCCGTGTCAGGGGACATGGGGGGCCGTGTCAGGCCCCTGTAAATGTAGTTTTTTGTCCGTTTTAAGGTGGATTTGATTTGTTATTCTAATGTAGGATTATATTAATGAAATAAGACTTGGTGGATGTTTTAATAATGAATATAGGACTTGGTGATTAGTCGCGTAAGACATCCTAAGTGCTTAATTGAATTATATGAATATGTAGATTGTTATAATTGTGAATAACACGAGATATGTGTATGCTTTGTGTGTGAATAAGATGCACTGATGATTGGTTGATGAGATCATGAGGATCGTAAAGCATGATGTGTTCATGTGTATTGTGATATGGTATGCGTTGTTGTGTCTGCATGCGCATATATTTGATGGAATAATCATGTCGTGGATGTGATTTTTCGGGATTCGTTGAGAATCGTGGTTGCAGGGATGATCGTGTCTTGTTGGAGACGTTAACGATGCATTCAGGGTTCTATTGATGAACCATTATTGTGAGTCGGTACCGCATTTGCATTGTGCATTGGAGTCACATTGCATTATGATTGATTTAATAATATGATTGATTGAATGATATGATTGATAACTTGGTGTGATTAGGGGTGAATTACTTCTTCATATATGTCGTATGCACCGTTATATTATGAATCTATTTCTCACCCCTCTGTTTGTTTTGTTGTGTCTGTGCTTCTTCGGAAGTGCAGACAATTCAGGTACTTGAGAAGTACGTTGGTGTGATGTCCGTGTCCTAGGAGCTCTGATATGTAACGGGAACGGGGATCTTTTCCACATTTACTTTTATTGTTTAGAAAAAATTATCTTTATGATTAAACTTGAATTGAAGAACCTTTTTATGTGTGATTTGCTTAGCCTTTGAGCTATTGACGTTAAATATTTGGATTCCGCTGTTTTCTTTTATTACCGATTTTGATGAATGATGATGATGTAGCATCTCACTTTAGACAAGTAACTCTGATTATATTAAAGATTTATAATAATAATTTTATGGGAAAAGTGGATGTTACACTCATGGCGCATATTGGACCTGGTCTTTTTGAGCTCGGGGGAGCATCTTCCTCGACACGGAGGGGAGCGTCCCCGCTTCTTCGCAACTTCTGGACGTTGTAGTGTCCTTTGTTTTTGCTGAGGTCGGTCCTCCTATCGGTAAGCCTTCGTGGTGCTGGTAAAGCATGGTGCTGGCCTGGTTGAGGGCGTTCACCATAACAATCATGGTGGCGTCTCCTTCGACGGGCACGGGGATGGGCTGGAATGTAGCGACCAGCGGGTTTTGAGGCCGAGGTTGCTGGTTCCCATTGTTTTCGGGTTCAGGAGACGGGGTGGAGGGATGCCCGTCTCGGGCGTCAGCTTCATGGTAATTCAGATTATCCTCCGTCGTGTAGTCTATGAGGGGACAGTGATGGTCGTTGGACTGTTCTTCAACCATACTGGAAGGATAGTGTAGTTTTGAGCTTTGATCTTCTGCTGTGGAAGAAGGGGACAACTAGTTTCCCACAGATGGCGCCACTGATCTGACCTGATCAGGAGGGCCTTCCAGCAATTGAACGTGAACAACTAGGTTGATGGAATGGAGGGGGTGTACCTGCAAGGTGCTCCGATGCCAAAGTCAATAGAGGTACATCAAATGGTAAGTTAGAAGAGTTAAATCAAAATACATGACCCTTTAGTAAAAAAAGGTATTTATAATGAGCCCCCAGCGTTGGGCCAAGGTCTTTCCTTGGGTTGGATCATCAAGGCCCAAGAAAGAACCGCCAAGGTACACGTAAAGAGCGTGCAGACCTAGCAAGTGGCCTAATCCTTGGTCCAACTACCCCTATCTTTCAGGAGATAATGAGGGACATTTGGGTAACGTGGCAAGTGGAATGGAATACATGTTTTCTGCCCATCTCACAGAGTGTATGCCCGACTCATGAAATGAATGCCCGATCGTTAAGTGGTTTTCTCCCGTCCAACAAGTATGCTTGCCCGAGCGTATGGGCATCTGCTCGACGTATTGGGCCACAACCCAATACAGTCTCTGGAGGCCCATTCCATAACACTTCTAATTATAAATCAATGAATGAAGTATGAGTTAGAGACAATGATACTTGAGTATTCAAAGAACCTAAGTCTTTAGTCTTTAGAACTTGTTCACATAGAACTACGTTCTCCAGGACTTCAACACTTGGATTGAAACCCATGGTCTTCATAACTTTAAGTCTTAGATTCTTTAGAACTTTGTTCACATAGAACATTATCTTCAGAGTCTTCAGAACTTAGTTCTTCAGAACCATTCTTCAAAACTATAAGGCTTAGAGTCTTTAGAACTTTGTTCATATAGAACATTGTCTTCAGAATCTTTAGAACTTAGTTCTTCAAAATCTTAATCTTCAGAACTCGTAAGTCTTCAGAATCTTTTAGGCACTTGGTCTTCAGACTTTAAGTCTTCAGAACTTCAAGTCATCAGAGTCTTCAGAAATTAGATCTTTAGAAGATTAATTTCAGAAGCTTCGCTTCGCTATCTGATCAGAACCACATTCAGAACAACATCCACAAGAGCATTGCACACGTAATATTTGCATCCTTGGATCTTTCTGATTCTGTTCAAATTCAGAAGCACACTTTCTTCCTTAGCACGCTTGTGACTATTGTTACATATAGTAACTTAGCGTGATAGCATTTGTGTATTCATTCATAATGTTTATTTGATCTTAATATATAAAATATTCATGACCTGTTCTTTAACAAACATCAGAACATAAAATGGTTCTTTCATAAATACTCCATTGTTATCATCAAAACATAGAGATGAAATGCAATGACAACTTTTGTTCTTACAACGAAGATCAAGAGATGTGAGTGAAAGTGTGAAAAGTATACAAGAATAGGGGTTGAATTGTGTTTCACTTTTCTTTAAGTTCACTTATATTTTGAGATGTAGAATCAAAATTGGTGTTTTTATTCTGTCTAATTCATTTGCAACAGATACATAACAGAAGTAAAGTAAATAATCAGCAGAAGACATAAAGAGTTATCTTGGTTCCTTCCTTAACTGAGAGTAGTCTAGTCCCCTTGATTCACAAGATATTTTCATTATAATCACTCAGATTACAATCGCTTGTACTTATGCATAAGTCTTTACAATTTCTCAGACCCACGATCTGAGACTATCCTTGCTTAGAGCACATGTCTAAGACTTAACCTTGCTCACACCTTCTTATCCAAGCATCCTACTTTAAGATCTTCTAGCATATATTTCCTTTTACTTATAGCACATGTGTAAGACTTCCCTTGCATGGACTGAATGTACATGGCTAACTGTTCATCCTCTGACTGAGCCTTCTGCTCTTCTTGTCATCTAGACTTAGTCTTATCTTGCTCAGGTCCACATATAATACTCCTTGCTCAATCAGACTAGTTGAATAATACTTTCACAACTCGAGCACCTAAGCAATGAGATTTATGTGGCTTATGCATCTTGGCTCAAGACTTCTGCTCAAGAACATAGCAAAAGTCTTTTATTTAAACTACTGAAGGCTCAACAGAGTAGAGAACAAGATGTACATGATATAGGTATCAGAGGTACTGGAGATCACCATAACAAAGAACTAAAGCACTTAATATTTCTAAGATATTCAATAGTATGAAATCTTAAGGCTTTTACAATTACAACTAGCTACAAAAATTCTTCATATTACAATGAGTTGATAATTTCTTGATATTGTTACTCCTTCACGTCTAGAAACCTTGTTGAAAATCCAAGCTTTGAATCTTCAACATATTTATAGTACAAGAATCGTTGAAGATGGATACACATCAAATTCTGAATATAATACTTTTAACATTTTAGTCTTCAAGAGGATTTGTACGAATAGAGTTGTTTTGAGTAGTCTTCCGTAGAACTGTTCAGCTTTTCTTGAGTCTTGCACCAAGTAGACTCTAGCTAGAAAGGTGATAAGAAAATACAACTTGTCTTATAGTAGTACGAGCAACTACAACTTTCTCACCAACACTAAATGGTACTTGAAGCTAATATACAATAACCAAGCGTAATCACTCATCTGGATGCTGAGACTTTCAGTTCAGAGTCTACGTTCAATCACACTAGTAATTGTTCTTTATTTTCTGCCATTAAAAGCTAGCAATGAAGTAACTCTCAAGCATGTTCATGTAGAACAGATTCCAATTATTTATGTATAACGATGTAGAACCTACAATAACTAAAACACACATTAAATAAACCATTGTTTATTTTAATACTTTAGAACAAATTCCAATTACTTATGCTAACCCCTATTGAACAAGTAATTTAGAAATTACTCCTCCATAAGGAATGAAGAAAGTCTTTCCTTTTTTAAAAGAAGAAAAGACTTCTTCAAATGATCAAACATAACTTGAGGTAGATCAAACTTCAAATTTGAATTGAGAAAAAGAAGCAAATATTGTTCTATAGGGTCCACTTGGTTTAAATCTTTGTCCTTAGGAAGTAAGTTTGAGTTCAGAATCTGACACCAAATAACTGCTTCAAGAAGAATATTTAAAACGTCTGATGCTTTGGAAGGATCAACAAAGATACGCCAAGTAGGAAGATAACAGTACCAAACAAAAGTTCTTGGAATCTCACCAACCTCTTCACAATTGATTATATTAGCAACTTCTTTAGAAGAAACTGTGGTAGATACATCAGTTACTTTAGGCGTGATGACACACTCTGAATGAAGCTCTTCAATGGAAGCATTCACCCAAAACTCTTTGACAAGATTTAGATAAGTAAAACCATAAAGCATCTCAAAGTAGCCTTCCCATCCTTGTTCATACACAGACTTCTTAAAGTTGAAACTAATTTTGAGCAACTCATCAAAATCCACAAACTTTTCATTAATGATAACCAGGTGATTCAAAGGAGAATCAGTTGAGGTATTCATCTCTAGTTTGGTTAGTTCATCCTACAACCAAAGAGAAGAAAAGGAAAGAAATAGAAGAAGACAAAGAACTGAACATGAATCTTAAAAAGAATAAGAATCTTGTCAAAAAGGTCACAATGATGTTACACAAATCATAGAATAGTAGTAGCAACTATCAAAGAAGAGAACATCATTACCCAAGGGTTCTTACACTACTACAAAATGCACATTCAACAACGCCTTGTTCACTATGGTTTTTCCCTACACCATGATGACATATCTTTTTTAAGACGCTACCATATTTATTTTGTTTTTTGATTAAAAATTAATTGTATATAACAGCGGCTATGAAACCAATTGTTGTGATAAATCAAACTTTCATCGGTTTGAACCTCAACGCCATAAACTATTTTATTCCTTTAACATTAAGGCACACCTTTTATTTTTTATTTATTTTAAAAATCACAAATAAAAGAGTTATCACTACGGTTCTACTGTTTAACAGTTGTGATATTTTTTTAGTAAATAAAACTTATCTATATGATTGGTATTTTTAACCAGTGTGAAATAGTTGACCCATATATAAGCGAATTGCCTTTCACTTATTGATAGTAACGCCGTTTCTTTCATAGCGAAACTCCAAAACCCATTTTTTCTCTTCTTCTTCACCATTAGTCGTGAATCCTTCGCTTCGTAGATTAATGTATTCTTCTTCTTCCATTTATTGTTAGATATTTCCCATACTTTAGCTATCGTACATAATGTTTGAGTAGCTATGGAAAAAAAGTACAAGAAGAATGAAGCTATGATGAAAAATTCATCCACCATGTACTTCTTATTTTTCATAGCTTCACAAATAAAATGATAGTAAATGAAGATACAACAGTGGCAGCAAACTTTATCTAGTCTTAGAACCCATGAAAAGAAATATAAGAAATATGAAGATTTTGTGTAATCTTCTTCCTCATTATATTTCTTTTTCATGGCTTCACAAACTAGATGAACATCATATTTGATTCCTGTTCCGCGATTGTTTTCATTAAAAGGTGCATCCTGAAAATTTATAATACTCGTTCTTCATTGTTGAAGTTTATTGTGTTTCCTTCCAAGTTAAGGGGATGGTGTTGGTGGTAGCAAGCGTATAATATGAGTTGATAAGCTTCATATGGTTTGTGCAACAATGATGAAAAATACAAGAAGTATGAAGTCATTGTGGAAACTTCATCCACCTTGTATTTCTTCATCATTTCTTTACAATCTATATGAACTTAATATATCTTGATTTGGGCCCAAACTCTGACAGCGACAAAGATTGTATGTTCTCCTGCTCTCTCTTTCGATCTCTCTTTACTTTTCACTGGATTATGGTTTTAGGGTTTGGTTTCAACTGAAGATGCTAATTGTTGAAGTTTGTTATATTTCCTTGCAGATTAAGGAGATGATACATGTTGATAGCAAGTGGTGGTAGCAAGAGTATAATATGAGTTGAGAAGGTTCATATGGTTTATGTAGCAATGGAAAAAATACAAGAAGTATGAATTCATTGTGGAAACCTCATCCACCTTGTATTTTTTTCATTGCTTCACAAACTAGATGAAGTTCAATACTTCCACGATAATTTTCAATAAAAGGTGCGTTCTTAAAACAGTTTAACATAATTTATGATATTGTATAATGTTGTTTGACAATTTATAATATTTGGTTCTGGTGTATGATGTTGTTTGAGTTTATTATATTCTATGTAGATTGTTTGTTTCATAATCCTCACTTAAAATACATTCATTTAAATTAACATAGATACTTATAATCTGTAAATTAAGTTGTATTTGAAACCCACTTAAACAAACCATTATTGTTTTTGAATTACATTTGTCTCATCATTTATCTCACGTTCTTTTACATATATTATGGTATAACGGTCTGGCTCCTTAGATGCATCGCTGTATTCGATTATAGTTAAATTTCATTAAATACAATTTATTGGATAATTGGCCTCTCCATCAACACTTATAATCGTAAAAATTATGATAATAAAAATTACGATGATAAGTGTTGATGATGAGGTAGATTATCCAATAAATTGTTTTTATGAAAATTTAACTATAATCGAAGATAGGGATGCATCTAAGGAGTCAGATCAATATACCATAGTATATGTAAAATAACATGAGATGAACGACGAGACAATTGCAATCAGAAAAGAACAATGGTTTGTTTATGTTGATTTTCAAGAATAGTTTAATTTTCAGATTATAGACTTCTTTATCAATTTGAATCCCTATATTTCTTTAGTGAGGTGTATGGAAAACAAGCAATAACCTAGGGTACTTTTAACAACAATTATCTATTGTAACCGACATCAAAGGCAATTTATGTTTTACATAATTTACTAATGATGGGTTTCGAACCCAGTACATAAGTGCATATTTCACAACAGTTAATAAGCATAACCATTTGTGAGAACAAGATTTGGTTCTGCTTAATATCTTTATATTTTGATAATAACAATAAAGTATTTGTGTGAAAGCAATTTTAATACTCTAACGATTGTTATTTTGTAAGTCTTGACAAACAGGTTCTAACTATGAGGGAGTTCTTACGAACCAAAGATTCTGACACGATGATATCTGCTTATGCACTAAAAGAAAGCAAGACTGCTCATGTACCAACTTATTAGAAAGATCTTGAGAAAATCGGTATTGCTGTTGCAATGTTTTCTAGGATTCTGATTCTGAATGAGTATGACTCTGATACGTTAGTTCTGAAGATCAAGTGCTAAAGACTCCTATGACTTGAAGTTCCAAAGAAAGAATGATCTGAAGACCAGGTGCAGAAAGATTCGGAAGAACAAGGGTTTCAAAGATAAGTTCTGAAGACGTGGTTCTAAGTGAACAAAGTTCTGAAGACTGAAGACTTGAGATTCTGAAGACCCATCAATTATTTCCTCAACTCATGCTTCAATCACATTTCAACTAAAAGCCCCTGAAGTTATGAAGATAAGGATTAATGATCAAGAAACATCCTTTCCTCAACTCATGCTTCAATCATATTTCAACCAGAAGCCCCTGAAGTTCTGAAGATAAGGATTAATGATTAAGAGACATCCTTTCATCTGCTCATACTTCAAACATATATCAATTAAAAGCATATGATGTTATGATAAATAGGATCAAGAGTTATTTATGTGCTCATGCTTCAAACGTCTATCAACCAGAAACCTATGAAGTTCTGAAGAAAAGAAAAAACGGTCAAGAAAGATATTCTATCTCTGCTCATGCTTCACACGCCTATCAACCAAAAGTCTCTGAATATCAGAAGATAATAATTAACTGATAAGAGGGAATAATACAATAGTACAAAGACAATTTATTTTACTATCAATTCCACTACTCCACTAACCTAATTCTGTTACGTTTTCTGTTGCTTTCTACTTGATGTATGAAATGGTCATTGCTTTGCTTAAATACAAATACAAATTACAATTGATGTTAACATTCAAAGTATATCTCAAACACCTTTTAAATTCTTTTTTGTTTTTTGAGAATGAGTTAATTATTGTAAATTAATTTGTAAATTATTTTTTTATGTAAATGTGTTTATTATGTAAATTAATTAATAATTATTGTAAATTAATTTATTTTTATAATGAGAACAATATGGAAGAATAATATTTTCTGGAGAATGAGTTAATTATTGTAAATTAATTTGTAAGTAAATGAGTTAATTATGTAAATTAATTAATGGTTATTATAAATTAGTTTGTAAATTAATTAATTTTTATAATGAGTTAATAATATGGAAGAACAAAGTTTTTGAAGAATGCAACAACAATATGGTTTTAAATAATGTTTTATTAATTTATTTGATGATTAAGCACTTACTATACTCACTTGGCATACCACAATAGCAATCACTAACGGCTAAACACAAGAATCAACATAATAGATCAAAAATCTTAATGGAAACAATATTATGAGACTAATGCGAAATATTTTTTATTGAGGGATTAAAGCGAAACTCAAAATTATTTTACAGGACTTGGAGACTAATTATATTTTAAAAGAAATACTAAAATAATATATTATTAGTTTTTTTCTTAAATTTAAATTTAAAAATGTAGCTTCTAAAAGTTTTAATTTGACAATTTTTTGTGTGGTCCTTTTTCCAATTAAACTTTGATAGGAAAAAAAATCAATATTTCCTTTTTCAAAAGTTAAAGATTTGAATTTTTTTTTAAAATAATCTAATTTTGTTAAATAAAAAATACGAAAATAACATAGTTTTCAGAGTAATTACGAAAATAACAATGTTTTGTACTGTATACGTCATATGGATTAACGTATAAGTATAAAAAGTTTTTCTTTTCCTTTTGTCATGCGCCAATTAAAATGGTTAATGGTTTTTTTAAATGAATGCATTCACCATTTGGATTGACAAATGAGTTAATTTTTATTTTTTAAATTTAAATCACACTCATGCGCCAATTGAAATGGCTAATAGGTTTAAATTATTTATTTATTTTTTAATATGAATGTATTCGCCATTTGGATTGACGAATGAGTTAAAAAAATTTAAACCCATTAACCATTTCAATTGGCGCATGCGTGTATTTCAAAATATTTTTTTAACTCATTCGCCAATCCAAATGGCGAATGCATTCATTAAAACAAAATTATAAAATAACTTATTAACTATTTCAATTGGCGCATGAGTGTAATTAAAAAAAGAATCTTTTTGTATTTATACGTCAATCCATATGATATATATAGTACAAAATATAGTTACTTTGATAATTACTCTAAAAACTAGGTTATTTTTGCAAATTATTTTTAAATTAGATTATTCTTTTTTTTTTTTTTTAAAGATGTGGTCCTTTTTCCAATTAAATTTTGATAGGAAAAAAAATCAATATTACCTTTTTCAAAAGTTAAAGAAGGAAAATTCTATATTGCTACAAATTTTACATATTAAAACACCATTTCAAAATAAAAATAAATTACAATGATACATTCTTTGCAAAATTAATGATAACAAAATAAATTATAATGATACCCTAAAAGATAGATAACTCATAACTCAATTAAAATTAAAAAGTCAACGAACCATATTTAAAAAAAAATCAAGAAACTTAATTGTTAATTTCTAAAACTAAATTAAAGAGAAAGTTCTTTTTTATAAATAGACAAAATGTTATACAAATGAAAACAAAATAAAGGGAAATTATGTGTGAGTGGAGTTGACATTGAAATCAATCCTTGCCGTCGAGTCTAGAATCAGCGACCCCACTAACGTAAAATAGACATATTCTCTTTCGTTTTCCGACTCTCCATTCCCACACTTTATCTCTCTCTCACCTTCTGCATCCACTACTTCAAAAGCCAAGTCATTCCAACCGCGTCTCGCCACAAACGCTTTTTTCAAACTCAATACACCAAGTTAATTACTAGTATAATACTCCTATTAATTATTATATTCTTTCATTTGATAATTACACAGAGATATTAGATATATAGTCAGAAATTCAAACCTATTATATAACTGTATAGACATTAAATAAATAGTCAGAAATTTAAAACTATAAAATTCTCAATTGATACTATACAGAGATAAAGATGTCGAATACAAAAAATTGAAAATTCGAAAATATGACATTCTATGTATTCATATAATATATAATATATATAGTTTTAATTAGTTTTAATCAAAACACCAACAACATCTTTTGGTGGCCATTAATTATCTTTTCTTTTTCATTTCACACTAATAAAAAATTAAATCTAACCAAACACACTTTTTAAATTTACTTCTATTATTTTAATTAAAAACCATTCCATAAATTTGTGTTTCGTTCTACCTATCTCTCAGCTATTACATAATGACACAGCCTAATCTATCTATCTAAGATTTTTTTACTTTCCTCTCCCCTCTCTCTCTATATATAAATTCAGTTTCGTAATTTTGTTCATTCGATCTACACTTGTCCATTTTATTAACGCGTGTCAAACAAGAGCATAGCATAAAATATTTCTCAGTTCATTTCATTTATGATTTTATCTAATGAACAAAAAATTCGAATTGAGGGGTAAAAACGAGAAAATTATTTAGACTGATCGGTGTATTGATTATTGTTTGATCAATGAATGATATTCCGAAGCACGAGAGGCGTTGGGCGTCAGATACAGTTCCCGGAAAAGTAACTATCAGCGCCGGGACATCGCCGGGGACCGAGTCTAGCTATGCCTCCGATGAGTTTGTGGAGGTTACTATCGATCTTCGAGACGATGACACGATCGTTCTTCGAAGTGTTGAACCAGCTGGTCTTAATGTTAATGTTAATGTAGATGATAGTGTTGCCGGAAGCGGTTACGATACTCCGGCGTCTGTTCCGAGGTCACCGTCGATCCGGAGAAACTCTTCGAGAGGATTCCGGCATTTCTCGCAGGAGCTGAAAGCGGAAGCGGTTGCTAAGGCGAAGCAATTCTCGCAGGAGCTTCGGCGATTCTCGTGGAGTCACGGTCATGCTTCGCGTGCTCTTTCGTCTTCTGCTGGTCATACCGGAACAAGCGGTGCCGGAGTTGGTGCTTTTGAAACGGCGTTGGCTGCTAGAGCTCTAAGGAAGCAACGCGCGCAGCTTGATCGCACTCGCACCGGTGCTCATAAAGCACTTCGTAGTTTGAAATTCATCAGCAGTAAATCCAACGGTTTAGATGCGTGGAACGAAGTGCAGAAGAATTTCGATAAATTTTCTAAAGACGGTTTTCTCCATCGCGTCGATTTCGGTCAATGCATAGGTCAATTTCTTTTCTGAAATCTCCATTCATAATCTTGCATTGTTCGTTTAAACTGTTTAATTTCTCTCTCTGTTTCAATGCATTATAGTTTATTCAATTTTATAGTCTAGAAATTGCTTAGATCTTGCGTAGTGCTTTTTCTGATGATTCATTTTTACTTGAAAGAGTCTTAATATTAATAGTTTTTTTCTATTTTGAAAGGTATGAAAGATTCCAAGGAATTTGCTCTGGAACTCTTTGATGCTCTAGGTCGTAAACAAAGGTTGAAGGTTGATAAAATTAACAGGGAAGAACTTCTCGAGTTCTGGAGGCAAATTACCAATCAAAGTTTTGATTCCCGGCTCCAGATCTTCTTTGACATGTAATCTTCCAATGCTTATTGTTTATTGTTGTACTTGTAATTCTATTTAATTAGTGATTAATAATCTTCTATGGCTACCTTTAAAACTCGCACTGGCACTATCCAATGTCAAATTAAACACCTCATTATTAAATGTCACCGTATATTTTACTTTAATATTTTAATGTCACTTTGAAGCTTTCTTAGCTTGTAATTCAATTATTAAAGTAATCATTAAGTGCCTTATTATTTTAATTTTCGTATAATATCTTAATTGCCTTCACAGGGTGGACAAGAACGAAGATGGAAGAATCACCGAAGAAGAAGTAAAAGAGGTACAGG
Organism: Lathyrus aphaca; assembly: GCA_963966055.1. Taxonomy (NCBI): domain Eukaryota; kingdom Viridiplantae; phylum Streptophyta; class Magnoliopsida; order Fabales; family Fabaceae; genus Lathyrus; species Lathyrus aphaca. The sequence goes on along the minus strand of OZ014521.1, from coordinate 30,139,069 downwards.
GGATTTTTATATTCAACTGATATATTTGTTTACTGTTGTATATTTGTGTTTGAACAATCAACTTTAATGTTTCTTTAGAGTGACATTTTCTTCATATTATGTACGTGAAACGTTGCATCCATGCTTTTAATTAATCAAAATTAGGATGGCGTGGACAAATTTAAGTCTCGTGATTATTAAAAATAATTACTTCAAAATCCAGTAATTAAGTATTATTGAGTTCACACTAGACATTAATTTTCCGTGTTCTAAAGCATAATATTAGTTGGTAGTAGTAGATATTCAAGAGTCATGTCTTACTTTTTCGGTTTAGGTCATAGAGATGGAGCTTTCATTTCTCTGTTTTTACCAAATTCTTGGAATTCATAGTGAAGACGTTTTCAGAGTGGAGTTGGTGGGGGTGTGGTCGTCATTTTATGTTAAAAGCATTTCTTTTGTCACAAGATAGACATTTTCTTAACCACATAATATTTAGTTAATTATTTTTATTAATTGCATAGTTCATTTTCCAATTCTTGCTGCATTTCTTTCCTTCCAGGTCATCATGTTAAGCGCTTCTGCAAATAAGTTATCTAGACTCCAGGAGCAGGCTGAAGAATATGCAGCCCTGATCATGGAAGAGTTAGACCCTGAAAGACTTGGCTACATAGAGGTATTAGCATAAACTTTATAAAAAAAATAAGGTGGTATTTTTTAGTATAGTCTTTGCTATTCATCTCTCAAATTAAATAAGTTTTAAATAACACCTGTTAATATTAAAACATGTTAATAACTTTTATAAAAATTATACTAATAGTTAAGAGTATAATATTTAATATTTAATTAACATTGTAAAAAATAATAACAATTTAAAATTTGACTAAAATATTTATCAAGATGACATAGAAAATGAGACATTGACTAAGAAAAAGGGAGTAGTAAAAATAAATAAGCAAAAAAGAAAAAAAAACAACGTGTTCATAATAATTACTGTATTTGAAGTTGACTCTTTCATAACAATGCATACTGGGATACTAAGTACAATGATAACGTTACATTATGATGATAAAATATATCAACATGTATAACAAACTATATAAAGTGAACAAAATTTCAATGGTTGAATTTCAATGAACGTCTCAATTTAAAAATTTATTTCTTAATGTCAACCTCATGGTAGAAGAATCAAATATGATTTTTTTGGCATGTCCACAATTATTAAACAATGAACAAATAACTAATAATTGTAGTAATTGTGTGTTTGTGGAATGAGTTGTTGATATTAATGTTTGGTGAATATTCTTTTCCGTGGTAATAATCTAAAGTTTAGTTAAAGATATAACAAAGTTTGATAAAAATTATGTTACCAAATTTGAAATTTTTTAACCACTTAAGTTCTATTCCTTGATTAGAATTTCTTTTCATTAATACAATAAAAAAGAGAATATAGTGTTCCACAGGTATATTTGCTACCTAAGGCCTCCTATTTTTGCAATCCTATTTTGACTTACGTACATTCAGTCAGTGTTGGACTACGACCCTTTCTTTAGTCCACAGTTGGGCCAAATTGTGTAATTGATCCAATCATACAACATTTCCATTGTAGTTCAACCGTTTAGAAAAAGAAGAGAGAAAAAAATGAGGCATATTTAAATTATTCCAAACTAGCAAGCAGTTATAAGTTAAACAAATAAATTGATTGATGTCCTTGTACAAAAAAAAGTTTGAAATTCCATTAACATCGCCACATTATTTGTAACTACTCCATATACTTTATTATTTCCTTATCTTTTGCTTTGTCAACAAATTTAACATAAATTCAAATAGCTAGCTAGGGACGACTTTGTTACTATGTACCTAATATGATTAAGCTGATACTTCTAATTATTCGGTTCCTTGAGTAAGCAAGTAGATGCTGATCAATATAAGTATTTAATAGGGACTTAGGGACCTCCTTATATTTTTGACCGATTGAACATTTTTAGAAGATATTTGTTACAATTTTTAAACAGTACTGGTTTTTGTGTGTTCACTAAGCTTCAAAGCTAAAAGTAAAGAGTAGTGCTATTCACGGAACTTCAAAGCTAAAAGTAAAGACTAAAGAGTAGTGCTAACACTCAATGATGCAAGGTATCACGTCACATGTTGGAAACTTACACAAGTGTTCCCAAAAAATGTTTTCATTATTAGTTTCGATACTTTTAATTTGGTATCCGACATTCATATGACACTCATACGCCGCATTTCAGACAATTCGGACAAGAGTTCTAGAAACCATTGTTTCTTTCTATGCTTCCACTCATCTTATACACTCTTTGAACAAACCTCAAATGAATTTAAAAGAGTTAGAGAAGTATTGAAGCATTTTTAACTTTTTAATAGTAGATAGATAAATGTTTATCATATATGTAGTGACCATGTCTATGGGTCGGTGTCAAGAGTTTGTGTTGGAATTCATGCTTCATAGGTAATACTTTTTGAACACTCACTCTTTGTTGGATGAAATTTATGTGGGTCTTACCATTTTATAAATGAGGTACTACTTTGGAATTGGGCCCACATATTTTATCTGATAAAAGAATGATTGTTGTAACAAGTGTTAGTGAATGTTGTCAACACTATTTAAAAGTAAGTGTGAACAGTATTGTAATAGAAAATCCTTTTTGGGCATAGTTGAAGCTATTGCGTGCTGATCTTAGTTGGAGTATTGTTCATAAATTAATTTCATTTTTTCTGCCATTACTTTCTCAATTATGGACTTGTAATCAAGTAATCAAGGAATGGGAATTGATAATACAATTGGTTATAATTAGTTTATGCCATTAGTTGAGGGATTGTCTTTCCTACTGTCTTATTACACTTGATCTGAATTAAATGATCAGCAATGCAATGACAGAAGGAATGCAGGAATATCCATTTTCTTTTCATAAGCTTCAATTCCCGGCCTTTGTTTTCATGGGTTATGCTTACCTCTTACACAACATATATCCACGCTTGTTAAAATTCTGTTACACTTGTAATGCTTATATTACACATTGTTGACTTGCGGAAATGTGTTTTACACGACTCAACCTCTGAAAATTTTCCGCGACATTTTGGATGGTCATTATGTTGTTCATATGCATGCAGCTATGGCAATTGGAGACACTTCTTTTACAAAAGGACACGTATCTCAATTACTCCCAAGCTCTAAGCTACACAAGCCAAGCTTTGAGCCAGAACCTACAGGGGCTTAGAATGAAAAGTCCTATACGTAGGGTGAGCCGCAGATTTATTTACTATTTGCAAGAGAATTGGAGGAGACTTTGGGTTTTAACATTGTGGGTTTGCATAATGATTGGACTCTTCACATGGAAATTTTTTCAATACAAGCAAAAGGATGCTTTTCATATAATGGGTTACTGTCTTCCTACAGCCAAAGGTGGGGCTGAAACGTTGAAATTCAACATGGCACTTATACTCTTTCCCGTCTGCAGAAACACCATAACTTGGCTTAGGTCTACGAAGCTATCTTATGTTGTACCTTTTGACGACAACATCAACTTCCATAAGGTACGCATTCATACCACTAGGAAACCTCCAGAGTCCGGAGACTATTATTTTATGGTGTTTTTAACTATAGTTTATTTATTAATTTTTAAATCTATATTTCAATATCTTCTATATCTGGTCGATTAAAGCAATCTTTATCATTATATTACAGTTTATTATGAAATTAATTTAGTATAGTTTCCCTTCTATTAACTACTTAAAAAAATAGTAATTTAATCAATGCTATTTTTTTAATTAGCATTAGATGTTATAAAATAATTTCAAAATTACATTTTATTTTTTAAAGAAAGAGAGCATAGTTAAAAAGATTTTTTTTGGACAGATAGCAGAAATTTTAATATCAAATATATGTAAATTCTACAAGCAAGTATATGATTTCGGTTGTTACATTCTGATTTTTACAGACAATTGCTGGGGCAATCGTAATCGGTGTTATACTTCATGCCGGGGATCATCTTGCTTGTGATTTTCCAAGACTTGCAGGTTCCTCTGAAGCTGATTATCAGAAGTATTTGAAAGGTGTATTTGGTCATAACAGACCCAGTTATGGAGACATAGTTAAAGGAGTTGAGGGTATCACGGGGATTTTGATGGTGGTTTTGATGGCAATTGCATTTACACTCGCAACAAAATGGTTCAGGAGGAATCTCATTAAGCTACCTGAACCATTTAGTAGGCTTACTGGTTTCAATGCCTTCTGGTATTCACACCATCTGTTTGTCATTGTCTATGGCCTGCTCATTGTCCATGGTGTCAAACTTTACCTCGTGCACAAATGGTACTTTCAAACGGTATATAATTTATAGAATTGGATTTTGATCGTTTAGGATATTTATGAAATAGATTGTTTAAGGTGATTAATTATTTGACCCCTTGATTTTTGATTTCAGACATGGATGTATCTCACGGTTCCGGTTTTACTCTATGCGTCAGAAAGAACACTCAGATTATTTCGTTCTGGCTTTTATACAGTCCGTATCATAAAGGTGAACATAGGAAGTGAAGTTATTAGTGGTAGGCTCTTAAAATTGGTATAAACTTCATTAATAATATGGGTTCACTTTGTTTTGCCAACAATTGATTTGTCTGGGCATATTGTATTTATCCAGTGAGTTGGAGTTCTACAAAGTAAAAATTGCAAGGACCCAGACCTCAGAAATCACACTTGACTCACCTTAACTTTATATAAATCAAACTATCCTGTAAATGCACCAACGTTAACTTATTTCATTTTCCTTCTTTTTAATTATGGAAAACAATTAGGTTGCTATTTATCCTGGAAATGTTCTCACATTGCAAATGTCTAAGCCTCCTCAATTTCGTTACAAAAGTGGACAATACATGTTTGTACAATGTTCTGCTGTGTCTCCTTTTGAGTGGTAAGTTGCATTTCAATTTAATGGACAATACATTTCATTTTAGTTGAATGCTGAGGTGTTACAATTTATATCATGCTTCATACCATATTTGAGTTTTTTACTGAATCAAAATTAACGAGCAGTAAGGAGTCTTGATTCTGTTATGGATCTTTGCCCGTATTAGTATCAGTGTCTAAGAGTAACATGGAGAAATATATGTATGATGACAGGCATCCGTTTTCTATTACCTCAGCCCCCGGGGATGACTTTCTGAGTGTTCACATTCGTCAACTTGGTGACTGGACTCAAGAGCTTAAAAGGGTATTTTCTGAGGCCTGTGAGCCTCCTGTTTCCGGGAGGAGTGGACTTCTCAGGGCTGATGAAACAACAAAGAAAAGGTACATGTAGCACTTGCAATATCTTTTGTGTCCAAAATTTTTAGTCATCAACTATAAATTTATGCTGATATTTCTGCTGTTTGCTAACTGATGATAAAGTTTGCCAAAGTTAAAGATAGATGGACCTTACGGGGCACCGGCACAAGACTATAAAAAATATGATGTTTTGTTACTGGTCGGTCTTGGTATAGGAGCAACTCCTTTCATCAGCATCCTGAAAGATCTGCTCAACAACATTATCAAAATGGAGGAGTTGGCGGTGAGTATTACTGATAATATCAACCATGTTAAAACTCATATATAAAAAGTATATGAAATACAACATCTACTGATTGTCATTCAAGCATTCATATGTAAATATAGCATGACTAAATTAGAAATAAATGATACTCCCATCCAGGATTCAGTCTCTGATACAAGTAGAGCTTCAGACGTAAGCATTGGGAGTACTGATTCACCATCTCTTAATAAAATTGCTCCAAAAAGGAGGAAAACTCTGAAGACTACCAATGCTTATTTCTACTGGGTTACAAGAGAGCAAGGCTCTTTTGATTGGTTCAAAGGAGTCATGAACGAAGTAGCTGAGCTTGATCAAAGGGTATTAGTTATATTCCTGAAGAATTAAGTATTCCTTTTCCTTCCTTGAGATGAATAAAGATTACTTGCAATTTGCTAATGTTGATTGTCAAATTATGGACTCCAGGGTGTCATTGAGATGCACAACTACTTGACTAGCGTATACGAGGAAGGAGATGCTAGATCTGCCCTCATCACCATGGTTCAAGCACTTAACCATGCCAAAAATGGAGTTGATATTGTTTCTGGAACTAGGGTAAGCCTTCAATTTCTTGTTGCTCTTTAATTTCTAAGTTGGAACCTGGCTATGAGTAAATAATAATTGCTTCTTTGAATTTCTACTTACCAGGTACGGACACATTTTGCTAGGCCTAATTGGAAGAAGGTTTTCTCTAAAATGTGTTCCAAGCACTATAGTGGACGAATAGGTTAGTCTCCATGGAGCATATGTTAGCACTTTATACATGGTAGTATCATATAGACCATCTTTTTTTTTTGTTTTTCTTGCACTGACATTGTGGCTGTCTTAATTCATATCAGGGGTATTTTATTGTGGTGCACCAGTTTTGGCCAAAGAACTTAATAAGCTATGCTTCGAGTTCAATGAAAAGGGTCCAACAAAATTTGAGTTTCACAAGGAGCATTTCTAACTAATTTGGATGGAGCAGGAATTGAAGACCTTATTATATGACTATGTTCAATAAGCTAAAACTTTTTTTATATAGAATGTGAAGCATCGTACATACCGACATCCAAATTGCTTGGCATTTCACCATGCATGTGGCTGTAAAGAAGAAGAGATAACTGCAGCTTGTGTACCCTACATTATTCGTTACATATATTGGATGCATTGATCTAATTGGAAGCAGCATTGAATGATTATTGCATATAGATAGATTCACAACGAATTGAAATGAACCGTTACGAGGATAAAGAAAGATAAAAGGAGGTAAGGGAACAGGGGTTTGGGGAGTAATTTTGTTATGAAAATGGTGCTCACCCAGGAATCTTCATGTTGCATTTATGATCCTCTCTATATCTCTCAAAAGAACCCTGATTTTGGTTTGGCTTTTCTACTGAAGAAGGGTCTATATGTGTGTAAATGAGGCTAGTATAGTGTTTTCTTTTCTCTTTTATCAAGGTAACCACTAGCATTATACTTTTATCTTTTGTATCATACACATAATGGATAGATATAATGGATAGATAGTGAAGAATACAAATTAAACAATTGTTAGAGCATGATAACTTATTGATTTCTTGATCTATATTTTTCTTTGCTTATTTGTTTAACCAGTTTCCAATTCAATAACTACATTTATTTCGAAAATATTTTCGAAGTGTATCCGAAAAAGCATTTCCGGAAAACTAACGAGTTAAAACATGTGCCTTATGTTCTTATATCCAGCATTGTTTTTTAAACGTTCACCATGTCTCTATCATATGCCATCCTGAAGGTTACCTTCTAATTCTTTTTTATCTATATATCTTGTATTATGGTCCCCAATTTGGCATGTTGTAAGTTATCAAAGTATCATTTTCCATTGTAATTGATTACAAGTGTCTAGTCACTCATCCTAGCCATTTCAGCTAACCAAACATTTCAGTTTCCCTGAACTAATGTTTTTTTGCCCTTATATAATGCAGTTCCATTTTCAAAAGAAAGTTTCAACTTTCCATTCAAGCAATTATAACTTGACTTGTATTGAGTACTTATGTGTTGGAAATATCAATTAAAAATTTAAAACATTCCAATAAAATAAATTAAAAAGAGGGAGTTAGTTGAGTAATGCAAATAGGTGGTTCTTATGTGTTGGAGATTGCTATGATATAGGAATCCAATGTTTGATTCTTAAAAACTCAGATTCATCTTTGTAAAAAAAAAACAGCTCACAATTTTTAGAGGTCTTAGAAAAGTTAACAAGCAATTCATTTATCACTATTCCAAGTTCAGAAGAAGTGAACGAGCGTTGATCACTTATGAAGTGAGGGTGGCTCTTGTGAGTTAATATTACTATTCATCTTAACTCATGAGTGGAGTACTCGAGTTTGCAGGGTCGTGAGTGAATATACAACACTGCATTGAAGTTCTTGTTATCATTATTTGAAAATAACGGTAATGGAAGTAAATTCTCATAACCACATTAATTCACTCAACTAACTAATATATTTAAATCAATTGATCTGGGAAATGTTTCCAAAAATATATTTTTGGAGTACATTTAATCATAGAATTGTTGGAATTACACAAAATCTATGAAGAATTCTGAATCAATCTTGATAAACAAGAATCAATTCTTCCGATTGATTTCGCCTCTTATTCATCATTCTTCGTTCGACTGAATCGACCAACCTTGATTACAAGATGATTCAACTGCATAGAAATTTGAGAAAAAAGAAAACGATGAATGGGGAAGAAAAGAAAATTAGGATTTTGAAGAAAAGGGGAAGGATATGTATTCCCTATGCCACTACTCGAGGTCTTTTATTCCTAGTTAACCAACGTAAGTATCACAATTGTCCTAGGTCCAACACATAGGCTAAGGGTCTGTATTCCCATGAAATCTTGTTTGGGAACAACATCTTCCTACTTGTGACCCTATTAAAAAAGATCTGATTCTACTTCTCAATTCAAACTTGAAGATTGATTTACCTTAAGTTATGTTTGACCATTTGAAGAGGATTTTTTCTTCCTTTCACAAGGGAAAGACCTTCTCCATTCCATTTCAGAATTAATTATTCAGCAGGGGTTAGCATAAGTTCATGTAAGAACAAGAGTTGTATATGCATTTCATCTATATGTTTTGATGATAATAAACAAATATTTGTGAAAGAACTATTTTACGTTCTGATGTTTGTTATGTGCAGATCATGGATATTGAATATATCAGATCAAACAAACATTATGAAAATATACGAAAATGATAATATATGAAGTTACCATGTGTAACACTGGTCGCAAGCGTGTTGAAGAAGCAAGTGCACTTTTGTATCTAAACACAATCAGAAAGATCCAAACTCCTCGTCGATTGCAAGATGGGTTCTAGATAGAAACTTTTGTTTTATAGTTTTGAAATTCCAGGGTTTTAGGTTAGAAATGATTATATGATAAATCAAAGTTTCTAACGGTTAAAATGTTGAAATAATCGGGTAGAATAGTCGGTTTATATGTATGTTAAACCTATTAGGATTGCTTAGATGATTCATAGTGTTTGGGTTGAGTTTGAAGAGGTTTTGATGTGAAAAAACGCAGAATTTCAGCTTCTGAATGTCGGTAAACCGGTTAACCATATGCGTTAACCGGTTAACGGGACCTGATACGCCACTGGAACTGGAATTTTAGACTGGTTAACCGGTTAACCATATGGGTTAACCTGTTAACGCTGTAAGTTTTGGAAAATATTAATTCTTGTAAAATTCATAACTTTTTACTCGGGTATCCGATTGAGGCAAACTTTATATCATTGGAAAGCTAAGACAACGTACTATTCAATGGTGAGATAAAATATTGAGTTAGAAGTGAAATTAATAAATTTGTGAGATTAATTAATTTATGATATTTAATTAAATTCCGGTATGAATTAATGAGTGAATTGATTAATTGTGGTATTAACCGAATTGTAGAATATATATTAAATCATGAAGATTGAGTGAAAGTAGAGACAATGAGATCATTGTGGGATTAGTTTAATTGTGATAATTAAATTAAAATGTTAGATTATATGTTTGAGAATTATAAAATTAAAGGCATCAAGAATAGAGAAAGAGTGATGAAACCTTACCATAAACCAATAGTATGGCCTAGTAATGTAAATAGAAATTGTTAGATGGTATAACTTGTGAGATTTTTAGGACTACCCTAGTTTGATAAGAAAAACGTTGGCGTGTAATACACGATGTCCTCCGTAAAGTCTTGAGTAAGTCTTGTGGTAGGTTATTCTGAGTCCCACGGGTAGCATCCGTAAAGGCCTAAGGTGTGTATTACACGGTGTCCTCCGTAGAGTCTTGATTGAGTCTTGAGGTGGGTTATTTTGAGTCCTACGGTGTTGCACCCCAAAATTTGCCCTCACCAAGATAAGACATTGTGTACTAAGGTGTCCCAAGAGGTTCACAAGGTTCACAGGGTATCTCAAGAGGTTCACAAGGTTCACAAGGTTCACAATTAGTCAGAAAGTTTGACAATTCCCTCAGACAATGCCTCCTCCTAAGCAATGCATCCTAAACTAGGGTTTTGACTTTCATCAGGCTAAATTGACTTCTAAGGCTTCAAGTAAGATTCATAGCACCCCATATGTCTTCAAGAATCCCTATGTCAAGTTTCAAGGTTTTCCCAAAAGGCTTGCTCAGTCAAATGATCAGATAGGCTAAAATCAGTCAAAACAGTCAAAAAGTCAAACTGAGGTCAACTGTGGTCAAACCAAAGTCAAACTTCATGATTTTTTGCCAACATCAAGTATATGAAGTAAAATTCATCATTTGATCAAGGGTTGATCATGATTCATTAAGGAGATTTCAGATCATCAAGAATCAGGAGTTTCTAAATTAGGGTTTTCATAGGAAAAGTCAACTGAACTTTGACCAGCCATAACTTTCACATGCTTCATCAAAAATTTCCCATCCAAAGCTCATTTTGAAGGAAATTGAATTCTCTACAACTTTGTGTCTCACAAGCCAAGCCTAAAAATGCTTCATTTGGAAGGTATGAGCTAAGACATTATAGGTCATTTCAAAAGTCAACATCTTCCAAAGAGAATAAATTGAGAATGGTAAAAATATGTACATGATACCAAAGAGGTTGGTTAGAGGACTCCCTAATCTTTCCAAAATGTCCAAGAACACCTTCATAGCCTTAAAATTGAGGGATTTGTGCCTTTGCAAAGTTGGGAAATTTTTGAGAGGTTTATGAAGCAAATGGGACCTTAGAACCAAATTTCTCCAAATGGGCTTGCATTTTTATGACCCAAACACTTCCATGACATCATGCACGAATTAAAAATCATTTATTCAAATTTTTATTCATTTTATTTTATTTATTATGATTTTATACATTAAAAATCATTTTAAATCAAAATAAAATATAAAAGTTGCAATATTTGATAAGATTGTGGTTCTAGAAAGTCATAAAGATCAATTAAAAGTGATTGATATCATGGAAAATCAGATCAACCAAAAATAGCAAGGATATATAAAAAAAATTCAATATTTTGGAAGCATATCTTTTTCAATCTCAAATGATCCAAAAGTCCAAAGTAGGATGTGGTTTTTTGACCTAATTATGTTCTACTATATATGTATAACTCATACAAACACAAAGACACGAAAAATTGGCAGCCAAGAACAACAATCAAACTTCAAAAAATTTCAAGAAAAGTCACATTCAGATTCCTTGCTATAGGTCATTCCAAAGAGTTTTGAAGGTTGAAACATGTTCATTGAACATCCTTGAGTCATTCCTGATCATCTATTACATTCAGAACTCCATGAATCATACAAACCGAATCAATATTTTCTTGAGTTTTCAAATTTTCAATTCACTAAATTCATGCAGTATTGTTGTTTTTTGACTTTGTAATATTGTTTGTGATAGTGTGTAGATTGTTTCTGGATAAACAAATTGCAGGTTCGTGACCAAATGCGTGAATGGCCATGATTAAGGTTTGAACCTTTAAGTTGGGGTTTTGCCATTTACTTCATTTAAATGAATTCTAAGACCATAGCCAGAATGTATGAACTATGGGCAATTGATCTGGGTTGTTAATTTTTAAGATTGGTATGATTTTTATGGTGTTTCAAAAATCTAGGTTTCCTGTAAATATTCGTGTGCAGGTAAATTCGCAGGAAACATTGTGAATAAATTCGCAGGTAAATTCGTGGATCTGGAGGTAGGAGATGAAGGCAGCGCGCGCTTTCTAATTTTAAAAAATTTGTTTTAATATTTTATGAATTGTTTGTATTTTGTTTCACAAATGTGTTGGTGGCTCAGTTGGTGAAGAGGCGCATGTGAGAAGCAAAAGGCTTGTGTTCGAATCCGGCCTCCAACTATTTTTTTTGATTTAATTCCATTTGTTCTACAAGCTTACAATATAAGGATTGCCTTGTCTTTAGATATCAAACGTGCGCAGTAGCTCAGCTGGTTTTGGGAGACGTCTGTCCAGGTAGAGGACCTGGGTTCAAATCCCAGGTCCTATCTTTTTGGCCAATTGTGCATATTTTCTTCCTATTTTCTATTTTTTTTCATATAATAACTTTATTTTGTTTAAATTATTAAATATAAATCATAAAAATAATTTCTAAATAATATTATATTATTTTCTTTATATTCTTAAAAATCATAATTTATTTTCTTAAATGTAAAATTGTTTCTATTTATTTTGTAATATGTTTATATTATTATTATGTATATATTTTTGTAAATAAATTAAATAATTAGGTTTAGATTAATTCCATAAACCCTAATTTTCTAAACCCTAATTTTCTAAATCCTAATTTTTCATAACCTTTAAAATTTAACTTAATATTTTTATAAAGTATAATTAATTAATTATTATTTGTTTAATATGTAAATAATTATTATTTGTTTATTATTATCATAATTGTTCTATTTTCTTCTAAAAAAATTTCTAAATGTTTATTTAACTTAAAAAAATAATATTTTCTTGAACTTTTATTTCCTTTGTATTTTACTAACCCTTTTATTATTATCATTATTGTTATTACTAACCATTTAATTTATTGCTTATTTATTATATTTAATTATTTATATTATTATGTAATTGCGAAAGCCATGTAATAGTCGTAGATTTATTTTTTGTCTCTATTTTATTTTTGTAAATATTTTTATTGTCATGGTTAGTAAATTTAGGGTGTGTGTAGCTATGTGTAATTAAAATAATTTAGAATAACTAATTAAATAAGATAAATACTTGAACATGAACACTCACACACGTAAGTCGATCTTTGATCGCCATGTTTCACTTTCTAGGGTTACCTCTCATGTTGCCTATTTCTAAGGTCAAGTAAGGTGTCTTAAGCAAAGTCCCTCCATTAATATCACCAAGTCCCTTCAAATTATAAGATCAAGTCCCTTCGAGGTTGCCTACGATAAATGATCTTGTCCCTTCGAATAAAAGATGATAAGTCCCTATGAATTGCTAAAGACACCTTGCAGTTGCCTAAATTCAGATTGTCCCTACACATGTCCCTTCTTAAATCCAAGGTAATGACTACCTATTCCTTAATAATAGGGATAGTCTTACCATTGAAAGAACATATAAGAACAGTAAAGATTTCATATAGGGTAGGTTTCTCTTAAGTACTTGCTCACTCTTTCAAAATACATTTTACACTTCACATTTCAAACAAATTTTCAAAACAAAGTCTTTATATACATCCATACGAGGATCATTATAAAGTACTTAGAAAATTTTTAATCATACACTACACCTTTCTCAAAACAGTTTAAAGTGAGCTAAGTAACTAAGACCCCATGGATAACCATGGATATAAAGGGTGCTAACACCTTCCCTTTGTATAACCTACCCCCCAAACTCAAAATCTTTTTAAGGTCTTTCCTGTTCTTTTATGCCCTTTCCTTTTGGATAAAATAAAAGTCGGTGGCGACTCTTGCTATCCGCAACATTTAACTAAAGTCAGTTCTCCCACCGTGTTACAGAACTGGCGACTCTGTTGGGGACTTAATAAAAGAGGGGTACCCTTAGGAATTAGATCACTTAAATTGTTTGCTTTGTTTGCTTTATATTACTTGTTGGGCTTTATGTGTGAAAGATCCTAACCTGGATCTAGTGTACCTTAGGTAAATGGCAATAGACCAAGGAAACTGTACGGCGTATACCGATATGGTTGATCTGGTGGCCATAGTTAGTGTGACTTCTTGGTTGGTGCTTATGTTCCTTAAGCAAGTTGAGGATAATATGAGGCTGACATATGTTGTCAATACTCTAACTGACTTTTAGAACCCTAGTCATCCCATCTTGGCCTTTAGAAAGTAGTGAGATAGCCGACTTTGGTGAAGACTGAAGTTGGTTGATACTCGATGCTACTGAACAACCACCCTTGTGAAGGATCAATGATATTGAGATCCCTTAGAACCTGGTTACTTTTGTAGGACAGGATGAACCAACTAAACTTCAGGGGAGGGTACTTACCTTTAAACCTCATGCAAGCCTTCAAACCTAGGGATATTGTGTGACTTGTTTGTGTGTGCCACATGTTTGTGATTGAGCATAACATCATAGCATCATCATGCATCATAAGCATAGAATTTTCACTAACCATTTCAAGGACAAAAGGATTCATCTTTGTTCTTTGTTGCAGGTCATGGCTTCTGCTCGTAGGAATACTATCAGGATCAACTTTGTAGGAATACCTCCTAAGCTTAAAGAATTGGTCTCTCAAGTTTCTGAAAATTCCCAATTCATCAAGAGGCATGGTCACCTACTGGATCTAGTCACTTCAGGGTTCAATGAAGACATGATGAGTGTCCTATTTCAATTCTTTGATCCTAAAATCATTGCTTCACATTCCCCGACTATCAGCTGGTTCCTACAATTGAAGAGTTCTCCAAGCTTCTGGGTATACCTATCCTTGATCAGAGACCCTTCACAGGTCTAGAGAAAGAGCCTAAACCTGAAGTCATTGCAGCAGCCTTACATCTGAAGAAATCAAACATTGTCCTAGAAACAAGAAGTGGAGTTAAGGGTATCCTCGCTAAGGTGTTGATGGAGAAAGCTCAAGTGTTCCTGAAGGCCATGAGCTATGAGGCTTTTGAGGAGATCTTAGCCCTATTGATTTATAGTTTAGTGTTGTTCCCCAATCCAGACCAGTTCATATACGTACACGCCATCAACATATTTCTGACTCATAATCCAGTGCCTACGTTACTTGGAGACATCTTACACTCTCTTCATACCCGTACTATGAAGGCACGAGGAACTCTGATGTGTTGTATACCTCTATTATCTAGGTGGTTTATTTCTCACCTTCCTCGATCAGTGATGAAGAATGAACAAGGGTTAAGGTGGTCTAAGAGAATTATGTCACTTTCACATTCAGATATTCATTGGTGTTCTAGATATATGGAGAATGTTACTATCATTGATCGTTGTGGGGAGTTCCCTAATGTGCCACTCCTTGGCATAAGAGGGGGCATTACTTACAATCCTTCCTTAGCTCTACGTCAGTTTGGTTACGCTCGGAGTGATGGTCCTCATGACATGCTTATTTAGGGTATTGTGTTCGACTACGACAACGATCTGCAAGGTTACTGTCAAAGGTTTATACGAGCATGGAGTAAAATGAACAAGGTTGACAGCAAGACTCTGGAACCAAAGTACACAATTCCTATGGAACCTTATCTCAGATGGGTGCGATCTCGTGCTCAGACTCTTATGATGTCGTATCATGCTATCCTGCCAGTTACCATGGAGCCTGTCGCTGAAGGAGATACTTCTTATATCATTCTTCATCCAGACATGCCCACTGACATGGAGGAGTTACAGAGGTCCTGGATCCAGTTGAAGGAGCAAAGAGATACTTTTGAGACTCATTACAAAGCAAGTCAAGAAAGAATTCTGGAGCTAACAAAACAACTTCACGAGGAGCGGAATCTCAACTCATACCTCAACACAAAGAGGAAACGTCCATGGGAGACTTAAAACCCCATTTTTGTATTCATTTCATTTTTATTGTAAGCCCAAGAGGCAAACAAGTTTATTGATTACTAATAAAGTTTACTTTTTGATTGTTTAAACAAATTTAAATCCTGCGGTCCTTGAAAACATTGCATATGCATTTACATACCATATCATTGCATCACAGGTTTCTTATGTACATGTATCTTATCTTCTCGCTGTTTATTTCAGCAGAAATGGCTCTTGAACAGACTGTCAAAGATCTCCAGGCTCAGAATGCACAATTCCAAGAATTGATTCTGAACTTGTCCAAGGGACAAGATGAGTTGAAGACACTGTTGGCTAAGAAGAAGAAGAATAGAAGATCAGGAGGCCTTATCAATCTGGGAAGAAGATTCAGAGGTCCTATCAAGACAAAGGAAAAAATTGAGGATTCTGAGTCTGAAAATTCTGAGAAAGAGGGAGGTAGTCTCCATGATACTGTGGGAGATTCTGATTCTGAAGCAAATTATTATCATGATCCTAGTGAAGATAAGTACAAAATGCTGGTAGACAGAATGAATGCCATGGAGTTACAAAAATCTTCTGGGCTTGATTTTGAAGATCTGAGTTTAGTATATGGAGTGGTTATACCTATTGGCTTCAAGGTTCCTGCTTTTGTGGTGTATGATGGGGTTTCGTGTCCCAAGCTGCATTTAAGATCCTATGTCCGGAGGATTCAACCACATACTGCTGACAAGAAGTTATGGATTCACTTCTTCCAAGAGAGCTTGTCTGGAGCTCAATTGGAATGGTACTACCAACTGGAGAGTGTCAATATTCGTGATTGGAATGATCTTGCTGAGGCCTTCTATAAGCAATACCAATATAATGCTGATTTAGCACCTACTCGCATGCAGCTCCAAAGCATGTCAATGGATGCTAAAGAGAGTTTCAAGGAGTATGCCCAGAAATGGAGAGACCTGGCTGGCAAAGTCCAACCTCCTCTGACTGACAGGGAGCTAGTGGATATGTTTATGAGTACATTGAGTGGTGCTTTCTATAGTCACCTTATTGGAAGTTCATCATCTGGTTTCACCGAACTGATAATGACTGGAGAACTTGTGGAGAGTGGTATAAGAAGTGGTAAGATACAGGTAGGTGCCTCTTCATCAAGCACTGCTAAGAAGCCCCCTAGTGGGAAGAAGGAGTCTAATGTTGTGTATGGTCAACATAGTCGTAACAGGAGTCACCAATCTGTGGGAGCAGTTCACATCTCTAATCCTACTCCTGCAACACCAGAGCTACCACAAAACAATCAACAGAAGCCTTGAAGATAATTCACCAAGATCAACATGTCACTGGCCCAAGCCTTGCAACACATGTTGAAAGGGGAACTCATTACTTTGAAGGACCCTCCTCAGAATCCTAATACTTCCTCTCCTCGATACAATCCTAATTCACAATGTGCCTATCATTCTAATAGTCCAGGACATGACACCAACAACTGCTGGGTGTTGAAAAACAAGATTCAAGATATGATTGAAGCTGGGGAAATTGAATTTGACCCTCCTGGGACTCCAAATGTGATCACTGCTCCCATGCCCAATCATGAGAAGATTGTTAATGTTGTTGATGAGGTTCCCTATGTTTCCTTAGTAACAGATGTGACTACTCCCTTATCCATTATCAAGAAGAAGCTGGTGCAGGCTGGTTTCTTTCCAGGTTGTAATGAAGACTGTTTTTATTGTGCCTACAAACCCGATAGCTGCTGGAAGTTGAAAGATGGTATTCAACGCCTCATGGACAATTACACTATATTGTTTGAGAGGACACCTTATGTGGAAAGTATGTGTGAACATCTAACTCGAGGTACGAAGCTTGAACATGTAGCTATGGTTGATAAAGTGCCAGTGAAGATTACCTCCAAAGGCCCTGTCAGGATCACCTCTAAGGGTCCTGTCAGGATTACTGCTGAAGGCCCTGTGAAGACTGTTGCTGAAGCTAGAGTAGTTCCCATGATCATTACTACTCTTGGCCCTGTGCCTTATACTTATGATAAAGCTATACCCTGGAATTATGGTTCTGATGTTTACATCCATGGTGTCAAGCAAGAACCTCTGACTGATGCACCTGTTATTGATGATGTTGATAATATTGTTGGATCTAGTAAAATCACCAGAAGTGGAAGAATGTTCTCTCCTAAGGCTACCTCCAAAAGTGCAGCTACTCCTACCTCCACTTCTGAGCCAAGTACTGATGCTCGGGGCAAAGGTCCTGTGGT
Organism: Lathyrus aphaca; assembly: GCA_963966055.1. Lineage (NCBI taxonomy): Eukaryota > Viridiplantae > Streptophyta > Magnoliopsida > Fabales > Fabaceae > Lathyrus > Lathyrus aphaca. The sequence continues at coordinate 30,121,293 of OZ014521.1, read as the reverse complement.
TGAACCGGTGCAAGCTGAGGCACCGACTGCTGAAAATCTCTCTAAACAGATGGAAGAAGTACTGAAGATCATTCGCAAGAGTGATTATGATATTGTTGACCAATTGGGGCATACTCCCTCCAAAATCTCCATGTTATCTTTGTTGCTATGTTCTGAGGCTCATGCTAAAGCTTTAATCAAGTTCTTGAAGACTGCTCACGTGCCAAATGAGATTTTTGTGGATCAATTTGAGAATTGTGTTGCACATCTGACTTATGATAATGGGTTAGGCTTTTCTGATGCTGACTTGACTCTTGCCAAGAGAAACCATAACAGAGCTTTGCATATCTCCATTGAATGTAGGGGCACTACCTTGTCTCATGTGCTGGTGGACAATGGCTCTTCATTAAATGTGCTCCCCAAAGAGGTTCTGGACAAGCTCAGTCCTGAGGATGTTGTGTTGAGACCGAGTAATGTAGTAGTAAGGGCCTTTGATGGTTCAAGAAGAGTGGTACATGGAGAAGTAGATATCCCGATCAAAGTAGGCTCTCAAGTCTTCGACTCTACTTTCTATGTAATGGATATTCGTCCTGCGTACTCCTGTTTGCTTGGGCGCCCCTGGATCCATGGGGCAGGTGCTGTGACTTCCATTTTACATCAGAAGTTGAAATATCCTGTGAAAGGAAAGATTGTCACTGTTTATGGTGAAGAAGAATACATGGTCAGTCATGTGAATACCTTTAAATATGTTGAGGTGGAGGGTGAATATGTTGAGACTCATGGCCAGACATTTGAGGTAGTTCCTTGGGTCGTTCCTGCTATTGAAGCTCCCCCTGTTGTTAAAAGAGTTCTTGTGGTTACCAGAGTAGCTCCTACAATGGCCTCCCTCAAAGATGCTAGAGTTGTGGTTGAAGAAGGTGGTTGTACTATTTGGGGTCAGCTTCCTAACATCCATTACAAGTCTGACAAGTTTGGTTTGGGTTTCACTGCAGAATCCCAGAAGGTTGTTCGTCGTGCTCGTGCTGTTCGTATCACTAATCAAGGGGTCATAAGAGATCAAATTAATGTTATGGGTGACTATAGTGAAGACTACAACCTGGATGACTGGATTTTTCCTACTGTGGGTGATGGGCTCAACAACTGGAAGACCGAAGACGTTATTCCTATCTCCTTTAGTCAGGAGTAAATACTATTACTGTGATTTATTTTTAAGTTTGTAATTTTAAACAATTAAACTTTTAAGCCTTGTGTCTTGCCCGAGGCACAATGGTATGCTTGTTTCGGGATGTCATTTCATTTGCATACTTCATTCAATAAAAATCAATGGACGTTTCGTTTTTGTAAATATTGTGCTCCTTGTCTTTCTTTTATTTTTTATTTTTGTTTTATCAGCTATGTGTTCTTACACACACCCACATCACTAAAATGCAGATCCTCATCCACTCTGGATCCTGTTGATAACAGTTCTACTATTGCCAATTATAATTTCGAGAATCCGATCTATCAATCTGAAGATGGAAAAGAGGAAGATTGTGAAGTACCTGTAGAGCTTGCTAGGTTATTACAACAAGAAGAGAAAGCTATACAGCCACATGAAGAGCCAATCGAAGTTGTGAATCTGGGAACTGAAGAAAACAGGAAAGAGGTCAAGATAGGGGCTGAGCTAGAAGATAGTGTTAAGAGCAGACTAATTCAGATGTTACGTGATTATGTGGAGATCTTTGCTTGGTCCTATGAAGATATGCCAGGTTGGATACAAACATTGTGGTTCACCATTTAGCGGTAAAAGAAGATTGTCGTCCGAAGAAGCAGAAGGTTCGTCGCATGCGTCCTGAAATGTCAGAAAAGATTAAAGCAGAGGTAATGAAACAGTTTGATACAGGGTTCTTAGCTGTGACTTCTTATCCTTAATGGGTTGCAAATGTGGTACCTGTACCTAAGAAAGATGGAAAGGTACGCATGTGTGTGGATTACAGAGATTTGAATAAGGCTAGCCCTAAAGATGACTTTCCACTTCCTCATATTGATGTTCTGGTAGACAACACTGCTCAGCACAAGGTATTCTCTTTCATGGATGGTTTCTCTGGTTACAATCAAATCAAGATGGCACCTGAAGATATGGAGAAGACTACATTTGTTACACAGTGGGGCACCTTTTGTTATAAAGTGATGCCATTTGGTTTGAAGAACGCCGGGGCAACATATCAGCATGCTATGGTGGCTTTGTTTCACGATATGATTCATCATGAGATAGAGGTATATGTGGATGATATGATAGCCAGGTCCCAGAATGAAGAGCAACACCTTGATCATCTGCATAAACTGTTTGAAAGGTTGAAGAAATACAAGTTGAGATTGAACCCAAACAAATGTACTTTTGGAGTTAGATCTGGTAAACTCCTGGGTTTCATTGTCAGTGGAAAAGGTATTGAAGTAGACCCCGCAAAAGTGAAAGCTATACAAGAGATGCCAACTCCCCGTACTGAGAAGGAAGTTAGAGGTTTCTTGGGACGATTGAATTACATTGCAAGATTTATTTCCCAGTTAACTGCTACCTGTGAGCCAATCTTCAAGTTATTGAAGAAAGATCAGGTGATGGAATGGAATGACGAGTGTCAGACAGCCTTTGATGAAATCAAGAGATATCTTCTAGAACCTCCAATTTTGATGCCACTAGTTGATGGAAGACCCTTGATTATGTACTTAACAGTATTAAACAACTCAATGGGGTGTGTGTTGGGGCAACATGACGAGTCTGGTCGAAAAGAGCAGGCAATCTACTACCTTAGCAAAAAGTTTACCGACTGTGAAACAAGATACTCACTGCTCGAGAAAACTTGCTGCGCTTTGGCACGGGCCGCTCGCCGACTAAGACAGTATATGTTGACTCATACTACCTTATTGATTTCAAAGATGGATCCAATCAAGTACATATTCGAGAAACCTGCTCTCTCTGGACGAATAGTGAGATGGCAAATGATCCTAACAGAATATGACATATAGTACACTACTCAGAAGGCCATTAAAAGAAGTGTTGTAGCTAATCATTTGGCTCATCAAGCAATGGATGATTATCAATCAATGAGTTTTGAGTTCCCTGATGAAGACATTATGATTATTGTAACACGGTGGGAGAACTGACTTTAGTTAAATGTTGCGGATAGCAAGAGTCGCCACCGACTTTTATTTTATCCAAAAGGAAAGGGCATAAAAGAACAGGAAAGACCTTAAAAAAATTTTGAGTTCGGGGGGTAGGTTATACAAAAGGAAGGTGTTAGCACCCTTTATATCCATGGTTATCCATGGGCTCTTAGTTACTTAGTTCACTTTAAATTGTTTTGAGAAAGGTGTAGTGTGTGATTAAAAAATTTCTAAGTACTTTATAATGGTCCTCGTATGGATGTATATAAAGACTTTGTTTTGAAAATTTGTTTGAAATGTGAAGTGTAAAATGTATTTTGAAAAGGTGAGCAAGTACTTAAGAGGAACCAACCCTATTTTAAGTCTTTACTATTCTTATATGTTCTTTCAATGGTAAGACTATCCCTATTATTAAGGAATAGGTAGTCATTACCTTGGATGTATTAAGGGACATGTGAAGGGACATCTGTATTTAGGCAAATGTAAGGTGTCTTTAGCAATACGTAGGGACTTATCATCTTTTATTCGAAGGGACAAGATCATTTGTCGTAGGCAACCTCGAAGGGACTTGATCTTATAAACTTAAAGGGACTAGATGATATTTTATGAAGGGACTTTGCTTCAAGACACCTTACTTGACCTTATGATTAGGCAACATGAGGAGTAACCCTAGAAAGTGTGAGATGGTGATCAAAGATCGACTTACGTGTGTGAGTGTTTGTATTCATATATTTATCTTGTTTAAATTAGTTTTCTAAGTTATTTTAATTACACATAGTTATTCACACCCTATAGTTACTAACCATGGCAATAAAAATACTTATAAACAATAAAATAGAGACAAAAATAAACCTACGACTATTACATGACTTTCGCAATTACATAATAATAAAAACAATTAAATGATAAACATATAATAAATAAATAATAATTAAAAGGGTTAGTAATAATAATAATCATAAGAAAAAGAGGTTAGCACAAATATAAAGAATATAAAATTTTAAGAGAATATTTTTTAAGTTAAATAAATAATTTTAAAAGAATTTTTAAAAGAAAATAAGATAATTATAATAATAATAAACAATATAACAATTATTTACAAAATATGATTAATTACTTAATTATAAATTAGAACAAAAATTAGGGTTTATAAGAAATTAGTGTTTTGTATTTTATTTAAGAAAAAAAATTAGGATTAGAAATATTAATTGAAATATATAATTAATCTATTTACAAAAATATAATATAGAAAACCATGTGAAAACCATGGCTGGTCAAAGTTCAGTTGACTTTTCCTGTGAAAACCATAATTTAGAAACTCCTGATTCTTGATGATCTGAAATCTCCTTGATGAATCATGATCAACCCTTGATAAAATGATGAATTTTACTTCATATACTTGATGTTGGCAAAAAATCATGAAGTTTGACTTTGGTTTGACCACAGTTGACCTCAGTTTGACTTTTTGACTACTTTGACTGATTTTAACCTGTCTGATCATCTGACTGAGCAAATCTTTTGGGAAAGTCTTGAAACTTGACATGGGGATTCTTGAACACATATAGGATGCTATGAAGTTCACTTGAAGTCTTGGAAGCCCATTTAGCCTGATGAAAGTCAAAACCCTAGCTTAGGATGCATTACTTAGGAGGATGCATTGTCTGAGGGAATTGTCAAACTTTCGGACTAATTGTGAACCTTGTGAACCTCTTGAGATACCTTGTGAATCTTGTGAACCTTGTGAACCTCTAGGGATACCTTAGTACACAATGTATTTTCTTGGTGAGGGCAAATTTTGGGGTGCAACAACTGCCCCTGTTCAATTTTCTGAAACCTGAGGGGTTAGATTGGCATATGTGCCAGTCGTGACCTGGAAGGTTGAAGGGGATTGAACACAAAAGCCCAAAAATTTGCACTCGCCGGTGCATAAAGTAACACTGATGATTAGTTGTATATGCTTAAGTGGGCTTGAAGATGCCACTTGGAAGAACCGGAGATGGGCTTATAGATGTCATCCATAATATCAGGAGGTGATAATATCTTAATATTGATACTGGATATTAGTACTAGGTCTTCATATAGGCCGTCTCTGAATCGTATCTAAGAACATACTTTTAATTTAAGTGTCAGAACCAAATCTTCGTGGTGATTTCTTTCTGAATTAAGTATCAGCACTAGACCTTCGTATGGATCGTCTCTGAACTGTTTTGAATTGTTGAATAGACCAGTAGAAATAAATCTTCGTGACGATTATCTCTTCTGGAAATATCCTGGATTAGGGAATAGATCTTCGTATAGACCGTTTGCCTACTATCCAAGGACAAAAGAATATCAGGCTTAAATCCCCTGAAAATATCCTGGACTAGGGAATAGATCTTGTATAGACCGTTTGCCTACTATCCAAGGACAAAAGAATATCAGGATTAAATCTTCGCGACGATTATATCCCTTGAAAATATCCTAGATTAGGGAATAGATCTTCGTATAGATCGTTTGCCTACTATCAAGGACAAAAGAATATCAGGATTAAATCTTCGTGGCGATTATATCCCTTGAAAATATCCTGGATTAGGGAATAAATCTTCATATAAACCGTTTGCCTACTATCCAAGGACAACTTGAGTAATGATTATCAACAGTGAATCTTCGTGGCGATCATTCCTGAATTAAGCATCAGCACTAGACCTTCGTATAGATCGTCTCTGACCTGTTGTGAATTGTTGATAGTATTTTATTTGCATATAACCATCCTGCAAGGAAAAGGTTAGTTTATGCAATATGTACGCATGCATGGCATGGTGCATCTAAGTAAATGTATTATGCATTTATGGATATGTTATGTTATAAATGATGTATGTATGAATCATGCAACCTGAAACGTCTGGATATCTTTGTATAACAACTGCTGGCTAGAGAAAATAAATCCCGATTCATTGCTGAAGAATATGAGAACCTCGTTCCCGTCTTGTTTGATAGTATAGTATTCATAACTTCCCGTCTTCGTTCGTCGTACTTCTATTGAAGGAATAAGTTCCTGAGTATCCCGACTGAGGATAAAAGAGATGGACATAAATTCAAGGGGAGATGTAACTCAAAGTATCTATAAAGATAGATTTGCTCTACTGGGGATTTGTAGTTGTCTTGTGGGGATGAACCGGCGAAGCTTCGTTGAATTCCTACCTTCGTTCGTCCTTAGTAAATACTATTACTGCATTTTATGCATTTCTGGTAAACATCAATCATATTCAAAAGCATACATACATTCAAACACAACCAATGGACGTTTTCGCTTATGTAAATAGGGTAAAAGTAAATCTGGATTCAAAGATGAAATTTTATTTATATTACAAAGTGACCTATACACAGGCAAGTTTGTACAAGGAGACAGAAATCCTAGTAATAGGAATTCGTCATAAAAGTTTTACAAAACAAAGAAAACAGCTATGTGAGAAATGATCCTATTGAGTTTCAATTCTACTATTGCTATTATCTTCAAGTATCTCATCTTCTGCCGTTGAGACGCAAACGATTGGATTGATCTTTATCTGTTCGAGCTTGAGTTAAGTAGCACAACTAGTTGGGGCTATATGAGTGATCCAAACAAGACATAGTCATACGCTTTAATCCCTATCTTTTGCCTGGATTTCCCTTTCGGGTTTTCAATCCACCAGGATACCCCTTTTTGCCCAAGCCGCCCTTTCAAGTTTTCGACTTGCCGGGTGTACATTTTTTTTATATATATATCCCTAATTTTTGCCCGAACCCTTTTGGTTCGCCGGGATGCCCTTATTTTTGCCTAGGCCAGTCAACCTAGCAGGTCTCTTTTTATGCGTAGTATTTTTTAACTATGTCTGCGTTTACAGGCTGTGGGAAGTCTTCACCATCCATAGTAGTAAGCCTCATGGCACCTCCTGAGAATACCCTCTTGACTACAAATGGTCCTTCATATGTAGGAGTCCACTTGCCCCTAGGATCACCATGTGGTAATATGATACGCTTGATTACCAAGTCGCCAACCTGATATACCTTTTGCTTAACCTTCTTATTAAAAGCTTTGATCATCCGTTTCTGGTACATCTGACCGTGACAAACAGCTGCCAGCCTTTTTTCATCAATCAAATTTATCTGGTCCAGTCGAGTCTGAATCCACTCATCTTCATCCAAGCCTGCATCCTTCATGATTCTTAAGGAGGGGATCTGAACTTCAATGGGAAGAACTGCTTCCATACCATAGACTAAGGAGAATGGGGTTGCCCCTGTTGAAGTACGTATTGTAGTACGATAACCATGAAGAGAAAATGGTAACATCTCGTGCCAATCTTTATAAGTAACAGTCATCTTCTGTAGAATCTTCTTAATGTTCTTGTTAGCAGCTTCTACTGCCCCATTCATCTTCGGACGATACGGAGAAGAGTTGTGATGCTTAATTTTGAACTACGTGCAGAGATCAGTAATCATAGTGTTGTTAAGATTAGAGCCATTATCTGTGATAATCCTTTCAGGGATGTGTTGATCCCACCAAAATGACACCTAAGTCAGAAGGGGTACAGACGCGAACGGTCGGCGAAAGAGGAAGAGAACACACAAGGGTGAACTCAGAAGAAAAGAGTCGCCAGCTAGGCATTTTTATCCCAGGAGGAAAGGTAATGCTGCATAAACCTAGGAAGAGATGGATAAGACGGTTGCGAACCAGAGAGACTGAGAAAGGGGGTTGGTTACAACCTGGGAAGGTATTAGCACCCAGATTGTCCGTCGTACTCGACGGGATCCACGCTTAAAAGATTTGTGTTTTAAAGGGGTAGTGTCAGTGCTATTTTGTGTATCAAAGCTGAAAAGAATGCAAGTGTCAGTGTAAAAGAAGTGTGAAGTGTATAAGAGAAGTGTCAGTGTAAGAATAAGAATGTAAAGCTCAAGACTATGAGGCTTAAAGAATGATGCTGGAAGGAGGGGGAATATACAGAGACTTTTGTTTGATAACTGTTAAGTTATGCCTACGTATCCTCTCGTGCAATGAGGAAGTCAGAACACCGTAGTTCGACCCAAAGAGACTGAAAGATAAATTGACTTGTGAACTGCTTACTTGTCTATGCTCAAGTGTATGACCTGTCTGGCTCAGGTGCAAACTGTCTTGCATTAGACGGAAGAAACAAGTTCTCGTTTTTGAGTGAATGAGATGAGAAAAGAATCCCGAAGGAGACGATTATTGTTTGTTTTTGTGTTTTCAATCTTTTATTGCTTTTGGAAATTTGTCATAAGAAAATGAGCTTAAGCCTAAACCAATGGATTAGTAAACTCATCACATCCTCCCTCTGATTAGGGGTAATGAGAATACCTTAAGTGTGAAGTCAGCATCTCACACTTAATCACCATGGTATAGGATTAAGATCATTAACTAGTGATTATTTAGATGTTTTTTTTTGTTTTTGTTTAGTGTTAAGTAATGAGTTTAAGCCATAATCAGGGATTTAATGGACTCATTACACTATCCTAATAGAAGGATAATAGATGAGAACATTTAAGCTGAGAAAGACTCCTCAACTTAATCCATGATTAGGGATTAACCTCATGACAAAACAAAACCTTTATTAGGTGGATTTTAGTTAAGGGTGAGATTAAGAAGTGATTTTTATGGTTTGTAAGACAACTTGAGGGGGACTTGTCCATTAACACTAGGGTTAGTCCTTCTTAACCAATTAAGGAAGAATTAGAACCCTAATGCAAGGCCCAAGTTACAAGCTTGATGTCTTAGTGATTATTAGATGGATTGATTAAAGGATTTAAACACATTAAGGGTTTAACACTTAGGATTAAAGTTATACACTCCATCCTAATAGAAGGATGCAGGCATAAGCTTAATCACAAAGTTTTAAAACCTTAAAGGTTTAGTCCCTGATTATGAGATGAGAAGAGAAGACTCAAAAGACACAAAGTTAAAAACTAAATGGGGGGACTAATCAAACCCTAATTGTGATCATGCTTGGGTATTCCTAGGGTTAATGAGGTTTGAAATAAAATCTTCAGAGAAACCACCAGGAAGGAAGCAGATGAAAGGAGCCAAGAGGAGCAAAACAACTTGCTTCACTTAAGAAGACAAGTTGCTTGAAGGAAGAAAGTAAGAGATGAACATGAATGAGCAAGCTCACTCTAATACACATACAAAAGGCAGTAATGATGCATAAAAGAGATGAGAAGAGATTGTAAGAAGTGAAGGCAAATTCACTTCTCAAAACAACTTACCACCTGAAAAGTTAGCAAAAGAAATGAAATGCAATGCAAATGAGATGCAATGTCATGATGCAAACCAAAACCAGAAGCAAGAACATGAAGTTAATGATGTTAAGAGATGATACAAACATGAGACAAGACATGAGAATGATCATACAAGGACATGGATGCATATGAAGCATGCTTTGAACCATAAAGATTCATGAAAAGTTATGAAATGCAATGGACATACAACATGGAAAATGAAAGATGCAATGATCAAACATGATTCTAATATGTCCTAAGATGTATTATGAATCATGTGAATGCACAAAATGTCATGGCAAGTCATTGGATGTAAGCAAATGAAAGATGGATGCAAAGGAAGGCACATATTAGGGTTTATGATCAACACACAAAGCAAAATTCAAAACCAGAAGCATATGACATGAGAAAAATTTGAAAATGCAATCAAAGATACCCTAAACCTATACAAACTCACTGCCCAAAGGAGGGGATCCAACTCTTAACCTAGTGAAAGTTATGAATTTCCTAAGATGGCTAGGGTTTTAAGGTACTTCAACAAGAAAAATGCTAAAAAAAATGAAAATGCAAGATCAATTCAAACTAATTTTATCCTATAAACTACATGCTATGAAGAGTGCAATGCAAGAAGAATCATCATTCAACTCTCAATGGTTAGGCAGAAAGAAATTTTTGAAGTTTGAAACAAAATATTGCTTTGAAAAGAAATTACATCCAATGAAAATGATCAAAAGGCATCAAGAACAAAAAAGAAATTTGGTTTGAGAGTTGGACAATGTTTCTAAATGTTTTAAAATGCAATGTGAATTTTTTGGTGATTTTTAAATACCTAAATGCATTTTTAATTAATTAATTTCCATTAACTAATTAAAAATAAACATTTAAATGATTTAAAAATATTTTTAATGCAAAAAATAAAAATAAAAATATTTTTGTGTTCTAAATATTCATGAAAACTTTGACAAAAATTTTCATAATTTTTAAATGATTTTAACTATTTTTTAAAATTCGTGCAAAATAAATATGAAACAAATAAAATTTAAATGAATTTAAATGGAAAAAGGGAAAGTCAAAGGATCTGAAGGCCAGGATTCAAATTCACAGAGGCGGGAGTTGACTGCGCGCGCGAATGAACGGCCCAAATTCAAACTGGCCTAATTAAGTCATTAGCCCTAATCCTAACCCTAATCACTTTCAGATGACCGGAACAGTGTTCCGGTCATCTTCTCCGGCAAGCTGTTCATGCTATCTCACTCCCTACGCATCAAAACTTCACCAAAATCTCCAGATTCAATCCTTAAACATCATTAAACCTAAACCCCACCCCAAAAATCATTTATTTTCACTGAATCAGAAGAATCAAACCAAAACTCATTTCACGGGCAAAGTTTCAGAACAAGCATACATGGCCATTTTTCACCCATTTTCAAAACAAATCACATCATGATAATCAGTGAAGCATAAGGAAGCATTTAGAAACTAAAAATGGAAGTTCTGGAAAAATAAATGCCATGGCTACCTGAGCTTGAGCTTTCGAAACAGGGACTTTCTGGCTGCTTCTTTGGTTCAAACAAGCTCCAATGATCCTCCTTAGAAGCTTTTGACACTTAGCTAGAGTTTATATGGCCTCCAGAGATAGTTTGCAGAAGCTCAGGTCAAGGGAGTGTTGAAATCGTATTTTTGATTGTGGTGGTTTCAGGGACAAGTGAGGGGTGGGAAATGATCAGTGGATCATGGTGAGTTGATTAGTGAAGGAATTTTCAAGTTTGAGTAGCTGAGTTGAGAGATTCGATAGAAAATGCAAGGGGAGGGATTTTTTTGTATGCTGACTTGTGTGTGTGTTCTGGCTTAGTTGTGTTATGTGTTGGGTTGCTTTTGGTACACATTTCAATCCTTGATAGGTCAGAGAGTTGTTGTGGAGCAGTGTGATTGGTATGGAGCAAAATGCATAAAGTCAACTTTTTGTGTAAGAGAGGTATGGGTCATTGGTAGGCCAAGGACAAAGGGGTGTCCTGCGCAGCAAGGAATGAGGAGAGCCATGGGATCAGTCTTGAAGCCAATTAGCAAGTGGATTAGGGTTTGTATGATGTTTTGCAACTTTGTCCAATTTTGGCCCTTTTGAAGTTTCTTGATCCATAAGTCATGAAAATGGGCAAATCTTTGGTGCATTCTGACTTTTAGGCATTGGTTTATGTTTGTACAAAGATTAGGAGTCACTTTGAGGTCTCATTTTACCTTGGCAAGGAGTTTTGCAACTTTGTCTCTTTGGTACATAACTTGAAATTATGTGATTTTTCCCAACTTTGACAAGCCATAACTTTTGATCCAAAATGAATTAAGATGAGTTCTTGTACTTTTTGAAAAGGGAATGATCCATTCTACAACATTCATGACCAAAGTTTTCCCATTTGAAGCATTTTTGAATCCAAAAGAAAGGGTTGAAAAAGTTTCCCAAAATGACAAGTTTCCATTACAAGTCATTTTCCCAAAAAGGCAACTTTGCAAATGGCTTGAAATTCTTCAATTTTGTGAATTTCTAACATCTTATATGATCAAATAAAGATCATACACACCCAAAATGATGAAGAACAACCTTTGGTTGGGTCATTGGGGGCCTCAGATGCCCTGATTTTACACTGACTTGCTCAAGAAGTCAACCCTTGATCAGATGCCTTCCCCATGGAATTTCTTCATGAAAATTGATATGCATGATCCTTATAACATATAGAGACCAATAGAAACAAGAATGACCAAAAAATTTGGAGTTATGGCCTTTGAAACCAAAACCCTAATTTTAGGTCATCTGTGCAGTTGAATCTGGCTCTGCTTCCATGCCATTCTCAGTTCTTGTGATTTTTTGACTTTCTTGACTTTGTGAAGATACAATATGATGCTTGAACATACATGGACCCCCTTTGAAGTGATTGATGACCTTTGGAGTGGCTCAAGTGGCTCTTGGATAGCTCAAATCACAAACCCTAGGTGCAGATGACTTAGAAGCAATGCAGTGAGACAAAAGTGTGGTATGAGATGCCATGATTGAACTTATGCATATGAAAAGATCACAAGCCATGGTGTGAATGAGTGAGGGCAAATTTGGGGTGTTTACAGCTGCCCCTATTAAAACATGAGTTAGCTGTGTAGGATGTAAGCAACGGCTTAACAGGCAAACAAGGTAACTTGTGGTTGAATACCAAAGACAGTCCAAAATTTGCACTCACAGAATGAAGAAGAAAAGGGATATAGATTGTAAAGGAAAAATAAAGTGTAATTATAAAGTGCGGGCGACGGAGAACGACCGCCGAGCAGAGGACGACTGCTGGGGAAGAAGCAATGATGGGGACGACCGACAAGTTGGGGATGTGAGAGATTATGACGGGGACGACCATCAAGGAAAGATATAGGACTTTCTGGGGATTATAGGTAAACGAAATAAATGATGAGGTACGGTTATCGGAGGTGAAGGACGATCACCTGGCAAGGTACGGTTGCCAAAAAGTATCACGACATATGACGAATGTCGGATAAAAAGGTCGACGATGGGGACGGCCATCGGATAAGCATGATGAAGGACGATCATCAAGAGGTGAAGGACGATCACCTAGCAGGGTACGGCTGCTCTCGGGGTTTATCATGACATAGGACGAATGTCAGATAACAAGATCAACGATGGGGACGGCCATTGGATGAAATGATGAAGGACGATCATCAGGAGGTGAAGGACGATCACCTGGCAGGGTACGGCTGCCGAGAATATCACGACGTAGGACGAATGTCGGATAGGAAGGGGTCCTAATAATGGAGACTCCGCTGGGGAAAGGATGAGGGACGATCATCCAAAGGTGAAGGACGATCACCTGGCAGGGTACGGCTGCCGAAAAGGTATCATGACATAGGACGAATGTCAGATAGAAAGGAAATAGTTTGACAGGTTTCGTTGGGGACTTTGCCGGGGAATAGTAAACACGGACGAGTGTTTACATCCAAGAAATGAGAGGTATAATTGTTTGGGTACTGTGTATATACTAAAAATGCGGACGAGCACCCTTAAGACTATGATACGGACGAGTATCAAATAGAAACAAAAACTGACACATGTTCAGAGATGATGATACGGACGAGTATCAACTGGTTAACAAAGAACACGAACGAGTATCGATTTTGCGGGGACTCTTCTGGGGAATAGTAGACACAGACGAGTGTCTAAATTCAAGAAGACCTAAGTGTTTGACACGGTGCATAGATAAAGATGCGGACGAGCATCCTTAAGACTATGATACGGACGAGTATCAGTAGAAACAAACGCTGACGCATGTTCAAAGATGATGATACGGACGAGTACCAACTGGTTAACAAAGAACACAAACGAGTGTCTAATCTGAGGGAAGGAGTGGTGTATACAAGATACGGACGAGTATCTGTATGAGTAAGAAGATGATGAGTAACAAGTATGAGTGAAACACGGACGAGTGTTTAACTTGCTGGGGAGAGTGACACGGACGAGTGTCAAGAAAGGGAAAAGTACAATATAAACAAATGTATGTGCACCAAGGAAGTTGTGTATAAGTATCTGTGAGTGCAAAGGGGACACTTTGGCTTTCTACTTGGGATATGACACGGACTTGTGTCAGGAAGTATTTGCATCTTTAGGGAAAATGTATTGGCTCTCGGTCGGGGAATTTGGGGAGTTTTCTGTATATCGTTGATGGATTGTCACTATTCACAAGTGTTCAGTTCGACACATGGCTTATGATTATGCAATATGTTTGATTTTTGCCGTAATGCTCCGTATTAGACGGAATGCTACGCTCTGTGGGGAGAATATGATGTGAATGCTATGATTATGCAAAGATACCGATCCGGGATTCGGATCCCGTTGCTGTGAAGATCTCTGATCGATCTGCTTGAAGTGGACACCCCGGCTGGGGATAAGATCATTGGTAGATCTGTCATGTATGGCTCTGCTTGGGGGAATAGGTCACTGGTAAACCCATCTCATTAATGAGGGACCCAGCTGAGGTTTGTAGAAGCCTTCTTCACTCTGTTGTGATTTCTTCACGCGTTGCTCTTCCGGGTAGAGGTTGACACTTTGTGGAGAGACGGTTCCCTGGCTTTTGTACTTGGCTGAGGAGGAAATAACAAAAGGCAACTCGGCTGGGGAGAAAGCACCTCCGGTGCTAAGACTGAGTAGATAATGATTTGCCATCTTGCTGGGATGAAGCTTTCATGCCCCATGTTGCGTTTTGAATACTTGCAATCCTGAAAAGACAGGGAAACGCACAAGTAATCCCGAGGTATCCCTTACCAGATTCCGTCATAAGAGTTTAGACACCCCCGGGAGTAAGTATATTTCCTGCAAGCACGTATTTAAAAGAAACATATGTATTTATGCACTCAGTATCTTATCGGACATTTTTCGCAAATAAAATGTACGAGACGAAACATGACTGGAAATCTGATTTTATTAATTCATGTGCCCTGAATTGGCAAGATACAGTCAAAGAAACAGATCCCCTGAAATGAGGAGATCGTTACAAATTGAGAAACAAAAAGATGTTGGCAATGTTGATGACGCTTCAAAGAGCTTCCCCTTTGCTATGACTCATATGACTTTTGACGTTCTTCTCGTCTTGCTTTCTGAAGAAGGCTGATTCTGAAAGAAGCTTGATCCTTTCGACGCTTTTCCAAGTTGCAAGTGATACAGACGAATTCAGAATGCAGTTGTTCGCTCATTCCCTTATTTTGCATGGATCGCCCTTTCGGGTTTTCAATCCATCGGGATACCCATTTTTTCCTGAGTTGTCCAATGCGGCTTTTCAACTCAACGGGTGTACATTTTTTATTTATTTTCCCTTATTTTTGCCCGAGTCTTTTATTTGTTTTTGACTCGCCGGGATGCCCTATTTTTTCCTGGACTTACATTCTGTTTTTATGTCCAGCGGGTCATTTTATGCGAAGTATTTTTTAACTGCATCTGAATTCACAGGGGACGGGAAGTCTTCACCATCCATAGTGCTGAGCATCAGTGCTCCACCAGAGAAAACTTTTTTTACTATGAATGGTCCTTCATAGTTCGAAGTTCACTTGCCCCTGTGGTCTGTATGAGGAGGGAGGAGTCTTTTCAGCACAAGATCTCCTACTTGGTACTCTCGGAGCCTGACTTTCTGATCGAAGGCTTTCTTCATCCTCTTCTGATATAATTGCCCATGACAGATTGCAGCCAATCTCTTCTCTTCAATCAGATTCAGTTGTTCGTATCGGGATCGGACCCATTCTGCCTCGTTCAGCTTAACATCCATTAGTACCCGTAAGGAGGGTAATTCAACTTCAACAGGTAGGACTGCTTCCATACCATAAACAAGCTGATACGATGTTGCCCTAGTGGATGTTCTGATTGACGTTCGGTACCCATGCAAGGCAAATGGTAGCATCTCATGTCAGTCTTTATAGGTGACTACCATCTTCTGCACAATCTTCTTGATGTTCTTATTAGTTGCCTCAACAGCGCCATTCATCTTTGGCCTGTAAGGAGAAGAATTGTGGTGTTGGATCTTGAAGTCCCGGCATAGTTCTGCCATCATTTTGTTGTTTAAGTTGGAACTATTGTCAGTAATGATTTGCTCGGGAACTCCATACCGACATATGATGTCTCTCTTCAGGAATCGGGCTACCACTTGCCTTGTAACATTTGCATAGGAAGTTGCTTCAACCCACTTGGTAAAATAGTCAATGGCTACCAGGATGAATCTGTGGCCATTTGAAGCAGTTGGTTCAATCTTGCCAATCATATCAATGCCCCACATGGCAAAGGGCCAGGGTGAAGACATCACATTCAGAGGATTGGGGGGGCACATGCACTTTATCCGTATAGATCTGGCATTTATGACATTTCCTGGCATAGGCACAACAGTCGGCGTCCATTGTGATCCAGTAATAACCTGATCTTAGCAACTTTTTAGCCATGGCATGCCCTCCTGCATGGGTACCAAAGGATCCTTCGTGCACCTCGTGCATCAACAAGTCTGCTTCTGTTCTATCAACACATCTGAGGAGTACCGTATCAAAGTTTCTCTTGTACAGGGAACCATCAGTATTCAGGAAGAAACTACCAGCAAGCCTTCTTAATGTCTTCTTATCATTGGAAGATGCCCCAGGTGGGTACGTTTGATCCTCCAAAAAGCACTTAATGTCATGGTACCAAGGCTTATTATCTTTAACAGCGTCTGCTGCAAATACATACGCTGGTCTGTTAAGTCTGGACACTGAAATCCGAGGCACAAAGTTGGCAGCTTGAACTTTGATCATGGATGAAATGGTAGCCAGGGCATCTGCAAACTGATTCTCGTCCCGAGGGATATACTCAAGCTTGACCGTTGTAAAGAAGGTCAATAACCTCCTTGTATAATCCCTGTAAGGTATCAGATGATCCTGGTGTGTGTACCATTTGCCGTTGGTTTGATTAATTACCAGAGCTGAATCTCCGAATACAGTCAAAGTCTTGATCCTAAGGTCAATGGCTTCCTCAAGACCCATAATACAAGCTTCGTATTCAGCTTCGTTGTTAGTGCAGTTAAAGGTGAGTTTTGCCGAGAAAGGCATGTGAACTCCCTTAGGTGTAATGAGTATTGCACCAACACCACGACCATTCATATTAACAGCCCCGTCAAACATCATAGTCCATTCTTCTTCTGGGTCAGGCCCTTCGGTGTGAACAGGCTCTTCATGATCTTTTGCTTTAATGAACATGATATCTTCATCAGGGAAGTCAAATCTCATAGGCTGGTAGTCATCAATGGGTTGCTCAGCAAGATAATCAGACAATACACTGCCCTTGATGGCTTTCTGAGATGTGTACTGGATGTCATATTCTGTGAGGATCATTTGCCATCTTGCAACCCGTCCGGTAAGTGCTGGCTTCTCAAAAATGTACTTAACTGGGTCCATCTTTGATATCAATAAGGTAGTGTGGGTCAACATATACTGCCTTAGTCGGCGAGCAGCCCACGCTAAAGCACATCAAGTTTTCTCGAGCAGTGAATAACGTTGTTCACAGTCGGTAAACTTTTTGCTTAGGTAGTATATTGCATACTCTTTTCGACCAGACTCGTCATGTTGGCCCAACACACACCCCATTGACTCTTCTAATACTGTCAAGTACATGATTAGAGGTCTTCCTTCAACTGGAGGCATAAGGATAGAAGGCTCTTGTAAGTATTCCTTGATTTTGTCAAAAGCCCTATGGCAGTCTTCGTTCCACCTGACCGTTTGTTCTTTTCTCAACAGCTTGAACAAAGGCTCACAAGTTGCTGTAAGGTGAGATATGAACTGTGAAATGTAGTTCAATCTACCTAAAAACCCCCAAACTTCTTTTTCAGTCTTCGGTGCAGGCATTTCTTGAATGGCTTTGACTTTATCAGGGTCAACTTCAATCCCTTTCTCACTTACAATAAATCCCAGCAATTTACCGGATCGCACCCCGAATGTGCACTTGTTGGGGTTTAACTTCAGTTGGTACTTCCTCAGACGCTTGAATAACTTCAACAGATTCACCAGGTGATCTTCTTCTGTGAGGGACTTGGCAATCATGTCATCCATATAACATTCAATTTCTTTATGGATCATGTCGTGGAACAATGTTACCATAGCCCGTTGATAAGTTGCACCAGCATTCTTCAGTCCGAATGGCATCACCTTATAACAGAACATGCCCCAAGGTGTGATGAAAGTTGTCTTCTCCATGTCTTCAGGTGACATCTTGATCTGATTGTATCCTGAAAATCCGTCCATGAAGGAGAACACCGAGAACTGGGCCGTGTTATCAACCAATACATCAATGTGAGGTAATGGGAAATCATCTTTCGGGCTGGCTCTGTTCAGATCCCGGTAGTCCACACACATCCTCACCTTGCCGTCTTTCTTAGGCACAGGTACAATATTAGCAACCCACGGCGGATAGCTAGTTACAGCAAGGAACCCGGCGTCCCATTGCTTTTGCACCTCTTCCTTAATCTTCATTGCCATATCCGGGCGAGTACGGCGCAACTTCTGTTTTACCGGCGGACAATCCTCTTTCAAAGGCAGCTTGTGCATGACAATATCGGTGTCCAACCCTGGCATATCCTGATAAGACCAAGCAAACACATCAACATATTCACGAAGCATGTCAATCAGTCGCTCTTTCACTGAGTCTTGTAGGCAGGCCCCGATCTTAACCTCTTTCACATCTTCTTCCGTACCAAGATTAACCGTTTCAATCTCCTCCTGATGAGGAGTGATAACCTTCTCCTCTTGACTTAACAACCTGGCTAGCTCTTCAGGAAGCTCATAATCTTCTTCAACCCCTTCATCAGCTTGATTGATTGGATTGTCAAAGTCACACGAAGTCATAGCAGTGTTGTTGTCGGTGCAGTCTGGAAGGCACTCTCTGCAAGGGTTTAGATTGTTCATTTTAGTGATCGATTTTAATCTTGTTTAGAAAAAGTGAAATGAAGTTATCATTTTGGAAAACATTGCCATTTTATTTTTGTACAAAAAGAAAAATGAAAAACAGTGAGCGGGAAAGACAAAGACTCATTTGCAAAAGATGTCCGATATTCATTGATTGATCTGTTTGCACAAAATTACAAGATGGCCCGATTACAAAATGAGTCTTGTCATCTTAGGCAAGATGCAAGACTTGATGCATGCTTAAAAAATACAGGAAATAATAATTACTCTGCAGGAGTAACCCTTATAATTTCCTGGGAAGACCAGTTTGAGATACGGCTCCCCGGGGTCCTTGGACGTATCCAGCTCTCCAGGTTGCGCTCATCTTCCGACTCATCTTCCAAGTTGTTTACTGCATCCGGGGTGAGCATTCCCCCACTGACAAAACTGGGCTTCTTGTCAGCCTCTGACTGATCTTGTTGAGTTGGTTTGTAACCCAACCCAAATTTGTCCTCCTTCTTCTCCACAGGCAGCAGCTTGCCCCAGCCTTGGGCAGTCCCCTCTTCAACAACCTTCCTGGCTTGCTGATAAGATGTCATGGAGGTTCCCAGTACATCAGATGCTTCATTAATGTTCAGGGCCTCAAACCCTTGGCTCATAGTTTCATGGATTTCTCCATCCATCTCAATATACTTATACGTAGCCAGATGGCTAACAAAGATATCTTCTTCACCGCAGATGGTAATGATCTGGCCTTCCCACTCGAATTTCAGCTTCTGGTGAAGGGTAGATGTAACAGCGCCAGCGGTATGGATCCAAGGTCTACCCAACAAACAGCTGTAGGCCGGCTGAATGTCCATCACATAGAAGGTAATTTTAAAAGTCTGCGGGCCAATCATCACAGGCAGATCAATCTCCCCAAGCACTGATCTTTTAGAGCCATCAAATGCTCTCACCACCAAATTACTTGGACGCAATGCCAAGTCATCGTACTCCAGCTTCACCAAGGCTTTCTTTGGTAGAACATTGAGTGAAGACCCAGTGTCCACCAGTACATGGGATAGAACAGCACCCTTGCATTCTAGAGTGATGTGTAAAGCCTTGTTGTGGTTGCGTCCCTCGGTTGTTAAGTCAGCATTGGTAAAGCCCAGTCCATGACTGGTGTTGACATTTGCCACCACAGTTTCTAGTTGATTAACAGTGATCTCCTCTGTCACGTATGCTGCGTGCAAGACCTTCAATAATGCATTCCTGTGAGCTTCGGAACACATCAACAGGGATAATATGGAGATTTTTGAGGGAGTTTGGTGAAGCTGATCCACCACCTTGTAATCACTTCTCTTTATAATTCTCATGAACTCATCTACATCTTGCTCAAAAGATGTCTTCTGAGTTTCTTTGATAATTGGTTCTTCAGATATCACACTCTTCCCCTTTGCTTTGGCAGCAGCTTCTGCTTTGGCATTAGGTCTTTGCAATTGTGAGGCAAAAAGGCGTCCGCTTCTGGTGAAGCCTCCGCCTCCCCCAACATTATCAATCTGTGGAGAAGAAGTTGAAGAGTCCAAATTTTCTCTCCGTTGCAGTAAAGATCAGAGCCATAATGCCAAGGTATGGCATTACTGCTTTCATATGGAACTGGTCCAGGCACCGTGATGGTAACTGGACTGACTGCTGCAGAGGAGGGTACTGAAATGGTGTGCGGATCGTAGTAAATTGTGACTGGTGACCTGGCAGGAAGTGCCACTGTTTGTTGCTGAAAGTTGTTGTTTGGAGGAACATCTGATGGATCATAATAAATGGTGACTGCTGAGATATCTTGACTAATTTCTGTTGGCGTTGTAGAAGATTCTGCTGAATAAATAGAAGCTGATGTTGTAGAAGAAATGGTTGTTGACATCTGGCTTGTTGAAGTGATGGATGAAGCCATTGTTGATGATATTGACGAATTGTTCGGAATGATTGTTGTTGCAGTTGTAGAAGAGTCAGGAATTGTTGTCAAAGGAATTGCTGGATTTGTAGGCGCCGTTGTTGTGATCTGAAGTATACCACTTTTGATAAGACCATCTATGCCGCTTCTCAAGTTATCACACCCGTTGACCGAAATGTTACAATACCCACAACCGAGCTCACACCCGGGGAACATCTGACACTCTAGAAGCTGAGCTTTAATTTCGACCAGAGGTGTCTGAATCTGTCCGATACTGGTGATTAAGAAAGATGGCTTGTCTTCCTCAATGGCATTAATTCTTGGTCCTCCATGGTTGGGCATGGGATTCTTGGTGACACTCGGAGGGGGTGCAAAGTTGAGGGCTTTAGAATCCACCAGGTCTTGTACCTTCATTTGTAAAGCCCTGCATTTCTCCGTATTGTGGCCAGGTGCATTGGAATGGAAAGCACATCTGGCGTTGACATCATAATTTCTTGGGAAATTAGAGGGATCTGGTGGTGCCAATGTCCTTAATTCAACCAGGTTGAGTTTCAGGAGTTGTGGCAATAAAGCGGCATAAGGCATAGGGATTGGATCAATCACCCTATTTTCCTGTGATGGTCTTTGCTGAAAGGGTCTTTGCTGTTGATTGTTGTTATTGTTGTTGTAGGTCCTTTGTGGCGGGTACTGAACTTGTTGTTGATAGTGTGGTTGTTGTTGTGGTTGATATGCTGGTTGCTGAGGAATCAGAGCTGGAATGGTGACAACTGCTACTGATCCGTGGACATAATGAGGTCTGCCCCTGTTGGCATGAATGGCATTTGTCTCACCGGTTCTCCTAGGTCCCACAAAAGGCTTCCTGGGGTTACTAGACGAACTTGCACCATTATCAGAAATCTTGCCCATTTTCAGAAGGCTTTCAATTCTTTCTCCAGCTATAACTACGTCAGCGAAACTGGTGGAAGAAAAGGCAGCTAGCCTATCAATATATGTTCCTTGCAGTGTATTCATAAACATGTCAGCCATTTCTCTTTCCGACATGGGTGGCTGGACAGCAGCAGCAAGCTGTCTCCACCTCTGGGCATATTCCCTGAAGCTTTCTCTGGAGGATTGAGACATTCCCATCAGGAGGGTCCTGTTAGGAGCCATGTCCAGATTGTATTGGTACTGCCTGATGAAGGCCTCAGCTAGGTCCTTCCAGCATCTGATTGTAGCTCTGGTCAAGTGCGAATACCACTCCCTTGAAGCCCCAGTCAAACTATCTTCAAAATAAAACATCCACAGTTTTTCATCCATGGTGTACGCTTTAAGTCTCCCCAGAAAGGATTGCAAGTGAGTTCGTGGACAGGAAGTTCCATTGTACTTCTCGAAGCACGGGGGTTTAAACTTGTGGGGAATCCTTACCCCATCCACTAACCCCATATCCATGACATCAAAACCTAGGGAATTTTGAGACTCCAGAGATCTCAACTTCTCAGCAATTTCATCAAATCTTCTATCATAGACTTCTTCACCAGCTCCCATGACAGTAAACTGCTCCTCTT
Organism: Lathyrus aphaca; assembly: GCA_963966055.1. Lineage (NCBI taxonomy): Eukaryota > Viridiplantae > Streptophyta > Magnoliopsida > Fabales > Fabaceae > Lathyrus > Lathyrus aphaca. The sequence continues at coordinate 30,099,027 of OZ014521.1, read as the reverse complement.
GAGGATCTTCTTGCAAGATCCTGCCTGCAGCAGTGTTGCCCGGTACATTTCTTGGGATATTGGCTTCCGGATCTAGATGAGGTCCAAATACTGGTGGGTTGACATGAGGCTGACCTCCCTCATTATTACTAGTTCCTCCAGTCCCAGGATGAGGTTCCTCGGGGTTTTGTCTTTCTACTAATGCCCTCAGCCTCTCTTGGCTTTGAGCCAAGCCAGTCATTACAGTCATGAACTGGGCCATTTGGTTCCTCATCTCCACTCTTTCGTTAGCCATCTGAGTTCTGACCTCTGTCAGATCTTGCTGTACTTGATCCATTTGGATACCAGGAAGATTGTTGCGAGTAGGATACCTGTGCGGACGGTTGAGAGGAAACACCCGGCGGCGAGCAATAATTCCTGAATCACAACAGAGTTAGTAACAAACAAAACAAAAACCTACAAAACAAAACAAAAGTCAGTATGCAATGCAGTATGCTTATTTATTTTCCAAGGTATCCGGCTTGGTTCTTGGTTTTGACCTTTCTAGACCCTGAGGAGTATGCTTTGGTGTTGCTTGAGAAAAGAAAGCCCCAAATGGAAACAAACTAACAAATATATTACAAATAGTGCATAACACATAGTTTGTTTTTACAACACATGCCCCTGAGGGGTCAAAATACAACATAAAAGAAAAGTACATCAAATGAAAATAACAACAAGCAAAGAGGTCAAACATCTAATCCAAACTCATCCTCCTTAACCTCCTTCAGAAGTGCTTCAGTTACAGGACCGGCCGGATGCTCTGTAATAGTCCTGATAAGAAGGTTTCTGGTGGCAATAGCAGTGGTCAGCTTCTTGTGCCTGTCCTGGTCCTTTGATCTCTTCACACCAGTCCTAAGCTTAAATTCTGAAATCTCCTTCTGGGCTGCCAGCAGAGCTTCTTGTTGTTTCTTTTCATTGGCCTCTAACTGCTCAATCCTGGCTTGAGTTCTCTTATCTTCTTGAGTACGGGCTTCAGTGATCCTGACCCACCTAGCTTGACTTTCTTGCAGATAGAGATCAGTCCTAGCCTTCTGAAGTTTGGCCTCCTTACAGGCATTCTTCAATATTTGCTCCCCAGCTCTTGATTTCTTGATGTAGTCTTCTGTTTTCTCAATCTTGGCCAGATGCTCCACCCTAAGCTTCTCCAACCTTTCAATGTCCAGACGACCATCACTCCTCTCCCAGAGGGTCTTCTTCAGAGCTTGAGACAGATTCTCATTCCTCTCCTTCAGTTTCTCAAATTCCTCTAGGCTGACAGTGGTTGCTGGCTGTACTGTAGAAGGTCTAGGTGTATCTTCAATAGTGAAGGGCATCCCAGAGATCTGAGCCCTAGCATGAGACCAATCATAGTATTGGGCTGAAGCAACATTATTGCACCTTCCCAGAATAGCCACCCCCTTTGTCTGGATGTTGTCCCAAGCCCAGGATGCTTGCCTGACAACAGCTAGATTAGGCTTTATCTCACAATACAGGGTCTCAACTAAATCTTGCACTTTAGGAGGGTGGGCCAAAGCATAGCCCAATTGTCTCTTAAACAGCAAGGGATTGTAGTTGATGCAACCCTTCACTCCTACCAGAGGTACATTTGGGTATTGCCCACAGCTAGTGATGATGTCCTTGCCTTTGGTGCTCTGAGTGCACCATCTGATATCATCTGAAGTCAAAGCAATAAGTCTCTTAGCCCAATTCTTCTGTTGATGAGGATTCAGGAAGGCATCAGTCTTAGGTAAGTGTTTGAGCAGCCAGGTATGAAATAGAGGAGCACAATATCTCACCAACTTTCCTCTTTGCTTCTCATTCCTCTGATGAATGGAATAATAGAAATCTCCCAGCAATGTGGGTACTGGGTTCCTCAGAAGGAAAAGATGAATGGCATTCTTGCTGATAAACTTGGGCTCATCTGCAAACAGTATAACCCCATATATACTGAGGGCTAACAATGCACAAACTGCCCTCCATTCTCCTAAAGAGGCCTTCAGGATGGCCTGAGAAATCAATAAATCTAAGTGTAAACCAAGGATCCCAGCCATTGTTGTCATGTTCTGCTCAATCAAAACAGGCTCTAGGTACAGTGCTTTTGCCACTTCTCCATTGCTGGGAGAAGTCATCTCTGGGTTGAAAGGGATACCACCCCTGACAGGTACTCCAATCAATGATGAGAATTCCTCCAGCAGAGGTCCTAACTGAAAGTTCTGGAAAGTGAAGCATCTCAAAGGAGGGTCATAGAACTGTAAGCAGGTGTGAATCATACTCCTCTGAGAAGGATCCAGGTCCATAACCATATCAAGGATGCCTCCATAATGCTCTCTGAATAATGGGATGTGGTCTGGAGTAATAAGTGCCTGGACCTGCCTGATACCAGTCAACACAGGCTCAAAGAAATGGTATGAAATGTTGCTCTTCCTGGGGGCAGACATGAGTGCTGATGAAGAGCTGAAGACAAGTGCTGATGATGATCAAGACTAATACTGGAGATGAGCCACTGATAGGCTGATGCTGGTGATGAAGGCAACTGAAGCAGGCAATTGATGAAGATAGTTGAAGCAGATAACTGATGAAATAAAGGTCTCTGCAGATGAAGGGGTCAAAACCAAGCCAAATATGATGTGGATACCCTGAAAAACAAATAAACAAATGTTAAATGATGCAAATGATGAGTATGCAAATGATATGCAAGGGTTTGTGATCAAGCTGGATTTGATTATCTGTCTTGATATAAGTCCAAGTATGTTCAAGAAGTCCAGATGGAGGTTCAGAAATCCAGTAACCAAGGTGGGGGACTCAAATAAAGAGTCACATGTCCAGGGTTAAATCACAAGAACTGTCCAAAATGAGGTACTCTTAAACCAAATAGTAACAGGGTATGATGTGGCCATGGGTACCTGCAAACCTGCAAACAGCCCAACCCTCCTCACAGGTGATGTTCTAAAACAAGGATCCTCAGACTTGGATCAGTTATGAGAAGTGTAAACACTTCTAACCCGGAGGTACAGTGTTTACAATAACCATAAAAGATCCTCCTCTAATTCACCTCAGTTTCTGAAGGTCATAATAAAGGTCATCCAGACTTAGCAGGCTTCTCAGATAGCCCTAGCACTACAGGAGATCTGTAGCACAGAGTTCTCAAGAAGAAACCCACATCTGAACCGTGTTTCATATTCCCGCACCAGACCGAAATGGAATGGGAAAGAACATGAACCACTCTAGCCTAGGTGTCACTCAGGTCCCAGGTATAGGACCTTAAACTCTCAGTAGAACCTCACCCACTAAAACAGAAACCAGATCCAGCAAGATAGCATGACAGTATGAAAAAATGTAAAACTGTAAAGAAAACAATAAATAAAGTTGTACATAAAGCAATAAATAAATCAACTATATAAACACAATTAGCACATAACACCCCAGTAAACACAAATCAAACAAACGCTAGGAGGAACCCACAAAAAGAACCAGAAGCCCTGGTTACAGTATAAGGTCTCCCCAGCAGAGTCGCCAAGCTGTTGCTCCCACCAAAATGACACCTAAGTCAGAAGGGGTACAGACGCGAACGGTCGGCGAAAGAGGAAGAGAACACACAAGGGTGAACTCAGAAGAAAAGAGTCGCCAGCTAGGCATTTTTATCCCAGGAGGAAAGGTAATGCTGCATAAACCTAGGAAGAGATGGATAAGACGGTTGCGAACCAGAGAGACTGAGAAAGGGGGTTGGTTACAACCTGGGAAGGTATTAGCACCCAGATTGTCCGTCGTACTCGACGGGATCCACGCTTAAAAGATTTGTGTTTTAAAGGGGTAGTGTCAGTGCTATTTTGTGTATCAAAGCTGAAAAGAATGCAAGTGTCAGTGTAAAAGAAGTGTGAAGTGTATAAGAGAAGTGTAAGTGTAAGAATAAGAATGTAAAGCTCAAGACTATGAGGCTTAAAGAATGATGCTGGAAGGAGGGGGAATATACAGAGACTTTTGTTCGATAACTGTTAAGTTATGCCTACGTATCCTCTCGTGCAATGAGGAAGTCAGAACACCGTAGTTCGACCCAAAGAGACTGAAAGATAAATTGACTTGTGAACTGCTTACTTGTCTATGCTCAAGTGTATGACCTGTCTGGCTCAGGTGCAAATTGTCTTGCATTAGACGGAAGAAACAAGTTCTCGTTTGTGAGTGAATGAGATGAGAAAAGAATCCCGAAGGAGACGATTATTGTTTGTTTTTGTGTTTTCAATCTTTTATTGCTTTTGGAAATTTGTCATAAGAAAATGAGCTTAAGCCTAAACCAATGGATTAGTAAACTCATCACATCCTCCCTCTGATTAGGGGTAATGAGAATACCTTAAGTGTGAAGTCAGCATCTCACACTTAATCACCATGGTATAGGATTAAGATCATTAACCTACTTGTGATTATTTAGATGTTTTTTTTGTTTTTGTTTAGTGTTAAGTAATGAGTTTAAGCCATAATCAGGGATTTAATGGACTCATTACACTATCCTAATAGAAGGATAATAGATGAGAACATTTAAGCTGAGAAAGACTCCTCAACTTCATCCATGATTAGGGATTAACCTCATGACAAAACAAAACCTTTATTAGGTGGATTTTAGTTAAGGGTGAGATTAAGAAGTGATTTTTATGGTTTGTAAGACAACTTGAGGGGGACTTGTCCATTAACACTAGGGTTAGTCCTTCTTAACCAATTAAGGAAGAATTAGAACCCTAATGCAAGGCCCAAGTTACAAGCTTGATGTCTTAGTGATTATTAGATGGATTGATTAAAGGATTTAAACACATTAAGGGTTTAACACTTAGGATTAAAGTTATACACTCCATCCTAATAGAAGGATGCAGGCATAAGCTTAATCACAAAGTCTTAAAACCTTAAAGGTTTAGTCCCTGATTATGAGATGAGAAGAGAAGACTCAAAAGACACAAAGGTAAAAACTAAATGGGGGGACTAATCAAACCCTAATTGTGATCATGCTTGGGTATTCCTAGGGTTAATGAGGTTTGCAAGAAAATCTTCAGAGAAACCACCAGGAAGGAAGCAGATGAAAGGAGCCAAGAGGAGCAAAACAACTTGCTTCACTTAAGAAGACAAGTTGCTTGAAGGAAGAAAGTAAGAGATGAAAATGAATGAGCAAGCTCACTCTAATACATATACAAAATGCAGCAATGATGCATAAAAGAGATGAGAAGAGATTGTAAGAAGTGAAGGCAAATTCACTTCTCAAAACAACTTACCACCTGAAAAGTTAGCAAAAGAAATGAAATGCAATGCAAATGAGATGCAATGTCATGATGCAAACCAAAACCAGAAGCAAGAACATGAAGTTAATGATGTTAAGAGATGATACAAACATGAGATAAGACATGAGAATGATCATACAAGGACATGGATGCATATGAAGCATGCTTTGAACCATAAAGATTCATGAAAACTTATGAAATGCAATGGACATACAACATGGCAAATGAAAGATGCAATGATCAAACATGATTCTAATATGTCCTAAGATGTATTATGAATCATGTGAATGCACAAAATGTCATGGCAAGTCATTGGATGTAAGAAAATGAAAGATGGATGCAAAGGAAGGCACATATTAGGGTTTATGATCAACACACAAAGCAAAATTCAAAACCAGAAGCATATGACATGATAAAAATTTGAAAATTCAATCAAAGATACCCTAAACCTATACAAACTCACTACCCAAAGGAGGGGATCCAACTCTTAACCTAGTGAAAGTTATGAATTTCCTAAGATGGCTAGGGTTTTAAGGTACTTCAACAAGAAAAATGCTAAACAAAATGAAAATGCAAGATCAATTCAAACTAATTTTATCCTATAAACTACATGCTATGAAGAGTGCAATGCAAGAAGAATCATCATTCAACTCTCAATGGTTAGGCAGAAAGAAATTTTTGAAGTTTGAAACAAAATATTGCTTTGAAAAGAAATTACATCCAATGAAAATGATCAAAAGGCATCAAGAACAAAAAAGAAATTTGGTTTGAGAGTTGGACAATGTTTCTAAATGTTTTAAAATGAAATGTGAATTTTTTGGTGATTTTTAAATACCTAAATGCATTTTTAATTAATTAATTTCCATTAACTAATTAAAAATAAACATTTAAATGATTTAAAAATAATTTTAACGCAAAAAATAAAAATAAAAATATTTTTGTGTTCTAAAAATTCATGAAAACTTTGACAAAAATTTTCATAATTTTTAAATGATTTTAACTATTTTTTAAAATTCGTGCAAAATAAATATGAAACAAATAAAATTAAAATGAATTTAAATGGAAAAAGGGAAAGTCAAAGGATCTGAAGGCCAGGATTCAAATTCACAGAGGCGGGAGTTGACTGCGCGCGCGAATGAACGGCCCAAATTCAAACTGGCCTAATTAAGTCATTAGCCCTAATCCTAACCCTAATCACTTTCAGATGACCGGAACAGTGTTCCGGTCATCTTCTTCGGCAAGCTGTTCATGCTATCTCACTCCCTACGCATCAAAACTTCACCAAAATCTCCAGATTCAATCCTTAAACATCATTAAACCTAAACTCCACCCCAAAAATCATTTATTTTCACTGAATCAGAAGAATCAATCCAAAACTCATTTCACGGGCAAAGTTTCAGAACAAGCATACATGGTCATTTTTCACCCATTTTCAAAACAAATCACATCATGATAATCAGTGAAGCATAAGGAAGCATTTAGAAACTAAAAATGGAAGTTCTGGAAAAATAAATGCCATGGCTACCTGAGCTTGAGCTTTCGAAACAGGGACTTTCTGGCTGCTTCTTTGGTTCAAACAAGCTCCAATGATCCTCCTTAGAAGCTTTTGACACTTAGCTAGAGTTTATATGGCCTCCAGAGATAGTTTGCAGAAGCTCAGGTCAAGGGAGTGTTGAAATCTTATTTTTGATTATGGTGGTTTCAGGGACAAGTGAGGGGTGGGAAATGATCAGTGGATCATGGTGAGTTGATTAGTGAAGGAATTTTCAAGTTTGAGTAGCTGAGTTGAGAGATTCGATAGAAAATGCAAGGGGAGGGATTTTTTTGTATGCTGACTTGTGTGTGTGTTCTGGCTTAGTTGTGTTATGTGTTGGGTTGCTTTTGGTACACATTTCAATCCTTGATAGGTCAGAGAGTTGTTGTGGAGCAGTGTGATTGGTATGGAGCAAAATGCATAAAGTCAACTTTTTGTGTAAGAGAGGTATGGGTCATTGGTAGGCTAAGGACAAAGGGGTGTCCTGCGCAGCAAGGAATGAGGAGAGCCATGGGATCAGTCTTGAAGCCAATTAGCAAGTGGATTAGGGTTTGTATGATGTTTTGCAACTTTGTCCAATTTTGGCCCTTTTGAAGTTTCTTGATCCATAAGTCATGAAAATGGGCAAACCTTTGGTGCATTCTGACTTTTAGGCATTGGTTTATGTTTGTACAAAGATTAGAAGTCACTTTGAGGTCTCATTTTACCTTGGCAAGGAGTTTTGCAACTTTGTCTCTTTGGTACATAACTTGAAATTATGTGATTTTTCCCAACTTTGACAAGCCATAACTTTTGATCCAAAATGAATTAAGATGAGTTCTTGTACTTTTTGAAAATGGAATGATCCATTCTACAACTTTCATGACCAAAGTTTTCCCATTTGAAGCATTTTTGAATCCAAAAGAAAGGGTTGAAAAAGTTTCCCAAAATGGCAAGTTTCCATTACAAGTCATTTTCCCAAAAAGGCAACTTTGCAAATGGCTTGAAATTCTTCAATTTTGTGAACTTCTAAAATATTCTATGGTCAAATAAAGATCATACACACCCAAAATGATGAAGAACAACCTTTGGTTGGGTCATTGGGGGCCTCAGATGCCCTGATTTTACACTGACTTGCTCAAGAAGTCAACCCTTGATCAGATGCCTTCCCCATGGAATTTCTTCATGAAAATTGATATGCATGATCCTTATAACATATAGAGACCAATAGAAACAAGAATGACCAAAGAATTTGGAGTTATGGCCTTTGAAACCAAAACCCTAATTTTAGGTCATCTGTGTAGTTGAATCTGGCTCTGCTTCCATGCCATTCTCAGTTCTTGTGATTTTTTGACTTTCTTGACTTTGTGAAGATACAATATGATGCTTGAACATACATGGACCCCCTTTGAAGTGATTGATGACCTTTGGAGTGGCTCAAGTGGCTCTTGGATAGCTCAAATCACAAACCCTAGGTGCAGATGACTTAGAAGCAATGCAGTGAGACAAAAGAGTGGTATGAGATGCCATGATTGAACTTATGCATATGAAAAGATCACAAGCCATGGTGTGAATGGGTGAGGGCAAATTTGGGGTGTTTACAGGATGCGATACCTACATATGAGATTATTCTTAATGAATCTAGCCACAACATTCTTAGTAACAGATGCAAATGAAGCTGCCTCCACAAACTTTGTAAAGTAATCAATAGCAACAAGGATGAAACGATGCCCATTAGAAGTAGTAGGCTTGATCTCACCAATCATATCAATGTCCCACATGGCAAAAGGCCAAGGAGTAGTCAACACATTCAATGGAGCTGGAGGTATATGCACTTTATCAGCATAGATTTGACACTTGTAACATGTTCTGGAATGTTGATAGCAGTCAGCTTCCATGGTATACCAATAGTAACCTGCTCTCAATATTTTCTTTGCCATGGTATGACCACTAGAATGAGTACCAAAGATCCCATCATGCATGTCTTTCATAATCTTTGTTGCTTCCTTCTTATCCACAAAACGAAGCAAAGTTGAATCATGATTGCGCTTGTACAAAATTCCATTACTCAAGAAGAACTTAGCAGAAAACCTCCTTAGAAACTTCTTATCTTTGACAGATGCCCCTTCAGGGAACTCCTGAGTTTCAAGGTATTTTTTCACTTCATAGAACCAAGGCTTCTCCTCTGCTCCTTCAGTATCAATCTCATTGCAGTATGCAGGCTTCTCAAATCTATCAATAGTAATCTTGGGAGCTTCATCATCCCAGATAATCTCAAACATAGATGCCATGGTGGCTAATGCATTTGCCAACTGATTCTCTCCTCGTGGAATATGTCCAAAGGTAATCTCTTCAAAAAATGGGATCAAAGACAACACATGCTCTCTATAAGGAATAAGATTTTCATGCTTGGTATTACACTCTCCTTTAATCTGACTCACTACCAGGGCTGAGTCCCCATATACGTCCAGGAACTGAATCTTCATCTCAATGGCAGCTTTGATACCCATGATACATGCCTCATACTCAGCCATGTTATTGGTGCAATAGAAACAAAGTCTTGCAGTAATTGGGGCATGACAACCTTCAGGGGAAATGATCACAACACCAACACCATTACCAAGTGCATTAGAAGCTCCATCAAAAACCATAGTCCATCGGGATCCTTGTTCAGGTCCTTCATATTGTCCAGGTTCTTTGGTAATAATCATAATGTCTTCATCAGGGAACTCAAAACTCATTGATTGATAATCATCCACTACTTGATGAGCCAAATGATCAGCTACAACACTTCCTTTAATGGCCTTCTGAGTAGTGTAGTGTATATCATATTCTGTTAAGATCATTTGCCATCTTGTTATTCGTCCGGAGAGAGCAGGTTTCTCGAATATGTACTTGATTGGATCCATCTTTGAAATCAACAAGGTAGTATGAGTCAACATATACTGTCTTAGTCGGCGAGCAGCCCATGCCAAAGCGCAACAAGTTTTCTCGAGCAGTGAGTATCTTGTTTCACAGTCGGTAAACTTTTTGCTAAGGTAGTATATTGTCTGCTCTTTTCGACCAGACTCGTCATGTTGCCCCAACACACACCCCATTGAGTTGTCTAATACTGTTAAGTACATAATCAAGGTTCTTCCATCAACTAGTGGCATCAAGATTGGAGGTTCTAGAAGATATATCTTAATTTCATCAAAGGCTGTCTGGCATTCATCATTCCATTCCATCACCTGATCTTTCTTCAACAACTTGAAGATTGGCTCACAGGTAGCAATTAATTAGGAAATAAATCTTGCAATGTAATTCAGTCGTCCCAAGAAACCTCTAACTTCCTTCTCAGTACGGGGAACTGGCATCTCTTGTATAGCTTTCACTTTTGCGGGATCTATTTCAATACCTTTTCCACTGACAATGAAACCCAGGAGTTTACCAGATCTAACTCCAAAAGTACATTTGTTTGGGTTCAACCTCAACTTGTATTTCTTCAACCTTTCAAACAGCTTATGCAGATGATCAAGGTGTTGTTCTTCATTTTGGGACCTGGCTATCATATCATCCACATATACCTCTATCTCATGATGAATCATATCGTGGAACAAAGCCACCATAGCACGCTGATATGTTGCCCTAGCGTTCTTCAAACCAAATGGCATCACTTTATAACAAAAGGTGCCCCACTGTGTAACAAATGTAGTCTTCTCCATATCTTCAGGTGCCATCTTGATTTGATTGTAACCAGAGAAACCATCCATGAAGGAGAATACCTTGTGCTGAGCAGTGTTGTCTACCAGAACATCAATATGAGGAAGTGGAAAGTCATGTTTAGGGTTGGCCTTGTTCAAATCCCTGTAATCTACACACATACGTACCTTACCATCTTTCTTAGGTACCGGTACCACATTTGCAACCCATTGAGGATAAGAAGTCACAGCTAAGAACCCTGCATCAAACTGCTTCATCACTTCTGCTTTAATCTTTTCTGACATTTCAGGACGCGTGCGACGAACCTTCTGTTTCTTTGGACGACAATCTTCTTTTACTGGTAAACGGTGAACCACAATGTCTGTATCCAACCCTGGCATATCTTCATACGACCAAGCAAAGATCTCCACATAATCACGTAACATCTGAATTAGTCTGCTCTTAACACCATCTTCTAGTTCAGCCCCTATCTTGACCTCTTTCCTATTTTCTTCAGTTCCCAGATTCCCAACTTCGATTGGCTCTTCATGCGGCTGTATAACTTTCTCTTCTTGTTGTAATAACCTAGCAATCTCTACAGGTACCTCACAATCTTCCTCCTTTCCATCTTCAGCTTGATAGATCGGATTATCGAAATTATAATTGGCAATAGTAGAACTGTTATCAACAGGATCCAGAGTGGATGAGGATCTGCATTTTAGTGATGTGGGTGTGTGTAAGAACACATAGCTGATAAAACAAAAATAAAAGAAAAGAAAGACAAGCAGCACAATATTTATGAAAACGAAACGTCCATTGATTTTTATTGAATGAAGTATGCAAATGAAATGACATCCCGAAACAAGCATGCCATTGTGCCCCGGGTAAGACACAAGGCTTAGAAGTTTAATTGTTCAAAATTACAAACTTAAAAATAACAACACAGTAATAGTATTTACTCCTGACTAAAGGAGATAGGAATAACGTCTTCGGTCTTCCAGTTGTTGAGTCCATCACCCATGGTAGGAAAAATCCAATCATCCAAGTTGTAGTCTTCACTATAGTCACCCACAACATTGATTTAATCTCTCATGACCCCTTGATTGGTGATACGAACAGCGCGAGCACGACGAACAACCTTCTGGGATTCTGCAGTGAAACCCAAACCAAACTTGTCAGACTTGTAAGGGATGTCAGGAAGTTGACCCCAAATAGTACAACCACCTTCTTCGACCACAGCTCTGGCCTCTTTGAGGGAGGCCATTGTAGGAGGTATTCTGGTAACCACATGAACTCTTTTAACAACAAGGGGAGCTTCAGTAGCAGGAACAACCCAAGGAACTACTTCAAAAGTCTGGCAAGGAGTCTCAACATATTCACCTTCCACTTCAACATACTTAAAAGTATTCACGTGACTGACCATATATTCTTCCTCTCCATAAACAGTGACGATCTTTCCCTTCACCAGATATTTCAACTTCTGATGTAGAGTGGAGGTCACAACACCTGCCCCATGGATCCAGGGGCGCCCAAGCAAACAGGAGTACGCAGGACGAATATCCATTACATAGAAAGTAGAGTCGAAGACTTGAGAGCCTACTTTGATCGGGAGATCTACTTCTCCATGTACCACTCTTCTTGAACCATCAAAGGCCCTTACCACTACATTACTTGGTCTTAACACAACATCTTCAGGACTGAGCTTGTTCAGAACCTCTTTGGGAAGTACATTCAATGAAGAACCATTGTCCACCAACACATGAGACAAGGTAGTGCCTTTACATTCAATGGAGATGTGCAGAGCTCTGTTATGATTCTTCTTGGCAGGAGTCAAATCAGCATCAGAAAAGCCTAACCCATTATCATAAGTCAGATGTGCAACACAATTCTCAAATTGATCCACAGAAATCTCATTTGGCACATGAGCAGTCTTTAAGAACTTGATTAAGGCCTTAGCATGAGCCTCAGAACACAATAGCAAAGATAACATGGAGATTTTGGAAGGAGTATGCCCCAACTGGTCAACAATATCATAATCACTCTTGTGAATGATCTTCAACACTTCTTCCATCTGTTTAGAGAGATTTTCAGCAGTCGGTGTTTCAGCTTGCATAGGTTCAACCACATGACCTTTGCCCCGAGCGTCAGTACTTGGTTCAGAAGTGGAGGTAGTGGTTGGAGCCACTGCACTCTTGGAGGTAGCCTGAGGAGAGAAAATTCTTCCACTTCTGGTGATCTTACTAGATCCAGCAATATTATCAACATCAAGGTTATCATCAGTAACAGGTGTATCAGTCAAAGGTTCCTGTTTAACACCATGGATATAAACATCAGAACCATAATTACAGGGTATAGCTTTATCAGAAATATAAGGAACAGGGCCAGGAGTGGTAATAATCATGGGAGCCACTCTAGCTTCTGCAACAGTCTTCACAGGGCCTTCAGCAGTAATCTTGATAGGTCCTTTATGAGTGATCTTGACAGGACCCTTGGAGGTAATCTTCACTGGCACTTTATCAACCATGGCCACATGTTCAACCTTCGTACCTCAAGTTAGATGTTCACACATACTTTCCACCGAAGGTGTCCTCTCAAATAATATAGTGTAATTGTCCATGAGGCGTTGAATACCATCTTTCAACTTCCAGCAGCTATCAGGTTTGTAAGCACAATAGAAACAGTCTTCATTGCAACCTGGGAAAAATCCATCCTGCACCAGTTTCTTCTTGATAATGGATAGGGGAGTAGTCACATCTGCTACTGAGGAAACATATGAAACTTCATCAACAACATTAACAGTCTTCTCATGATTGGGCATGGGAGCAGTGATCACATTTGGAGTCCCAGGAGGGTCAAATTCAATCTCCCCAGCTTCAATCATATCTTGAATCTTGTTTTTCAACACCCAGCAGTTGTTGGTGTCGTGTCCCTGACAATTAGAATGATAGGCACATCGTGCATTAGGATTATATCGAGGAGATGAAGTATTAGGATTCTGAGGAGGGTCCTTCAAAGTAATGAGTTCCCCTTTCAACATGTGTTGCAAGGCTTGGGCCAGTGACATGTTAATCTTGGTGAATTGTCTTCTAGGCTTTTGTTGATTGTTTTGTGGTAGCTCTGGTGTTGTAGGAGTAGGATTAGAGATGTGAACTGCTCCCACAGATTGGTGACTCCTGTTACGACTATGCTGACCATACACAGCATTAGACTCCTTCTTTCCACTAGGGGGCTTCTTGGCAGTGCTTGATGAAGAAGCACCCACCTGTATCTTACCACTTCTTATACCACTCTCCACACTTTCTCCAGTCATTATCAGCTCGGTGAAACCAGATGACGAACTTCCAATGAGGTGACTATAGAAAGGACCATTCAGCATACTCATAAACATATCCACTAGTTCCCTATCAGTCAGAGGAGGTTGAACTCTGCCAGCCAGGTCTCTCCATTTTTGGGCATACTCCTTGAAATTCTCCTTAGCACCCGTTGACATGCTTTGGAGCTGCATGCGAGTAGGTGCTAAATCAACATTATATTGGTATTTCCTGTAGAAGGCCTCAACAAGATCATTCCAATCACGAATATTAACACTCTCCAATTGATAGTACCATTCCAATTGAGCTCCAAATAAGCTCTCTTGGAAGAAATGAATCCATAACTTCTTATCAGCAGTATGTGGTTGAATCCTCCGGACATAGGACCTTAGATGCAGCTTAGGACATGAAACCCCATCATACACCACAAAAGCAGGAACCTTGAAGCCAATAGGTATAACCACTCCAGAAACTAAACTCAGGTCTTCAAAATCAAGCCCAGAAGATTTTTGTAGTTCCATAGCATTCATTCTATCCACCAACGTCTTGTACTTATCTTCACTAGCAGGATCATGATAATAGTTTGCTTCAGAATCAGAATCCCCCATAGTATCATGGAGACTACCTCCCTCTTTCTCAGAATTTTCAGACTCAGAATCCTCAATTTGCTCCTTTGTTTTGATAGGACCTCTGAACCTTCTTCCCAGATTGATAAGGCCTCCTGACCTTCTAGTCTTCTTCTTCTTCTTAGCCAGCAATGTCTTCAACTCATCTTGTCCCTTGGACAAGTTCAGAATCAACTCTTGGAATTGTGCATTCTGAGCCTGGAGATCTTTGACAGTCTGTTCAAGAGCTATTTCTGCTGAAATAAACAGGGAGAAGATAAGATACCTGTACATAAGAAACCTGTGATGCAATGATATGGTATGTAAATGCATATACAATGTTTTCAAGGACCGCAGAATTTAAATTTGTTTAAACAATAAAAAAGGTAAACTTTTATTAGTAAGCAATAAACTTGTTTTCCCCTTGGGCTTACAATAAAAATGAAATGAATACAAAAAATGGGGTTTTAAGTCTCCCATGGACGTTTCCTCTTTGTGTTGAGGTATGAGTTGAGATTCCGCTCCTCGTGAAGTTGTTTCGTTAGCTCCAAGATTCTTCCTTGACTTGCTTTGTAATGAGTCTCAAAAGTATCTCTTTGCTGCTTCAACTGGATCCAGGACCTCTGTAACTCTTCCATGTCAGTGGGCATGTCTGGGTGAAGAATGATATAAGGAGTATCTCCTTCAGCAACCGGCTCCATGGTAACGGGCAGAATGGCAGGATATGGCATCATAAGAGTCTGAGCACGAGATCGCACCCATCTGAGATAAGGTTCCATAGGAATGGTGTACTTGGGTTCCAGAGTCTTGCTGTCAACCTTGTTCACTTTACCCCATACTCGTATGAACCTTTGATGGTAACCTTGAAGATCGTTGTCGTAGTCAAACACAATACCCTGAATAAGCATATCATGAGGACCATCACTTCGAGCGTAACCAAAATGACGTAGAGCTAAAGAAGGATTGTACGTAATGCCCCCTCTTATGCCAAGGAGTGGCACATTAGGGAACTCCCCACAACGGTCAATGATAGTAACATTCTCCATAGATCTAGAGCACCAATGAATATCTGAATGAGAAAATGACATGATCCTTTTAGACCACCTGAACCCTTTTTCATTCTTCATCACTGATCGAGGAAGGTGAGAAATAAACCACCTAGATAATAAAGGTATGCAGCACATCAGAGCTCCTCGTGCCTTTGTAGTACGGGTATGAAGAGAGTGTAAGATATCTCCAAGTAATGTAGGCACTGGATTATGAGTCAGAAATATGTTGATGGCGTGTACGTCTATGAACTGGTCTGGATTGGGGAACAATACTAAGCCATAGATCAATAGGGCTAAGATCTCCTCAAAAGCATCATAACTCATAGCCTTTAGGAACACTTGAGCTTTCTCCATCAATACCTTAGCAAGAATACCCTTAACTCCACTTCTTGTCTCTAAAACAATGTCTGATTTCTTCAAATGTAATGCTGCTGCAATGACTTCAGGTTTAGGCTCTTTTTCCAAGCCTGTGAAAGGTCTCTGATCAAGGATAGGTATACCCAGTAGTTTTGAGAACTCCTCCTTTGTAGGAACCAACTGATAGTCGGGGAATGTGAAACAGTGATGTTTAGGATCAAAGAACTGAAACAGAACACTCATCATGTCTTCATTGAACCCTGAAGTGACTAAATCCAGTAGGTGACCATGCTTCTTGATGAACTGGGAGTTTTCAGAAACTTGAGAGACCAATTCCTTAAGCTTAAGAGGTATTCCTACAAAATTGATCCGAATAGTGTTCCTACGAGCAGAAGCCATGACCTGCAACAAAGAACAAAGATGAATCCTTTGGTCCTTGAAATGGTTAGTGAAAATTCTATGCTTATGATGCATGATGATGCTATGATGTTATGCTCAATCACAAACATGTGGCACACACAAACAAGTCACACAATAGCCCTAGGTTTGAAGGCTTGCATGAGGTTTAAAGGTAAGTACCCTCCCTTGAAGTTTAGTTGGTTCATCCTGTCCTATAAAGTAACCAGGTTCTAAGGGATCTCAATATCATTGATCCTTCACAAGGGTGGTTGTTGTAGATGTTAAGAATTGGCAGAATTTTTGACAAACAAGAAGTTATGAACTTAGTTCAGGATGTCACACTGTTGCACCCCAAAATTTTCCCTCACAATACAAGACTTTGTGTTCTCTGAAGGTTCACAAGGTTCACAAGCTTCTCAACATTTACAAGACCTTTCATGAGGTTCATGAAGTCTACAAGTCACTTTATGAGGTTCACAAGGTTCACAAGATTCACAATGCTTTCAAGACCTTTCATGAGGTTCATGAAGTCTACAAGTCACTTTATGAGGTTCACAAGGTTCACAATACCTCCCATAAGGTTCACAAGACATCTTATGATGGTTCACAAAGTCCACAAATAGTCAGAAGATTTGACAACTCCCTCAGACAATGCACCTCCTAAGCAGTGCATCCAAAACTAGGGTTTTGACTTTAATCAGGCTAAATGAATTTCCAAGGCTTCAAGTGGGCTTCATAACATCTTATATGTGTTTAAGAATCCCTATGACAAATTTCAAGACTTTTCCCAAAGTTTTGCTCAGTCAGATGATCAGGTAAGTCAAAATCAGTCAAAGCAGTTAAAAAGTCAAACTGAGGTCAACTGTGGTCAAACCAAAGTCAAACTTCATGATTTTTTGCCAACATCAAGTATATGAAGTAAAATTCATCATTTGATCAAGGGTTGATCATGATTCATCAAGGAGATTTCAGATCATCAAGAATCAGGAGTTTCTAAATTAGGGTTTCCTTAGGAAAAGTCAACTGAACTTTGACCAGCCATAACTTTCACATGCTTCATCACCAAGTCTCCATCCAAAGCTCATTTTGAAGGAAATTGAATTCTCTACAACTTTGTGTCTCACAAGCCAAGCCCAAAAATGCTTCATTTGGAGGGTATGAGCTAAGACATTATAGGTCCTTTTGAAAGTCAACAAAAAGTCAACAACTTCAAAAGGGCATAACTTGAGATTGGTAAATGATATGGACGTGAAACCAGTGAGGTTGGTTAGAGGACTCTTCAAGCTTTCCTAAATGTCCAAGAACACCCTCATAGCATTAAAATTGAAGGATGTGTGCCCTTGCAAAGTTGGGAAATATTTGGTTGGTTTATGAAGAAAATGGAGGTCTAAAACTAATTTCTTCTAAATGGGCTTGCCATATGATGACCCAATCCACACCAAGACATCATGCACGAAATTAACTTAATATTTTCATTATTTTCATTATTTTATTTTTATTTATTATGATTTTTTATATTAAAAATCATTTTAAATTCAAATAAAATATGAAATAGTGAAGATTTAAAATTATTTTGCTTCTAGAATGTCATAAATGATATTTTGATCTAATTGATACAAGAGTTATGAAAATCATCCCAAAATGGCAAGGCTAGATCAAGATATTTCAAGTTTTAAAACCAAATATTTTTCAATCTTAAAAGGTCCAAATATCCACAAGTTTGTGAAAGCTCTTAACCTAATTTCATTCACTCCTATATATACAACATGAAACAGCTTCAAAGAGAGGATTTTGGCAGCCTCTCACCTGGTCTCAAAACTTCAAAAAATCATACAAAAACTTGATTTCGGTTTCTAAGTTAGAGTGCTATAGAGATGATTTCTGGACAACAACATTGAGACATCACTGAACCTATTCCAATCATCCTCATCATCAAATTCATGCCAAATCATACAAACCAAATTCATATTCTTGCCTTTCTTTTGGTTTTTTTCAATTTTAATGATTTACGCATGATTAATTGATTTTGATTACATAATATGTTTGTTTGATTGTGTAGATGGTTTTTGGATAGTTGGATTTAAGTTTCGATGCAGGAATCATAGGGCACCATGGAGAACTAAACTATTGGTTAATCTGCTGTAATCTGTTTTCGTCGATACTTCGAAGGCTGCAGTAGTGATAAACATTACAGGCTGACAGGTAAGTCAGGTAAGTACTACTGTTTCGATTTGCTCCGAATTTTTTCCAGAAATTCAGAAAAAAATCGACAAACAATACTCTTTTAGAATAGAATTCTAAAAGATTTCGACCCTCAAAATCGCAAATTCCTCTTTTTTCTATTTTATTTGATTTATTTTCTATTTTCATATTCTCAAAAAAATCTAAAAAAAATTGTGCGTTCTTTATTTGATTTTATTAGATTTTTAGCATCGTTTTAATATTTTTTAGATTTTATTTTAATCGCTTTTCTTATTTTTCATTATTTTAAAATCTGCAGCAATTTTATTTGATCCTGTTTATTTCTTTTTTTATTCTTCCAACAGTATATACCAAAAATAGGCAGGTGGGAGGAAAAAGATGGTGTGTGGCATGCGCTGATTGCCCTAGTGACAAAGACCTAAGGCCCACAACCTAGTGGCAAGGAACTGAGGTTTGGAGCATTTTGATGAAGAAACGTGGGTGTCCTAGTGGCAAAGAACTCAATGAAGCAAAAAGGGCAAACCCCCAATATTTTTGGTATCTCTAACTTTATTTTTCCCTTTTTCATCAAATTATGTATTTTCTTTGAATTTCCTTATTATTATTATTAAACTAATTTCTAAAAGATAAAACAAAATCCTTTTTTTTTAAAAACTTATATTTTTTTCATAAACCTTAATTTTTTCCCTAAACCTTAATTTTAAACCTAAATCTTAATTTTTTTCATAAACTTTAAACCCTAAAAATTTAGCCTTAATCTTTATCTTAAAACCCAAATTTCGCCATAATTTTTACCCTAAAATTTTTTCCTAAACCTTAAATTGTTTTTTAAACCTTAAATTTTTTCTCAAACCATAACCCTAATTGTTTTCTTAACCTAGTCTGCAAACTTTTTTTCTTCTAATTTATTCACTCATTTTTATGTTATTCATTCACTGTTTTCCTGATTATTTAACTGCTTCGCCTTTGTAATAATTGGTTTTTATTATTTTCCGCCATTATTATTATTATTATGTAACTGCCCCTAAGCCATGTAATAGTGTAGGAATTTTATTTTCTGCCTTTTAATTTCTGCCATTTATTTTTCATATTAACTGCGTGGTTAGTAAATAGGGTGTGGAAACTATTTGTAATTAAAATTAATTTAGATAATTAACTTTAAAAGATAAATATTTGAAAATAAACACTCACACACGTAAGTCGATCTTTGATCGCCATCTTGCACTTCCTAGGGTATTCCTCTTGGTTGCCTTAAAATAAAATGGTCAAGTCCCTCGAATATAGGGGTGTCTTAAGCAAAGTCCCTTCACTTATAAAATCATCAAGTCCCTATAAATTTAAAAGATCAAGTCCCTTCGAGGTTGCCTACGGAATAATGATCTTGTCCCTTCGAATAAATGATGATAGTCCCTACGAATTGCTAAAGACATCCCTTAAGTTGCCTTCATTGACCATACGATGACCCTACGTTTGTCCCTTAACACATCCAAGGTAATGACTACCTATTCCTTAATAATAGGGATAGTCTTACCACTTAAAGGATTCAAGAACAAAAAGACTTAAACTTTAGGGTAGGTTTCTCATAGTTACTTGCTCACTATTCAAAAACTTTTCAAACACTTCACAATTTCAAACAATTTTCAAACACAAGTTTTTTACGCATCCGTACATGGATCATTATCAAACTCTTATGAAAATTTCTATTCACACACTTCACATTTTCAAAAACATTTTAAAGTGAGCTAAGTAACTAAGAGCCCATGGATAACCATGGATGTAAAGGGTGCTAACACCTTCCCTTTACATAACCTACCCCCCGGACCCAAAAATCTTTTAAAAGGTCTTTCCTGTTCTTTTATGCCTTTCCTTTGGATAAAATAAAAGTCGGTGGCGACTCTTGCTATCCGCAACATTAATAAAGTCAGTTCTCCCACCGTGTTACAGAACTGGCGACTCTGCTGGGGATCTATTTTAAGAGGGGTACCCTTAGGAATTAAGATCACTTTAAATTGTTTGCCTTGTTTGCTTTATATTATCTTGTTGGGGTGCTCTTATGTGTGAAAGGTCCTAACCCGGATCTAGTGTACCTTAGGTAAATGGCAATAGACCAAGGAAACTGTACGACGTATATCGATACGGTTGATCTGGTGGCCATAGTTAGTGCGACTTCTTGGTTGGTGCTTATGTTCCTTAAGTCAAGTTGAGGATAATATGAGGCTGCCATATGTTGTCAATGCACTAACTAACTTTTAGAACCCTAGTTAACTCATCTTGGCCTTTAGAAAGTAGTGAGGTAACCGGCTTTGGTGCAGACTGAAGTTGGTTGACACTCGATGCTACGCTCATTGAGATTCTAAACTTGGAGGGTTTTGGTTGGCAAGTAAGTTGCCTTCTGATCAACCACCCTTGTGAAGGATCAATGATATTGAGATCCCTTAGAACCTGGTTACTTTTGTAGGACAGGATGAACCATCTAACTTCAGGGGAGGGTACTTACCTTAAACCTCATGCAAGCCTTTAAACCTAGGGATATGGTGTGACTTGTTTGTGTGTGCCACATGTTTGTGATTGAACATAACATCATGACATCATCATGCATCATAAGCATAGCATTTTCACTAACCATTTCAAGGACCAAGGGATTTATCTTTGTTCTTTGTTGCAGGTCATGGCTTCTGCTCGTAGAAACACCATCAGGATCAACTTTGTGGGGATACCTCCCAAGCTTAAAGAGTTGGTTTCTCAAGTGTCTGATCACTCCCGATTCATCAAGAGACATGGTCACCTATTGGATCTAGTCACTTCAGGGTTCAGTGAAGACATGATGAGTGTCCTGTTTCAGTTCTTCGACCCTAAGCACCACTGCTTTACATTCCCTGACTATCAGCTGGTTCCAACCATGGAGGAGTTCTCTAAACTTCTGGGCATACCTGTTCTTGATCAAAGACCCTTCACAGGCTTGGAGAAGGAACTTAAACCAGAGGTTATTGCTGCAGCTCTACATCTGAAGAAGTCTGACATTGTTCTAGAGACGAGAAGTGGAGTCAAGGGTATTCTTGCCAAGGTGTTGATAGAGAAAGCTCAGTTGTTCTTGAAGGCCATGAGCCATGATGCTTTTGAGGAGGTCTTAGCCTTGCTAATATATGGCTTAGTATCGTTCCCCAATCCATATCAGTTCATAGACGTTCATGCCATCAACATTTTCCTGAGTCACAATCCAGTACCTACATTGCTTGGAGACATCCTACATTCTCTTCATACCCGTACTACAAGGGCAAGAGGAACTTTGATGTGCTGCATACCTTTACTGTCTAGGTGGTTTATTTCTCACCTTCCTCGCTCAGTAATGAAGAATGAGCAAGGGTTCAGATGGTCCAAGAGGATCATGTCACTTTCTCACTCAGACATCCATTGGTGCTCCAGATCTATGGAGAATGTCACCATCATTGACCGTTGTGGGGAGTTTCCTAATGTGCCACTTCTAGGCATAAGAGGAGGCATCACCTACAACCCCTCTCTAGCTTCACGACAGTTTGGTTACGCTCGGAGCGATGGCCCGCATGACATGTTGATTCAGGGCATTGTGTTTGATTATGATAACGATCTTCAGGGTTACCGTCAGAGATTCATACGAGCTTGGGGAAAGGTAAACAGGATTGACAGCAAGACACTGGAGCCTAAGTACACTATTCCTCTGGAGGCTTATCTCAGATGGGTGCGATCTCGTGCTCAGACTCTCATGATGCCATATCCTGCTATCCTGCCAGTTACCATGGAACCTGTTGCTGAAGGAGACACTGCTTATACCATCCTTCACCCAGACATGCCTACTGATAAGGAAGACTTGCAGAGATCATGGATCCAACTGAAGGAGCAAAGGGATACTTTCGAGGCTCATTACAAAGCAAGCCAAGCAAGGATCCTAGAGCTAACAAAGCAACTTCATGAGGAACGAAACCTCAATTCATACCTCAACATAAAGAGGAAACGTCCATGGGAGACTTAAAACCCCATCTTTTGTACTTATTTCATTTCATATTTGTAAGCCCAAGAGGCAAAACAAAGTTATTACTAATAAAAGTGTACTTTCGTGTTTGTCTAAGCAAATTTAAATCCTGCGGTTCTTGAAAACATTGCATTACATTACCATATCATTTCATTACATCACAGGCTTATAATTGTGCACAGGTTTCTCATCTTCTCGCTGTTTATTTCAGCAATGGCTCTTGAACAATCAGTTAAGGATCTCCAGGCACAAAATGCACGGTTCCAAGAGCTGATCCTGAACCTATCCAAGGGGCAGGATGAATTGAAGACACTGCTGGCTAAGAAGAAGAATCCTGAGGACAACAAGGATGATCAGCTGACACAACTACAAGCTGAGATGACAGGAATGAGGGCCCAGATGAATGACCAGGCGGCTCTTATTCAAAGATTAGCTCAGAGGCAAGAAGAGCTGAGAACCTTTGTCCATAAACTTCAAAGTGATGGAGTCAGGGATCTAAAACGAGTTGGTTTGGTTGAAAGAAAGATGAGGATAAAAGAAGGTAAGAAACAGGTTGCCATTGATTGTTCTTCAGTTGAAGGAGAAAGACCTGATAAGGTTAATCTATCTCAACACAAGGAATGTAGAAGGCAGTTTAGCAAGTTCAGCACTCCAATGTCACAAGTTCTGCAATGCTTGTTGGAAATGAAACTAGTTTCTTTGAAGAGTCCTCCTCAAAATCCTAAAACCTCTTCTCCTCGCTATAATCCCAAGGCAAGATGTGAGTATCACTCTAACAGTCCTGGACATGATACTAATAATTGCTGGATGTTGAAGAATAAGATTCAAGACCTAATTGACGAAGGAATACTCGAGGTTACTCTAGAAGGCCAGGTTGAGTTCTTCTATCGTCCATCAGGCGTCAAAGTTTCCAGAATACTGAAGTAACAAGTTTAGAGGAAGAGACTTTAAGAACACTTGAATTTTCATTTGTAATTTCTTTTATTTGTCTGAACACTTACTATTATGTTAAAACTTTTGTCTTCATTAATGCATTGCGTATGTTTGTCTTGAATTAATCCATTCGTTTCACTATATTTAAAAACTGTGTTTCTTATCTTGTGATATTTAACTCCTGATAAAGCTATAAGCCTATAGAGGGAGGATGACGAAAACAATACCATAATCTTATGCAGTATGCTTTTGAACAGACTATGCTGACGATGTACAGGCATTGTTTCAATTCCTAAACAGTGGAGATATAAGGAAGTTAATCCCTAGTCAACCCTTTTGAGCCTATGAAGCAGGAGTTTTTATTCTCGCACAAATTAAAACCCTTATTCATAACATGGGGCAGGGTAGTTACTCAGTTAACTCAAATATGCCATTTATATGTGTTGTACGCAATGAATGATGGTTCACTGTAATCATTAAACCTAATAGTCAATATCTAGCAAAAGAAAAGCTCACTAAGTCAAAACCTATGAAGGAGACTTAGTAAAACATCAAGACATCCCGCTGACTGTAACCTTGAAATAAGCAGTTCAGGCAAAAAGAAGGGATAATAAAGTCAAAAGAAAAAAAAGAGGTCACTATGAACCCTCAACAAAGAAAGATGGCTGAATGTTCAAATAAATTTTGGGTTTCTGAACCATCACAAATATCGGTGTTACAACTCCAAACTGCTATGGAACTTCAATGCATGAGTTAACTGAACATAGGACTGAAGAACATCATGGAGATTGGGTTGGGTACAAATAAAATTTGAGCCTTTATCCTTTGTTTCTTAAACCATGAACCAGGCCACGTTACAACCCTTTAAAAGTCCTAACTGAAGCATGGTTAGTTCGAAAGCGTACTGCTGCAAAAAGGTATCCTGACTCCTTTAGGGCTTGTTATAAAACTTGAGTTAATATCACAGTTTTCACAAAAAAAAAAAACAGTTTTTCTAAAATAACTTGTTTCAAAACTTCAAGACAGACATAAGCATTGCATTTTTGAATATATCTGTTTGCATATACCTGAGTGTTTGACAAATGGAGAAGCTTACAGGATGAATGTTCAATGAACCAAAGTCCTTCCGATAAACAAAGTTGTTTCCTGGATCAAAGTCCATGTATACAAAGGGGCATAGTCATTATCTCCCAATCAAGGGGGCAGGCCATGATACTTCCTAACTCATTTGGGGCAATCAGGACAAGATTCAACTATGTTTAAGCAGCCAGAGGCAGATCTCCTCATCTATCTGAAGTGCCAAGGGTAACATTACAAAGTTCATAATGCCAAGGGCATAGTCACTGTTTCCCAATCAAGGAGCATACCAAGTTATTGTTCAATTCATTCGGGGCAATCAGGTCCAGATTCAACAGTGCTTAATAGCCAGGGGGCAGCTCTTCTCATACAGTTGAATTACCAAAGGTGACATTACAGAGTTCACAATGCCAGGGGCATATGCTTACGGGGCATTCTGCTTGTTTCTCTTGAGGTAGCTCATTACAGATACTTCCATTATGGGACAACTCATCCTCAACCAAGGGGCAATGCTTTACCTGGAGCGTATATGGTCCATCACAGTTTGAAGACGCATTCCTCTCATTGTATTACCTTGATATTAGATTCTCAGCTGAAACCATGATGGAAATTAATTGTCTATGCCAGTAGTATCAGATGGTATCAGTATCATGTCTTCAGATCCAGCTATGAGGATTTCTGGGAAGGTACTCAGAAAAGTTAAAGAATTTCAGGAGCTCTAAATCCAATTGGTTATACACTCTCGAAGTTGAAATGATTCTGTTCTCAAGTTCAGCTTTACTTTTCCCTCTGAATCCTGATTTACTTTTACCCTATTTACATAAGCGAAACGTCCATTGGTTGTGTTTGAATGTATGTATGCTTTTGAATATGATTGATGGTTACCAGAAATACATGTATGCTTAATATGATTGATGTTTACCAGAAATGCATGAAAACGCAGTAATAGTATTTACCAAGGACGAACGAGGGAAGGATTTCAACGAAGCTTCACTGGTTCATCTTTACAAAACAGCTACAAACCCTCAGTAGGACAAATCCATCTTCATAAAGTCACATCTCCCCTGGAATTTATATCCATATCTTTTATCCTCATACGGATATGCGGGAATTTACTTTCCAATAAGAATACGACGAACGAAGACGGGAGGTTATATCTACCCTACTATCAAACGAAGACAAAGGTTATGTATACTTTACTATCCCTAGCAGACGGGAGGTTATCTATACCTTGCTATCCCCAGCATACGGGAGGTTATGTATAATATATTATCAAACAAGATGGGAATAAGTTCCTCATATCCTTCAACAACGAATCGGGATTTATTTTCCCTGGCCAGCAGTTGTTATACGAAGATATCCAGACTCTTCCAGCAGCATCATATCATGCATACATCATTTACATCATACCATAACATACATATCCATAAATGCATAATACATTTACTTAGGTGCATCATACTATGCATGCATACATATAACATAAACTAACATTCTCCTTGCAGGATAGTTACATGCAGATAAAACAGCATCAACAATTTACAACAGGTCAGAAATGATCCATACACTACTCAAGATGTCCTCGAATAGCAGGCAAACGGTCTGTAAAAAGATCCATTCCCTGGTTCAAGACATCTTTCAGAAGAACAAATCTTGACGTTCTTTTGACCCTTAAGAGCAAATCCTGACGCTCTTTTGGCCCCTTGTTCAAGACTTTTTCAGAAGAACAAATCCTGACGTTCTTTTGACCCTTAAGAGCAAATCCTGACGCTCTTTTGGCCCCTTGTTCAAGATACTTTTTCAGAAGAACAAATCCTGACGTTCTTTTGACCCTTAAGAACAAATCCTGACGTTCTTTTGGCCCCTTGAATAGCAGGAAAACGGTCTATACAAAGATCCATTCCCTGGTTCAAGATATCTTTCAGAAGAACAAATCCTGACGTTCTTTTGGCCCTTGAATAGCAGGCAAACGGTCTGCAAAAAGATCCATTCCCTGGTTCAATATTTTTTTCAGAAGAACAAATCCTGACGTTCTTTTGACCTTGGAGAGTAGGCAAACGGTCTGTAAAAAGATTTATTCCCTAATCCAAGATATTTCCAGAAAAGATAATCGTCACGAAGATTTATTTCTACTGGTCTATTCAACAAATTCAAATTATAAACGATTCAGAGACGGCCTATACGAAGACCTAGTACTGAGATCCAGTATCAACACAAAGCTATCATCACATCCAGTTCTTTAGATGGCATCTCTAAGCCCATCTCCAGTTCTTCCAAGTGGCATCTTTAAGCCCACTCAATCATATTCAACTAGCCATCTGTATCACTTCATGCACTGGTGAGTGCAAATTTTTGGGCTTTTGTGTTCAATCCCCTTCAACCTTCCAGGTCATGACTGGCAAATATACCAATCTAACCCCTCAGGTTTCAGAAAATTGAACAGGGGCAGCTGTTGCACCCCAAAATTTTCCCTCACAATACAAGACTTTGTGTTCTCTGAAGGTTCACAAGGTTCACAAGCTTCTCAACATTTACAAGACCTTTCATGAGGTTCATGAAGTCTACAAGTCACTTTATGAGGTTCACAAGGTTCACAAGATTCACAATGCTTTCAAGACCTTTCATGAGGTTCATGAAGTCTACAAGTCACTTTATGAGGTTCACAAGGTTCACAATACCTCCCATAAGGTTCACAAGACATCTTATGATGGTTCACAAAGTCCACAAATAGTCAGAAGATTTGACAACTCCCTCAGACAATGCACCTCCTAAGCAGTGCATCCAAAACTAGGGTTTTGACTTTAATCAGGCTAAATGAATTTCCAAGGCTTCAAGTGGGCTTCATAACATCTTATATGTGTTTAAGAATCCCTATGACAAATTTCAAGACTTTTCCCAAAGTTTTGCTCAGTCAGATGATCAGGTAAGTCAAAATCAGTCAAAGCAGTTAAAAAGTCAAACTGAGGTCAACTGTGGTCAAACCAAAGTCAAACTTCATGATTTTTTGCCAACATCAAGTATATGAAGTAAAATTCATCATTTGATCAAGGGTTGATCATGATTCATCAAGGAGATTTCAGATCATCAAGAATCAGGAGTTTCTAAATTAGGGTTTCCTTAGGAAAAGTCAACTGAACTTTGACCAGCCATAACTTTCACATGCTTCATCACCAAGTCTCCATCCAAAGCTCATTTTGAAGGAAATTGAATTCTCTACAACTTTGTGTCTCACAAGCCAAGCCCAAAAATGCTTCATTTGGAGGGTATGAGCTAAGACATTATAGGTCCTTTTGAAAGTCAACAAAAAGTCAACAACTTCAAAAGGGCATAACTTGAGATTGGTAAATGATATGGACGTGAAACCAGTGAGGTTGGTTAGAGGACTCTTCAAGCTTTCCAAAATGTCCAAGAACACCCTCATAGCATTAAAATTGAAGGATGTGTGCCCTTGCAAAGTTGGGAAATATTTGGTTGGTTTATGAAGAAAATGGAGGTCTAAAACTAATTTCTTCTAAATGGGCTTGCCATATGATGACCCAATCCACACCAAGACATCATGCACGAAATTAACTTAATATTTTCATTATTTTCATTATTTTATTTTTATTTATTATGATTTTTTATATTAAAAATCATTTTAAATTCAAATAAAATATGAAATAGTGAAGATTTAAAATTATTTTGCTTCTAGAATGTCATAAATGATATTTTGATCTAATTGATACAAGAGTTATGAAAATCATCCCAAAATGGCAAGGCTAGATCAAGATATTTCAAGTTTTAAAACCAAATATTTTTCAATCTTAAAAGGTCCAAATATCCACAAGTTTGTGAAAGCTCTTAACCTAATTTCATTCACTCCTATATATACAACATGAAACAGCTTCAAAGAGAGGATTTTGGCAGCCTCTCACCTGGTCTCAAAACTTCAAAAAATCATACAAAAACTTGATTTCGGTTTCTAAGTTAGAGTGCTATAGAGATGATTTCTGGACAACAACATTGAGACATCACTGAACCTATTCCAATCATCCTCATCATCAAATTCATGCCAAATCATACAAACCAAATTCATATTCTTGCCTTTCTTTTGGTTTTTTTCAATTTTAATGATTTACGCATGATTAATTGATTTTGATTACATAATATGTTTGTTTGATTGTGTAGATGGTTTTTGGATAGTTGGATTTAAGTTTCGATGCAGGAATCATAGGGCACCATGGAGAACTAAACTATTGGTTAATCTGCTGTAATCTGTTTTCGTCGATACTTCGAAGGCTGCAGTAGTGATAAACATTACAGGCTGACAGGTAAGTCAGGTAAGTACTACTGTTTCGATTTGCTCCGAATTTTTTCCAGAAATTCAGAAAAAAATCGACAAACAATACTCTTTTAGAATAGAATTCTAAAAGATTTCGACCCTCAAAATCGCAAATTCCTCTTTTTTCTATTTTATTTGATTTATTTTCTATTTTCATATTCTCAAAAAAATCTAAAAAAAATTGTGCGTTCTTTATTTGATTTTATTAGATTTTTAGCATCGTTTTAATATTTTTTAGATTTTATTTTAATCGCTTTTCTTATTTTTCATTATTTTAAAATCTGCAGCAATTTTATTTGATCCTGTTTATTTCTTTTTTTATTCTTCCAACAGTATATACCAAAAATAGGCAGGTGGGAGGAAAAAGATGGTGTGTGGCATGCGCTGATTGCCCTAGTGACAAAGACCTAAGGCCCACAACCTAGTGGCAAGGAACTGAGGTTTGGAGCATTTTGATGAAGAAACGTGGGTGTCCTAGTGGCAAAGAACTCAATGAAGCAAAAAGGGCAAACCCCCAATATTTTTGGTATCTCTAACTTTATTTTTCCCTTTTTCATCAAATTATGTATTTTCTTTGAATTTCCTTATTATTATTATTAAACTAATTTCTAAAAGATAAAACAAAATCCTTTTTTTTTAAAAACTTATATTTTTTTCATAAACCTTAATTTTTTCCCTAAACCTTAATTTTAAACCTAAATCTTAATTTTTTTCATAAACTTTAAACCCTAAAAATTTAGCCTTAATCTTTATCTTAAAACCCAAATTTCGCCATAATTTTTACCCTAAAATTTTTTCCTAAACCTTAAATTGTTTTTTAAACCTTAAATTTTTTCTCAAACCATAAC
Source organism: Lathyrus aphaca (assembly GCA_963966055.1). Lineage (NCBI taxonomy): Eukaryota > Viridiplantae > Streptophyta > Magnoliopsida > Fabales > Fabaceae > Lathyrus > Lathyrus aphaca. The sequence continues at coordinate 30,069,467 of OZ014521.1, read as the reverse complement.
CCTAATTGTTTTCTTAACCTAGTCTGCAAACTTTTTTTCTTCTAATTTATTCACTCATTTTTATGTTATTCATTCACTGTTTTCCTGATTATGTAACTGCTTCGCCTTTGTAATAATTGGTTTTTATTATTTTCCGCCATTATTATTATTATTATGTAACTGCCCCTAAGCCATGTAATAGTGTAGGAATTTTATTTTCTGCCTTTTAATTTCTGCCATTTATTTTTCATATTAACTGCGTGGTTAGTAAATAGGGTGTGGAAACTATTTGTAATTAAAATTAATTTAGATAATTAACTTTAAAAGATAAATATTTGAAAATAAACACTCACACACGTAAGTCGATCTTTGATCGCCATCTTGCACTTCCTAGGGTATTCCTCTTGGTTGCCTTAAAATAAAATGGTCAAGTCCCTCGAATATAGGGGTGTCTTAAGCAAAGTCCCTTCACTTATAAAATCATCAAGTCCCTATAAATTTAAAAGATCAAGTCCCTTCGAGGTTGCCTACGGAATAATGATCTTGTCCCTTCGAATAAATGATGATAGTCCCTACGAATTGCTAAAGACATCCCTTAAGTTGCCTTCATTGACCATACGATGACCCTACGTTTGTCCCTTAACACATCCAAGGTAATGACTACCTATTCCTTAATAATAGGGATAGTCTTACCACTTAAAGGATTCAAGAACAAAAAGACTTAAACTTTAGGGTAGGTTTCTCATAGTTACTTGCTCACTATTCAAAAACTTTTCAAACACTTCACAATTTCAAACAATTTTCAAACACAAGTTTTTTACGCATCCGTACATGGATCATTATCAAACTCTTATGAAAATTTCTATTCACACACTTCACATTTTCAAAAACATTTTAAAGTGAGCTAAGTAACTAAGAGCCCATGGATAACCATGGATGTAAAGGGTGCTAACACCTTCCCTTTACATAACCTACCCCCCGGACCCAAAAATCTTTTAAAAGGTCTTTCCTGTTCTTTTATGCCTTTCCTTTGGATAAAATAAAAGTCGGTGGCGACTCTTGCTATCCGCAACATTACTAAAGTCAGTTCTCCCACCGTGTTACACACACCAGATGTTGTGACATTGACAAACAAAGTAAAGGTTAATGAACTTAGTTCAAGGATGTCACACCAGATGTTGTGACATCGCAAACCTGCTATCTGACTTAAATGATGCGTAACAGAAGTGAGTAAATTCAGGAGAAATTATCTGGAATTAATTGTAAAAAGATAAGCACTCCAAGGCGCATCTTTAGGAAGCTTAGTTATCTGGTTCCAGTATAACAGAATAACTAACTCACCTTGATTCAAGGAGATAACAAACTAACTCACCCTAATTTAAAGGAGATGACTGTGGGATTTATCAAAATCTGGATAATTTGCAAAAAGCCCACAAACCAAGCATCTATTTAAGGAACTGAAACACTCAAGAAAAGATCACGAATTTCAGAAGACTGTAAAGGGTGTTTGTGAAGCTAGTTATATATAAGCAGGTTTTAATTGTTTGTCACTTTATGAGCTTTTAAGCAATAAGTGAATTGTATCTTGATTGAAACTTTTAAGTAAGATCAAGCTGTTGTGTCTGAAGTGTGACTTCAATTTTATTAATTATTGTAAAGATCACTGTGTGATTGAGGGGGAGTGAGTAGGTACTCATATCTAAGTTGAGTCTTAGGTAGAAATTGCCTTGGGTAGATATTAAGTGAAGGATTAAACTGGTTGGTTTAACTCCATAATTAATATTAATTATATAGGATTTCCTTCCTGGCTTGGTAGCCCCCAGATGTAAGTGTGGAGATACACTGAACTGGGTTAACAATTTCCTGTGTTATTTAATTTACTAGCTCATTAATTTTTGTTTAAGATTTCAAGTGTTTAAACATCTGGTTCGACATCACGTATCTGATCCCAGAATTTCAATTGGCATCAGAGCAGGCACCCTGCCTGTATAACTGGGTGAGATCTAGGGACTGCAAATTTTGGGAACATGGACAGAGATGTAGGATCTGTGAATCGACCACCTATCTTGGATGGATCCAACTATGATTACTGGAAGCCAAGAATGGTAGCATTCTTGAAATCTCTTGATAGCAGGGCTTGGAAAGAAGTTAACAAAGGATGGGAGCACCCTGTCAAAGACAATAAGGATGGGGCAAAAGTGATGAAGCCTGAAGAAGAGTGGAGCAAGGAGGAAGAAGAGTCAGCACTTGGAAATTCCAAAGCCTTAAATGCCTTATTCAATGGCATTGACAGGAACATATTTAGGCTTGTGCATCACTGTGAGCTGGCCAAGGATGTTTGGGACACTCTCAAAACTACTCATGAAGGAACATCAAAGGTGAAGATGTCAAGACTTCAACTTCTCACCACCAAGTTTGAGAACTTGAGGATAAAGGAAGATGAGACCATTCATGAGTTTTACATGAACATCCTGGAGATTGCTAATACTTCTGGTGCCTTGGGAGAGAAGATGAGTGATGAAAAGTTGGTAAGGAAGATTCTCAGATCACTGCCAAAGAGGTTTGACATGAAGGTTACTGCCATAGAAGAAGCTCAGGACATCTGCACAATGAAGGTTGAGGAGCTCATTGGTTCCCTTAAAACCTTTGAGATGGGAATGAATGATACAATTATGAAGAAAAACAAAAGCATAGCCCTGGTCTCAAACACTGATAAATAAGAAGAAAGTCATGATGCAGGCTCTGAGGATAACTTATCAGAATCAATTGCTATGCTTGGAAGACAATTTAACAAAATTCTCAAAAGAATGGACAACAGGCCCAGACCAAGTGGAAGAAACTCAACCTCTGAGAATAAAAGACCTTATGACTCTAATAGAAGGTCAAACTATGATGAGAATACTAACCAAGGAAAAGGGATCCAATGTCATGGATGTGAAGGGTATGGACACATTAGAAGTGAATGCCCAACCTATCTAAAGAAGCAAAAGAAAGGTCTCTCTGTGTCCTGGTCAGATGAAGACTCAGGTAGTGAGTTAGAAGAAGAATCTGCAAAGCACATCACTGCTCTAGCTGGAGTATGTGAAACTGAAGGGGGATCCAGTGATGAGGATCTGACATTTGAAGAGCTTGAAGCATCTTACAGGATGCTGTGTAAAAGGAGCACTGAAGTATGCATGGAAAATAAACAGCAGAAGAAGAAGATTGAGGAATTAAAGGCTGAAGAGGCAAGTCATCTAGAGATCATTGACACTTTGAAAAGTGAAGTCAGCCTACTCAACTCCAAAATGGAGCATATGTCCAAATCTGTCAGAATGCTGAACAGTGGCTCAAACACACTGGATGCCATTCTCAACAACAACAAGCACTCAGGGGATAGGACTGGGCTGGGATTTAATAAAGCTCAAAACATTGAGGCTAGCACCAGCCAAACAACTCTAAATCCCATGAAGTCAAACAAGATGTTCAAGCAGATGTCTCAACATCATGACAAAAACATGATGAAAAAGAAATATCAAAGATGGAGATGCCATCACTGTGGAAGGTTTGGTCACATCAAACTTTTTTGCTACAAACTGCATTGATACCCAAATCAGAGTTCTCAGCACCTTCCTGAGCAGAAGACAAAGGTCACCAAGAATATTTGGATACCTAAAACTAGTCTTTATACTGATCAAAGCTACCAGTACATACCTAAGAACAAGTTCACCAGGCAACCTTGGAACTCTAGAGATGGACACTAACCAGGGCAGATGCATCAAAGGAAACCTCACAACAGGCACAAATGGTCCAAGCAGGTTGTTGCCTCTATAGCACACACATCTCTCAGAGTATCTGCTAAGGAAGACTGGTATTTTGACAGTGGCTGCTCAAGGCACATGACTGGACTGAAGACTCTGTTGGTAGACTTAAAGTCACACTCATCCAGCTATGTAACCTTTGGAGATGGAGCAAAGGGAGAAATCAAGGGATTTGGGACCCTGGACTGCTCAGGTGTACCAAGTCTAGATGATGTGTTGTTGGTAAAAGGATTAACTGCTAACTTGATCAGCATAAGTCAGTTATGTGACCAAGGTTACAGTGTCAACTTCACCAAAACTGAGTGCATAGTTTCTGATAAAGAACAGAAAGTTGTCATGAGAGGAGCCAGATCTAAAGACAACTGCTATATGTGGGAACCCCAAGATTTCAGCCTCACATCTACTTGTTCCTTAGCCAAAGAAGAAGAAGTGAAGCTGTGGCATCAAAGACTGGGTCATCTCCATCTCAGAGGAATAAAGAAGATCATATCTATGGAAGCTGTAAGAGGGATCCCAAAACTTAAGATTGATGAAAGTAAAGTGTGTGGTGAATTTCAAATAGGCAAGCAAACCAAGATGTCATACCCAAAGCTTCAACATCTGACAACTTCCAAAGTCTTGGAATTATTGCACATGGACCTTATGGGACCAATGCAGGTAGAGAGTCTTGGTGGAAAAAGATATGCCTATGTGGTTGTTGATGACTTCTCAAGATATACCTGGATAAGCTTCATCAAAGAAAAGTCTGATGTGTTTGAGGTATTTAAAGATCTGTGCCATAGGATCCAAAGAGAAAAAGCAAGCTGTGTGGTCAGAATAAGAAGTGATCATGGAAAGGAGTTTGAGAATCAAAAATTCTCAGACTTCTGCTCTTCAGAAGGGATCAACCATGAGTATTCTTCTCCCATCACCCCTCAACAGAATGGGATTGTTGAAAGGAAAAACAGAACTATTCAGGAGTCAGCTAGAGCCATGATTCATGCCAAGAAGTTACCCCTGTACTTTTGGGCTGAAGCTATGAACACATCATGCTACATCCACAATAGAGTCACACTAAGAAATCGAACTTTATCCACCATCTATGAAGTCTGGAAGGGTAGAAAACCTACAATCAAGTACTTTCATGTGTTTGGAAGTAAGTGCTACATTCTGGCTGATAGGGATCAAAGAAGGAAGATGGACCCTAAGAGTGATGAAGGGATATTTCTTGGATACTCCATAAATAGCAGAGCTTACAGAGTATTTAACTCCAGAACCAAGGTTATAATGGAGTCAATAAATGTGATTATTGATGATGCCTATGCAAAGACAGATGTTGCTGATGATGTTGGAACATCTCCTGACAATCAAACTGAAGTTAAAACAGAAAGTGATAATCTTGACTTCACTTTAACTGAGGTAAGGTCAGAGCAATCCAACAAACCTCCCTCCATCAGAATCCAGAAAGATCATCCTAAAGATCTGATAATTGGTGATCCCAACAGTGGTGTCATCACTAGATCAAGAGAGATGATTTCAGGCTCTTGCTTTGTTTCAAAGATAGAACCTAAGAACATCAAGGAAGCTCTGAATGATGAGTACTGGATCTCTGTTATGCAGGAAGAATTAGGCCAGTTTACAAGGAATGAAGTATCGGATCTTGTTCCTAGGCCTGATGACATTAATGTGATTGGCACTAAGTGGGTGTACAAAAACAAGTCTAATGAGCAGGGAGTAGTTACAAAAAACAAGGCTAGGCTTGTGGCTCAAGGATATACACAAATTGAAGGGGTAGATTTTGATGAAACTTTTGCACCAGTAGCAAGACTTGAATCCATCAGACTACTTCTAGGAATTGCTTGCATCTTAAAGTTCAAACTATTTCAGATGGATGTTAAAAGTGCCTTCCTAAATGGGTACCTTAATGAGGAAGTATATGTGGAGCAACCAAAGGGATTTGTAGATCCAAGCTGTCCAGATAATGTATATAAGCTGAGGAAGGCTCTGTATGGTCTAAAGCAAGCCCCCAGAGCATGGTATGAAAGACTGACCACCTTTCTCATTAAACATGGATACAAGAAAGGTGGAATAGACAAAACCCTGTTTGTAAAGGATGAAGAGGGAAAGGTTATGATTGCTCAGATATATGTGGATGACATAGTGTTTGGTGGGATGTCAGACAGGATGGTTAAACATTTTGTAACTCAAATGGAGTCTGAGTTTGAAATGAGCCTAGTGGGAGAACTAACCTACTTCCTTGGACTGCAAATCAAGCAGATGGAGGACTCCATGTTCATATCCCAAAGCAAGTATGCAAAGAACACTGTCAAGAAGTTTGGGATGGACAATGCAAGTCACAAGAGAACACCTGCCCCCACTCATTTAAAACTGACAAAGGATGACAAAGGTGAGAGTGTGGACCAAAGCTTGTACAGAAGCATGATTGGGAGTCTACTATATCTTACAGCTAGCAGACCAGATATAGCTTTTGCAGTAGGTGTGTGTGCAAGGTATCAAGCTGAACCAAAAGTGAGCCATCTAAACCAGGTTAAGAGGATCTTGAAATATGTAAATGGTACATGTGACTATGGCATAATGTACTCTCATGGTTGTGAACCAATTCTCACTGGATTTTGTGATGCTGACTGGGCTGGAAGTGCTGATGATAGAAAGAGTACATCAAGAGGATGCTTCTTTCTAGGGAACAATTTAATTTCTTGGTTCAGTAAGAAACAAAATTGTGTGTCCTTATCCACTGCTGAAGCTGAATATATTGCAGCTGGTAGCAGTTGTTCACAGCTGGTATGGATGAAACAAATGCTCACAGAATACAATGTCCCACAAGATGTCATGACATTGTACTGTGACAATTTAAGTGCTATTAATATCTCCAAAAATCCTATCCAACACAGCAGGACTAAGCACATAGATATCAGACATCACTTCATCAGAGACCTTGTGGAAGAGAAGGTGATCACATTAGAGCATGTAGCCACAGAACTGCAATTAGCTGACATATTTACTAAGGCTTTGGATGCTACCCAATTTGAAAACCTAAGGGGTAAATTGGGAATCTGCATATGTGACATATAGCAATTATGGAGAAGTGCCAGAATGTCTCATGACATCGTGTGGCATGATCACCAGATGGCAACACCAATCTGGCCAATAACTGTTTGTATTCCAATCTTAAAAATTCCAATAGTAACGGATTCTATTTATGTGCAAACGTGCTCTCAGCTTCTCACATTCCTATTAGAACCACTAAACGATTTGCATGCTACAGCTGAATCTCTAAACTCATCCAAATCTATCAAACCTTTCAACATTTCCTCTACAATCGAAAAAATGTCTCAACATCAGAACCCTAACTCCATTGATGAGGGTCTCAATCAAGAAGACGTAGTGAACGCAACTCCAATATCTGTAGTACCAATGGATGCTACTCCTATAAATGTGATCAGAGGAAGCATTCCTATTGCTCAAAAGCCCAGGACTCCCCATGCAAGAAGACCTAAGGATCCAGTCTTCAGCTAAAGCAAGGGAAACCCTTCTTCTTCCAGTACCCCCAAAGCTTCTGCCTACGTAGACGCATCAATCAAACAGCTTGTAACCAGGATCCTGGCTGAACAAAGAGTTGTGCCTGGGGTGTCTGTTCCCCTGAACAGTATGCCTGCTCCATAAGATGACCCAAGCAGCCAAGCTGAAGAGGACATACCTGCTCCACAGGATGTCCCAAGACGTGTTGAAACATCTGAGGGCCAGGAAAAAGCCCCAAATGATGATGATAAAGCTACTGATGATCAAGCTCCTGATGATCAAGCTGCTGAGAAAGAGGCTTCCCAACCTCCACCAGTTGAAAACCTGGATGATGACTCTGACATAGAGATCATAGCTTCTGTTAATCCTAGCATAGCCAAGAGGCTTAGGGCTAGGAAGGATAAGAAGCCAGCTGCTCATGCAACTCCTGAGAAGAGACAGTCAACTCCCAAGAAGGACAAGGCCAAAACTGTTTTTGGACCTACAAAGCAATGGAGTAAGGTCATCACTCAGAAGAGGAAGGCCACAACTCCATCTGACTCTGATGTTGAGGAGGATGTCCAAACATCCCAACCCAGGAAGAAGCCAGCACCTCCTAGGACTGCCACTGCTGTTCTTGAAGCACACCTGGACAATGTGTCCTTCCACCATGTCTCCAGTGTAAGCAAGTGGAAGTATGTCTATCGAAGAAGGGTGGCTTTGGAAAGAGAGCTGGGTAGCAATGCTTTGGAATGCACTGAGGTAATTGATTTAATCTCAAATGTTGGTCTGTTCAAAACTGTCTCCAATTTTTCTCCTTGTTATGAACTGCTGGTCAAAGAATTTATAGTTAATCTACAAGAAGGGTATGCTGATGGGAAATCTGAGGATTTCAGGAAGGTATATGTCAGGGGAAGATGTGTAGATTTTTCTCCTAGGGTGATAAATCAGTACCTGGGGAGAGAATCAGATGGGCCGAATGAGCTTGGCAAGACTGACAATCAAGTCTGCAAAATAATCACAGCCAACCAGGTCAATTCATGGCCAGTCAAAGGAAAACTATCTGTCAGCTTGCTAACAAGGAAGTATGCTATGCTGCACAGGATTGGAACAGTCAACTGGGTCCCAACCAACCACACCTCATCTATAGCTACTGGGCTTGGGAGGTTTATCTGTGTTGTAGGCACCCAAACCAAGTTGGATTATGGGGCATATATATTTGACCAGACTCTAAAGCATGCAAGAACCTCAGCCATCAAGCTTCCAATAGCTTTCCCCTCACTGCTTTGTGGAGTAATTCTCAACCAATATCCAGGCATCCTTACTGACAATGATTCTATCTGTAAGAGGGAGAGTCCACTGTCCTTTCACTACAAACTGTTTCTAGGACATCATGCTGCATATGTTGAAGCACCAGGTGGGACATCTGCTGGGCCATCTGTTGTCAAGACTCCTATATCCAAGGCAGCCCTAATTGCAGAGCTCAAGACAACTTGCAAAGAGCTGGATGAAAGGAAGAAAAAGCTTCAGAACATAATTCAAAGACTAGAGCTGGAGGAGGTTGCTGGGAATGTGGATGGATCTGATGCTGAGTCTGAGGATACAAAGTATACCGAGTCTGAGTGAATCTGTTAGCTGTGGAAAATGTATTGTCTGTTCTGCTTTGTATTTCTGAATTTTTTTTTCTGTTTCTGTTTCTGTAATGGTTGGCCCCAAATTTATGTCTAACAAGGGGGAGAAGTGTATTGAACAATGTTGCTGCTGTTAATGTCTGTTTGATGAACAATGCTGATGTTAATTTCTGTCTTCTGAACTAAGTTATATTTGAATGTTCATTGGTATATCAAAGTCTGTTGAACAAGTCATATCAGTATACATACATGTTTGAGGGGGAGCAAATTATTAGCTCTCACATGATTCAACAGAAAGGAACTCTGCTGCTCTCTGACAAAACCAGAAGATTGTGTTAGCCAAAAATTAGCCAAAGAGGGAGTTTGTAGATGTTAAGAATTGGCAGAATTTTTGACAAACAAGAAGTTATGAACTTAGTTCAGGATGTCACACCAGATGTTGTGACATTGACAAACAAAGTAAAGGTTAATGAACTTAGTTATGGATGTCACACCAGATGTTGTGACATCGCAAACCTGCTATCTGACTTAAATGATGCGTAACAGAAGTGAATAAAATTCAGGAGAAATTATCTGGAATTAATTGTAAAAAGATAAGCACTCCAAGGCGCATCTTTAGGAAGCTTAGTTATCTGGTTCCAATATAACAGAATAACTAACTCACCTTGATTCAAGGAGATAACAAACTAACTCACCCTAATTCAAGGAGATGACTGTGGGATTTATCAAAGTCTGGATAATTTGCAAAAATCCCACAAACCAAGCATCTATTTAAGGAACTGAAACACTCAAGAAAAGATCACGAATTTCAGAAGACTGTAAAGGGTGTTTGTGAAGCTAGTTATATTTAAGCAGGTTTTAATTGTTTGTCACTTTATGAGCTTTTAAGCAATAAGTGAATTGTGTCTTGATTGAAACTAATAAGTAAGATCAAGCTGTTGTGTCTGAAGTGTGACTTCAATTTTATTAATTATTGTAAAGATCACTGTGTGATTGAGGGGGAGTGAGTAGGTACTCATATCTAAGTTGAGTCTTAGGTAGAAATTGCCTTGGGTAGATATTAAGTGAAGGATTAAACTGGTTGGTTTAACTCCATAATTAATAATTAATATTACTTATATTGGATTTCCTTCCTGGCTTGGTAGCCCCCAGATGTAAGTGTGGAGATACACTGAACTGGGTTAACAATTTCCTGTGTTATTTAATTTACTAGCTCATTAATTTTTGTTTAAGATTTCAAGTGTTTAAACATCTAGTTCGACATCACGTATCTGATCCCAGAATTTCAGTTATTCAGTAGGCAACTTACTTGCCAACCAAAACCCTCCAAGTTTAGGATCTCAATGAGTGTAGTATCGAGTATCAACCAACTTCAGTCTTCACCAAAGCCGACTATCTCACTACTTTCTAAAGGCCAAGATGGGATGACTAGGGTTCTAAAAGTCAGTTAGTGTATTGACAACATATGGCAGCCTCATGTTATCCTCAACTTGCTTAAGGAACATAAGCACCAACCAAGAAGTCACACTAACTATGGTCACCAGATCAACCATATCGGTATACGCCGTACAGTTTCCTTGGTCTATTGCCATTTACCTAAGGTACACTAGATCCGGGTTAGGATCTTTCACACATAAGAGCCCAACAAATAAATATAAAGCAAACAAAGCAAACAATTTAAAGTGATCTAATTCCTAAGGGTACCCCTCTTTTATTAAGTCCCCAGCAGAGTCGCCAGTTCTGTAACACAGTGGGAGAACTGACTTTAGTTAAATATTGCGGATAGCAAGAGTCGCCACCGACTTTTATTTTATCCAAAAGGAAAGGGCATAAAAGAACCCGGAAAGACCTTAAAAAGATTTTGAGTTCGGGGGGTAGGTTATACAAAGGGAAGGTGTTAGCACCCTTTATATCCATGGTTATCCATGGGCTCTTAGTTATTTAGCTCACTTTAAATTGTTTTGAGAAAGGTGTAGTGTGTGATTAAAAATTTTCTAAGTACTTTATAATGATCCTCGTATGGATGTATATAAAGACTTTGTTTTGAAAATTTGTTTGAAATGTGAAGTGTAAAATGTATTTTGAAAAGGTGAGCAAGTACTTAAGAGGAACCAACCCTATTTTAAGTCTTTACTATTCTTATATGTTTTTTCAATGGTAAGACTATCCCTATTATTAAGGAATAGGTAGTCATTACCTTGGATGTATTAAGGGACATGTGAAGGGACATCTGTATTTAGGCAACTGTAAGGTGTCTTTAGCAATACGTAGGGACTTATCATCTTTTATTCGAGGGGACAAGATCATTTATCGTAGGCAACCTCGAAGGGACTTGATCTTATAAACTTAAAGGGACTAGATGATATTTTATGAAGGGACTTTGCTTCAAGACACCTTACTTGACCTTATGATTAGGCAACATGAGGAGTAACCCTAGAAAGTGTGAGATGGCGATCAAAGATCGACTTACGTGTGTGAGTGTTTGTATGCATATATTTATCTTGTTTAAATTAGTTTTCTAAGTTATTTTAATTACACATAGTTATTTACACCCTATAGTTACTAACTATGGCAATAAAAATACTTATAAACAATAAAATAGAGACAAAAATAAACCTACGACTATTACATGGCTTTCGCAATTACATAATAATAAAAACAATTAAATGATAAACATATAATAAATAAATAATAATTAAAAGGGTTAGTAATAATAATAATCATAAGAAAAAGAGGTTAGCACAAATATAAAGAATATAAAATTTTAAGAGAATATTTTTTAAGTTAAATAAATAATTTTAAAAGAATTTTTAAAAGAAAATAAGATAATTATAATAATAATAAACAATATAACAATTATTTACAAAATATGATTAATTACTTAATTATAAATTAGAACAAAAATTAGGGTTTATAAGAAATTAGGGTTTTGTATTTTATTTAAGAAAAAAAATTAGGATTAGAAATATTAATTGAAATATATAATTAATCTATTTACATAAATATAATATATATATATATATATATATATATATATATATATATATATATATATATATATATATATATATATATATATATATATATATATATATATATATATATATACTCATTATAAAATAAATAATTTAATTTTTTTTAGGAAAATAAATTATAATATAGTATAATATTTATTTAGAAATTAGTTTTATGATTTAATGATTAATAATTTAAACAAAATAAAGTTTATTATGTAAAAATAGAAAATAGGAAGAAAATATGAACAATTGACTAAAAAGATAGGACCTGGGGTTTAAACTCAGGTCCTTTACCTGAACAAACGTCTCCCAAAACCAGCTGAGCTACTGCGCGCGTTTGACATATAGAGACAAGGCAATCATTATATTATAAGCTTGTAGAATCAAATGAAATTAAATCAAAAAAATAGTTGGAGGCCGGATTCGAACACAAGCCTTTTGCCTCTCACATGCGCCTCTTCACCAACTGAGCCAAACCATGTTAGTTGAAATAAAACAGAAACAAATTCTAAAAATATTAAGTCAAAATTTCAAATTTCCAGATGGCGCCAAGACTTCATCTTCTTCCTTGTGACCTACGAATTTAGCTGCGAAATTTGCTAAGAGCTTTCCTGCGAATTCAGTTTCGTAGGCTTTCCTAGGTTTCTTCAATCATCACTAAACCTGTAAAATTTTCCAAAATTGAACACACCAACAGAATCACCACAACATTTACAGTTTAACTATGTCATTAGAATTCATTTATATTAGCTAAATCATTAAACCCTAATATGGTGCTTGAAACCCTAATAATGGCGTATGGTTAAACCTGCATCAAAAATCAAATCAAATGTACCAGAAACGATCCACACATGATTATAAACAACAAACAACAATCAAAATCACATTAGAATGCGTATATGAATGAAATCGAAATTTGAATTTTTAAGAGAATATATGGATTCGGTTATGGCATATGAGCATGATTTAAATGCTTTTGAGGGTTGGGATAGATTCAATGATGTCCAAGGATCATGTTTGGACCTTCAAATCACCTGAAAAACCACAAATTTGAAGAATCCGAATTTGAATTTTTGATGAATTTTTGAAGTTTGAATATGGTTCTTGAGGCTGCCAAATTCGTGTCTCTTGAGTCCTTTATCTTGTACATATATAGTGTGAACTATTTAGGTCAAAAAAATCAGATCAAACTTTGGACTTATAGATCAATTGGGATTGAAAAAGATATGCCATTAAAATATTGATTTTTTTTTATATATCCTTGCTATTTTTGAATGATCTGATTTTGTATAATTTCAATCACTTCTAAATGACCATTAAGACTTTCTAGAACCAAAATCAAATCAAATATTCACACTTTTATATTTTATTTTGATTTAAAATGATTTTTAATGTAAAAAATCATAATAAATAAAATAAAATAAATAAAAATATGAATAAATAATTTTTAATTCGTGCATGATGTCATGGAAGTGTTTGGATCATAAAAATGCAAGCCCATTTGGTGAAATTTGGTTCTAAGATCCCATTTGCTTCATAAACCTCTAAAAAATTTCCCAACTTTGCAAGGGCACAAATCCCTCAATTTTAATGTTATGAAGGTGTTCTTGGACATTTTGGAAAGCTTAAAGAGTCTTATTACCGACCTCTTTGGTCTCATGTCCATATCTTTTACCATTCTCAAGTTATGCTCTTTGGAAGTTGTTGACTTTTTGTTGACTTTTAAAATGACCTATAATGTCTTAGCTCATACCTTCCAAATGAAGCATTTTTGGGCTTGGCTTGTGAGACACAAAGTTGTAGATAATTCAATTTCCTTCAAAATGAGCTTTGGATGGAAAAATTTTGATGAAGCATGTGAAAGTTATGGCTGGTCAAAGTTAAGTTGACTTTTCCTATGAAAACCCTAATTTAGAAACTCCTGATTCTTGATGATCTGAAATCTCCTTGATAAAATGATGAATTTTACTTCATATACTTGATGTTGGCAAAAAATCATGAAGTTTGACTTTGGTTTGACCACAGTTGACCTCAGTTTGACTTTTTGACTACTTTGACTGATTTTAACCTGTCTGATCATCTGACTGAGCAAATCTTTTGGGAAAGTCTTGAAACTTGACATGGGGATTCTTGAACACATATAGGATGCTATGAAGCGTACTTTAAGTCTTGGAAGCCCATTTATCCTGATGAAAGTCAAAACCCTAGTTTAGGATGCATTGTCTGAGGGAATTGTCAAACTTTCTGACTAATTGTGAACCTTGTGAACCTCTTGAGATACCTTGTGAACCTCTTGAGATACCTTGTGAATCTTGTGAACCTTGTTAACCTCTAGGGATACCTTAGTACACAATGTATTGTCTTGGTGAGGGCAAATTTTGGGGTGCAACAGTTATTACCAAAGAACCTGAACAATATGACGGACCTGAACAAGGATCCCGATGGACTATGGTTTTTGATGGAGCTTCTAATGCTCTTGGAAATGGTGTTGGTGTTGTGATCATTTCCCCTGAAGGATGTCATACCCCAATTACAGCAAGACTTTGTTTCTATTGTACCAATAATATGGTTGAGTATGAGGCATGTATCCTGGGTATCAAAGCTGCCATTGATATGAAGATTCAGTTCCTGGACGTATATGGAGATTCAGCCCTGGTAGTGAGTCAGATTAAAGGGGATTGGGATACCAAGCATGAGAATCTCATTCCTTACAGAGAGCATGTGTTGTCTTTGATCCCATATTTTGAAGAGATTACCTTTGGACATATTCCACGAGGAGAGAATCAGTTGGCAGATGCATTAGCCACCATGGCATATATGTTTGAGATTAGCTGGGATGATGAAGCTCCCAAGATTACTATTGACAGATTTGAGAAGCCTGCATACTGTAATGAGATTGACACTGAAGGAGGAGAGGAAAAGCCTTGGTTCTATGAAGTGAAAAGATATCTTGAAACTCAGGAGTTCCCTGAAGGGGCATCTGTCAAAGATAAGAAGTTTCTGAGGAGGTTTTCTGCTAAATTCTTCTTGAGTAATGGAATTTTGTACAAGCACAATCATGATTCGACTTTGCTTCGTTGTGTGGATAAGAAGGAAGCAACAGAGATTATGGAAGACATGCATGATGGGATCTTTGGCACTCATTCTAGTGGTCATACCATGGCAAAGAAGATATTGAGAGCAGGTTACTATTGGTCTACTATGGAAGCTGACTGCTATCAACATTCCAGAACATGTCACAAGTGTCAAATCTATGCTGATAAAGTGCATATACCTCCAACTCCATTGAATGTGTTGACTGCTCCTTGGCCTTTTTCCATGTGGGGAATTGATATGATTGGTGAGATCAAGCCTACTGCTTCTAATGGGCATCGTTTCATCCTGGTTGCTATTGATTACTTTACAAAGTGGGTGGAGGCAGCTTCATTGGCATCTGTTACTAAGAATGTGGTGGCTCGATTCATTAAGAATAATCTCATATGTAGGTATGGTATCCCTGAAAGGATTATCACAAACAATGGCTCTAATCTGAATAACACCATGATTACTAATCTCTGCACGCAGTTCAAGATTAAACATCACAACTCTTCTCCGTATCGTCCAAAAATGAATGGGGCAGTAGAAGCTGCAAATAAGAACATTAAAAAGATTCTACAAAAGATGAATGTTACTTACAAGGATTGGCATGAGATGTTACCATTTGCTCTTCATGGTTATCGTACTACAATACGTACTTCAACAAGGGCAACCCCATTCTCCTTAATCTATGGTATGGAAGCAGTTCTACCCATTGAAGTTCAGATCCCCTCCTTAAGAATAATGAAGGATGCAGGCTTGGATGAAGATGAGTGGATTCAGACTCGACTTGACCAGATAAATTTGATTGATGAGAAGAGGCTGGAAGCTGTTTGTCATGGTCAGATGTACCAGAAACGGATGATCAAAGCTTTTAATAAGAAGGTTAAGCAAAAGGTATATCAGGCTGGTGACTTGGTAATCAAACGTATCATATTACCACAGGGTGATCCTAGGGGCAAGTGGACACCTACATACGAAGGACCATTTGTAGTCAAGAGAGTATTTTCAGGAGGTGCCATGATGCTTACTACTATGGATGGTGAAGACTTCCCACAACCTGTAAACGCAAACATGGTTAAAAAATACTACGCATAAAAAGAAACCCGCTAGGTTGACTGGCCTAGGCAAAAATAAGGGCATCCCGGCGAACCAAAAGGGTTTGGGCAAAAATTAGGGATATATATATATATATATATGAAAAAGCGTACACCCGGCAAGTCGAAAACCTGAAAAGGAGGCTTGGGCAAAAAAGGGTATCCCGGTGGATTGAAAACCTGAAAAGGCAATCCAGGCAAAAGTTAGGGATTAAAGCGTATGACTATGTCTCTTTGGATCACCCATATAACTCCAACTGTCAGTACTACCTAACTCAAGCTCGAACAGATAAAAGATCAATCCAATCATTTCCGTCTCAACAGCAGAAGATGAGATGCTTGAAGATAATGGCAATAGTAGAATTGAAGCTCAATAGGATTATTTCTCACATAGCTGTTTTCTTTGTTTTGTAAAACTTTTACGACGAATTCCTCTTACTAGGATTTCTGTCTCCTAGTACAAACTTGCCTGTGCATAGGTCACTTTATAATATAAATAAAATTCCGTCTTTGAATCCAGATTTACTTTTACCCTATTTACCTAAGCGAAAACTTCCATTGGTTGTGTTTGAATGTATGTATGCTTTTGAATATGATTGATGTTTACTAGAAATGCATAAAATGCAGTAATAGTATTTACTAAGGACGAACGAGGGTAGGAGTTCAACGAAGCTTCGCCGGTTCATCCCCACAAGACAACTACAAATCCCCAGCAAAGCAAATCTATCTTTATAGATACTTCAAGTTACATCTCCCTTTGAATTTATGTCCATCTCTTTTATCCTCAGTCAGGATACTCAGGAACTTATTACTTCAATAGAGGTACGACGAACGAAGACGGGAGGTTATAAATACTATACTATCAAACAAGACGGGAACGAGTTCCTCATATTCTTCAGCAACGAAGCGGGATTTATTTTCCCTAGCCAGCAATTGTTATACAAAGATATCCAGACGCTTCAGGATGCATGATTCATACATACATCATTTACATCATACCATAACATATCCATGAATGCATAATACATTGTCTTAAGTACATCATGCCATACATGCATACATATTGCATAAACTAACTTTTTCTTTGCAGGATAGTTACATGCAGATAAAATACTATCAACAATTCACAACAGTTCAGAGACGATCTATACGAAGATCTAGTGCTGATACTTAATTCAGGGATGATCGCCACGAAGATTCATTGCTGATAATCATTACTCAAGTTGTCCTTGGATAGTAGGCAAACGGTCTATATGAAGATCTATTCCCTAATCCAGGATATTTCCAGAAGAGATAATCGTCACGAAGATTTATTTCTACTGGTATATTCAACAATTCAAAACAGTTCAGAGACGATCTATACGAAGATCTAGTGCTGATACTTAATTCAGAAAAAAATCGCCACGAAGATTTGGTTCTGACACTTAAATTGAAGTATATTCTTAGATATGGTTCAGAGACGATCTATACAAAGATCTAAGCCCTGACACTTAATGAAGGATATTCTTTTTCCAAGAGATAATGCAGAGACGATCTATACGAAGATCTAGTGCTAGCATTCAACTCAAACCATGTTGCATAAACGATTCATAGACGACCTATACGAAGACCTAGTACTGATATCCAGTATCAACATAAAGATATTATCACCTCCTAATATTATGGATGGCATCTATAAGCCCATCTCCAATTCTTCCAAGTGGAATCTTCAAGCCCACTTAAGCATATACAACTAATCATCAGTGTTACTTTACGCACCGGCGAGTGCAAATTTTTGGGCTTTTGTGTTCAATCCCCTTCAACCTTCCACGTCAAGAATGGCACATATACCAATCTAACCCCTTAGGTTTCAGAAAATTGAACAGGGACAGCTGTTGCACCCCAAAATTTGCCCTCACCAAGACAAGAAATTGTGTACTAAGGTGTCCCAAGAGGTTCACAAGGTTCACAGGGTATCTCAAGAGGTTCACAAGGTTCACAATTAGTCAGAAAGTTTGACAATTCCCTCAGACAATGCCTCCTCATAAGCAATGCATCATAAACTAGGGTTTTGACTTTCATAAGGCTAAATGGAATTCTAAGGCTTCAAGTAAGCTTCATAGCACCCCATATGTCTTCAAGAATCCCTATGTCAAGTTTCAAGGTTTTCCCAAAAGGCTTGCTCAGTCAAATGATCAGATAGGCTAAAATCAGTCAAAAAGTCAAACTGAGGTCAACTGTGATCAAACCAAAGTCAAACTTCATGATTTTTTGCCAACATCAAGTATATGAAGTAAAATTCATCATTTGATCAAGGGTTGATCATGATTCATCAAGGAGATTTCAGATCATCAAGAATCAGGAGTTTCTAAATTAGGGTTTTCATAGGAAAAGTTAACTGAACTTTGACCAGCCATAACTTTCACATGCTTCATCAAAAATTTCCCATCCAAATCTCATTTTGAAGGAAATTGAATTCTCTACAACTTTGTGTCTCACAAGCCAAGCCTAAAAATGCTTCATTTGGAAGGTATGAGCTAAGACATTATAGGTCATTTCAAAAGTCAACAAAAAGTCAACATCTTCCAAAGAGCATAACTTGAGAATGGTAAAAGATATGGACATGAGACCAAAGAGGTTGGTTATAGGACTCCCTAAGCTTTTCAAAATGTCCAAGAACACCTTCATAGTCTTAAAATTAAGGGATTTGTGCCTTTGCAAAGTTGGGAAATATTTGAGAGGTTTATGAAGCAAATGGGACCTTAGAACCAAATTTCTCCAAATGGGCTTGCATTTTTATGACCCAAACACTTCCATGACATCATGCACGAATTAAAAATCATTTATTCAAATTTTTATTCATTTTATTTTATTTATTATGATTTTATACATTAAAAGTCATTTTAAATCAAAATAAAATATAAAAGTTGCAATATTTGATAAGATTTTGGTTCTAGAAAGTCATAAAGATCAATTAAAAGTGATTGAGATCATGGAAAATCAGATCAACCAAAAATAGCAAGGATATATCAAAAAATTTCAATATTTTGGAAGCATATCTTTTTCAATCTCAAATGATCCAAAAGTCCAAAGTAGGATGTGGTTTTTTGACCTAATTATGTTCTACTATATATGTATAACTCATACAAACACAAAGACACGAAAAATTGGCAGCCAAGAACAACAATCAAACTTCAAAAAATTTCAAGAAAAGTCACATTCGGATTCCTTGCTAGAGGTCATTCCAAAGAGTTTTGAAGGTTGAAACATGTTCATTGAACATCCTTGAGTCATTCCTGATCATCTATTACATTCAAAACTCCATGAATCATACAAACCGAATCAATATTTTCTTGAGTTTTCAAATTTTCGATTCACTAAATTCATGCAATATTGTTGTTTTTTGACTTTGTAATATTGTTTGTGATAGTGTGTAGATTGTTTCTGGATAAAAATATTGCAGGTTCGTGACCAAATGCGTGAATGGCCATGATTAGGGTTTGAACCTTTAAGTTGGGGTTTTGCCATTTACTTCATTTAAATGAATTCTAAGACCATGACCAGAATGTATGAACTATGGGCAATTGATCTGGGTTGTTAATTTTTAAGATTGGTATGATTTTCATGGTGTTTCAAAAATCTAGGTTTCCTGTAAATATTCGTGTGCAGGTAAATTCGCAGGAAACATTGTGAATAAATTCGCAGGTAAATTCGTGGATCTGGAGGTAGGAGATGAAGGCAGCGCGCGCTTTCTAATTTTTAAAAATTTGTTTTAATATTTTATGAATTGTTTGTATTTTGTTTCACAAATGTGTTGGTGGCTCAGTTGGTGAAGAGGCACATGTGAGAAGCAAAGGGCTTGTGTTCGAATCCGGCCTCCAACTATTTTTTTTATTTAATTCCATTTGTTCTACAAGCTTACAATATAAGGATTGCCTTGTCTTTAGATATCAAACGCGCGCAGTAGCTCAGCTGGTTTTGGGAGACGTTTGTCCAGGTAGAGGACCTGGGTTCAAATCCCAGGTCCTATCTTTTTGGCCAATTGTGCATATTTTCTTCCTATTTTCTATTTTTTTTTCATATAATAACTTTACATTTCAAAATACATTTTACACTTCACATTTCAAACAAATTTTCAAAACAAAGTCTTTATATACATCCATACGAGGATCATTATAAAGTACTTAGAAAATTTTTAATCACACACTACACCTTTCTCAAAACAGTTTAAAGTGAGCTAAGTAACTAAGAGCCCATGGATAACCATGGATATAAAGGGTGCTAACACCTTCCCTTTGTATAACCTACCCCCCGAACTCAAAATATTTTTAAGGTCTTTCCTGTTCTTTTATGCCCTTTCCTTTTGGATAAAATAAAAGTCGGTGGCGATTCTTGCTATCCGCAACATTTAACTAAAGTCAGTTCTCCCACCGTGTTACATACGGGAAGCATTCGTAAAGGCTTGAGGTACCGTTGGAGAGACGTGGATAGTGGCTTGAGTTATGTATTACATTGGATCCTCCGTAAAGTCTTAAGTAAGCCTTGAGGTGGGTGATATTGAGTCCCACAGGAAACATCCTTAAAGACTTGAGGTGTGTATATTACTAGATCCTCCGTAAAATCTTGAGTAAGCCTTGATGTGAGTTATTCTGAGTCCCATGGGAAGCATCCGTAAAGACTTGGGGTGAATGTTATATCGAGTCCTCCGTAGAGTCTCGAGTAATTCTTGAGGTGGGTTACCTTTAGTCTCACGGGAAGCATCCGTAAAGACTTGGGGTGAATGTTATATCGATTCCTCCATAGAGTCTCGAGTAATTCTTGAGGTGGGTTACCTTTAGTCCCACGGGAAGCATCTGTAAAGGCTTGAGGTGGATGTCCCACTCGTTTAGTGTCGAGAGTGTGTATGGAATTTTGTTCCATCTTGTTTTGGCTTCTTTATAGAGAAGTGACCAAAGACCTGAGTAGTGTTTAGATTTAAACCTTTAGAGCTGAGAGAACTCTAAGATAGGGAACTCACTGAGATGTTGATATCTCAGCCTACTATTATTGTTGTTTTTTCAGGTTTCTTTTGCAGGTTGATTTACAAGTGGAACTATGCTTAAGATGTTTCAAGAGAAGCATAATTTTTGTTTCCGTTGTGTATTTATCTTTGTACAATAATGAATATTGTATTGATCTTAGTATTTTATTTTTAGTATAATTTCCATGTCTTGCACCATAGATTATATTGTTTTTAGAATTGGTCAAGAATGTGAATTGTACTATTAGGTACTTATGATGGTGTCAGTACCAAACAAACACTTGTATGATATTATTCTAGATATATATTATATGAGACGTTACTGTTGGTATTAGAGCAAGTTGTATCCTTGACCTAGCCTTGAAACATCATAAGTAAATCTTTCATGCCTCCTAAGTGTGTCTTCCCGACATGATTCTTAATATCATATTATGTAGTATTGGGTTTGATCAACCTAATGCTATGTATGTGATAGGTAGAATCATGGTTGTACGACCATGAGAACTCTGAAGTGTTGTCGTAACTTGTATTGTGATAGTAAGCTCAAGCCAAGGGTTAACAGTGGGAGCTTTGATCAGCTCAGTTGGAGTCTTCTTAAGAGTTATTCTTCATGTAACATGGAGTTGCAGAGGAGTGTGTTGTTCGAGAAATCCTTTGGAATTGATAGAGTCTGAAAGGTACAGATATCTAAGGAAAGAATAGTTAGTGTATCAAATAATACGTAAAGTCACTGGTGGATCAATATTGGTCACTGATATGGACAAAAGTTTTGAGAAATCCCATTCCACGAAAAGAGAAGATGCTTTGTGGATCGTGTGACGTAAGGTTCGGGAATGAGTTAATTGTTAGTGTTTCAGTTCTAAGATCACGGTGGCATCATAGATGAACGAGAGTACTTCAAGGAATGCATTCGGATAATACCTTACAGATGGATAAAAGTTACAAGTTAAGAATGTTCATTTTCTTTTGAGAATCTAAAGTTGTGGTGAAGCATGAAGAGAAACATAAGGATGTGATTACACGTTTCAAGTAAGACAAGTATACCCCGGACGAAGAGTATAAGATTGGAGTTGTATTTACGATTATGACATAGGAGACAAGTTTAGAGTAATGTCGAAGAAAGGTGTAATGCCGAAGAAAGAACAAGCTTCATTTATTAGCATGATGTGTATTTGATATGAACTTGTTGAAGTTCTGTTAAGTGTTAGAGTAAGCAACTTGGATTCAGGAGAATTCTAGTAAGATGAATTATGGTTGGGTATGAGAGGATTATCGCAGAGCGTGAAGTGAACACGGTGTGGAAACGGTATTAATAGTGCATTATGAGAAAGTGATAACGAAATGTATTTTTGGACGAATGTACAATGGAGTTGTTAAGTTGTTATTTAAGATAAAGTTAAGGAAGTGTAAGCAAAGATGGTTCACCCATTAGGACTCTGGTAGTATGATTACTATATGTGTGAAATCATCTGTTGATAATTGTTATAACTTTTGGTTGCGATTAGAATGAGTTTGAGAGGTTTAGGTAGCAATAGAAACCAAAATTTTGCTTCTGCGTTTGAAGTAATCGGTTTTCCTCTGGGTAGTAACTGGTTACCGAATTGTGTTTCTAAATCTCTTTTAGCTACTGGAAGTTCAGATTTGCACTAAGTAATTGGTTACCTTCCTGGTAGTAACCGGTTACCACCGTTAAGTTTTGAAAGTCTTATTTTCTAAGATTCTTACTTTTGACTCGAGTGCTCGATCAAAGCGTTCTTGGTACCGATAGAAAGCGGTGGAGACATTCTATACAATGAATAGTAGAGGGTAAGAGAAACCCGGTTAATATGTAAGTAGAGACATCAAGGTTCTTCAGAGGAGTACCTTACCTCAGTTTTCAAGTGTAAGGGGAAAACTTCTATAATTGTGAATGATCAAAATATTTGGAATTTATCTCTAGTGGGATTAAGAATGTTGTTGTTTTAATTCTCGCCAAAGAATTAAAGAGAGAGGAAAAATTTGTATGCTAAACATGAGATTTCTATCGTTTTGTTTTACCGGATGAGGATTGTGTGTTGAATTTTGCTTACGGACGAACCAAGTGTTAGTTTGTGGCTAAAACCCTTTTTGGTGTCATCATTGTCGTTTTCCTACTAACGTCGTTGTACGAGTGGAATTGAACTATTTTGTTGAATGTTTGTGATGTGACCGTAACAGAAATGGTTGTTCTACTTTGTCACTTTTTGGAGTATGTAATCTGCATGTTGTGCCCCGATCTGTGTTACCTTGAGTTGTGAGCGAGGGCGATTGTCACACATGTTTAGAAACTGCGAGTAACAATCATCTTGCAAGTTAGTGTGGATTGGGTTGATATTTTGAGTTGGATTGTTTGTTAACAATAAGAACAAGTTTAGTTATGTTCGGCCGTTTAGCCTCGGATAGGTAATCGATTGACACATGACTTTTGTGGAGGACTTTAGAGAATCGTGCTTTCTGAACTGTAAGTTTGTTTTGGCTTCCGTTCAAAATGTCAGAGGATAAAGTGTTGAACTTTATTTTGAGCATGTTTTGGTAGACGGTAAATGATTTGAAATTTTGGCGTGTCGTCGTTGCGACTATTGAGGACCTAAATTGCGAAGTTATAAGAGACTCAGAAGTGTTAATCTTCCAGGAAACATTTTGGTATCTGAATTATTGTGTGGATAAGATATGAATAATCAGTCAGTTCTAGCATCATTAATTCTTAACATCAGTTATAGACTCCGTAAGAGTAATATCAGGTGTGTGCAGTTGAGCCGCACTCAAAGAGATGGATTTTTAAGTTACCTTCCAGGTAAGAGTGAGAGATGAATGTTCTGAAGTTAAACATGTAAATTGGATCGTTTAAGGAACGAGACCCTTGAGAGAAATGAATTTAAACGAGAAGTTTCGTGTGGTTTTCCAAGGTGAGTGTGTGGAATATTGTATGCAATATTCAAGTGTTATGGAAATCAGCAAGTGTAATAAGAATGATTTAAGTTTGGTACGGGTGACTCGCTAATGATTGTAAGCTTTGTGATGTTTCTACGTTATTATTAATGGATACCTTGTGTCAATAGAAACCTTGAGCGAATAGAATCATATGAAGATGATTGATATGGAGTATAGTAACCATAGTCAGATCCGTTAAGCTTAATTGGATGAATTGTTTCGAGTTTAGAATGGATTTGGAAATCGTACCAATTTTGATTGCAGTAGTACAACCCATGTATCTCTGTCTTAGAGAGTTAGATCGATGATATTATTGTGTAATTGACAAGTGGATTGTTCTATCCTTAAATGTCTGCAAGCTTTATTTTGTTGGTTAGTGAGAACTTCAATGGA
This sequence comes from Lathyrus aphaca, assembly GCA_963966055.1. NCBI lineage: Eukaryota > Viridiplantae > Streptophyta > Magnoliopsida > Fabales > Fabaceae > Lathyrus > Lathyrus aphaca. The sequence goes on along the minus strand of OZ014521.1, from coordinate 30,045,029 downwards.
TAAGTGTGCTCTCCGCAGACTATCAACTACCCAGTGTTTCTTGAGAATTCGTGGTGTCCCCACTGTTAGGACTTGAGAGCATAGTGGAAGGAGACAGATGAAAGAGTTCAGTCGGATTATTAAGAATCATAAGAGAATTATTTAAAAGTATTTAGGTAAGAGAATTTTGTTCTATGTGTGTTGTCTATAGTAATATACTAAAAGGATGAAGCGTCAGACATAAATGGTTATAATGTATGATGTCGGACCAAGTGGAATTGGTATAAAAGTCGTCTGACAACTTTTGAGATGATTTTAGTAATTAAAGGATTTTAATAAGGGCTTTTGTTGGTAATTGTGCATAGATAAGATTTCACGAAGATACCTTGTGGAGTTTTGTCGAGCGTTGTTGTCCCGAAATCAAGTTGGAGTGTTATGCCTTGGTGTTATGACTCAACGGAAAGAATTAGAATGATATGTTTCTCCGGAAGGGAGACGCGACTAAGTGATTCAGTATGAAACAACAAATAAATTGCAGAAATAGTAAGTTAGAAGTTAACCTGATGTTGAATCAAGTGTATGAGTAAGGACGTGAAGTTTGATTTGTTATGAAACGAGGACTTTGAGCCGCGTAGTCAAATTGGAATTTGAATATGTCAGAATATATAGGAGCAATAAGGTTAAGTATGGATCTAAGACAGTGTTGCAAACTGTCGTTGATGACTAGTAAAGGAAATTCGAGGACGAATTTAAATTTAAGGAAGGGAGGATGTAATACCCCATATTTTAATGAATGCTCTGGATAATATTAATTAAGTTTAATAGGGTTCCAGTGTGCTCTGAGAGTTTCAATTTAAAATAATTAGAGCAACCAATGAACCTAAATTAATTAACTAAGTATTATTTGACTCAAAGGTTTCATTAAATATTTGACTCAAAGACATTTTTGGATAATCTCAATTTGGACCAGTTAGTGTTACTAACTAATAGATATTTGTTAATTGTTATAAAAAGAGAAAAAAGAGAGAAAGTTAGTAAGAAAGTTGGAAAAGAAGAAATAAATGGAAAAGATAAGAGAAAGATGGAAAGAAGAAGAAAACCTAAAAGAGAGGAAGAAGCTCTTGGAAGAAGAAGAAATGCATGGAAGAGCTTGCTATCATTTCTTCATCATCTTCACCAAACTCCTCATTGATTGCAAGGTGGGTTTTAGATAGAAACTTTTGTTTTAGAGTTTTGAAATTCTAGGATTTTAGGTTAGAAATGATTATATGATAAATCGAAGTTTCTAATGGTTAAAATGATGAAATAATCGGGTAGAATAGTCAGTTTATATGTATGTTAAATCTACTAGGATTGCTTAGATGATCCATAGTGTTTGGGTTGAGTTTGAAGAGGTTTTGATGTGAAAAAATGCAGAATTTCAGCTTCTGAATGTCGGTTAACCGGTTAACCATATGCGTTAACCAGTTAACGGGACCTGATACACCACTGGAAGTGGAATTTTAGATTGGTTAACCGGTTAACTATATGGGTTAACTTGTTAACGCTATGAGTTTTGGATAATATTAATTCTTGTAAAATTCATAACTTTTTACTCGGGTATCCGATTTTGGCAAACTTTATATCGTTGGAAAGATAAGACAACGTAATATTCAATGGTGAGATAAAATATTGAGTTAGAAGTGAAATTAATTAATTTTTGAGATTAATTAATTTATGAGATTTAATTAAATTCCGATATGAATTAATGAGTGAATTGATTAATTATGGTATTAACCGAATTGTGGAATATATATTAAATCATGAATATTGAGTGAAAGTAGAGACAATGAGATCATTGTGGGATTAGTTTAATTGTGATAATTAAATTAAAATTTTAGATTATATGTTTGAGAATTATAAAATTAAAGGCATCAAGAATAGAGAAAGAGTGAGGAAGCCTTACCATAAACCAATAGTATGGCCTAGTAATGTAACTAGAAATTGTTAGATGGTATAACTTGTGAGATGTTTAGGACTACCATAGTTTGATAAGAAAAACGTTGGCGCGTAATACATAGTGTCCTCCGTAATGTCTTGAGTAAGTGTTGAGGTGGGTTATTCCGAGTCCCACGGGAAGCATCCGTAAAGGCCCGACGTGTGTATTACGCGGTGTCCTCCGTGGAGTCTTGAGTAACTCTTGAGGTGGGTTATTTTGAGTCTCATGGGAAGCATCCGTAAACGCTTGAGGTACCGTTGGCGAGGCGTGGGTAGTGGCTTGAGTTATGTATTACATTGGATACTCCGTAAAGTCTTGAGGTGGGTGATACTAAGTCCCACGGGAAGCATCCATAAAGACTTAAGGTGTATATATTACTAGATCCTCTGTAAAGTCTTGAGTAAGCCTTGAGGTGGGTTATTCTGAGTCCCATGGGAAGCATCCGTAAAGACTTAGGGTGAGTGTTATACCGAGTCCTCCGTAGAGTGTCGAGTAAGTCTTGAGTTGGGTTACCTTTAGTCCCACGGGAAGCATCCGTAAAGGCTTGAGGTAGATGTTCCACTCGTTTAGTGTCGAGAGTGTGGATGGACTTTTGTTCCATCTTGTTTTGACTTCTTTGAAGAGAAGTGACCAAAGACCTGAGTAGTGTTTAGATTTGAACCTTTAGAGTCGAGAGAACTCTAAGATAGGGAACTCACTGAGATGTTGATATCTCACCCCACTATTATTGTTGGTTTTTCATGCTTCTTTTGCAGGTTGATTTACAAGTGGAGTTATGCTCGGGATGTTTCAAGAGAAGCATAGTTTTTCTTTCTGCTGTGTATTTATCTTTGTACAATAATGGATACTGTATTGAACTTAGTATTTTATTTTTAGTATAATTTCCATGTCTTGCACCATAGATTGTATTGTTTTTAGAATTGGTCAAGAATGTGAATTGTACTATTAGGCTCTTATGATGGTGTCAGTACCAAATAAACACTTGTATGATATTATTCTAGATATATATTATATGAGGCGTTACAAATCTTCTCATTCTTCCTTAGCAAACTCGATTGCCTCCTTCCTCAGCTGGTTTCTGCGTTTGGATCTTGAATATCTTCTTCTTTTGTGTGTCTTCACAAAGGATGCTAAATAGGAGAGCACCTCTGAGGTTGTCTGCTTGCTCGTAGATCCCTCTGTTGTTGCTTTGCTTTAGTTTGCCTGAGTTGTTGCATTCAATATTGTTGTCTTCCTGAAATATCTCTTTGGAACCTAAATTTCCCTTTTCTTGTACAAGTTGATGTTTTAGGAATTTTGTGGTGATAAAAGAGAGTCTACTATGATTCCTTTTATAGACGTGTTACATACATTATCCTTGTTTGATGTTATTTTAATGTTGATTAATTCAAATCAATATTTTAATGATAATTCTTGGAAATGTCATCTAAAAGTTTGACCTAATTATGATTCTTTAACAACTATGAATTCATGTTTGATTTTTTTTAGTGTTAGTTCTGGAGTCAATTTCACTTCGTTAATGTACTTTCAGAAAATAAATAAATAAAAGAAAGGGAAATTTAAGTAACTTCTGCACAACTTGTACTTTAATAAAATTGGTCAAAATATTCTTCATTAATTCTTGCTAGAGGATTAAAAAATTTCTAAGGAACTATATGATGTTAGAATATATCTCTATCCTATTTATCTTTATAAGATCAGAAGCTACCATAATTAACAAATGGTTTATCTTCATCAATAACCCCCTCATCTGCTACTAGGATAACAAGTTGATAAAATATCTCGTTGAGTCTCATTCGTCATGGCCTATTCATAATCCTTCTTCTTGGTCTCATCACAACTGCTGATGAACCTATTTTTGTAGGTTGCTCAGTAACTGCTGATGTCACCTCTTCAGAAGTATGTTTTGTAAAGGGTATATTCCCAATTGTAGAAGACTCAGAAACTACTTGTTTCTGAAGGTTGTGGACATCTTATCTTGTAGAGATCTCAGAGACTTCTGTTATGAAAAATATCTTATAAATCTCAGCTGATGACTCTATGACTCTAGAAGTTGTTGATAAAAATGAACTAGGTATTTATTATTTTATAGTGGTTTTTCTGAACAATCTAACCAATGAAATAAAAGATCCTTTACTTGATTCTTGAAACTGTTGTGACCAATAAGTATTGCGCACAGTTCTTAATGACCTTTGTTACTTGATCGCTTTTCATTCTTGGAATCTGATGTAATGATGATATGTTATGCATTTATGAGGGAATTTCTTTTCTTCTTCTTTTCTTTTTCTTTTATTTATTTTTTATGTGATAAAAGGGGGAGAAATAATGGTAAGTATTTAAGTGGAAACTAAACCCATTGAATATCTATTTAGTTATACATATTGGTCATTTATACTTCTGTTATTTTATTTTCTGTTTTTATGGTTACCTTGCCCAAGGCGACACATTTTAACTTTCTTGTACATAAAACTAAGGAAGAGCTTACAAACCTCAACCTTAACCTATCAGACCAAGAAGGAGCTTACAAATCTCATATTCTGGTGTTGCCAAAGGAAGTTAAAATATTATTTTTGGTTTTCGTAAATATGGAACTGAGGGAGAGCTTAATTACAAACCTCAACCTTGGAATTGTTTGACTTAGAGGGAGCTTACAAACCTCAGACCCTGATGTTATTAAGAAGACTGAATTACTTTTTCTTGAAAAGTAGTACTTGGTGTTGGAGTCAGTAGAACTCAACTTTGGACTATCATACTCAAGGAGAGCTTACAAACCTCATACCTTGATGTTGAAAGAAAATTATAAATGCTCAACATTTTTCATTAAATACTTATGTTTGTCATCATAAAAAAAAGAGGAGATTGTTAGAACAAGATATGTTCATGACATATTCTCTTTGGGTTTTGATGATAACAACGTATTGCAAGCACAATGGTTTATTTGATGTGTGCTTCATATATGCAGGTTCTACATGTACATAAATAATCAGAATCTGATATACTTGAACACACTTGGGAGTTGCTGCATTGCTAGCTTCTAGTGGCAGAATTTGAAGAACATTTGCTGGTGTGGCTTGGCGCAGACTCTGGTATTGAAGGTCTCAACATTTAGACGAGTAACTACACATAATAACTATATATTAGCTTCTGGTACCATTCAAAGTTGGTGATAAAGCTGGAGTTGTCCATACTGCAGAAAGTAAGTTGCATTGTCTATTCAGCTTGATAGCCAGAGTCTACAGTTTGCAAGGCTCAAGAAAAGTTGACAGACTTTATGGATGTCTACTCTGTCACACCCCAATTTTGACCTTGAATCGTAAATTCATTCATCTGACTGTATTTTCACTTTGCATCAACTGCATCGCATATCATATTTTTCATCATGCATAATGCCCGAATTATCAGCCAAAATACATTTGTTGGATTTCCAGTCGATTCGGTCAATATAAAAATCAATTGTGCAAAAAAATAGTGGACAAAAAGTTTTAAAATTGAGCTTGCAGACATCAGTTATATTATTCTACGTTTCACTTATTTTAATATGATGTGCTCATTTTAATTTTCCGGAAACTTTTTCAGTTGCATTTTGATCAGCTGAGCCTTTTAACCGGTCTATTTATTTTCAAATTTGACCAAACGTTGTATTTTTCAAATATGTATATTTTGTGTTGATCAATTTTAGTGTGTTCTTTTTTATTTTTCGGGCACTTCGGTACCAAACAATTTATTTTTGTAACCGATTTCTTCACTTTTTAGATTAATATATAGGTTAGTTAATCAATTTTTTTTATTTTTTATTTTTTTTTTGTTTTATAAAAATTTATTGTTTTATTACATTTTTTTGATATAAGATATTTTTCTTTTTATTTTATTTTAGGAAATACTTAGTTTTTAAGTTTAAAAAAAAGTATGTTTCTCTTTTTCTATAATTAACCATTTTTTTTTTTACAGTTAATGTATAGCATAACAGCGACACACCCACATGGGTTGCCAACAGCTCTCTCTATTTTGCTTTGTCATTTTCTTTCTGTATTTTAATATTCTCACATGATCTTTTTTTATAAAAAAAAATGAAAATCTTCCAAGTAAAAACAACATGAGAACTTGTAAGTATCCCCCTTCAAGGAAACAACACAACTTCATGATGTAACTCACACTCAACACCAACAATATTGTATCCCACCCTCCATCATCCAAATTCATCTTCTCTATTTTGTTTTTCATTAACTATAATCACCTCCATGATATTACCTATTTTGATTCTCAACAAACCTTTTTTTTCTCTATATCTCAACAAGCTCATTAACCACATTATCATTTAAAATACACCTGCAACACATAAGTTTCTTCTTCTTTTTTAAGATTTTCTCTCAACACACACAACACCATTCTTCATTTCTCATTACAACTATATTTCTACTCCGAAATAACTCAATAAGTTCACAACTCTCACACCTATCCATTCTCTTCACAAACAAACATATAACACCCATCACATTTTTTCTTCCCGCCGCCCATTTCTAAACCGACCACCACACGCAATGACAATACCACACTTGAGGCTAGATCTGACGTTCAACCACCATTGACGACGAAGCATATCCGTGTCCATCACATCCCATGAATCCACACACCACTTGTGTACGATGCTCTTAGATCCTTGGTTTCTCCGACACAGGTAGCTTTCCTCTTCTTTGCATCCATTGTTTGATTCTGAGAATTTTCTTTTTGTTTTGTTCATCCATGTTTTATTTGTTTTAAAGAATTTTGAATTAGATTTTATTTGTAAAACTAGAAAAAGAGAGAGATAAAGCTTACTGATCTAGAAGAATGTTTCATTTCTACCTTTATTTTTTATTTTTTTATTTATTTCTTTTATTTAGTTTTTTATTTATTTAATATATCCATGCCATGTGTCTCGAACGGATTAGGCATTTGTTAAGAAAATTTACTTCAGAAAAAAAAGTATGTTTAGTAATAGAGAAAAAATAGCAAACCTGTTAGTAACATGAAGCATTTTTTTTAAAGAATCAATAATTAGTATGTAACATCACTCTCACCTTTTTTTATTACTATCATTTTAATTGTGTCTTTTTTATTATTTCTATTAATTAAGACACGTTTAGTTTTGTTGAGATATTTGAGTTTAGGTTCTTAAGCCCATTTGGTATTCGGGCCCCATAAATTGCTCTTTTATCAATTGTTTTTTTCTTATAATTATTTATTTTTAATTTTTTTAAATTTTAAATTCCTTATTTAAATATTCATTTTTAGTTTAATTAACTTGTTATATGTTTATAATTGTTAATTGTTTTAAAAAGATCTAAAAATATGTTTAATTATTTTTTCTTTTTAATTGTGATCTCGTTTGTTAATTTGTTTTGTTAAATACTTAAAATACCAAAATATTTTTGTTTAATTAGAATTAATATTTCTTTCTGGTTCATTTGTTCACTTGACATTGATACATGACTTTGACTTTTTGATTTGGGTCCTCCATTTTATTGCATTGCGATTCAGAGCATAAATTATGTGTGCTTTCGAGAACCGTATGGATGCATATAGTTACTTGCTCGACTTCTTATAGAGTGACGCGAATATGAGTCCACTATAAGATTGTTAAAGAGTTAAATTGTTTGTCTTCGATTTCGTTTGTCTTGTACATTTCCATCCACTTTATTTATTTTGTCATTTAATTTGCAAGTAGCAACCTATGCCTTAGACTTAGGAGCTTGCACCCTCATTTATTTACTTTATTTTTTCGCATTTGAATCCAAAAGGGATAGAACTCCTGCAGTTGACTCAATGTCATAGGAAGTTGAGTCATCCCTTGTTCCTTTTCGAACTTAACCATTAGGACTTTTTATTTTACAACTTTTTGTGACTTTGCTAGAGTCACGTGAGTGTTTGCCATAACACTTACCTTCCCCCGCGAACCTTGAGCGTAACCAAGTGTTCGTTAATCCTTAGGAGAACTACGAGTGCTCTGATTCTATACCCGATACGTAGGCATCAGTGCGATGTTGTGCAAGCACCATTAGAAATAAAAGCCTTAGGTTCCCTTAGTTTTAGCAAACAATAAATAACAAAAATACAAATATTCACAAGAGGTTCCCGTAGGATATTGCGAATGTTTAGCATGCTAACACCTTCCCTAGGTATAACCAACCCCCGAACCTAGTTTCTCCTCACTTAGGGTTTTTACGATCTGAAATTCTGGGATCTGGTACGTGATGTCGAATCAAATGTTTAAACACTTGAAGACTTAAACAAAACTTAAAGTGCAGGTAAATTAAATAACACATGAAATTGTTAACCCAGTTCAGTGTATCTCCACACTTACATCTGGGGGCTACCAAGCCAGGAAGGAAATCCAATATAAGTAATATTAATTCTGGAATTAAACCAACCAGTTTAATCATTCACTTAATATCTACCCAAGGCAATTTCTACCTAAGACACAACTTAGATATTAGTACCTACTCACTCCCCCTCAATCACACAGTGATATATTACAATGTTTAATAAAATTGAAGTCACACTTCAAACACAACAGCTTGATCTTACTTAAAAGTTTTAATCAAGACACAATACACTTTTTGCTTAAAAGCTCATAAAGTGATACACAATTAAAACCTGCTATTAAACACAAACACCCTTTTACAGTCTTCTTAATTTCATACTCTATTCTGAGAGTTTCTGTTCCTTAAATAGATGCTTGGTTTTTTGGCTTTCTGTAAATTATCCAGTCCTGATAAATCCTACTGTCATCACCTTGAATTAGGGTTAGTTAGTTTGTTACTTCCTTGATTCAAGGTGAGTTAGTTATTCTGTTGCACTGAAATCAAATAACTAAGCTCCCTACAGATGCGCCTTGTATTGTTTAACTATTCACAATTAATTCCAGATAAATTCCCTGAATTTACTCAGTTCTGTTACGCATCATTTACGTCTGGTAGCAGGTTTACGATGTCACAACATCTGGTGTGACATCCTGATGTTTGAACTAAATTCATTAATTGTTACTCTGTTTGTCAATGTCACAACATCTGGTGTGACATCCTGAACTTGACTTAAGTTCATTAACTGTTACTCTGTTTGTCAATGTCACAACATCTGGTGTGACATCCTGATATCTTGAACTAAATTCATTAATTGTTACTCTGTTTGACAATGTCACAACATCTGGTGTGACATCCTGAACTAAGTTCAACACTTTTTGTTTGTCAAAAATTCTGCCAATTCTTAACATCTACAAACTCCCCCTTTGGCTAATTTTTGGCTAACACAATCTTCTGGTTTTATCAGAGTGCATCAGAGTTTTATTTATCAGAGTGCAGCAGAGTTCTTTTTTGTTGAATCATGTGAGAGTTATAATAATTTGCTCCCCCTCAACCCTGTATGTATACTGACTTGTTCAACAGAATTTTCTATTCAAAAAAAACTTAGTTCAGAAGCAGGCATTAAACAGACAAACAGCAGCAGGCATTGTTCATTACTTCTCCCCCTTGTTAGACAGAAATTGGGGCCAAATTTTACACAAGCAGAAAGAGAAAAACATTCAAAATTACAAAGCCAAAATTACAATGCTAAAACAGGCAGTACACTTTCCGCACACATTTTCACTCAGATTCATCATATTCAGTATCTTCTTCATCCTCAGACTCAGCATCAGAACCATCAACATTCTGAGCACCCTCTTCCATCTCTAGCCTTTGAATTATTTCCTCAAGCTTTTTCTTCCTGGCATCCAGCTCTTTGCAAGTGTTCTTGAGTTCTGCAATCAAGGCAGCTTTGTATATGGGAGTCTTGACATTTGATGGTCCAGCAGATGTCCCACTGGGAGCTTCAACATCTGCAACATGATGGCTCAAGAACAATTTGTAGTGGAAGGCCAGTGGACTTTCTCTCTTGCAGACTGAATCCTTCTCAGTAAGGATGCCTGAATATTGGTTGAGGATGATTCCACAAAGCAGAGAGGGAAAAGCTATTGGGAGTTTGGTTGCTGATGTTCCTGCATGCTTTAGGGTTTGATCAAAGATGTAAGCCCCAAAGTCCAACTTTGTTTGGATGCCTACAACACAGATGAATCTTCCCAGTCCAGTAGCTATAGAAGAAGTATGGTTGGTAGGGACCCAGTTGACAGTACCAATTCTATGCAACATAACATACTTCCTTGTTAGCAAGCTGACAGAAAGTTTGCCTTTAACTGGCCAAGACTTGACCTGGTTGGCAGTGATGATCTTGCAGACTTGGTTGTCAGTTTTCCCCAGCTCATTAGGCCCATCAGATTCTCTCCCTAGGTAATGATTTATAACCCTAGGAGAGAATTCAACATATCTCCCTCTCACATAAACCTTTCTGAAATCTTCTGACTTTCCATCAGCACACCCTTCTTGCAGATTGACAATGAACTCCTTGACCAGCAGCTCATAGCAGGGTGAAAATTTTGAAACAGTCTTGAATAAACCAGTGAGGATATTAAGTCTATTACCTCAGTGCACTCCAATGCATTGCTGCCTAGTTCTCTTTCCAGAGCCACTCTTCTTTGGTAGACATACTTCCATTTGCTCACACTAGAAACATGATGGAAGGACACATTGTCAAGAGGTGCTTCAGGAACAGCAGAGGCATTCCTGGGAGGTGTTGGTTTCTTCCTTGGTTGGGATGTTGGGACATCTTCCTCAACATCTGAATCAGGTGGAGTTGCAGCTTTCCTCTTCTGGGTGCTTACCTTGCTCTATTGCTTAGTAGGTCCAAAGGTAGCTTTGACTTTGTCCTTTTTTAGAGTAGGCTGTTTCTTTTCAGGAGTTGCATGTCCAGCAGGCTTCTTCTCCTTCCTAGCCCTAAGCCTTTTGGCTATGCTAGGGTTAACAAAGGCAATGATCTCTGTGTCAGAGTCATCATCTATGGTTTCAACATGAGGAGGTTAGGAGGCCTCCTTTTCAGCAGTTTGATCAACAAAAGCTTGATCATTAGTGGCTTCATCATCATCAGTTGAGGCCTTGTTTTGGTCCTCAGATGCTTCAACATTTATTGGGACATCTTGTTGAGCATGAGTGTCCTCTTCAGCCTGATTGCATGGTTCTTCTTGTGGAGCAAGCATGCTGTTCAGGGGAACAGATACCCCACGCACCACTCTTTGTTCAGATAGAATCCTGTTCACAAGATGCTTGATGGATGCATCCACATAGTCAGAAGCTTTGGGTGTGCTTGTAGATGAAGGAGTACCCTTGCTTTTGCTGAACACAGGTTCCTTTGCTCTTCTTACATTGGGAGTTCTAGGTTTTTGAGCAATAGGGACACTTCCTCTGATTTCGTCTACAGGAGTAGTATCCATTGGTACTATAGAGATTGGGGTTGCATGCACCACATCTTCTTGATTGAGACCCTCATCAATGAAGTTAGGGTTTTGATGTTGAGACATTTTTCGAATGCAGTGGAAGATGAGTTAGGTTTGATTGATTTTGAGGATCTTAGAAAATCAGCTTTAGCATGCAAATCGTTTTGAGGAGATAATGAGGAGATGAAGAGCTGAGAGCACGTTTGAGCTTTTATAAAATCCGTTACTAGTGGAATTCTTAAGAGTGGAATACACAAAGTTACTGACCAGACTGGTGCTGCCATCTGGTGATCATGCCACACGATGTCATAGGACATGTTGGCACTTCTTCATAACTGCTATATTTCACATAAGCAGATTCCCAATTTACCCCTTAGGTTTTCAAATTGGGTAGCATCCAAAGCTTTAGTAAATATGTCAGCCAATTGCAGATCTGTGGCTACATGTTCTAATAAGATCACCTTCTCTTCCACAAGATCTCTGATGAAATGATGCCTGATATCAATGTGCTTAGTCCTGCTGTGTTGGATAGGATTTTTTGAGATGTTGATAGCACTTAACTTGTCACAGTACAATGTCATGACATCTTGTGGGACATTGTATTCTGTGAGCATTTGCTTCATCCATACCAATTGTGAACAACTACTACCAGCTGCAATATATTCAGCTTCAGCAGTGGATAAGGATACACAATTTTGTTTCTTACTGAACCAAGAAATCAAATTGTTTCCTAAAAAGAAGCATCCTCCTGATGTGCTCTTTCTATCATCAGCACTTCTAGCCCAGTCAGCATCACAAAAGTGAGAATTGGTTCACAACCATGAGAGTACATTATGCCATAGTCACAAGTACCATTGACATATTTCAAAATCCTCTTAACCTGGTTTAGATGGCTTACTTTTGGCTCAGCTTGATATCTTGCACATACACCTACTGCAAAAGCTATATCTGGTCTGCTAGCTGTCAGATATAATAGGCTTCCAATCATGCTTCTGTATAAGCTTTGGTCCACATTCTCACCCTTGTCATCCTTTGTCAGCTTTAAATGAGTGGGGGCAGGTGTTCTTTTGTGACTTGCATTGTCCATTCCAAACTTCTTGACAGTGTTCTTTGCATACTTGCTTTGGGATATGAACATGGAGTCCTCCATCTGCTTGATTTGCAGTCCAAGAAAGTAGGTTAGTTCTCCTACAAGGCTCATCTCAAATTCAGATTCCATTTGATTAACAAAATGTTTAACCATCATGTCTGACATCCCACCAAAGACTATGTCATCTACATATATTTGAGCAATCATGACATTTCCTTCTTCATCCTTCACAAACAAGGTTTTGTCTATTCCACCTTTCCTGTACCCTTGTTTTATGAGAAAAGTGGTCAGTCTTTCATACCATGCTCTTGGGGCTTGCTTCAGACCATAAAGAGCCTTCCTTAGGTTGTATACATGATCTGGACAGCTTGGATCAACAAATCCCTTAGGCTGCTCCACATATACTTCCTCATTAAGATACCCATTTAGAAAGGCACTTTTAACATCCATTTGAAATAGCTTGAACTTTAGGATACAAGCAATTCCTAGAAGTAGTCTGATTGATTCAAGCCTTGCTACTGGTGCAAAGGTTTCATCAAAGTCTACTCCCTCAATTTGTGTGTATCCTTGAGCTACAAGTCTAGCCTTGTTCTTTGTAACAACTCCCTGCTCATTTGACTTGTTCTTGTACACCCACTTAGTGCCAATCACATTTATGTCATCAGGCCTAGGAACAAGATCCCACACTTCATTCCTTGTAAACTGGCCTAATTCTTCTTGTATAGCAGAGATCCAGTACTCATCATTCAGTGTTTCCTTGATGTTTTTAGGTTCTATCTTTGAAACAAAACAGGAGCCTGAGATCATCTCTCTTGATCTAGTGATTACACCACTGTTAGGATCACCAATAATCAGATCTTTAGATTGATCTTTCTGGATTCTGATGGAGGGAGGTTTGTTGGATTGTTCTGTCCTTGCCTCAGTTAGAGTGAAGTCAGGATTATCACTCTTTATTTCAACTCCAGTCTGATTGTCAGCAGATGTTCCAACATCATCTGCAACATCTGCAGAGGCATCATCAATAATCACATTTATTGACTCCATTATAACCTTGGTTCTGGAGTTAAATACTCTATAGGCTCTGCTATTTATGGAGTATCCAAGGAAAATCCCTTCATCACTTTTAGGGTCCATCTTCCTTCTTTGATCCCTATCAGCCAGAATGTAACATTTACTTCCAAACACATGAAAGTACTTGACTGTAGGTTTTCTGCCCTTCCAGACTTCATAGATGGTGGACAAAGTTCCCTTTCTTAGAGTGACTCTATTGTGAATGTAACATGCTGTGTTCATAGCTTCAGCCCAAAAGTACAGTGGTAACTTTTTAGCATGAATCATAGCTCTTGCTCTCTCTTGGATAGTTCTGTTTTTCCTCTCCACAATCCCATTCTGTTGAGGGGTGATAGGAGAAGAATACTCATGATTGATTTCTTCTGAAGAACAGAAATCTGAGAATTTTTTATTTTCAAACTCCTTTCCATGGTCACTTCTTATTCTGACCACACAGCTTGCTTTTTCTCTTTGTATTCTTTGGCACAGATCTTTGAATACATCAAACACATCAGACTTTTCTTTGATGAAGCTTATCCATGTATATCTTGAAAAGTCATCAACAACCACATATGCATATCTTTTTCCACCAAGACTCTCAACCTGCATTGGTCCCATAAGATCCATATGCAATAATTCCAAAACTTTGGAAGTTGTCAGATGTTGGAGCTTTGGATGTGACATCTTGGTTTGCTTGCCTATTTGACATTCACCACACACTTTACCTTCATCAATATTCAGTCTTGGAATACCTCTTACAGCCTCCATAGATATGATCTTCTTTATTCCTCTGAGATGAAGATGACCCAGTCTTTGGTGCCACAACTTCACTTCTTCTTCTTTGGCTAAGGAACAAGTTGAAGTAAGGCTGAAATCTTGAGGTTCCTACATATAGCAGTTGTCTTTTGATCTGGCTCCTCTCATGACAACCTTCTGTTCTTTATCAGAAACTATGCATTCAGTTTTGGTAAAGTTTACACTATAACCTTGGTCACATAATTGACTTATGCTGATCAAGTTAGCAGTTAATCCTTTTACTAGCAGCACATCATCTAGACTTGGTACACCTGGGCAGTCCAATGTCCCAACTCCCTTGATTTCTCCCTTTGCTCCATCTCCAAAGGTTACATATTTGGATGAGTGTGACTTTAAGTCTACAGCAGATTCTTAAGTCCAGTCATATGCCTTGAGCAGCCACTGTCAAAGTACCAGTCTTCCTTAGCAGATACTCTGAGAGATGTATGAGCTATATAGGCAACAACCTTCTTGGACCATTTGTGCTTGTTGTGAGGTTTCCTTTGATGCATCTGCCCTGTGTGGTGTCCATCTTTAGAGTTCCAAGGTTGTCTGTTGAACTTGTTCTTGGGCATGTATTTGTAGCTTTGATCAGCATGAAGACTAGCTTTAGGTACCCATACTTTCTTGATGACCTCTGTCTTCTGCTTAGGGGTTTGTTGATATCTCTGATTTGGATGTCCATGCAGCATTTCTTGGTGACCTCTGTCTTCTGCTTAGGGGGTTGCTGATACCTCTGATTTGGATGTCCATGCAGCACCTTTTTGGTGACATCTGTCTTCTGCTTAGGGGGTTGCTGATATCTCTGAGTTGGATGTCCATGCAGCTTGTAGCAAAAAGGTTTGATGTGACCAAACCTTCCACAATGATGGCATCTCCATCTTTGATATTTCTTTTTCATCATGTTCTTTTCATGATGTTGAGACATCTGTTTGGACATCTTGTTTGACTTCATGGGATTTGGAGTTGTTTTGCTGGTGCTAGCCTCAAACTTTTGAGCTTTATTAAATCCCAGCCCAGTCCTATCCCCTGAGTGCTTGTTGTTGTTGAGAATGACATCCAGTGTGTTTGAGCTACTGTTCAGCATTCTGACAGATTTGGACATATGCTCCAATTTGGAGTTGAGTAGGCTTACTTCACTTTTCAAAGTGTCAATGATCTCTAGATTACTTGTCTTTTCAGCCTTTAATTCCTCAATCTGCTTCTTCTGCTGTATATTCTCCATGCATACTTCAGTGCTCCTTTTACACAACATCTTGTATGATTCTTCAAGCTCTTCAAATGTCAGCTCCTCATCACTGGATCCCCCTTCAGTTTCACATACTCCAGCTAGAGCAGTGATGTGCTTTGCAGATTCTTCTTCTGACTCACATTCTGAGTCTTCATCTGACCAGGTCACAGAGAGACCTTTCTTCTGCTTCTTTAGATAGGTTGGGCATTCACTTCTGATGTGTCCATATCCTTCACATCCATGACATTGAATCCCTTTTCCTTGGTTGGTCTTCTCATCATAATTTGACCTTCTATTAGAATCATAAGGTCTTTTATTCTCAGAAGAGGTTGAGTTTCTTCCACTTGGTCTGGACCTGTTTTCCATTCTTTTGAGAATTTTGTTGAATTGTCTTCCAAGCATAGCAATTGTTTCTGATAAATTTTCCTCAGAGTCTGCTTCATGACTTTCTTCTTCCTTATCTGTATTTGAGACCAAGGTTATGCTTTTGTTTTTCTTCACAATTATATCATTCATTCCCATCTCAAATGTTTGAAGGGAACCAATGAGCTCTTCAACCTTCATTGTGCATATGTCCTGAGCTTCTTCTATTGCAGTAACCTTCATGTCAAATCTTTTTGGTAGTGATCTGAGAATCTTTCTTACCAACTTTTCATCACTCATCTTCTCTCCCAAAGCACCAGAAGTATTAGCTATTTCCAGGATGTTCATGTAAAACTCATGAATGGTCTCATCTTCCTTCATTCTCAAGTTTTCAAACTTGGTGGTGAGAAGTTGAAGTCTTGACATCTTCACCTTTGATGTTCCTTCATGAGTGGTTTTGAGAGTGTCCCAAACATCCTTGGCCAGCTTATAGTGATGCACAAGTCTAAATATGTTCCTGTCAATGCCGTTGAATAAGGCATTTAAGGCTTTGGAATTTCCAAGTGCTGAATCTTCTTCCTCCTTGCTCCACTCTTCTTCAGGCTTCAACACTTTTGCCCCATCCTTATTGTCTAGGACAGGGTGCTCCCATCCTTTGTTGACTGCTTTCTAAGCCCTGTTATCAAGAGATTTTAAGAATGCTATCATTCTTGGCTTCCAGTAGTCATAGTTAGACCCATCCAATATAGGTGGTCTATTCACAGATCCTACATCTCTGTCCATGTTCCCAAAATTTGCAGTCCCTAGATCTCACCCAGTTAAACAGGCAGGGTGCCTGCTCTGATGCCAATTGAAATTCTGGGATCTGGTACGTGATGTCGAATCAGATGTTTAAACACTTGAAGACTTAAACAAAACTTAAAGTGCAGGTAAATTAAATAACACAGGAAATTGTTAACCCAGTTCAGTGTATCTCCACACTTACATCTGGGGGCTACCAAGCCAGGAAGGAAATCCAATATAAGTAATATTAATTCTGGAATTAAACCAACCAGTTTAATCCTTCACTTAATATCTACCCAAGGCAATTTCTACCTAAGACACAACTTAGATATGAGTACCTACTCACTCCCCCTCAATCACACAGTGATATATTACAATGTTTAATAAAATTGAAGTCACACTTCAAACACAACAGCTTGATCTTACTTAAAAGTTTTAATCAAGACACAATACACTTTTTGCTAAAAGCTCATAAAGTGATACACAATTAAAACCTGCTATTAAACACAAACACCCTTTTACAGTCTTCTTAATTTCGTACTCTATTCTGAGAGTTTCTGTTCCTTAAATAGATGCTTGGTTTTTTGGCTTTCTGTAAATTATCCAGTCCTGATAAATCCTACTGTCATCACCTTGAATTAGGGTTAGTTAGTTTGTTACTTCCTTGATTCAAGGTGAGTTAGTTATTCTGTTGCACTGAAATCAAATAACTAAGCTCCCTACAGATGCGCCTTGTATTGTTTATCTATTCACAATTAATTCCAGATAAATTCCCTGAATTTACTCAGTTCTGTTACGCATCATTTACGTCTGGTAGCAGGTTTACGATGTCACAACATCTGGTGTGACATCCTGATGTCTGAACTAAATTCATTAACTGTTACTCTGTTGTCAATGTCACAACATATGGTGTGACATCCTGAACTTGACTTAAGTTCATTAACTGTTACTCTGTTTGTCAATGTCACAACATCTGGTGTGACATCCTGATATCTTGAACTAAATTCATTAACTGTTACTTTGTTTGACAATGTCACAACATCTGGTGTGACATCCTGAACTAAGTTCAACACTTCTTGTTTGTCAAAAATTCTGCCAATTCTTAACATCTACACGATCTTTTTTCCCTTTTCCCTTTGGATTAAATTAAAGTCGGTGATGAACATTTAATAATTGTGATTCAAGCTTAATCAATAGCTTGGTATCCGATTCTCACCGCAACATACACCTAACGACTTTATTAGTATAAAATCTCTTGAATAATCAAAAGTGAAACATGTTACACATTGCATTCAGTATCTTCTATGTATCTATCTTCAATGTCTCTTGTACTTGGAGCAAAGACAAAGTCACTTGATCAAGTTACCTCTTCATTGACATAGTTTTTTGCAAAGGCTATAAATATGACTAGAGGTTCATGCCAATCTTTAACAAGGACTCTATAGAAGAAGAAGTGCCAAGATCAAGCAATTATCAATTATATTGTATATGCATATTTTCTGTTTGTAGGTTGTAATTGTAAAAGCCTTAAGATTTATTACCATTGAATATTTTAGAAATCTTAAGTGCTTTAGGTATTTGTTATGGTGATTTCCCGTACTTTTGATGCTTGTATCATATACACCTTGTTCTCTATTTTGTTGAACCTGTTTGACAGTTTATATTTAAGTCTCTTCTTATGTGCTTGAGCAGAAGTCTTGTCTCATTGAGATTCAAGCAACAAGACTCAAGCCAAGATGCTTGAGGTACGTAAGTATCAATGCTTAACCGATTGAGCAATACAAGTCTTATCTAACAACATTGATTGAGCAAAGGAAAGTCTCTGTCCGAGGGGCATGAGCAAGAAGTATCAAGTGATGCTTGAACAAGGAAGTCTCAATCTGGATGACCTTTGTAGCAGTGGGCTTGGTCATAAGTTGTGAGTAAGGAAGTCTCAGTTTGAATGACCTTTGGAGCAGTGGGCTCGGTCATATGATGCGAGCAAGGAAGTCTCAGCTAGAGTGACCTTTTGAGCATTGGGCTTGGTCAGAGGGTGTGAGCAAAAGTCTTAGGATGAGGGCCTAAGCAAAGAAGTCTCAAGCCAAGATGCTTGAGCCACATAAGTCTCTTGCTTAATTGTCTGAGCTGTGAAAGTCTTAATCAAAGGTTGATTGAGCATAAGTCTTAGACAGTGGCTGTGAGCAAGTGTAAAGATTTATGCAGGATGTATAAACGATTGTAATCATGTTTTGATTATAGTGAAAAGCTCTTGTGCCGCAAAGGGACTGAAGTACTCCCAGTTAGGGGAAGAACCAGGATAAATCTTTTGTGTCTTCTGTTGTTATTTATTTACTTCTGTTAGTATCTGTTGCTAAGAACTAAATAAGAATCTGAACAACAGTTCAAATTCTGATCTTTGATCAGAAGCTAAAATAAGAAAACACAAAACACAATTTATCTCCATTCTTATGTACTTTTCACACCTTCAGAATATGTTTTTATATCCAGTACCACAAATTTTGCAGGAAACACTTAACCAATGACATGTACTAACATATCTTGTATAATACCAAGAGGAAGCGTAATAGATGAATCAGCTAAAGCAAGAGTTATATTACTCAGTATGATCTCTTCCAAGTCACACTACTTAACCTTATCCAGTGACATCACATTTACACTAGACCATAAATCACATAAAACATGTGGGATCTCCACTCCACCAATTGTACAAGATATAGAGAACTTGTCAGGATCCTTCACCTTTGGTGGGAATGTCTTAGACATGGGATTGTCATTTTTTTTTATAATAATATTAAATATAACAACTATTCCGTTAATATTTTGATATGTCATATTTAAACATACTATTACAACCTATAATACAATCTATAATTTTGTTAATTAATATCGACATTTTTTCCTATAATATTTCAATTTATATTTTATTTTATTTTTGTAATTTCTCTCATTACAATACATAACTAAAAGTATTATTAATATAATTTATATAAATATTGTATTAAACATGAAAATAAGAAGATTTTTTTTATACCATGTAAATAGAAATCGAGAGTACATTATTTGATAAAACTGTTATTGTCATTCTTTTCTTTATTATTGTTTTTAAATTTATGTAAAATAATCAAATGTGGCCTTAATTCCAAATAAGAGGAAATATGTAAATTCTAAGCCATATCTTTTATCTTATTATCAAGAGGAAATATAAATATGTCATCGTCACTCTTTTATTAATAATAGTTTTGGTTGAATTTGATAGAAATGTTATAATTTATAAACTCCAAGTCTTGTCTCATGACACTCTTAGCCGGAGAAATTCAATAAAATAATAATATTTGATGGAATTTGAACTAATTTGTTTTTGTTAAGAATTAATTATACTCTTGACTCATTATTTAAAAGTTAAAAATTATTTATAAAATTAAAATTACAAATTAGTGGATATAAACCTAAATAAAAGAAATAAAAAAAATTAATAAAAAAAGAAAACTAAATTAGAGGACATTTTCTTCTTCTTTGACTTATAACTTGCTTATATAAGACTTTCCTTCCACTTGCGGAGAACTATTCTACATACAAATATAAATAGTTGTGTTTTCTTCTTAGTATTCGTTGGCGCACGAGATAAAGAAGAGATAGAAAAGAGAGAATTGAATTACAAACTTCTAATATTCTTGCAAAACAGTTGCAATGAACGGTTACTCGTTTGGTTTATATACACAAACAATAATACCACATAGACGAAAATGCTAACCTACACAAGATAGGTTAAGCTTAATAAAAACTAATACTACTACTACTATTGAATATGAATAATTTCTAACACCATTCCTTACTTTATATCCATCCAACTAAACTCTATAACATCAATTCCATCCCTTAGGTGTTAGTCAGCACATCTGCAAGTTGTTTCTGAGTGCTACAATGCACAACTTCTAGCACTCCATTCTAGACTTGATTCCTCAGAAAAGGGAACTTCTTGTCAATTTTCTTGCTTCTCCCATGCAGGACTGAGTTCTTGGTAAGGCTTATGAATGATTTATTATCAATCATTAGCTTCACAAGCTTGTTCACTTTGATTTTCAGATCCTACAACAAATTCATAAGCCAGATAACTTGACACACATACAAAGCACCTGCAATGTACTCAACTTCACAAGTTGACAAAGCAACAACTGATTACTTTTTGGAACACAAAGAAATAAGACCTCCCAGATACTTAAATATTCAAAGTACTTCTTCTATCAACTCTGTCTTCACACCAATCAAAGTCCGAGTAACACATCAGCTCTGAATTAGCCTTTTCATCAGAAGGGAACAAAACTTCATAATTCAGAGTCCCCCTAATATACCTCAGAATCCTGACAACAACTTGATTATGAAATCACTTCGGTTTACTTATGAACCTACTAACCATTCAAACTACATAACAGATATCAGGTCTGGTATTACACAAATACCTCAGAAAGCCAACCAACTGCTGTCATACCCTAACTTTTTGACCTCAAGATCCCATGAAATTTTCATACATTTGACATCATTTGTATACACTTTTTATATGTCACTAATCCATTGGAGAAAACTAAAGTTTGTTTCTTGTTTTGCACCTACAATGAACTAGGGTTTTGGTCTTCACAAGGGGATCCAGGCAAAAGATTAGTAAAGAAATGCCATGGTATTCATGCCATCAAGTTCCTCAATCATCCATAGGAGCCAATAGATCCTCAATGACGAGAATCCATCACAAGATTACACAATTTCAAGTGAATCAAGCCTCAAGATCACCAACATCACCAAATGAGGGTTTTGACTAATCGAGGGTCCAAAAGTTGAAATTTTCATCTGGACATGATTTAATACCCAAGGATATGGATTAAACAGCTCATATACACCTTTTAGGTCCATTCACAATTTTGAAATGCCTTAGGAATTGCACAGGCAAAATATCAAGATTTAGGGTTTCAAGTGTAATTTTCATCTGAGGACCAAAAGTTAAAGTTTGACTTTTTAGCCAAACATGTTCACCATGACCTATAATTCAAGAATATATGATCCATTGTTGCATTTGAACATGAAAAAAATCAAGAAATTAAGTAACTTGTAAAAGGAGCAATCTTGAGAAAATCAAAAAATTTCTAAGTTACTAAAAATGGATGTTCAAGTACCATACTTTGGAATGCCATAACTTTTGATCCACACATCCAATTTTTTTTCTCCAAAGACTACATAATAGATCACATTTCATACTACAACTTTGTTCTTGATGATCCTATTCAAAAAAGTTCATGGATTAAAAGATATGAATGCTTAAAGTTCATGATTCAAGAATGTTCTTCCAACACTTAAACAAAAATGTGGAATAGTGCATATTTAAGATTCCTCTAATTCTCAGTCAATTTATCTCAAAAAACAACAATTAAAAGGATTGAGGAATGTGGATTTGGTCAAGGCATAACTTAGCTATTTGGAGCAACTATTGTACCTTGTGTAAGAAGCATTTATGCAAGCCAAAGACCATTGAATTCAATCCTTATCTTTGAACTTCAAGTGATCAGCATCAATACAACTCTTTGCCTATAAATAGAGCTCATCCCTGATCATTTAACACACACCAAAACAAATCACAACATTGTTTTCTCTAATTTCTCTCTTAAGCATCAAAATTCCATTTCTAGAGAAATCACTATCGTGTCTTGAGATAAAGAGCAATGCAGCTCAAACCAATGGTGTAAACACTTCATAAACATCATATAAAAGTTATATATACTACCTAAACATTTATGTAACCACAAAATCAACATCTTCATATCACACTTGTATCAACCTGCTGTTGGATTTGAGCAAAAAGTTCCAGGAGTTTTCAAGTCATTCCAAAGCTTGCAACATAATCCTGAAGTCCTAAGGGAGCTATCCAGATCATCATATTGATTCTAAAACACTTACAACATACATATTGATTTCTTCTTGTAGAGGTAAGTCCTGAAATCTCAAACTCATTCATCCATGCATTAATTTTGAGGCCTTAAGATTCTATTGTATTTCTGCATGCATGTTGAATGTTTCCCCTCAATCTATTGCACAAAAACAATCGTGTACATAATTTCATTGGGTTTATGCATTTTTTAGGCTTCATACGATGATCTTGAGTTATCTTACTCCACATTAAAAATAAATGCAATTAACCTATACCATTGAGTTCCTTGTTTAAAAATATATGATTTTCATTTTTATTCCATCCAAAATGGTTGGGTGTTCAGAGAGATGAAGTAGGTTTTGCAACCCGCGGGCTGGCTCGAGGAAGACGAAGATGGTTAGCGCCATTTTTTCAAACATAAAACTTGTTTTTATAGAAATATTATTCTTTATGATTAAATCAACAGATGTATCACGACCCCAGTGGTAGCTACGCGCATTTTCATGTCTCTCCCACTCCTAGGAAGTGGGTTCAACCCCTCATTTTGTCAAAAATGTGATTTTTTTTATTTTCTTTATATTTTCACAATTTTAATATATATTTATATATTATATTCAAATAATTATTTTTGCACTTAAATTTAATTATTTTTGAATGATTTTTTTTGCATATTTGTCATTCACACATTAAATTAAATTAATCCACACAAAAATAAAAAAAAAATGTTTATTATTTGATACATTTTTGAATTATGTAAGGAATTTCCTTTTAATTGTTTTAAATATTTTAAAGTAAAATCTCTCTCTTGATTGTCCAAAACCAAATGGATTTCAAATCATCATGGATTAAACATTGATTTTCAAACATTACCAAAGGTTCATAACCTTTTTTCAAATAAAATTTGATATATTTTGTCAATTTAATTTTGATTTTGATGTGAAAAATAGTCCTCTTCATGAAAGTAGGGTTTTCTAAGAATTTCGAACTTTCAAAATCTTTGGGCCTCTGTTAGAGTGTAAGACCTATCACTATTTTTAAAATTATCAAAATCTTTTGGCCTCTTTGTAGAGTGTAAGACCGATACCTTTTTTATTTTACTTTGAATTTTGGGCCTCATCTATTGTATAAGCCCCAATTCAACTTTCTCAATCCCTGCGCGATCACCTTTTTCAAAATATTCATTTGGGCATCTTTTGAGTTGTAAGCCCCATCCATTCTTAATCTTTCCCAATCTTTATATCAAATTCAAAGATAAACAAAACATTCTCAATCTTAAAACACATCAATCATATCACAATACACTGGGCCTCTCCCCGAGTTGTAAGACCCAACACCTTTTTCTTTTCAATTCAATGCGCGCACACACACACATATATATATATATATACATATATATATATATATATATATATATATATACATGTGCATATCTATTTACATATTCATCCTAAGTTTAGTTAAACATTAGGATACCTTCACTTATTGTAACCCTAGTTTAGTCAAACTAGTACCCCATAAGAGTAATCATACAATCTAGCCTCCTATTGGGCATAAACAATATGGACATAATAAAGGTAGTATTCTTTGTGAACCTCTTTTTTGACTGTTTCAGGATTTTCTTTTACAATATTTTTAGATGCTATAACTCTATCTACAAAAGAAATTCAACTCCTCAGAGATACAATGTTTCCCGGTGAAACTTTTCTCTTGAATTTCTTCCCCCTTGAACTGTTCAAAAACAGAAAGGATTTATCCTCTCTTGAACTTTTCTGATCCTCTTATTGGGCTTCATACAAGGAGAAACAAGCCTCTTAAAGGTTCTCCACAACCTCCTTTTGGGCTTTATACAAGGACACACCAGGCTTCTTAAAAGTATCCAGCCTCCTCTTAGGCTTTGTACGAGGACCTTCATACTTCCTACAAGCATATGATAGATCCTTAGTCAATAATTACCATAGAAGAATCAAAACCTATAGTGTGTGACATAGCATGATTTTAATGTGTCAAAAACTTGGCATGTTTCTAAAGCTGGACAGGTTCACTATGGAAAAGGAAGGTTTGACAATTTTGGAAAAATACACTGAATGAGCCGACTCAAATTCATCAATGGGCCGACTCATTCAGTGTTAAATTGATGAGAAATGCTCGGGTCCAAACAGGCTGCCTGGAACATAATTTTGGTCGAATCATGAGAGTGAATGAGCCGACTCATAATCTCTCATGAGCCAACTTATTCTGAGTTAAATTGATGAGAAATGCTCGGGTCCAAATAGGCTGCCTAGAACATAATTTAGGTCGACTCATGAGAGTGCATGAGCCGACTCATTATCTCTCATGATCCGACTCATCAAGACTTTTTCTCCTCTCATTCTTCACGGGTCTCAACAGGCTACCTTTATGTTATTTTAGGTCGGCTCATCTGTAAGTTTGAGCCGACTCACTTAAAGGTTTGAGTCGGCTCATTGTTGTGCTGACTCATTTTTTCATTTCTTTTTCTCTCTCTTATGATTCATTTCCTCTAACCAATATAAATAGCTGCTGAATTTCTTTTGAGAAGAGTAACAAGGAAAGTGAAAGATATACACATAGCTCTCTTCATCTTCTTCATTCTTGCATCAATCAAACAATTACACACAATAATCTTTGTTCGATCTTGGTGTACGTTTTGAAGATAACGTTCAATCGTGAATCAGAATTTCAGATTGGGTTTAGAGTGTGTGGGTTTTCCTTGGAAAAATCCGTTGGGGTTTTATCCTCCAAGATCATTGAAGATTTGGGGGTTTTGCACATATCGATCGGTCGTAGATTCAGCCGAGTGAGGTAGATTGAAGATCAAGTGGATCGTTCTCTCATATCACGGTAGACGGAGGATTGCGAAAGTCTTTGTGGGTTCACAAGTGTGGGAGAAACTCAGCCGTGCTCAAAGTTTGAAGAATCGTGTATTCTTGCAATAAGGGAGCAAATTAATCGGAGGCTTTCTCGACACGCGTGGAAGACTTGATTCTACTTTGGATCAAGGGACAAGAAGAAGAATTGACAGCACTTTCAACTTGGTTTGGTTTGTTGGTTAATTCATTTCTATTCTTGTAAAACAATTGCGATTTAATAAAATTGCCTAATTCAATTTCAAATTGGGGGCAGAGTACTTCGAGCGAGGACGACGAAGGAACTGCCTCAACAAATTCCTTGTGTTCTTATTATTTCTCGCTTTCTATTTTTGTTCATATTGATATTGTGTGCTTGAAAATTCGGGTGTATCAAATTAGTGCAAACAAGGTGTTTGATAAATTGCTTCACTCAAAAGTGTTGATTGGAGTGAGTAAAATTCTGCACTATTTGACACAACAAAATTGCCCTTGGAGTGTGCACTCTAAGTGTTTGATAAAAAGCTCAATAACACAAGATCACTATCTTTGTATTTGTTTTCTTCTCTAATCATCATTAAGAATAGTTTTATCAAGTGCTGAATATTCAAGTGTATTATTTGTAAATCATTAATTCATCTTGTCATCATTTCATTCTAATTGGTTTTCACGCATATCCGATCTCCGGTGACTTCTTATTTGAACTAGACAATTTTCCGGGAAACTTCCGCTATTCTCTTTCAAATTAATTTTGAAAAGATAAATTTTAAAAAGGGATTTATTCAACCCCCCTTCTAGATCCGCGCTATCGTCTAACAAGTGGTATCAGAGCACCGGTTTATCTAGTGCTTCACATACAACTTATTGGAAAATGGACAACGATCCAACGGGGGCGTACAATAGAGCTCCAGTTTTTACGGAGAAAACTATAGTCACTGGAAAGATTGTATGCGTATCCATATCAACTCTGTTGATAGAAAAATTTGGAAAGTTATCCAAGAAGGCCCTTTTCAAATAACCATGGCCGGACCGGATAATGTCCAAATTGAGAAACCGGAAGCACAATGGGATGATAATGATGAAAATAAATATAGCTATGATTGGAAAGCTCGAAACATACTTATAGCTTCCTTTGGAGCTGATGAATATTTTCGAGTTTCTCATCACACATCGGCTAAAGCTATGTGGGAAGCCTTACAAGTTGCCCATGAAGGAACCGATGATGTTAAGCTAGCTAGAATTAATACTTTACAACAAGAGTTTGATCGTTTTCACATGAGCCAAGGGGAAACCGTTGGTGAAATGGGAAAAAGGTTTTCTCACTTGACTAATAGATTAAATGCTCTTGGTAAAACTACTCCTAATGATGTTGCAACTAACAAGATTTTGAGATGTCTTACTAGGGAATGGTTGCCAAAAGTCACGGCAATTAAAGAAGCCAATGACGTAAGAACGTTGGATCTAACGACTCTCATTGGAAAACTACAAGAGCATGAACAAGAGCTCTTAAACTTAAATGAGCATGAAGACAAAGAGAAGAAAGAAAAGATTGAGAAAAATAAAGATCATGAGAAGAAGAAGTCCATTGCGTTAAAAGCTTCTTCATCAAAATCCTCCACAAATAAAGATAGTGGGAGTGATACGAGTGATGATGATGACAAATCAAATGAAGATATGGGCTTATTCGTAAGAAGATACAATCAGTATCTCAAAAAGAATGAGATCTCTCATTCGGATAAGCGTCTCATCAACTATCGAAGAAATTCAAATCCTTCCAAACAAGAGTATGTTAAAAATACTAAAGGCAAAGGATCTTGTTACAACTGCGGAAAACCGGGACATTACAAACCGGATTGCCCTATGTTAAAGAAAGACAAGGCAAAAGAAAAATATCAAAGAAAAGGCAACAAGGCTAGAAGAGCATATATAGCTTGGGAAAGCGATAGTGAGTCGTCTAACAAAGATACCTCAAGTGACGAGGAAGAGAAAGTAAATCTTTGCCTCATGGCTCATAAGAAAAGCAAGAAAGAGGTAAAACACGCTAAATACAAATATGCTGAAAAACTCTCTTATAATGATTTGCTTAGTAAGTTTAATATTCTCCATCAAGAAGCTAAATAAGCCTTCAAGCGCATTGCATCCGATAAAAGAATTTTTGCCTATTTAGAAGGAAAAGTTTCGGATAGTGAAAATGCTATGAAAGCTCTTAAGGCATCAATGGTAGAATCTATAGTAGAAGACAAACGAGAATGGCACAACTTTCATGGTTGTGAAACTTGTTGGATTTGGCAAAAGGAAGTCAAAACTCTTCAAGACAACCTAAACAAGTTATCACAACCAAAAATGACATTCACTATTGATCATTCAAACTTTAGGGAATCAATGAATAATCCATTTAAAAAATACACCTATGTCGTGAAGGATCAAAATAGTCAATGCAAATCAAAACCTTTCTTGAAATGTCACTATTGTTGCAGGGAAGGTCATAAAATTGCCAAATGTCGCTTTAGGAAACACTTGGTCCCAAAAGGCATTTGTCAATGGTGCAACAAAATTCTCACTCACACTCTAGGACCCAATGAAAATTGGGTACCTTTATCTCTTGTCTAATCATACAGGTGGAGTGTCTTGAGACTATGGAGAAACAGCGGTTTCTTGATAGTGGATGCTCAAGACATATGACAGGTGATATTTCCCTATTCTATGACTTTGTGGCTAAGAAGAAGGGCTTTGTTACCTATGGTGATAACAACAAAGGAGCTATACTCGGTAAAGGTAGTGTAGGTAATCCCTCTTCTACATCTATCTCTAATGTCCTTTTAGTTGAGGGTCTTAAACATAACCTTGTTAGCATTAGTCAATTATGTGATAAGGGATATAATGTCTCTTTCTCTAAAGAAGGATGCATAATTGAACACAATGACAACAAAGAGGATATGTTTAGAGGCCTGAGGGTTAATAATGTTTATTTGCTTGATTTGAATTCTATGACCATGAGTAACCCTAAATGTCTAATTCCAAAAGTGAGGAATCTTGGCTTTGGCATAGACGTTTAGCTCATATAAACTTTGACTTGCTAAATAAGATTGTGTCCAAAAACTTGGTAGTCGGCTTGCCTAACATAAAGTTCACTAAAGATCATCTTTGTGATGCATGCCAGATGGGTAAGCAAACTAAGATATCTTTTAAATAAAAAAATCTAGTCTCTACTTCTAGACCTCTTGAACTTCTACACATGGATCTTTTTGGTCCCTCTAGAATCAAAAGTATAGGAGGGAACTATTATGGTTTTGTTATTGTTGACGACTACTCTCGATTTTGTTGGACTATCTTTTTAGCTAGTAAAAGTGATACCTTTTCGGCCTTTGAAACTTTTGCCAAATTATCTCAAAACAAACTTGGCACAAAAATTGTAACTATTAGAAGTGACCATGGAGGTGAGTTTGAAAATCATCTCTTTGAAAAATTTTGTGAAAACCATGGCATTGATCATAACTTCTCCGCTCCTAGAACACCACAACAAAATGGCGTTGTGGAACGTAAAAACCGTGTGTTGGAGGAATTGGGAAGAACTATGATTAATGATAGCGGTCTTCCTAAATATTTTTGGGCCGATGCTATTAGCACCGCTTGCTATGTTTTGAATAGGATCACTATTCGACCTATTCTAAACAAAACTCCCTATGAACTTTTAAAAGGAAGAAAACCAAATGTTTCACATCTTCATGTTTTTGGTTGCAAATGCTTTGTGCTTAATAATGGAAAAGAGAATCTTGGAAAATTTGATTCAAAGGCGGATGAAGGCATCTTCCTTGGATACTCTAATTCAAGCAAAACATATAGAATTTTCAATAAAAGATTGCTTATAGTCGAAGAATCTGTACATGTATCCTTTGATGAAGCTTATCCTAATGTTGTCGAAAAAGGTAGTGGTGTTATTGGTGCAGGTGCCTCCTCTAATGAGATTGTTAAAGACTTTGTTGTTTCTCGTGTTGAACCCTTGCAGGATGTTGTGTATAAGGAGCCGGTGGATGTGTCTAGTCTCAAAGATGAAGGTGAAGCATCCCCTCAAAATGATCTACCATTGGAATGGAAGACATCAAAAGATCATCCTATCGATAACATCATTGGAGATATCTCAAAGGGTGTCATTACTAGATCAAGGCTAAGTAATTTTTGTTTTTATCATGCCTTTATATCTCAAATTGAGCCTAAGAATGCCAAAGAAGCATTACTTGATGAAAATTGGTTCCTAGCTATGCAAGAGGAACTAAATCAATTTAAAAGAAATGAGGTTTTGGACCTTGTTCCTCCTCTATTAAATCATCGAGTAATTGGCACCAAATGGGTTTTTAGGAACAAATTGGATGAAAACGGCACTATCATTCGCAACAAGGCTCGTCTTGTTGCTCAAGGGTATAACTAAGAGGAAGGCATAGACTATGAGGAAACTTATGCTCTTGTTGCCCGGCTTGAAGCTATACGCCTTTTGCTTGCATTTGCATGTTCTCAAAACTTTAAACTATATCAAATGGATGTTAAGAGTGCATTCCTTAACGGATATATAAATGAAGAGGTTTATGTGTGTCAACCTCCTGGGTTTGAAATTTTTGAAGAACCAAATTATGTTTACAAATTAAAACGAGCTTTATATGGTCTCAAACAAGCTCCTAGAGCTTGGTATGAGCGTCTAAGCAAATTTTTAATCAATCAAGGTTTTTCAAGAGGAAAAGTTGATACTACTCTCTTTATTAAACATGAAGGAAAACATTCTATATTAGTTCAAGTATATGTAGATGATATTATATTTGGCTCTACTAATATGAAGTTGGTCAAAGAATTTTCAAGTTCTATGCAAGGTGAGTTTGAGATGAGTATGATGGGGGAGCTAAATTTCTTCCTCGGACTTCAAATTAGACAACTTGAAGATGGAACCTTCATAAGTCAAACTAAATATTGCAATGAGTTGCTCAAGAGGTTTGATATGACAAACTCCAAGCCTATTGATACACCAATGCCTACAGCGGCAAGTCTTGATCGTGATGAAAAAGGTAAGGATGTTGATATAAAAAGGTATCGAGGTATGATTGGTTCTCTTCTTTATCTCACCGCATCGCGTCCCGATATTATGTTCAGTGTATGTATGTGTGCTAGGTTTCAATCTTGCCCTAAGGAATCACATTTAAAATCAGTTAAACGCATACTTAGGTATCTTTGTGGTACTTCTAAGTTTGGTCTATGGTATCCTAAGGGTAATGATTGTTCCTTGGTAGGTTTTTCCGATTCCGATTTTGCCGGTTGCAAAGTGGATAGGAAAAACACTAGTGGAACTTGTCATTTCTTTTCAAACTCTCTTGTCAGTTGGCATAGCAAAAAGCAAGTCTCTGTTGCCTTGTCAACTGCAGAGGCAGAGTATATTGCAACCGGAAATTGTTGTGCCCAAATTCTATGGCTAAAACAACAATTGCTCGACTTCAATATCTCTCTCAAGCAAATTCCAATATTTTGTGACAATACTAGTGCAATTAATCTTACCAAGAATCCTATTCTTCATTCACGCACTAAACATATTGAAATCAGACATCATTTTCTTAGGGATCATGTAGAGAAAGGTGATGTGGTGTTTGAGCATGTTGATAATGTAATCAACTAGCCGATATTTTTACAAAACCACTTGCTACCGATCCTTTCTTCTTTATCCGTAGAGAACTTGGTGTTCTTGATATATCTGATAGATCTTAGTAATCATTGTCTTGATTATATTATTCCTTGATTTAATTTCACTTGTATCTCACATCCTATTATGAGGTATCATCTTTCATTCATCTCTCATATACTCGAGGTAATATCTTTCTTTACTCACTTATCTTAATTCATTCTTGATGTATGTATTTAGTAAGAATGTGTGCATGGAGTATGTTTGTAAATTAATCTTTTTTTTTCTTTTCTAAGTGGATTATGTGTGATTGTGTGACAAATAACTTGCATTCATGATGATATTTTTGTATTTTGAGATATTTTAAGTGGTTTTTGGTGACACATGTTATTGGAAATCGCCGGGTCCCAACAGGCCGACTCATGAGTCGGCTCATGGACTCTTATGAGTCGACCTACAGGATCTTTTGAGCCGACTCATTTCAAATTCAAATTGAGTCGACTCATGGATGAATTTGAGTCGGCTCATTGACGCCTCGACTGATGTGTGGCTGTCTTGAAAAGACGCGCAACCTGCCTGTTCGCCTCCCTAGGTCGGCCCATCAATTCATACATCCACTTTTACCTTTCCATTTACTATTTCCTTAATTCTTTTTTCATTAAAAACTCATTATCATTTCATTTTATCATCATAATCTCTTAAAACTCTCATATTCTCTCAAGTTTCATCATCTTCATCCATCTCTCAAATCTCTTCCAAAGCTCCATTCTTTCTGCAAAAATGGCTTCAAAGACTACAGGGAAAAGGTCTCGTGGCTCCTCTTCTCAATCATCTCTTCCGGCTAGTGCTCTGTCTCTTCTTCCTTCTGATCTGGGGTAAGTCTATAACAAGCAATTCAAGAACAGAAAAGTAATTCCTCAATATGTTTACTCAAAATCAACTGCTTCTCAAATGCACATTCCCCACATTATTGAGCTTATGGACTTCCAAGGTATCAATCCCTTTCTATCTTGTCATGAGGACTACAATGAAGACTTGGTTAAGATGTTCTACGGTGGCTTGGTTGGAAACTTTAAGGGTTTTGCGTTCAATTTCCGTATGGGCTCTCGAATGTTTGTTGTCAATGCTCAAGTATGGAAAGACCTCTTTCGCATTGATCCTGAAGAAGCGAGCATTTTGATGACAGATACGGCTCAAGTTGACAACTACGTCTTCCGTAAGGAACTCAATGGTATGCTTAAAGAACCATTTACTGATTTTGTTGTTAATTCTGAATTGTTTCCGAATAACATCACTACTGGAAAAGTCAAGCCTGTTGATCGTATTCTGCACTGGATTGTTGCCCACAATTTACGGCCAAAGAAAGGCGGTTTCTCTCGCATTGATATGAGTGAAGTGCACTTGGTATATATCCTTCGAAACAAGGTCAAAGTCAACTGGCCTCACTATTTTGCGAGTCATATTTTTGCCTTGAAGGAAAAGAAAGGTGTTGCTCTTGCTTATCCTTCCATTATTCAGAAGATTATCGACAAAGTTGAGGTTGTTGGTTTTGATGTTCCTTTGATATCTGTTCCGGATACAAATTGGTTTCAGCAGAAAACCCTAAGCCTCATGGGTCACATATGGGACTCTCAAGAACGCCGATATCGTTATGTGGGAAGAGGTGATCAAAATCAACCGCTTGAAGATAATTCTGATGGGGATGATCCTGAAGATCAACCCGAACAAAATGAAATTCCGGATGAAGACGTACCTGCTGATAATGAAGAGTGGTATGGCATACCCTCCGATGAATCCTATGAAAATCAAGGTTGGGGTGAATGGCAACACACCGGGTGGACCAGCACCACTACTTAGTTTGCTCCTCCATCTCCTCCTCCATATCGCAACCAGATGATTCATCAAGAATAATGGTGATGCTTCAAAATATGCAAATCCAACAGCAGGCTTACTACACCACTCAGACAGAGCGATACACTGAGTTAGAGAGGCGCTTAACTGCGCAGAACAACGCCCTTGCTAAGTATGTGTCTGTTCAAGACACTAGGTATACTGCATTGCAGGAACACTTGGTTGCTCAGGATACAACCTTTAACTCTCTGAACAATAGCTTTCTTCAATTCACCGAAAATGACATGGATGATTCGCAGCCCATCACCTATCATCGCCGTTATCCTTCCACTAGAGATCGTTATCCACACCATTGAGAGAATAGTTGCATCATATGACATTGTCATGTATTTTATTTTAGTTTATGTAATGTTTGCTTAATTTGTTTGAATGAACTTTTTATTTCGCGTTAATCCAATTATCTTTGTTTATTATTCGTTTTACTTGTCTTTCAAAAATTGTGTGTTTATGAATGTCGGGTTCTATCGCAATTGGCTTCTCAAATTAACATTTCATTCAGTTTGCTATTTAAATTCACTCATATGGTTTCTCTTCTTTTTGATGTTGTCAAAGGGGGAGATGATACTGAGATCGATGTATATGAGATTGGGTCACTCAATCAGGGGGAGTTTTGGCGACTAATTCATCAAGTTTTTGCCATCATCAAAAAGGGGGAGTTTGTGTGACATAGCATGATTTTAATGTGTCAAAAACTTGGCATGTTTCTAAAGCTGGACAGGTTCACAATGGAAAAGGAAGGTTTGACAATTTTGGAAAAATACACTGAATGAGCCGACTCAAATTCATCAATGGGCCGACTCATTCAGTGTTAAATTGATGAGAAATGCTCGGGTCCAAACAGGCTGCCTGGAACATAATTTTGGTCGACTCATGAGAGTGAATGAGCCGACTCATAATCTCTCATGAGCCGACTCATTCTGAGTTAAATTGATGAGAAATGCTCGGGTCCAAACAGGCTGCCTGGAACATAATTTAGGTCGACTCATGAGAGTGCATGAGCCGACTCATTATCTCTCATGAGCCGACTCATCAAGAATTTTTCTCCTCTCATTTTTCACGGGTCTCAACAGGCTGCCTTTCTGTTATTTTAGGTCGGCTCATCTGTAAGTTTGAGCCGACTCACTTAAAGGTTTGAGTCGGCTCATTGCTGTGCTGACTCATTTTTTCATTTCTTTTTCTCTCTCTTATGATTCATTTCCTCTAACCAATATAAATAGCTACTGAATTTCTTTTGAGAAGAGTAACAACGAAAGTGAAAGATATACACATAACTCTCTTAATCTTCTTCATTCTTGCATCAATCAAACAATTACACACAATAATCTTTGTTCGATCTTGGTGTACGTTTTGAAGATAACGTTCAATCGTGAATCAGAATTTCAAATTGGATTTAGAGTGTGTGGGTTTTCCTTGGAAAAATCCGTTGGGGTTTTATCCTCCAAGATCATTGAAGATTTAGGGGTTTTGCACACATCGATCGGTCGTAGATTCAGCCGAGTGAGGTAGATTGAAGATCAAGTGGATCGTTCTCTCATATCACGGTAGACAGAGGGTTGCGAAGGTCTTTGTGGGTTCACAAGTGTGGGAGAAACTCAGTCGTGCTCAAAGTTTGAAGAATCGTGTATTCTTGCAATAAGGGAGCAAATTAATCGGAGGCTTTCTCGACACGCGTGGAAGGCTTGATTCTACTTTAGATCAAGGGACAAGAAGAAGAATTAACAGCACTTTCAACTTGGTTTGGTTTGTTGGTTAATTCATTTCTATTCTTGTAAAACAATTGCGATTTAATAAAATTTCCCAATTCAATTTCGAATTGGGGGCAGAGTACTTCGAGCGAGGACGACGAAGGAACTGCCTCAACAAATTCCTTGTGTTCTTATTATTTCTCGCTTTCTATTTTTGTTCATATTGATATTGTGTGCTTGAAAATTCTGGTGTATCAAATTAGTGCAAACAAGGTGTTTGATAAATTGCTTCACTCAAAAGTGTTGATTGGAGTGAGTAAAATTCTGCACTATTTGACACAACAAAATTGCCCTTGGAGTGTGCACTCTAAGTGTTTGATAAAAAGCTCAATAACACAAGATCACTATCTTTGTATTTGTTTTCTTCTCTAATCATCATTAAGAATAGTTTTATCAAGTGCTGAATATTCAAGTGTATTATTTGTAAATCATTAATTCATCTTGTCATCATTTCATTCTAATTGGTTTTCACGCATATCCGATCTCCGCTGACTTCTTATTTGAACTAGAGGATTTTTCGGGAAACTTCCGCTATTCTCTTTCAAATTAATTTTGAAAAGATAAATTTTAAAAAGGGATCTATTCAACCCCCCTTCTAGATCCGCGCTATCGTCTAACATATAGGACTTTCCTACCAGTTATTCCCATATACATGACCTAAAGCCATCCTCGTCTTGGGCTTTGTACAAGGACTCACATGCTTCCTAAAAGCATAGGATAAACCTTAGTCAACCTTTCCACCATAGATGGAATTTTCTCTGCAGATAAATAAATCTCAGGGTAACCTCTTACACCTCAATGGATAAGATATCCTCTTCTTGGGCTTTATACAATTGATCCTTTCCCACAGAAAGATAGCCCCCTATTGGGCTTTGTACAATAGATTTCCCACAATAAGATAGCCTCCTCTTGGGCTTTATACAATTGACCTCCCCACAATGATCAACCTCCTCTTGGGCTTCATACAAACAGACCTGGAAAGTCTCATCATCCAAAAAGATTCCTTAAAAACAAGGAACTCCCCATTGAATCAGACTCCTCTTGTGCTTTATACAATTGAGTTTTCACCAATAAACATCCAATCATAATCATTTAAGTATATAATCCAACAGTCAGCCTCCTTTTAGGCTTTGTATAATGATTTTCCCCCAGACAATGTACTCTTAGGCCTTGTCTATTAATTTTCCAACAGACATTCTCAATCTTGGGCATTGTACAAAACAAATAAAACTCCCCTCATGAGTCTGTCTCTTACAAACTTTTCAACCTTAATCTTGGGTTTTGTACAAGACAGATAAAATTTTCTTAGTAGAGTCAGTTTTCTTTGTTTAGCTTTAACCTTGGGCTTTAATCAATGCACATAAAAGTCAACTTCCCTCTCTTTAGAGATGAAAAATTCTCTCTATAAAACAATTTTTAGATTCAATCTTGGGCTTTGATCAAGACATTCAATATTCAGTATTCTCTTGGATTCTAACTAAGACATTCCCATAATATACAGTCATCTCTTAGGATTCAAACTAAGATACATCCAATATACAATCATCTTTAGGACTCAAACTAAGACACTCAGCCAAAGAATTTTCTCTTGGACTCAAATCAAGACCACACTCAAACAACCTTCCCTTGGAATCAAATCAAGACAATTACATCTCAATCTTTCAGCTTCAATCTTGGGATTTTAACAAGACAGTCAAATAAACCTTTCAACCTCACTCCTGGGCTTTGAACAAGACATAAATCACCATTCAATTTCACTATTGGGCTTTGAACAAGACACAAACAAACATCCTCCTACCCATAAATTTAGGAGGTACTATGATCACTCTGATCTCTCATTTCTCCTTTTTAGGGTACTTAGGTTTGATATCATACGATCTTTGCAAGCACATAAAACAAACAAAAAAACTAATTAGGTCCTCAAACCTCTCTATCCATACAAAAACATAAAAAACATCTCTCTCCTATCAGTTACTCAAACCCTCACCCAAATCCCATATCTCAGTAGACAACAAGTATATCAGGATGAAAGAAGTAATAAACACTAAGGAAACTCTCTTGATAAAAATAACCAAAAAACAGGGACCCAAACAAATAGCATCTGTTGGAAAAACCATTTGGATAACATCTGGATAATATTTGCAACCAAGATTGGTTTGAGATACATATTTCCCTTCCTTAACCAACTTCACAGGATAAAAATTGAAATCAGAAAGTAGCACAAATGCGATAGTGATTAAAGACCACAAAAATCGAGCTACAACTGCTTGGAAGTTGTAGCATCTATGTCATCACCCTCAGGATCAAAATCCAATTTGTGATTTGCTTCTGAAGGTGTGACAACATCTTTACAATTCAGCAACTCAAATCTCTTCAGAAGCTCAAATTCATACTTTAGCTTATGCAAAACTATACCTTTCCTAGAGTACATAATCTCAATCCCTAGAAATTATGTTGTATTTCCTAGATCAGTCATCTCAAACTCATTCATCAGCACCTTCTTGAACTTCATTATCTTATCTAAACAACTTCCTATCAATAATATCTCATCAAAATACAGAGATACTAGAATCATATGGCCTTCATAAGTATGGTGAACAATGACACCACACTCTATCTCACAATTTTTGAATACTCGAAGCTTGAAAAATGAATCAATTTTCAAATTCCAGGCTCTAGGAGTTTTTTCCAGTCCATACAACGCTTTAAGTAACCTATACACCATCCATTCCTGATTCTTTTTCACAAATATGGGAGTTTGTGACACATAAAACTCTTCTTCTAATGGACCATTCAGAAAGGAAAACTTCACATCTAAATGCATCAGAGGCCAATTCCTTGCTTTGTGTTTGCCAATTGATCCATCTAACTTTATCTTCGGCTTATAAACCCATCTTACGTTGATGGCTTTCTAATTTTTGGGAAGCTAAGTCAACTTCTAAGTCTTTCTTCTTTCTATAGCTTTAAGTTCTTCTTTCATGGCCTTCATCCAAACTTTCTTCTCGAGAGCTTCTTCAGTACTCACTAGTTAAAAGTCTACTAACATGGCACACCGAATGACTTCCCATCCTGAGTCTATTTCAATATCTTGTAGCATGTCAAACTATGAAAATATTTTTGGAATGTTTCTGATTCTTTGTGTCCTATGAACATGTTCAGAATCTTCTTCGGATGCTGGAACAATATCAAATGATGGAACCCCAGAAGTACCACCTTCAGATTCATGGCCACCTTCAAAATCTGGATCACCACTAGAGTGTGAATCACCATCAGAATCTGGATCAAAATTAGATTCACCTTCAGAGTCATACTTGTCTTCAATATCAGAGTCACTTTCTGGATCTGACTCATCTTCAAACTTCGAATCTCCTTCAGAGGAAGATTCTCCTTCAGAAATCTCTTCAGAAGATAAATCAGGTGTTAACAACGCATTAGAGTTCAATTGAGACTTGTTACAATAACATGCTTCTGATTATTTCACGATGATATCTCTGCTGAATTTAACTTGTTACAATATCAAATGATGGAACCCCAGAAGTACCACCTTCAGATTCATGGCCACCTTCAGAGTCTGGAATATTACCAAAGTCTGGTTCACCACTAGAGTCTGAATCACCATCAGAATCTGGATCGAAATTAGGTTCACCTTCAGAGTCATACTTGTCTTCAGTATCAGAGTCACTTTCTAGATCTGACTCATCTTCAAACTCTAAATCTCCTTCGGAGGAAGATTCTCCTTCAGAAATCTCTTCAGAAGATAAATCAGGTGTTAACAACGCATTAGAGTTCAATTGATACTTGTTACAATTACATGCTTCTGATTCTTTCACGATGACATCTCTGCTGAATTTAACCTTGTTAGTGACAAGACATACTCCCAAAGCACATACTCCCAAAACATGCTTTGCTCTTAGGGCTACTTTTAAAGCAAATGGCAATCTAGGTTACACAAAAAATAATATTTCGTAGGCTAAAATGCTAACCTACACTAGCTAGGTTAAGCTTAACAAAAACTAATACTACTACTGAATATGGATTACTTATAACAATATCTAGTCGTTTTATGTTAAATCTCTTTGCTATCTTTATCCTTTTAAAATTTTCAATATCTCTAAATTGAAATATCTCGAAAATAATTAATTGGAGCAATTTTTTTCTTTTATGATTTTTGTTTTGTTTTTCAATTTTTGAGTTCTCATTGTATTTTTTCTCTAATTTCAGTTGAGATGACATTATTTATCAGGGGAAGTTATAAACTATAGTTTTAGTCTTCATATTTTTGTATATTCACGAAATAAGTTCTTCCATTTTATTTTAAAATAGTTTTGGCCTCTCATACCAATTTTTGTTCAAAAACTTGTTAATGTGTCATTATTTTAAATATACGACACAAAAAATATGACATGTATATTGTCATTTGATTCACTACTATAAATCTCGTCTTTAGAGACTCATTTAGCGATTAAAAACCTATAATTGCGGGCACTAAATTTATCCGCGACTAAATTCACGAACAATTTTGTGCAGTGGCAAAAACTCTGGTCGCTTGTTTGTAGAGACCAATTAGAGACCTATTTTAGTGAACATAACTAGAGACCGGATTTAATGAACGACTCATAGACCATGTTAATAGACCAATATTAGAGACCAAATTCAGAAACCATTTTTATGATTGATTTGGAATTACCGATTAGGAAAAGTTGTATGATAATTTACCATTCTTAAGTATGTTTTTTAAAATTATTATTATTAATAATTTACAATCCCGAGAATAATTTTTTGGATCTAATTCAACATCTCTAAAATTATTCCATATACACCAAACCATTAAACAAGCACACAACAATATGAACATATTATTTAAGTATTACCAAATACTTTTAAAAACATACATAATCAATCTAAAACATAACCAAGACTATGTTATCACTACTACATTTGTGAGTATCATCCATGAATTGATCTTCGTCGTCATCAAACACATACAAAAGGGGGAATATATCCCTTTTAATTCTTGCATACAAATACTTAATATCCTAACTTAAAAAACAACTACAAGAGAATACAAAAGTAAGCCACATTACTACACTTGTAATTCTTGAAATAATTATTCATCATCATTAGACACATCGTCATTACCATCAAACATATCATCATTATCATCACCCACATAATCTTCATGAACTTGATCACTAATAGATGGCTTGGACTGAAAGTTTAAGCTTACAATAAAATGTTTTACCATATCACAAAGTTCATATCTTTCCTTTCTCATTTCTTCCCTTTCAATTCTCATTTCTTCCCTTTCAATTTCCAGTTCTTCAAATTCATATATTTTCCCCTATTCAATTAACAAGAAACTTGAACCACTGTAATTTATCTGCTTGTAAATAAAGAAGATTCACTCCCAATACCATATACATTTTATTTCCTTATTCCTGGTGTCGTGGCGTGAAAAATATCTGAGCGTATTGAACACTCACAGATGCAACATAGACACCACCAGACTTTATTTATTCCTCCGGGTTTTAAGCACCACTTTTTCATTTCCTACCGTTGGTTCCATGAACTACGGAAGGAGATAAATAAAGTGAGAAGGAACAACTTGATAAAAATAAGGCATTTGAAGAAAACCTGGAGAAGTTTAAGAAAGGTAAGGGTAAGAAGAAAAAAGGTGATATTTTCAAAGAATTTTATTGAGTCAGAGGCAACTTATGTTGTGCCTCTATTAGCTTATTGAAGTAAAAAAGAAAAATAAATTTAAAATCTTTGATAAGTCAACAAAGAGCCTTGCTCAAAATAACAATGGGACAAAGAAAAAGGCCACCATGGAGTTTGACATGAATGAGCCAACTGAAGACAATATTCATGAAGAGATCATTATAGTGAAAGAAGTTAAGAAAGGTTATTTTGAGGAAGCATTAGGAAGTTTGGTTGATTAAACTATCAAGGATAAGAAGACGTTATATGAAGAATTGGAATGAGATGAAGCAGAAGAAGCAAATAGAAGTAAATGACAACATCAGTATAGTGAAGAATAAGAACATAGAAACAAAGATGATAATGATGAGAAAAACAATGAAAAAAATGCTATGAACATTTATGAATTTTTTTAAGGATAGAATGACACTCAAAATGAAGAAGAGGATGATGAAGAAGAAGTTCTATAATAAGATAAGACCCCAGAGTCTTGGAAATAGTAGCTAACATAAAAACGTTTAAGAGATGCATACCTCAACATGTTTGGGATGGGTATGTTATCAGGAGGAATTTATCCTGAAAATATGGAAGTAGAGGCGCAACAGGAGAAGACTTCTGGAGCACCAAAAGATGAAACTCAATTGAAAAGCCTAGAAAATAGAAAGAGTTATGCAAAGAAGATCCCCAAGAAGCCTAAAGAAAAAAACCCTAAATTTGGAATGACAGAACATCTCACACAACTTCTCCAAGAAGAGCAACAAATGACATTAGAGTCCTCTCCAGAACTGAAG